>CM031244.1:505739680-506339680 GCA_018340775.1 Taxus wallichiana var. yunnanensis | reverse complement strand
TACATAATTTAGAACTCACAAATCAAAACAACCATTCTTATAACAGATAACCATATGCAGCTGTAATGACTCGGAGTACTTCCGATCTATTCATTCCATGACTCGATAATCTACCAATCTATTCATGAGTATCAAAGAGTTGGTGTTTTTATTTTAACACAACACTCTTGCAGTTCTCTTCCCTAATCACGGGATTTAGAATGCTCTGTCCAAGGAACCTATCTGAATAATTGTTACCATTATTCATCGGCATCTCGTCCCTTAGACTAGGTGACATAGGACTACGCAATCAACGACTTAATACTTTGGCCAAATATTTGAAACATATACTTATGTCTCATATTCCTTGACGGCATACTCGTCCAATGGAATATGTCCATCACCCCATTCCTTTGTTATGTAGAATGTCTTATACTGACTTCTGTCAGTCTCTCCTGTCCCAAGTTATTCACTCAGAAACGGATTAATAATATGGCAATGTTATAAGGATGCTCTTGAGAACTAGGGATACTCTGACATACTGGGTCAACCCTAGTTAACCCTGTGTGTCAAGGTACCCCGAGTCTCTAGGGGCAGCCTCATAACATGACCATGTCGGTAACTAGTCCCAGAGTCAAAACTTGTTCGAGTTTAAGGAGTAAATCTTGATGATCAATGCAAAGGGTGTCGCCATAAGTCACCTGCATTGTTGTATCTTCGAGAAGATCCTAATCTTCTCAAAGGTACAACCCTGCAATCGACTTGTGCCATCAACCTTCAAATCCACCTCGATAAGATCTACTAAACTTTATGGTGTTGCTTACGTTGAGTTAAAATTATACTATAAAATGCTCCCTTAAGGGTAGTCTTTCCCAACCCCTGGGTTCCTCACCTTAGAATTACCTTTCATAGTAAAACCCATTACACAAGAGAAGCTATTAAGACTAGAGGTCCCTTCAAGGAGTTCATAGAATATACATAATTCTAAATCAACGAAATTGGGCAATAACCCTCAACCTTCACATGAGATTGCTAACCAAACCCTTTTTAGGTTTATATCAGTTCTCATAACTGAAATTATATCTTACTTATTAGTATCGAGATATAGTGATTAAGAATCCAATTAAACGTTGTCTTGACTTAGATCAAGACTAGGAAGTAATGATTTATTCAGCTCGTTTAGCTCCTGCTCAGGTTTATTTTAACCTTAGCTTCCCAAAAGACAGTGATCTAGAATTCCAATTTAGCTTTAGATAGAACATAATAGAACTACTAAACAATCATAAGTATTCAGTCACATAACCTTGCAAGCTTACTTAGATAATCACAAAAGTCTCCAAGTTATACAATAATAACAATGCTCTTAAGATCATTCGAACCGAAGAAGATCAAACCATCAAGATACGAATGCAAACACATAAGTAACAAATACCTCTTTTCATTCCTTTCGAGCTAATCAAATACATTTTATGCATTCAGCATATTTGATACAATACTCAACAGAAAAAGAACATCTTTCTTCAAGTAGTACATTTAGAGAATCAAGTTGTAATTCATCATAAAACCAAATTAAACAATCTGAACATCTTATCAGATCTGCGTGTAGACACCAAATTCGTGTCTTACGATCCCTTGTGACCCACATCTCATCTCGCAACCTAAACTCATCACCTAAACCTTACACAATTATTTATTAATTACCTCATAATTGATAAATCCACATCGCCTTACCCGCCACCTCACTTGCCCACCTCACCATGACTTAGCCCTAACCCTAAACTAACCTAATTAGGACCCATGACTTGGTCTAGACTCACATCCATAACTAATGCCTCCTTACTCGCACCCAAAGCCGACCTTCTAGCCACTTGACCAAGCCCGCAACTGATCTCTCGGGAGAAAAGCAGGGAAGGTGGGCTATTTTACTAAAAATAGCCTACTTTTTCCTAACCGATGCCGGTTCTACTCGGCCGTGCCGTCGGTTACGTAACCGCCATCGGTTCCCTGTAAATGGGCTCCCCAAACCAAAACAACGGATCGGAATTTCATTTTGGGAGATCGGTCGAAGGATTTTTGAATCAAAGGAGAGTCCAAAGCGATTAGCAGAGTCCGAACTTCACTTGACCAAGCGAGACGAGTGAAGAAACCGGAAGAGTTGGCGACCAAGGAGATCAACTGCATCTTCGTCAAAAACCAAGAAGTTACATCTTGCATGTCCTCCATTATAACATTTCTTATGCTTTTGGGATTACAGTCCTCCCAAATCCGTTTGAATCCATTATCCAACGTACCATTGCCTCTGTTGTCATTCTTTTGTTTCTAACCATCCCATTTCCCAAAACTATCCAAAATCAGCCATTATAAACTCCACAACCAGCCCGAAAGATCCTAGAACCCACCGGTATCGGTTATCGTGAAGAACCGCCATCGGTTATAGTTAACCGGCATCGGTTCTTTGATCAAAAACCGGAAAAACACCTTTCCCCACCTGGTTCAGCCAAGCCATTTAATTGATATTTTACAAGATTTTTGTGTTAACTCATATCGGCGGGGAGCCACCACCTTCGAAAGGAAGTTTCATATTTCCCAGGCCCAAGGCGATTCCCTCATTTACTATCTAATCAAAATCTTGTGGTCTTGTGTTCTTATTTGCAGTAGTCCTTCCAAGACAAAAATGAGTTCTTCGCAGATCACTGATCTTTCTCTACGATACGCGCACATCATCTCGACATTCTACGGTATTCCTCCTAACCCTAACCTTATCTGTTTATATAAGGAGCGAAGCATTTCAGTGAAACATTTTGGCACGCCCACTTGTAGTGGGGACCGGAATTACAACCCACCTTTCTTCCGTACCAAAATTACAAATCACACCTGGAGACTGTCATTCCACAGAAGATAGACAGGCCCTATGGGAACGTTTGAGTACCCCTTTTCCTACTCAAATGCAAATGACTAATCCTGATGTCTCCACCATCTACCCGAAGTGCTTACAGAAGCTTAAAATGCCCCTGTTCTCGCCTTCACCCCCCTCACCTCTACCAAATGCCCCGTCCACTTCTATCAACTTAACCAGATCTTCCCCTACGCTTGGGACCTCACCAATGCCCAATCTGACACACCCACCTAAGCGACTCGATCTATCCAAAAATAAATCCGTCCCGCCACCTAGGAGACGAACGCAATCCGGGTCTCTATCACAATTAAAACCCTCATCATCACACCCACCTTCCATATTGGGACCTCATCCCTCCACATTACACCAATATATCATACCTCCTTTGTTTTCTGCAAAATGACCTACGCCTTTTACACCTATCAGAGATCAAAGGGTATCACAAGACATCGTTACCCCACGTATCCGGTCCACCTATCAACCCTAAACCAATCCCATCATCAAAGGATTTATTTTCTCATCTCCCCCTTTCTCCGTGGTTGTTTCCCGCTACCATGCCATCTGTAGCCTCATCATCTAACCAATTTGAGCGTAACTTGTGTCCAGAAACCACGTTTAGTGAAAAACATGTGTCAGCACCCCTCGGCTAAACCACCACCCATACGAACTAAACACGCCCAAACATTACCACAACCCACACAATCAATACCCTCATCTTCTTCTGATTTTGACCCACTCAAAGGATCTTACGCCAAAATCCTTGCTATGTTGGTGGAGAATGCGACCATCTCCCTACCTCCACTTAGACCTTATGACCCGTCTAAGCCCCGACCTGTGGATTACGATGAGTCTAAAATCTGCGCTTATCACCGCACACCAGGACATGATGTGGAGGGATGCAAAGCTCTAAAAACCCTCCTTCGTCGAGTCACCTCTCCCGGATAGAAAGATTAAGAAAGACAACTTACGAAGGGAGAGACCTCTAGCGTCAATTCCCTCTACTATATCATCTATCCCCGCCTCACCAAGATCGATCATTATTACAACCCCACCTCTTAAAGACCATGAATTATCCCAACCATCTTCTTCATCTCAGGTCTACGAGATTAATATGATTAGTGTCGCTTACTAGAGACGAGAAAAACAATGGGAAAGCGAAAAAAACACACCCGCGGCATCTCTTTCTCCTTGACCATCCTCGATTACACCACCACCTAAAGTGGTTATTCGCGGACCCGCCTATCCCATCTCTAATGGAGTTGCCCACCGAACCATGATCAAACAGCTTCATCAATCGCCCGTAAAAATGACACTATATGATCTCATTCAGACTTCTGAATCTCATCGACAAGCTCTCGTTGAGATCCTTGAGGATAGAGGTTTTACCCAACGAAACCCTTCCCGTTACCTCCATTCTAACACCCAATCACGTTGCCTCTCTCACCAAACAATCCATCTCCCCCACCACTTATGTCTCAAAACAACAAGCCGCTGCGGTTAGTTTCTCGGAAGATGAAATTATCGACTTTGGTGCGAAGACCACGACCACCCCTTTTCATTTCCGCTTACGTCCGAGACATTCGAGTCGTCGGGTTATGATTGACGGGCGCTAGCCTAAACATCATCTCTTCAAAAGCCTTCCAACAAATGAACATCCCTTCTAGTTGCATGTGTGCCAACCCCATCATGTTGCGATCATTGAATGACGCTATTACTTCTACCTTAGGCACCGTGATCCTCAACATTCGCATAGGCCCACGTACTTTGCCCGAACTCTTCTATGTCCTTGAAGGAGAGTTCCAATATAATATATTCTTTGGGTCGTCCTTGGATTCGAGCCATGGGATGTGTTCCTCAACATTACATCGATGCATAAAATTTGAGTACGAGGGAAGTCTTACCTTTGTAAAAGCTGATCCTCCCCTTCAAAACTTGCATATGTTATACCGCCCAAACGATGTGCTTATACCAATTAAGACACCCATACATTCAACCCAACCTTCCTCTTGAAATGTACCTCAACCATCCACCTCAAGCTTGCACCTACGCCTTGGTGATGAAACCACCATCGCACAAACCACTTCTCTTCCCGCATGGCTAACATCCCAACCTCAGGCCCCTTAGTAGATGTTTTCATCGCCTCACGCCCAGGGAGTACCGCCTATATAACGTTAGTTCTTTCCCTACCCGTAGGAGTACGGACAATTACATGCGCATCCCACCTACGGTCTGTCGCGTGGGGAGGTAATCTCTTACGGACCACCCCATTGCCGCACTAACCTAACGTATGGGGGTGTTGACGCATCCTCCATTACCCCCGAACCTCCTCTTGGTGTGGTTCCTTTCATCCGATTTTCAATACTTGACAAATCGTCATTTCACCCTCACCTTCTTGACTCGCATTGTGCGTGGAAAGGCTTTGGTTTTGGCCTTTACGAACAAGGCCGACATACACTCATTCCCGTGACTACCCGTAAACACAATGATCGCGGTGGTCTCGGTTTTCCAAACACCTACACAAGAGACACCTCCTGTCCATTTGTATCTGGAAGAGGAAGGCGTTGCCCCTACAGAAACATCATCACCTACTTTGCCATCATCACCCACGAATCGATGGACCACTGAATCTATCCCTCCTAACTTTTTTTTCATAAATGCTATCTTCATAGGTCCTTTCACTTATCAACGCGATAATGAGGACCCATCTTCTCTTCCCCTTACGTATCCGGACATGATCGAAGAGGATTCACCTTTGATTAATGTTGTTGAATGCCGGGATGACGACTCCATACTCACTTACAGGCGCGGATGATTCTTATATTCAACGCGCCTACCATCTGAAACCCAAACTATCTTTGAATGAATCTACTATAGAAATCAACATCCACACGGAGAAGATCCTCACATAGTGAAGATTGGACAATCCCTTAACACATCGAACAAGCCGCCTTTACTACCTTTCTCGTGCTCGCATGACAAGCGTTCGCATGGTCTTACGCTGACATGCCAGGAATTGATCCTACCATTGCCGTCCATAACATCACCCTAAACCCCGATTCCAAACCAGTCAAACAGAAATTGAGAAAAATGCATCCACGCATTGCTCTCTTGGTCAAAGAGGAACTCCAACGACTCCTTTCTGTTTCCTTCATTCTGCCTATTGACTATCCTCAATGGATTTCTAACATCGTACCTGTCACGAAAGCGACGGGGGGACTTCGGATATGCACGGATTTCCGAGATCTTAACCTCGCTTGCCCTAAGGATGACTTCCCCCTCCCAAGTATTGATCAACTTGTTGATCTCACTGCGGGTCATGAAATGCTTTCTCTCATGGATGGCTTTTCAGGATACAACCAAATTTTGGTCGCCCCTGCCGATCAACACAAGACTGCCTTCATAACTCCTTGGGGAACCTTTTGTTATCGTGTCATGCCATTTGGCCTTAAGAATGCTGGTGCTACCTATCAGCGGGCTATGACCTACATTTTTCATGACATTATGCACACTATCCTTGAAGACTATGTCGACGATCTTCTTGGCAAGTCTAAACATCGTAGTGAACATCTCGATGTTTTAACCATTATTTTTGATGCTTTGTTACAATATTCATCCACCTTGACCGAAGAAATGTGTCTTTGGTGTTCTTTCGGAAAACTTCTTGGCTTTATCGTCTCTTTGCGTGGCATTGAGGTCGATCCATCGAAAGTCAAAGCTATCCTAGAAATGCCCCCACCCAAAATCTCAAACAACTACGTAGTTTACAAGGTAAGCTCGATCTATCCGACGTTTCATCTCCCACTCTCGGATCGGTGTCGACCTTTCCATCACCTCCTTAAAAAGGATATTGCATTCCAATGGAGCGAAGAATGTCACCAAGCCTTGAAGCTCTCAAAGCTTATCTCTTCTGACCACCCGTGCTTATCCCATCCCAAGACAACCACCCTTTCTACCTTTACCTTTCCGCCACCGACCACTTGTTGCCAGGAGCCATGCTTGCACATCGTGACTCGAGAATCACGAACAAGCCGTTTATTATATAAGTCGTACTTTGGTGGACTATGAGACTAGGTACACACATGTAGAAAAATTGTGCCTTGCCCTATCATTCGTTGCCACCAAACTCCGACACTACCTTCTAAATCACAAGACTTTCGTCATCACCAATCTGAGACCCCATCCATTACATGTACGCCAAACCTCATCGAACCAACGCATTGCTAGATGGCTCATGCTTCTTGCCGACCTCGACCTTGAGTTTATCCACTAGAAATCAATCAAAGGACAAACCATCGCAGACCAACTTGCGGACGCTCCTGTACCGGGGGAACAATTTACCAATTTCACATTTCCCGACGAACTCATCGCTACTCTTTCCCTCACGGAGGAGTCGTACCCAATGACCCTCTTCTTCGATGGATCTAAATGCCAGCGCGGCGGAGGAGCTGGCGTTGTTCTCATTCCTCTCAACGCTGAACCTATGCCTCTTTCATTCCGACTTGATTTCCCTTGCACTAATAATACAGCAGAATACGAGGCCCTTGTTCTGGGTCTCCAAGTTGCGTTACACTTAGGTATCAAATCTATCAACATTTTTGGCGACTCTCAATTGGTAGTCAATCAAGTTATGGGCGTCTACCAATGCAAAAACGAGGAACTTCAAAAATACAAACACTATGTAGAATCACTTCTAGCTTTATTTACCCACTATTCTATACAAACCATTCCCCGCTCCACTAACAAATTTGCGGATACTATGGCGTGCTTAGCCTCGCAAATTCCCGCCGCGCCAACTGACTCTGAATTATTCGTCGTGGTCCAACAACTTTTTGCCCCATCCTATTCAACCCCGATAGTTTGTATGATAAATACTGTGTCTACTAATTCACGGGATATCACGGTACCACCAATTTCACGACTACCTTACAATCTCTGTCCTCCCACAGATCTTACTAGTAACGGCAAAACGTGCTTTTCTTAAAAGTGTTTCGCGTTATGTTGTCATGGGGGACTCCTCTATAAACGTGGCTTTGATGGTATCCTCCTTGTTGTCTAAGCGGCATGGAGGCCACTCATACCATCCAACGAGGTCCATGACGGTATTTGTGGTGGACATTTTAGCGGCCTTGCCGTGGCCAAGCGAATCCTTCGCCTTGGTTATTATTGGCCTACTCTCAATAACGATTTTACTGAATATGTTAGCGTTGTGTTATGTGTCGACAACATGCCAACCTTCAACATACTCCTAGCCACCCGCTCCGGATCGCTCGAGATCTTTGGCCTTTCTCACGGTGGGGTTTAGACCTTATTGGTGAGATTCACCCAACCTCTTCACAACGTCACCGTTGGATACTCACAGACCCGAATATTACACAAAATGGGTGGAGGCCATTCCACTCATTTCAATCAAAAAAAAAAAAAATTGTCGAGTTCATTAACCACCACATTATCATGCCGTTTTGGTGTTCCTCACCGCTTTGATAACGAGATAATGGAAAATCTTTCAAAAACAAGTTGTTGCGAGACCTTTGTGACAACTTTGGTATCAAACTTAGTTTCTCATCGCCTTACTATCCACAAGCCAATGGGCAAGCCGAGTCTTCTAATAAAACACTAACCAAAATCCTCATGAAAGTTGTCAATGAATCTGGAAGAAATTGGCACGATCACATTCCCTTTGCCCTTTGGGCTTATCGTACTAGCATTCGTACTTCTACTAATGCCACACCTTTTTCTTTGGTATACGGCACCGAGGCTGTTTTGCCTCTCGAAATACAAATACCCTCCCTTAGAATATCTCTTCAGGATATTCTCACCAACGATGATTTCCGCCAAGAGCGGTTAGCCCAATTGGAGCTTCTTGACGAACGCCGTCTTACAGCTCTTGATCACCTTCAAATCTATCAAAAACGCATTAAACGTGCTTATGATAAGCGACTTCATGAGCGTACCTTTAAGGTTGGTGATCTTGTCCTCAAAGAGAATCAACATGTAACCAAACTAGAAAAGAGCAAACGTGGAAAATTTGCTCCCAATTGGATTGGGCCTTATATAATCACTCACATCTATGGATCGGGTACTTATCGTTTAGCTTCGCTTAATGGTAAACCTGAGCCTGAGCCCCTTAATGCCTTGCATCTTCGACCATTCTACTGTTGAAATTAGTGTTATATCACTTCTTATCCGCCTACTGCTCGTCCCTTGAGCTCACATACCACCACATACACTTGTCTCTTACATCTCGAAATAAAATCAAGCTCACCCCTCACCTCCCCTTACGATGCCTTCCCCTTCTTAGTCTAGTCCATGACTTCAAAGTATTAAAATAAGCCGTATTCTTATGGGATTTTCTTGAGTCAAACTTCCTACTAAACTAGATGCTTCACGCTAAAAAGAACATCTAGTCATCTAAATTAAATATAGACTGCTCCCTCGAAGGACAGCTATATGCCGAATTATTGCCGTTATTATATATAGACTGCTCCTCCGAAGGACAGCTATGCATTACAATTATATCTGCTACTATAAATAGACTGCTCCCTCGAAGGACAGCTATACACAGTCAGCCTTTATCAGAAGCTTCTCGCATTGATCAGCTTCGTGAAGACCTCAAGAATAAAACAATCAATATCCCTGGTAGACTTCCCGCATCGATCAGTCTATATTCAATAAAATAAAAGCCTCATTCAGAAGAACTTTTGAGTCATGGACTTGTCTATTTAGGGTAGGTTCTCTTTCATCAGAATAATCACCTTGTAACTTTGATCTCTCGAGCCCCTTTATATCAACCACCTCACCTCACCATTTGTCAAAGCAACAAACCTCGGGACGTGGTGTATATCCGATATGTTGTGATTATACAACTCTTTTCACCTATCGACTTCTTGCCTATGCAAGGTACCTAGGGATTCAAGCTCATCCTATGTTAATCTGTGGTTTGTTTGGCTCTTCTCAACTACGGGACACCCTTTCCTCTTTGCCTCGCATCTAGGATTGTGTGTTGATCTTAATCAGGACATGGTTCCCTTTTCTTTGGGTAAGCTAACTTTCGCTTTACCTATACCTACATCAACATCGCCCATACCTTACCAACACCAACAACATTACCCTACCAACATCAAATTTTTACCAAACGACAAATTGCCTAAACCGTACCAAATTGCCTAAATTCACCCCTCCCTGATCCTACGGGAGAACTACATCGGTCTGAGGCCCTTCCTTGCTTTGTGCAATGGGCTATGTAGGCAGCACTTCGGAGACATGGGGTCTCCCAAGGTTAGCTCGACCATCCCCTACCATAACCTATCTTGTGTGGTGAATATAAATATTTTTGTGTATTTTTATTTTAATCACATTTCTCTTTATCCTTTTTCGAAACACCGAAAATCAAAACACCGACAATCTTATTATTATCATAACTCAAATCAACATACATATTCAGTTTTATTTAGATGTTAAACAAATACATCTTCTTTATCATCGACACGCAGGTCGGCATCCTTATTTATTCTCATACCTCGCTAACATATACTCAGACCATCACAACTCATCCCGAACTAGGTGATGATCGTGATCATCGACCCCTCTCGCCGGGCCTCTCTGTCCTCAAAGGTACCGCGGCTATTGGTACCGCCCACTGATCTGCCAATCTCTCCTGTAACATATGAATACGCCCTCTCGCATGGAGAACTCCAGCCTCTAGTCTCGCCGCCCATGACTCATGACCACTACCAATCCTCTTGTCTCATTCACTGCGTTTGGAGCTGCTTTGAACCAAACGCTGCGAGGCGATCCTTTCTGCTGCTATAATCACCGCTATGTCGGGCGCTCACGTACACCTCGCGATTCTGCTACCCACCATAATCTATAGGCCTCATGTCATTCCTGCATCCATTACCTGCGATCGGGCTGCTATCTCCTCGAGGCCCTTACGGAGGTGTTGGCCGGGGTGGTGAGAATGCTTTGCCTCGGCATCGATCCTCATATATGGTCTATAAGCTCTTTGTGGTATGTCTGCACAAATCAAATTGTCGCCACGCGATCTATAGGAATCCTCTCATATTCACTGGCACATGCCTGTGCCCCGCGATCCACCTCGATCGCTCAACACCTCTCAACTCCTCGGCTATGATTTCGGTTACCATATAGTTTCCGTATGGCCTCAAGCGAGATATCCATGCCGTCACTCTCTCCCATACACCTGCTATAATACTCAATATCACCCGTCACGGCACGGGATCGGCCTCTTGTTACTGTCTGGACCCATCGTCGAATCCCACCTCGTACTCCGGTCTCTCTGCTGGATGGATCGGCCTATTGGTCGCACACAAACAATGTGCTCATAGGCCCAGCAGTGTAATAAGTATGAACTATCCGGTGTGGTTACGTGATTTCACCTCTGAAGCCCATAAACCCACTGTATAGCTCAGCCAATACGCGGTGCCCATGCGAAAGTCACATTCCTTTCTATCATCTCCCGGATAACACACATCAATGCCTTTGGAAATCTTCCCCCTTCCGCCCTCGGTAATGCATAATACCCTCTGCTATCATTAATATCACTTTGCTAACCTTGTCTCCTCGGGGTGTCTTTGCATACATTACCCCATATGAAAGCGATAAACCTCATTGTGTCAAATCTCGTGCGTATGGACCAAATCTTTGCTTTAACATTATCGCTCCCAGTGCCGCACTATTTGGTAGTGCACGATATCTTGGTTCTCTGTAATAGGAAGTCTCAAAATCCGAAACACATCTTCCATATTCTTGTCATTTCACTGTTGGCGAGATAGAAGGTATTTGTCTCGGGATTCCATCTCTCAATCAGCGCTTTGTAACATACCATGGTTACGTGCGATTCGTGAATAATAACAGATTCCACTTAACCCCAAACGATTTATCAATGTCCATTCCATTGGTGTTACATCCGCTCGGATTAGCGACAACGTGGCTGCGCGCTATATCATTCATCCTCAACCACTGTCTCTGCTGCTATCGCCAAAAGCGACAAACAACCATTCAATCCATTAGAGTCTTTTTCAAACATTCTGGAAATTTCTCCGATGCTTAAGACGGTTATACATAACCGATATCGGTTAAGTAACCGATACCGGTTCTCCCTAACCGCTACCGGTCACTGTCAATTATATTCACCTTCCCTAAAAACAACCACCTACGACAATAATTTGCTCGTTTATTCCTTTTTATACATGCAAACATACCTGAAACCCCTGATTGCCTACCCTGTAACACTTACCTCACCTGCAACCCTTGTTATCATGTTTTCTTTCTCATATCTACCCACCTACTCTCCCCCATCTTATTCACAAAACATGCAGTAGTTAAATCACAAACAAAATGATACCTCTTGGGTTGCAGCAGCTTGAGGTGGCCCTTGTCTTCCCTCATGTCCTTGCCTGCTGGATGCTTCTCCTCGTTCTGCCATGATCACCACCCTTTTCAACTTTGTCTTTCTGCCTTCTGAACCTCGGATCACATTTACTTTCCTTGTCTCTTTTCTCCTTCTCACCCAAATCTCTCATGCAAATCCCTGTCTCAGTCGTCAAAAAGCGTCGCGTTCGCGTATTTAACTTCTTGCATGGCTCTAAAATTAAAACTTAAGTTGCCACCCTAGCTTTTCTATTTTTAGAAAAGCTCATACCTAAATAACCGGTATCGGTTAGTTGACCGGTATCGGTCTATGACTACCGATATCGGTTCCCTAACCGATATCGGTTACACACCTTCCTTTTTGAAACAGGGTTCTTTTCTTCATTTCTCCTCTAAATTTTTGTCGCGCCCGCCTCTTTGCCTGCATAAACAACACAATTTACCACATTTTGTTCATCCACCACACATAGCATTACAATTTCATCAACATCATTTATTTTATAAATAAACAAACCATCAACTACAGATACCAAAAAACTATCACTCTATACATCATTTAGATCCAACTCATCAGTTACATATATCACACTGTCACAAAACCACCAATTTATCACATAACCTGACATTCATATATACGCACAAACAAACAAAAACATCAGCATCATCTATCTATCAACATGTCAATTAAACTCATCACACATTCTATATATTACCAACCATTTATTTCAACACATTTTAAACACAGCATGTGGATCAAAACATCATCTATATATATATATATCCCCAGTTTTCAAAAATACAATGTGCCCTACATCGGGGCCTCTGTGATCTCATAATATACCAAAGCCGGCACGCAGGCCGCAATACCTACCAAAAATATCGACTCGGCTCGCAGGCCGGTCTCTCATATCAAAAATATACTCGGCTCGCAGGCCGGTATCAAATGTACAACCCGTACTCGGCTCGCAGGCCGGTATATAATAAATAAATAAATCAAAACAATGAATAAGTGTAGGCACGCAGGCCTCTATCAATGCAACCGGTTCGCAGACCGGTGCCCATGTCCCTATACAAAACCATGTCGGGGATCTATCAGCTCTCCCCACCGCCCTCGGCACCTCTCCCCGCTGGTCCCTGTGGTGCCTCTCGCCTCCTGCCCGTCACGGACACGCCAGCTGTAGCTGCCCCTCCACACGAGATCTCTGGGCATGCGAGGTCTCCGCCTATGCGCTACATCGCACGATACTCGACTCATTCTATCAGAATATCCACGATAATAACGGGCCTCTGCTCTAACCTCCATATAACGATCTCTCGCCACTGAAGGAACTGGGGCTGGTCCCCTGGCACCTAACACCAATATCCCCGAGCTGTGCTGCACTGTGGGTGTGGTCTTTGGTGGAGGTGTTTTATGCTGTACTTTTTGTGGGCATGGTCTTTAATGGTGGTAGGGCTGTTTGTGTGCACATGTCTTCTTCTTGGTGGTATGCAGTATCTAACTGCTGTTGCTGGCTGCACATGCTGCACACTGCATTTGTGGCTGTGTGCTTCTTGGTGGTGGTGGTTTTTTGCTCACACTGAGCTGGGCTAGCTGCCCTGTAGAACCCTATCGTGCTGTGCAGCAGCAGACTAACCCGCCCTGTAATAGCTGCACTTTGCCCGGAGCTGATCTCTCTCTGCAGTGACTGCAGCCAAGTCTGGCTGCGCAGGCGGTACTATCCTCGCTGCTCTCTGCCCAGCCCACCAGACCCTGTATGCTGCCGTGCACCGGCATCATCCACACCCTCACTGCTTTGGTCTCTCCTTGCTGCACCCGGTCACGGATCCCAGGCTGTGGTGCTGGCAGTGGGGCCTCTACATCATCCCTCCTGTACTGAGGGAAGGGAGGTGGCTCGTCCTGTGGCAGCCCCATCTGCCTGCGTACCCTCTCTAAGGGTATCTGCTCGTACTCTCCGGCCTCGTCCTGCTTATCCGAATGTATCTTTGGATCGGGCGCGGTGTCTGTGGGCTCCTCTGCCCGGTGGTGACCTCTGTAGGGTCTCCATATAATGTCTCTCTTGCTGTAAGGCCCTCTAACATATGTCTATAGTAGGCCACATCCCGACTGCACAAGCGCTCGTGGTGGCCCACGATCCCCACCACCTCACGAAATCCATATCGGTACACACGACTGTGTGCCACAGGCTGCTTTGGGGTAGCCCTCTGCTTTGATGCATACGATGTGCTCGTATGCCCAACATCTGACAAAATGTAGAACAAATACCAAATCGCCTCCTCCGGCGATAGCCCCATAACTCCCTGTATAATTGCACCAGATACACTGGTGCCCATGCAAAACAGGTGTGCTCCTCCACCATCTCCAGTAGCACCCCCATCAATGCCCGTGGGAAGCGGCCTCCCTCTGAATCCGGGAGGGCGAAGCAGGTGATCCCTATCATCATCAACACGGCAAGCCGTGTCTCATGTCTGTGTGCGCGGTACATGTCACCATATCCAATGCTCGCGCTATGATATGTAAGAAGCGCGGCTGCATCCCCAAAAACCTGCAGTATGCTATCCATGGCAGTCTCTGAATCTACCTGGAAAACGGCCTCTCCCTCGATCGGTAGCCGCAGGATGCGATACACATCCTCTAATGTGACGGTCATCTCCCCGGTCGGCAGATGGAACACATTGGCCGCCGGATCCCATCTCTCGATGAGGGCGACCATCAGGCTGTGATCTCTGTCGATCGCTCTGTACCTCTGGACCCCGCCGAGCCCCACCTCGCGCATGATGGCCCAATGCGCCGCAGATATGTGTGGCCTCATCCGACTCAATAGTGGAGGCATCCTATCACGCATCGTCAACTGCTGACGTGCCTGCAAAAAAAAAAAAAACAAACCCACATTCTCAGACCCACTCTTTATTATAACATCTATTTTACCATCTAAACCCCCTTTTGTAACACCCAAAATCTAACCCCTAACCCAATCCCCTACCCCAACTCCCCAACCCCACACCCCCACCCCCACCCACCTTAAAACCTAAACCCTAAAAACTAAACCCCTAACCCAATCCCACCTCCAACTGAACCCAACCCCAACCACCCCACCCCACCAAGCCCCCAACCCAAAAACCTAAACCCTAAACCCCTAACCCAATCCCCTTCCCCACTCCCAACCCAACCCAACACAACCCACCCCACCAAGCCCCCCCAACCCACCTTAAAACCTAAACCCTAAACCCTAAACCCCTAACCCAATCCCCTACTCCAACTCAACCCAACCCAACACAACCCACCCCACCAAGACCCCCAACCCACCTTCAAAACCTAAACCCTAAACCCTAAACCCCTAACCCAATCCCCTTCCCCACTCCCAACCCAACCCCCAACACCCCAAAACCATACACCCTCAATACCACCCTCAACCCATCCCTCCCCCCGATGCCCTCCCAGGCCGCATCTGAGACCGACCGATGCGGTCCCCCATTTTAACCTCACTCTATTCTTTTTTTCGACCGATGCGGTCGCTGGTGACCGACATCGGTCCATTGTCCCTACCCGAGCCGAACCCGCGCACGGCCCCCAAAACTCATTTTTTACCTATTTCTACCCATCTACCCACCCAAAAACCCTAAAATTTTACACACCTAGCCGCCTTAGCCTATCTAACCTATCTACCCTCTCCCTTTCTCAAATTACCTCCATTTACCCATTATTTCCTACAAACTACCAATTCCTACCCAAATCCCAAAAACAACATAACTCAACCAAATCACCAAAATAAAGAGTTTAGAACCTACCGGTACGACGACACGTCGTCGTGGTGGGATGGGTGGTGGCGGTCCAGCTGGTCCAGCCCCTCCAGCTCCTCCTGCCTGTGCCATGGCTCCAATCCTGATCTGCTGGGTCCCCGGCCAATCACCTGCGGCCTCCTCAACTATTCGGGCCCACTATCAACTCTCTCCGCCAATCAAATAGCTCCACCTCACTCAATACCCCTCCAACTCAACTCTCCACGTCAGACAAGTTAATTTGGATTGCAAATAACCAAAGTGACAATGACAGGCCGTATTTTTTCTTTTTATAGGTTTTTCGACCTTAACCGATGTCGGTTTCCTTTTTGCCCTAAAAAACCGGTATCGGTCCCTTAACCGATATCGGTCATGTAGAATCGACATCGGTGTTAATCCCAACTTTCCCCCAATTTTATCTTTTTGCCCCTATTTACCATTTGCCTCTTTTTTAACCACATATCGCCTATATCCACCTTTGCTGAACACCATTTGTTTACCAATTGGCCCGACCTAAGGCCTCAACCTACCATTTGGCCCGACCTAAGGCCTCAACCTACCAATTGGCCCGACCCAAGGCCTCAACCTACCATTTGGCCCGACCTAAGGCCTCGACCTGCCCTACCATTGGCCCGACCCAAGGCCTCGACCTACCAATTGGCCCGACCCAAGGCCTCGGCCTGGCCTGGGCCCGACCCAAGGCCTCGGCCTACCATTGGCCCGACCCAAGGCCTCGACCTACCATTTGGCCCGACCCCTCGAGGCCGCAACCAAACCATTTGGCCCGACCCAAGGCCGCAACCAAACCATTTGGCCCGACCAAGGCCGCACCAAACCATTTGGCCCGACCCACGGCCAAACCCATTTGGCCCGACCCAGGCCGCACCTAACCATTTGGCCCGACTTAAGGCCGCACCAATTAACCATACCATACCCACAATCACCGTTTTAATTTATCCATCCATCATGTACCTTTTTGTTCAATCGAGCTCACCTGTTCGTGTTTTAGCATGATTAGGGTCCTTGACTTGATCTGTTGACCAACTTTGCCTAGACCTAGACCGTGACGTTTATCTCAACCAAACCAACCATTTGGTACTGCCGAACATTCCTAAACGTTCTTGTACCTTACCTGTTATATACCCTGGAGCTACTTCCTATGCCTTGGATACCATGATTATATCACCCTTGTTTGGATAAACTATCGACCTTTGCCTATACATCATTTGGTTTGCTCGTCAAATCATGTACCCTAGTCATACTATTGCATTTCAACATGTGTATGCTTCCTTGGACCTACCCCACACCTTACCATTCTCTCAACAACATATACCCTTTATCAACCCTATCCCTGATTTCCCGTTCACCCAATCTGTGATAGATTTGAGGGGGATTACCTATACCCTTAACAGGGGAAACCACTTCATATTATTGTCCGCGTGATTGTCCAAGCTAGATTAATTCGTGTCTTACGATCCCTTGTGACCCACATCTCATCTCGCAACCTAAACTCATCACCTAAACCTTACACAATTATTTATTAATTACCTCATAATTGATAAATCCACATCGCCTTACCCGCCACCTCACTTGCCCACCTCACCATGACTTAGCCCTAACCCTAAACTAACCTAATTAGGACCCATGACTTGGTCTAGACTCACATCCATAACTAATGCCTCCTTACTCGCACCCAAAGCCGACCTTCTAGCCACTTGACCAAGCCCGCAACTGATCTCTCGGGAGAAAAGCAGGGAAGGTGGGCTATTTTACTAAAAATAGCCTACTTTTTCCTAACCGATGCCGGTTCCTACTCGACCGCCGTCGGTTACGTAACCGCCATCGGTTCCCTGTAAATGGGCTCCCCAAACCAAAACAACGGATCGGAATTTCATTTTGGGAGATCAGTCGAAGGATTTTTGAATCAAAGGAGAGTCCAAAGCGATTAGCAGAGTCCAGAACTTCACTTGACCAAGCAGAGACGAGTGAAGAAACCAGAAGAGTTGGCAGCCAAGGAGATCAACTGGCATCTTCGTCAAAAACCAGTAAGTTACATCTTGCATGTCCTCCATTATAACATTTCTTATGCTTTTGGAATTACAGTCCTCCCAAATCCGTTTCTGGATCCATTATCCAACGTACCATTGCCTCTAGCTGTCATTCTTTTGTTTCTAACCATCCCGTTTCCCAAAAACTATCCAAAAATCAGCCATTACAAACTCCACAACCAGCCCAGAAGATCCTAGAACCCACCGGTATCGGTTATCAGTAACCGCCATCGGTTATAGGTAACCGGCATCGGTTCCTTTGATCAAAAACCAGGAAAAACAGCCTTTCCCCTACCCAGTTCAGCCAAGCAATTTAATTGATATTTTACAGTATTTTGTGTTAACTCATATCGGCAGGGGAACTGACCACCTTCGAAAGGAAGTTTCATATTTCCTGGGCCCAAGGCAGTTCCCTCATTTACTATCTAATCAAAATCTTGTGGTCTTGTGTTCTTATTTGCAGGTAGTCCTTCCAAGACAAAAAGGAGTTCTTCGCAGTCAGCCTGATCTTTCTCTACGGTACGCGCACATCATCTCGACATTCTACAGGTATTCCTCCTAACCCTAACCTTATCTGTTTCTATAAGGAACGAAGCATTTCCGAGTGAAACATGCCTTTACCACTTATGGCAATCATCTGCAAAATTGTCAACATGGGTCAGTTCGGTGAACTGAGCATGATAAGCACTAATTCTTAAAACAATTGCAATCCACCAATTGTTTTCATTAAACAACCTGTTTAAATGAAATCATTTCACCAAACATGTAAACATATTTCAGACTATGCTCTTTTGTAATTCAAACATGACTATAAATGCGTAACTCATATTATAGTTACCAAATAGTCCTAGATACTTTTCAGATTTTTTTCATAAATATTAGTGACCAAGAAGAACAAAAGTATCCAAAACAACTATCCATCTGAATCCCAAGGACAACAAACATCCGACAGACCATTACATTCAACAAAAATGAATATCCTAACAATTCATGAATCCATCAGTATGTATTAACAATTCCAACAATTAAATATAAATATATCAACATATACTTTACAACAGAAGAGAAAGAAACCGAGACATTCAGATGTCCCTTCCAAACATGCTCATGACTGTACCGTCCACTTAAGAGTAATGCAATCACATTATACGCCTGCGACTAAGCCAGTCGAGACCACAGGAAGAATTACAGTCCATCAAAATACAATATAAAAATTGCCTGTAACTTACTGAACAACACAGTAGCTCTCGTGACAAGGCAGTGATGAATAATCCATCAAATAGACCCCACATAACCTTCCATATTATTCAACAAATGAGAAAATATCCAATGCCATCGCTTGTCAAGGTACAGTTAATAGCTCTTTACTTCAGTCAAGCACATGACTAGATAATCATGATAACAGAAGACGTAATCATGCACAAACACAAGAACAATCCCACTGAGTCGAAACACTCAGCAACATACAGCTCAATCTAATCCCTACTAACACAGCAAGGACTTAAATCAACTGCCGAAATCAAAAGAATAACCTCTTTATCACAGTCAAACAAGAGGCTAGATAGCATTAAAACAAATGACGTTTCCATATGCATACATAGTGACATTCACATTGAATCTAACACAAACATGCACAGCTTCATTCAACTGAAACATATCCTTATGATAATACAGCCATGACTTATATTGGAAGCCTGTTTTCAAGAAAAATAATCACAACAAGGTCTTCACAGAAGCCGAATCCCATATCAGTATTTTCCTCAAAGTTTCATTCTAAGCCAAGCTACTACGGATACAACAGGGTCTCAAACCGAGTAAGGTTTGTAAAGAAAACCCTTCCTTTAATTTCCACAGAAGTGAACAGACAGGAACACAAGAATGCTAAGAAGGAGTCAGAACGATATGCATACACAGCTGAGGGTTTTAATCGAGATTCGCGCCAACTCGCAACATATCGAGATCTCCAACAGTATCACATACAACTAGTGCTCATAACAAGGCTTCGATTAAAGTTGATTTCATGCGACAACAGTTCAAGAATCCCAATAGTGCTCACACCAAAACTTCTACAAAAGTCGTAATTCAAGATACATATCAAGGATTCCAACTGAGTCAATACCAGCGATATTCACTGCTAAGCAACAGTATTCAAAACAAAACAACAGAAATAGATATACCAGTTTCTTTTCACGGACTCCAACTGAGTCTAAACTAACAAGTATTCTCATTCATAGCTTCTACAGAAGTCAAAAATACTATCTACTCAAGGATTCCAGTGGAATTCAATAACAAATAGTATTCACGGCGATACTTCTACAGAAGCCAAAACATATTTTCATTTCAAGAAGTCCAACAGCAACAATAACATATATTACTCACGAAAAAACTTATAAAGAAGTCGGAATATACTGTACATTCAAGAAATCCAACAGTATCATTTTCAACAAGTGAAAACAGCAAGGTATCGACTGAAGTCTGAATCAAACAAGAAAACAATTCATGGACTCCCACAGAACCGAATTCGTATATTTTCCTTGCAAGCATTTCTACAAAATCTAACCGAAATGCAAAACACAGCAAGATAGTACAACCATTCGAAACACAATGCACACCCATCAAGGGTTCACTTGAAAAATTGAGCCAGTAAGAAGATACAACGAAACTAATTCATACAAAGCTACCATAAAAACCAACTGAACCCAAAAATCATCTGAACAGAGTTGTTCTAATGAAATCATTTGAAGGAAAGCAAGATTTTTAAAAGTTAGGGCCTAACATGCCTGGTAATGTTGCTTAAAAATCAAGAAGACCACTGAAAGAGCTCGAGCCTTCTCCTCTTTTTCCACGTTAGATTCAACAACAATAATTTGTTATTTCCATGCCTTATAAACTTTCCTCGACAGAGAAAAGAGCTAGTTATTCTCATAGTTGCCATGCAACACCAAGTAGACTGGTTCAAAGAACCAGTGATCAAACAGAGAAAACCGGAGCGCATGAAAACCCAAACAAACAACCAGTTTTCCATTTTGCATGTCTTCCCGAGAAATCCGAGCTCGGAGACCGAGTTCATTAATTGCATTAACTCCAAAATTCCCGCTCAATCTCCATTGCCACCGACCGCCATAGTTGGCGATGGACAAAAACAAATCAAAGACCATTTCTAGATTTGGCAACTCTGCCACGTCGGATTTCACTAGCCGTTTGAAACTTCCACCAAATCCCTCGTCCTTCATACTTATCCATCCCATTTAATGCCATAGAAACTACCGCCCATGGCTCGCACCCCTTCATAGGTCCCTTTCCTCCATGTTCATTAGTTAGGTTAGAAACATAGGTTAGAATTTAAGGTGATACTTAGTCTAACCTCCTTAGCGCTAGGTCACTAACCTTAGAACATTTAGTTTATAGTTTAGGCCTAGGTTAGATTAGCACTAATCTAACCCATAGGTTATAGTTTAGGTTTAGGTTATTAACCTTAATAAATCCAGCTTAGGTCTTAACAATTAAAATCGTTCAGTATAAGAACCAACAAATATACATTCACGAAAAGGATTCATTCCAGCACTGCTAATAAGCTAGTAGTATAAATGTATCTGAATTTATTACCTGGCTCAAGATCAAGACCTTCCTGATTTTACGATATCGGGAACCAATTCATTTAACAAGATCAGCCTGAGTTAACTCTGGAATTGCTTATTCCACACATTCGGACCTTGCAACCTTCGTAAGGTCTATAATTTTTGTTCATCCAGAATAAACTTAAAACATCTCTTGGATCAATGCCACTGATCCAAGGCTGAGTCATATAGATGGGTAAATCCACAATTTATTCCGAAATCAGATTAAACTCAGGTGCAAAAATGAAAGAAATAAAAGAGTCCAAGCATATCCTGGCTCAGTCAAAGATCTTCAAATGAAAGAAGATACAATCTATATCAAGCATGACTTCACAATCAAAGGAACACATCCTTTTACAGAAGAAATCATATATCAACACTTGAATGCTCAAGAGGAAGTAATAATAGTTCAAAGTGTTACACTTTCCATTTGATGTATTCCTCCTTGGTTTGGAACATGGGGATGTGGAAATCCTTAAGTTTATTGTTGAGATTCTGAAAGGTTGGATGTCACCATCAAAATCTAGAGGAGGCTCAATGATTTCCCATCTGACAAAATCTTCCTGGATCCAAAAGTCCCGAATCCAAAATTTTCCAGATTCCTTGTAGTACTGAGCAACTTCTTTCTAGAAATCCAAGTTAGCTAAGGGGGAATCCTCAAGCCAATTATCATACCAAAAACTGATTCTAGAGCCCTTGCCAATTTCCCATATCGTACCTTTGGTTAAGATTTATTTAGAGGAAACAAAGGAATTCTAGAAGAGAGACCCTCTAGGGAGGTTATTTTGGTTAAAAAGATTCCATTATGCCTATATTCCACAAGTATTTCATCTTTATAATTTGCACCCAAAGACCTTCCTCTCTAGCAATCCTCCACCAACCTTGGCAATTAAGGCCTCATTCATAAGAGAAATATTTTTTAGCCCCAATCCTCCACATAGCTTAGGTTTAGTAACTTTATCCCAAGCCACAAGAGGAAATTTGAACTTCTCACCAGCTCCCATCCAGAGGAACCTCTTCTAGATTTTCTCTAAGGCTTCCTTAATTTTAGCAAGGAGCATGAAAAGAGACATCACATAAATGGGAATGCCTTGAAGGGAGATTTGGAGCAGTTGAATCTTACCAGCCTGAGAAAGCAAGAGACCCTTCCAAGATAAGAGTTTACTATTAACTCTTTCCAGCAGAGCATTCCAAACCATGAAGTCAGGCTTCTTATGGATCAGGGGCATACCCAGATAAGAATCGGAAAATGTTTAATTTCTGCACCCAGCCAGGATGCAAGCTAATCTAGCTTGAACCTAATTCTCCACATTAATGAAAAAAATAGCACTTTTATGGAAGTTAACCATATGTCTAGAAACTTGTTCATAATCATTAAGAACCACCTTAAAATTTGAGGCCTCATGGATAGAGGCCTTACCCATCATAAAGTTATCATCCACAAACTGATTGAGACGAATAAAGGAAAGACCATTTGAGATTTTAACACCCTGGATACAATTGGAAACCATGGCAAGTTGACAAATTCTACTCAGGGATTTAGCCATTATGACATAGAGGAAAGGTGAGAGAGGATCACCTTGTCTCATCCCTCTACCAGCTTGGAAGAAACCTTCCAGTTTGCCATTGACCAGAACTGAGAAACTGGTGGTGGAAATGCATGTCATAATCATATTAACCAAAAATTTATCAAAACCCACCTTTAGCAGGATGGCCTGAAGGAAAGACCATTTTATCCTATCAAAGGCTTTATGCATATCCAACTTGAGAAACATAGCTGATCTTCCAGAGCTTTCAATGGAGTGGATAGCTTCTTGAATCACAATAATGTTATCAATAATTTTCCTTCCTAGAAAAAAGCCCCTTGATTCCCAGAGATAAATTTAGGAAGAACCATCTGAATCCTCCCAACTATAATTAGTCAGGATTTTATAGTGGTGTTGTAATGGGCTTATAGGTCTGAAATCCTTAACCTCCTTGGCCCCAACAATTTTTAGCACCAGGAAAATAAAAGTGTTATTCATTTGCCTCAAGAGGTGACCATTGTTGAAAAAATCTTGGACCATTTCAATGACCTCATATTTAATCACCTCCCGAATTTTTGAAATAAAAAGTAGGGAAGCCATCTAGCCCCGGAGATTTATCAGGTTCCATATCAAAGATCACAAAATAGATTTCCTCCTCTGAGGGGTTCCTTAAAATATCTCTATTTTCAAGAGGGGTGATAACATTCTGGAAAAGATCCAAGACTTTATTCTGAACCAACTCCTCTGACCTTTTCTCTTGTTTGAAGAGATCCTTAAAGTAATTTATCATAGAGGAATTGATATCCTGCTATCCTGTAAAGGACTCCCCATTTTCTCCTCTTATTTCATTAATCTTTAGGATATTAGCTCTAGAAGTAGCAGAGAAATGGAAGAATTTAGTATTCCTATCCCCCTCCTTAAGCCATTTGACCCTAGATTTTTTTCTCCAATACACCTCTTATTTAGCCGAATTCCATGGTAATCACCAGAGTTTTTGTTCTTGATCCTTGAGAACCAGATTAAGACCAACGTTTTACATAAGTTCCTCAATATTTTTAAGATCTTCAACAATTCCTCTTTTTTCCTGGAAAATATTTCCAAAAGTCTCCTTGTTCCATCTTTTAAGATTAATTTTGATGTGCTTTAGTTTAAAACACAATTTGAAACTAGCAACCCCTCAAACCTGGATATCCCACCATTCTTGAATCTTGTTGTAAATATCAGGGTGGTCTAACCACATCTTTTCAAATCTAAAAGGCCTAGCTTTTTTCAGATGATTCATTCCCAAATCAAGAAGAATGGGATTATGATCTAAGCCAATTCTGTGAAGAGTTTTTAGAGAATAAATTTGATTGATCATACAAAGATGACTCACCACAAATCATCCAATCTTATCTGCATGAGCTCAGATCCCATCCTTTTGTTTACCCAAGTAAACTTGGATCCCTCCAAATCTAATTCAAACAGACTATTACTGGCTAGGAAATCAGCTAAAACTTCCATACTTTCAAAATAAGAGATCAAACCCCTCTCTTTTCACCAGGGGAAAAGATGGTATTGAATTCTCCTCCAAATATCCAATCTTTATCATTAAGCGATTGCCTAAAGCTAGAGAGATCCTTCCATAAATTATGTCTTTCATCGAGTTTATTTGATCCAGAGGATCCTCACAGAGAAACACCGATCTAAGATCTTCTTAGAATAAGTTGTAGTCATTTTTAAAGCATGGAGAAAAATTATACGATTCCGTCGATATCTTGTTTGCAGGAAACGGAGCTCGTTTGCAAAAGTTATAGCCCGCTGAAATTTTCGGGCAACTGGCAAAATTTGGAGTTTTGTGCAGGTTGGATGTGTGCATGCTCACCAAGTGTTTCAATTATATTGTGACACATGGACAATTTTTGTGACGAACTAAAAGTGGTTTTTGGGAACGCCGGTCTTGGACACTCGTTCATGGACAAATGGACCCCGCTATTTACTGGTTGGGGGCCCTCAGCCAGGTTCGACACACTCGATTATGGAGGGGTGTCTTGGCCTCCTTCTCATTTTATCACTATACCAACTTGTGTATATATATGCCTCTAATTTCATTTGTGCTATGCATGTGGGACTAATTGATATGCCATTTTAAACTATGCAATTACCATATTCCACGCATTTTATTTACATATCCATATTCCACACATTTTAATTGAAACCATATTCCACGCATTATATTTGGCTTAACCTCCATAAGCATTATTCAAGGCACCTAAAAACTATGTTCATACATATCCATGCGCCATCCTTATCCTCCAACAAAGTGCCCACATCTCTAGCGGCTTAGGTGGCCCTTAAGCCACTTAGAACTTACACCGCCCCACCTTTTAAAACCTCCTCCACTTTAATCTGCGCCAAATGTGGGATATTGTTCCCTAAGAGATAAGGAAAATGCATGGGGAGGAGAATGGAACTGAGTGGGCCGTGTAAAAGGATAAGCACCCAGCCGGTATGCTAGGGGGCTTAGAAACATTATAAAAGGAGTGTTATTTTATTTGAATAGCATTTGGGTCTGTGTAAAATATTGAAATGCTCATAACTTGAGCTAGGGAGGGAATTTTGAGATGAAGTAAAAAGTGACTACTATTATTTTTGGCAGAGGAATGTGATGAGAAGATCAGATTCTTGTAGAAATATTTGTAAATATTTATTTTCAATATTTTAATAGATC
Organism: Taxus wallichiana var. yunnanensis; assembly: GCA_018340775.1. Taxonomy (NCBI): domain Eukaryota; kingdom Viridiplantae; phylum Streptophyta; class Pinopsida; order Cupressales; family Taxaceae; genus Taxus; species Taxus wallichiana. The sequence continues at coordinate 506,313,737 of CM031244.1, read as the reverse complement.
AGTCCCATTCAACCGGACCCGGAGACGTAGGCCACAAGTGCCGAACTCCGTTATCAATTCTTGTGTCAAATTGTTGGTGATTCATCTCTTTATCTTCTGTTTTTACATAGTACTTTCAGTTTTAATTCTTTTATTAAAAATACAAAAGGATATAATGCTCAATTTTTACATCGAAAATCAATACAAAGCAAAGAAATGTGTGTGCACAATTGCTAGTTAAATTTGATTTTCAGATCATTATTAGGAGCATAAATGTTAGAAACATACCAGGATTTTTTGAGATGATTTCTGTGAAACTCATAACCACGTGGCTAGGGGAGGAGAGGATCAGAACTCCATGCACTAAACTAGGATCCCACATAGTGACAACACCTCCAGAGGCTCCAGAGGAGCTACATCCTTCCCAGTGACTATCTTTCCAAATTTGTCTCCCCACCTCTTTAAATTTTTCCATGTTCATTTTGGTTTCTTGGAGCATGAAAATATCTAGTTTAACTTTAACTCTAAGATCCTTAGCAATTATGTGTTTACTGGGATTATTCAAACCCCTAATATTCCAAGAGAGGAGGATCATTTAACATTTCTTGTTTCAGAGAAGCAACTTCCCCAAAGTAGCTTGAATGTCAGCTTCTACTTCCCTCCTCGAGTTAGTCTCTCTTAATTCCTTCTTACTTTTTCTACCCATAGGAGTTGATATCTTACCAACATCCGCTCTAGAGGTACTTCGCGTGACTGGTTTAGATTTACTAACTGGGCTCTTAGGAGAGACCGCTAGATCATAAGTATCAATAACAATGTCCGCTAGAATTTCAAAGCCATTAGACATGAGTAATAGTTCTTCTTGTCTTAGACCAATGGAAGAAATTGTTAGGAAATTAAATATTAATATTTACATGAGTATTTACTAGATGATACTTATGATGTGATGAATATTATGGCTAGGTTGTTATATTATTGTTTTATAACAATAATGTTATTATAAAGTGATTATATGTGAATTGTGGTGGTTGTAACCACACTCATATATAGGAGTTAGGTGAGATATTTGTGGAGGATGTTTTCCTTAGATATAGGAGCTACCTCTCCTATATTATTGTAACTCTTCTATGCATAATTAATGAAGTACTTTTGTATATTCTGTGGTGCATTCTTAACCAAACTTTATATTTGGTATCAGAGCAGTTTGATTCTCTGTATGTGATGGAAGTGTAAATTGATTGAAGGGGCAGTTAGTATTTTTCCTGTCCCGTGTATGGAAAATTCAATTTTATCATTTAGTCATTACCTGAAGGTGCATGTTAGACTTAGTTTGCATTGTAAAAGCATTGGAATCCATTTCATTGGAGAGAGGCAAAATATCTGGAGAGAATTTTGTAATCAAAGATATGCTATTATTATTCAATGAAACAATTATTCACAAGGAGATATATTGAATTTATATCTCTGTCTTTGCATTTATTTTATTTATATTTCTTTGGATTGGCGTTAAAAATTTCTTAGCGGCCAGAATGATCTCTTGCGAATAGAACGATTCTTGACAGACCCAGCACATTTTTTCTTCAAATAGCGGCTTTCACACAGTTCAGAAATCTTGGTCTAATTTATTGAATCTCTGCATGGGTATTAGGTAATACTAGCATGATTATCAAGATTGATATATTGGCTCACAAGATTTGGCTTCTACATTGAACATTTTGTCCAGTTCTGATATTTGGGAAGGATCGAGATATAACAAGAAGAGTGGAGTGTTCATTGCGGCATCTCAATCACTGATTTGATCAAAATCCTTTTCTCTGCCCTTGTCATCTAGCACGTCCTACTCCATTCTTGTATTGTAGAATTCAAAAGGAGGATGTTTGTGAGGCTCTTCATTGTGAAGGCGTTATATATCTTCAAGTAATTTCAGTGTGTCCAAGGAAGCGTTGGGCTTTGAGAGGAAGCCACCAAAACTTGTGCGCCATTGACAAGGATTAGAGAAGAGATTTGCATCTGGAGTCTGCTGAAAACATCGCTCAAATTATTTCTAGCTACGTGTTTGACAGTCTATTTCATTCTAAGCTCTTTATTACATTCAAAAGGACATCAAATACCTCCCTTCCTGTCAACCTCAGGTTCTGTGCTGTACATTTTTTTATTATTTCATTTGGGTAGAATTACTTCAAGTTTTATCATCGTTATTTGAAGTCTTTAGTTATAGTGTAATTAGAATAGCAAGTTGAGCTTTATTAGCTTTAATCTAGGCTTTATAAACATACATGTCTATTTTGTTTCTATAACTTAATCCACGTCTAAGTTTTTAGTATTTTGGTCTATGTTAATGGTAAAGTGGTAGTTCCCACTCAAAGTTAAACAAAAAATAAAGTGTCGTTATTTATTGTCAGTCTGTCTAGGTAAATAATTTTGTAAAAAAGGGTGCATTTTCGGTTGTATCCGACACCTATCTCACAATGGTCAAGAAAAGAAGAAAACAATGTATTCTCATGGAACCAATTACCATGGAGAGAGACATAAAAAATATACAAGATCAAGAAAATTCAGCTATGCTAAATTTAGAAGAAGGATATGAAGGTGATAGTGAATTTGAACCACCTAGATCTCTAAAAAGAAAAAGGTTGACAGCTAAAGAATACAAAGACCATCTTTTATGAAAAATGAGAAGTTCGGAAAAGAAGTCTGAGCACATTTCTCTGACCTAAGCGGTATGTATAAATGGAGGATGGAGGCACATGAGGCTAGAGGTCAGACAACGACCTCTCGCACCAGCAACGACGGGGCCGCATGAAGTTGTGGTGACAGTGTGTGAGTGTTCTTTCATTTCAGAATTGTAGTTTGTTGTGTGCGGTATGATTTCCAAGTTTCTTTTTGGATTGAATAAGTGAAATGTTCACATTGAGGGGGGAACATGATCAACATGATCCAATGTTCCATTTTCAGTTTTTCAATTGAGTATGTGGTTATTCCTATTTCCCCAAATGCAAAAACATAGTACAGAACAAATAACACAAAGTGAACGCAAAGATCATGAGGCTTGATGAGGTAGAATAGTCAGATGTGTTCCTTTTCGTACCTAGGTTTGTGGTTAGCCTCCTAAAAACCATTGAAGGTTGTTCAGATGTGTTCCTACTTGAGTTCCCACACTACTAGGTCAAATGTGTTCCCTAGAGTGACTGGTTGATAAGCAGATGATTCCTGAGCGTGTTCCCATCCTCGTCGGTCAGATGTGTTCCCGACAGTGCTTGGTCGATAAGAAGTTGATGTGTTCCTTCTTCTACCTTCAGTTCAAGTGTGTGCCAAGATCATGAGCGCGCAGAGGCGGCAGGCTGCAAAGGAAGTGTGAAATTTCTAATGTTACCATGTAAACATTAAGGGGGGGAATGTTAGGAAATTAAATATTAATATTTACATGAGTATTTACTAGATGATACTTATGATGTGATGAATATTATGGCTAGGTTGTTATATTATTGTTTTATAACAATAATGTTATTATAAAGTGATTATACGTGAATTGTGGTGGTTGTAACCACACTCGTATATAGGAGTTAGGTGAGATATTTGTGGAGGAGGTTTTCCTTAGATATAGGAGCTACCTCTCCTATATTATTGTAACTCTTCTATGCATAATTGATGAAGTACTTTTGTATATTCTGTGGTGCATTCTTAACCAAAATTTATAGAAACTTCATCTAACAAAGGGCCACAGCCACTTACAAAGCATAAGCGTTACCTTCGAAATTTGGCTACCCCCTTCCCATGTTTTAGGAATCCCATCCTCAAAGTCCATATTTCCATTTTCATTCTCATTCTCATCTTCAGCTTCAAATTTATTGAATTCAAGGAAACCGGAGACCACCAGTTCCTTATAGGGGGTGTTATGATGGCTCGAGGGAACCACTTCTTTGACCATATTCTAGATGATAAGAGGATCCTTTGTCTCTACAAATTTTCCATTTTTCCCAACCAGCCTCCATTCCTTTGCCTCCTTATTATTTATCTTTTGTGGACTGACAAAGGGATCATTTTTTTTTATGAAGAGAACAATTTCTTTGATCATGACCCACCTATTTACATTTTCTACAGGAAAAGGGGGACGGATCATAATCAAATATCTGCAACCAAACCCTTTGGAAGTCAAGAGTTTGATATTACTCTCTAAGGGAGCATCTTGACCCATATTGACACAAAATCTGGCATGGGTTAGTCTAGATTTAGCCTTAGTGACTAGATCTAAGCTATCGGCTTTCCCAGGATTTTAGCAATGCCAATAAGGACTTCGGCTCCCAAAACTCTAGGGGTAAGCTCGGAAGGTTGACCCAGATAGGGAACTCAGAGATAGACGTCACATACGGGTTAAAATTTGATTCCCATTTCTGAACAACCACATGAGATTTTCCAATAAACCAGGGACCTCCAGTAAGAATCTACGCCACCTGATCTTTACTAGGTAAAGAAACTAGGAAGAAACCATTTGTGTAAGTTGAAACCTCCACATTTCCATTAGACACCCAACGTCTCTTGACCCAACCCCTAAAGTAGTCAATATTTGGTCTAGAGCCAAGGCATTTTGTAAAGAGAGTGCTTTCCATGGAGGCTTTAGTTCTTGCCAAAAGAGTCTCAGGGATTTTAAGGGATAAGTTACCTTTCTCCTTTGACAGTTCCAACCCCTCCAAAATCACCTTTTCCAATCTTTTTTCAACCAAACATTCAGCCCACATGCTTATAGCCCTATCCTTTTCCTTATTGTCCTTGGGGTGGAAATCATGTGATCATTTACCTGGTGTAGGGACCCTTTAGTCAATCGCTCTGTCGACCCACTTTGGAGATTCTTGCTCAAGTCCTTCGTTTGAAATTTCCAAAGCAAATCCTGCTCTGCTCCCACTCCCACTCCATAATGTAGTATATTAAATATAAGACTTAGAGAATGAAAGGGAGTTCTTAAATTTTAACAAAGTGAATGTTAAAATATAAGACTTAGAGAATGAAAGAGATTGTGGATTTTCTTAGCTTGGATAAAGTAGGTATCCAAAGAAAATACTTTTTGATTGAATTGTGATTTTGCTTAACCTTGATAAAGTGAATACCAAAGGACAAGACTTGGATTGAAATGGATTGCTTAAATTAGGATATGGGTATCTAAAACTTAATACTTAAACTTTGATTTGAATTGAATGATGTGCTTAAACTTTAGAAAGTGAATCCAAAGAGTAAGGCTTAGACATAATAAAATCAATTTGGAATGGGTATCCAAAAGAAAATAATTTACAAAGTTTGAGAAGAGATTTTTGATGTTGATGATAGATAAGAATGTGGAACACAAACTAATCTGATTCAGTAATTTGGATGAAAATAATGGTGGTAGGAAGAAATTTCAAGTAACTTGGTTTGGTTATTCAAGCTTCCTATATATTGGATCTCTCTCTAAGTACCAAGGATTATCTAAATGAGTGTGGTACACTAGAAAATTTCTAGTCACCGGATTTACTTTACCCCTTGATTAAGTAAGTTGGATTTTACTCCGCTCAAAGAATCAAATTGAGGCTGTCACTAAGGATAACCTTGGCTCTAAATATCACGGGTGTACTAGTCAAGTAGGTGGGGTACCCATTTTTTTGTCCAATTCCCTCAAGGTTCCAACTACTTTGGGGTTCCTGTGGTACTCCTCACAATGGGTTTTAGGATTATGTCCAAGAACTTCCCACACTATTTAGTGGATGTGAATAAACCCTTATTTGAACCTACAATACAAGTTTATAAAATTTATTAAAATAAATTTTGGTTGGTTTTCTTGATCAAGGCAACCTACGCTTATAAGCTTGATTGAACATTCAAGAAATCTTCATACAATGTAGTCCTACAATCAATAAATTAGTAGTTTTCCTGCAACAAAATCATGATATAAAATAAAAAAATGCAAACTTCATTGTTTCTAATTTTCAAGATCACCCAAGAGGGTGCGAGAAAAGAGCATATGCAGTTGGTTTGACTAGATTAGATTAAATGAAAATTAAAAGAAAATTAAACACTTAGACTGATTAGTTATGAAAACTTATAAGAAAGTGAGTAAAAATAGTACTAAAACAATTATTAGAAAATATTTAACACGCTGGAAAATGAAGAAAATAGTAAAAGCAGACACGAGAATGCTAGCGCGCGTGTTTCACCGTTTTCTTTAAGTTTTTAGACAAAATAGATAAGGGTGTGGGCCAAGGAGGAATACATGTTGTGACGGTTGGTTTGAAGGTTGTTGTGCACGTTCTAACTTCTTGATCCAATGTTGAATGTGAGAGCTTCCTTTTGGCTAGGAGGAACTACTTGAAATACACAACAAGACCATAAGAAAGAGTTAAACAATATATGTCAGTGGGTTGCCTAGCGTGTGCTAGATCTAGGAAGTGTGATACTTCCTCGGTGGCAGTCAACCCACTGTTTAATACAATTTAATGTAGGAAATAACATAAATAAATAGAATCCTATTGTATTTGATATGATTTAGGTATCTCATCCAAATACAATAAGCAAATCGACATAACATGCTAGGCTATGATCAGATCTGGAAATGAGGTAAATAATTAAGGTGCTAGAATAGGTTAGGGTCAGATTTTGGGTCACTTGGGTCACTTGGAAAAGGTTATTGGGATCTAGTATTATTAGTACTACCAAATATAGAGACCGATGTTAGTCTGGTATGACCGATAATGGTTTAGTAAGAACTGACGACAGTTATTGCGGGCTGGTAATAACTCAATAGTTCATGGTTTTAGGGATTTGTCTAAGATTGAATCAAAGATGGTAAGGATTTGGTTTAGGTCTGGGGAGGTGTTGGGAATATTCAAAGGTACTTAGGAGTAGACAAAGGTGATTAAAATGGTTGTGAGTGATGGGAATGGTCAGGTTCATAGGAAGGAAATAGTGGTGGGGTAAAAATATAAATGGTGGTTGATAAACAAAAGGTGAAGAACTCTTATAAACTGAATAGAAACAAAATGGTGTAGGTTAGAGACACACTTACTATTGTGCAAGTTCAATGGCTGGGTGGTGGTGATGGTTGATCGGTGAAATGGCAATCGTGTCATGGTAATGCTCTTGTGAATGTAAACACCTTCTGATCAATGGTTGTGTTGGCTATGGTTACTTGGATGTGTGAAAGAGCTCTGGTTCTTTCTTGCATGCAGATATCCTTTGCTCCCAAAACTTGATAATGTTTCTAACCTATCAAACAAGGTTGTTATGATGGTTATATGGTAGCGAGAAGATAGTTTAGGGTTACCGGTGTCGGTTTCGGGTTGATTGGCATCGGTTAAGGTGGGATATCCTAGGTTGCCTAAAATAATAGATCTTGGCTATCCTCTTCCGATTTTCTCATTTTTTCGGTTCTAAATGGAACGTTGTGCTTAGATACGTGGGAATGTGGTTAGAGGAAGAATAGGCATGTGCTTTTAGGGTTATACTAAGTCTTAGTTCATTAAGGTAAGTAGGGCTAAGTCTTAGTTAGTTATGGAAACATGTTATGAATAGGTCTATGGTGAGGTGTCTAGGTGAGGTGGTGGGGTGAGGTGGAAATTGGTTTTAATTGAGGTAATTAAATAATGAATGAAGTGAGGATGAGTATTAATTTAATTGTAAATAATTAAATTAATATTAATGTGGGGTATAAGGGTCATGGTTAGGTGAATGTGTTTAAGTTGGTTATTTGAAAGGGGACCAAGGGGAGTGTGACCTAATTTTGGTGTCTACAACGTGTAATTAGGTTTGTTATCATAACCATTAATGGTAGCACATTTAATTAAATGTGTTATCGTAACCACTCATGGTAGCACGTTTAATTAAACATGTTTTTGTAACAAAGACTTTTCCTTCTAACAGACTAGTGACATGAGTGCATACGGATATACGTAAATGTATGAATAGATACGAAGGCCCATGCGAGATACGGTAAGTAAAATTTAGTGTTACAAAGTAGCATGTGAAAGACTACACTAGCATGTGCGGTGATACCTAGTGCAAATCATATGTAACACTAGCGCATGCAACCTATATATGGACATAAATGAATAAAAACGAAAACAAAACTATTTTTTTCTCCCTATTTGTTGCACCAAAAACCCCTGAAATTTTAATAGTAATATTTAAACAACACAAACAAATAATTATATTAGCATGCGAATTTATACCATGGAAATTACAATAAAAGAGGAAAATCAATACAAAACAAATGCAAACCTTTCGTTGTAAATCCCAAAGCAACCTCGAATTAGATCTAACTAAAAGAACAAGGTTTAATGATGCTCTTTGTTGAATCTTTTGATTTTAAGATTTTTTTATTTGTGGATGCTCTAAGATACTCCGAATGGACGATGGATCAAACTATGAGCATGATTTATTGATTTGACATTATGCAGGAACATAACGGTATAAAGGACTAATTTGATTCACCAAGAAAATGCAAAAATGACAACATGAACTCTCAAGCTTTTGGTGGATGATTTGTAAAGGAAAGATCATTGATTTATAGCTGAGGAAAGTGAATCCACAAGCTAAGTTTAAATTGAGTTTATTTGGAGATAACTAAACATAATTGAGTTGTTTAATTGAGTGTCCATATTGATTGGAGAGTTAGACTGTTGTTCTAGATTTACATGAATGAGTCGTTTCGAGTTAGCAAGGGGTTGCACATGTTTTTGGATTTTAATTTCATATCTTTTATTTTATTCACCCAAAAGTGTGGTATTTTAGAATAATTTGAATTGATTTTGGATTGTCATGACTTGGGAGATATCTTTAGTTAACTCAAATGCATGATTTGAGTTAATTTGAACACATCCTCTTGATTATAATAATGATTTTTAGCTTTAGTCATGAATTTAGTCAACTTGAGTTAAGGAGGTGGATAGGATATGAGAATATTTAATTTATTTAAATATGAAAGTGGATATGTGTGGATTTATTTAATTAATTTGATATTAAAATTAGCTAAATGGGGTGATAGGGTGTAAATAGAATTAATTAAATTAATTCTAGAAAGGGACAATGGATGTAGTGGGATTTTGAACATTTATAATTTACGTATTGGTTATGTGGGGTTTTTACGGTATGGTATACGAAAGGACTCTATGGTAATATTATCATGATTTCAAATTTAAAAATTATTATATTTGAAATTATTTAAATAGCATGTTGCACCCTATTATGACATGATTTTTTATAAATTTTAATTCCATATATGTGTGTATGTATACATACATACATGTTTGTGTGTGTGTCTACATGTGTGTGTGTGTGTGCACACGCGCTGTGTGTGTGCGTGTGTGCGTGTGTGTGTGTATTTAATCATATTTAACACAACATGTTAGCATCGCAATTGGAATTCCAATAAGTGATAGTCTAATAAGGTGTATATTTCATTGCATATGGAAAATAAGTGGTGGTATTCTTCTTTTGATTAAAGAAAAATTCATTGAAATAAATAATTTATATGTTTGGAAATATGAAATAACTTAAAATAAATCTCACCTACTAATTACAAAATAAGTTCAAATTTTTTTGATAAAGTTTAATAATGTTCAACACAACATAAGAAGTTAGTAATAAATAATAAATAACTTAAGAAATTTGTAATTGAAAATATACAAAGGAAAAAGAGGTTGAACAATGTATAAAGAAATTTAATAATTGAAATTGTGATTAAAAGATAAAATAAAATAAAGAGTAGTGTTATCACGTAAAGTCAAAAGAGAAATAATAATTAATTAAATATAAAAATATGAAAAAAAAATCTTTTTAGTTTGGGTGTTTTTTAATTTTTATTGATGGTAGGTGACAATTTTAAAGATGTACTCCCAAGATTATATCTCTATATATGTGTCTAAATGATGTTAATTTTTGGTCATTCAAACAAGGAAATTGAAACATGGGTTGGTTGTTTTTTCTAATCATTTGGACATGTTTTCATACTTATCTATTTATATTCAAAAGATGTTTAATAATTTTTAAAATAATTATAATTAATTAGATAAATTAAAATTAAAATTACTATTGGAACTACCCATTATATTAATAATATAAGAGAGTTACATTAGCAAGGGCGACTAAAGAACTCACAGTCCCACAAAAATGCCACGTAGGCAACAAAAAACACCCAAAGGGAAAGCAGAGAAACACGAGAAATACAAAATAAACAAGAGCACTATGCACAATTTGCCACTCCGGGAGGAGGGGGAGGATCATCTCAGGGAGGGATGTACACTCCCTGACAATTTGGCCGAAGGAAGGTCTACCTACCAACCATCCTAGTTGGGCATCTGCATATGCAAAGGAATAATTATCCCCTAACCAAGGGGAAGAGAGCCATCCAGAGTTTAAATGTCGGGTGGAGGAGAGGCCCACTACGGAGATCTAGCAGAACGCCCTTCCCCATTGGAGGAGGTGGGATATAGCCCGAGACCATAAGAGGATGGAGCCGAAGGGTGACCTAAGGGGAGGCAGAGCGGTGGCTACGAGAGTGGCTCCTATGAAGTGGTCTTATTTGAGGCGTCCGCCAAGGTGGAGATGGATGAGGTGGCATAGGAAGAGGGTCCAAAGGGACCCAAATCATCGTGCATGGCACACTCCCTTAAAGTGCAAATATCTCATACAAATGAGAAAATTTCAAGGAAACTTTCTCCGCTTGAGCTTGAATCTATATGTGCACAATAGACAAGATAACCACTTTGTCATTAGTGGAAAACAAAGAAACAAAATGATCATTTTAGAATAACATAGAATTTCACACTTTCGATTATGAAATAAAAATGCAAGCTCGAAAGTTTTCCATATAGTATCAATATAATGAGGCCACGGGCTGAAATCCCCAAAAATGTCACCAATGGAAGAATTCGGGTTAGAAGGGTTGAAAAAATAATTGACCAGAGTATATGGCTTGGGCATCAGGGGAAAAGACCAAAATAAATGCTTAAAATATTCGTGTTTGGAACAGAAAGGGAATTTAGGATTAGGGATGCCAATGTGACTTAATCTTTCACCGACAGAAGGCCTTGATAAATAAGACACCATAGAAAATGATTAACTTTGGGATCTAACAAATAATTCCAAACATGAGAAAGTCTATGAAGCTAGGTGGAATGAGTAGAGTGTAGGCCCCATGTGCGTTAAGTTCATAAATTCCATGTAGGAGAGGGCTCAAAAGCTAGTAAATGGTGTCGACATTATAAAGCATAGGAAGTAAATCTCTTGATTCCATCTCCAGTCCCGCCACCAAGCATCTGAGGGTTTAATACCAAGTTTTTGTAGCATAACATTTGGCATCAACTCTTGGATTCTAAAATAGACAGGAGTTGTGAATTGGAAAGATTAATTTTTTTCTTGAGCCCAGGTCATGACATCCAGTCTCTACAGAGATCAAATCCAGAATGGTGTGAATTCCTTTGTGAGAGAGTCGAAGAGCTTTGATTCTCAAGTTTCCACAAGTGGAATACTATCATTAGTGATGATGGGAGACCACCATATGTTCTGAGAATTGAATGAGAACCCAATACAAAATTATTCGCAAATCAAACACATCGGGGTTTTATCAATTTGAATGCTTTCCATATACTTTTGGCCATGAAAGTGTCGAACATCTTGACAGTGTGACCTAGTGATAATCAAGGTGTGTAACCCGATATTGTTCCATTTTTTGTCGTAGGGAGCACAAGAAGCAATATAATGTTGAAGCAAAGTATGTTCGGGATTTATTTTCGAGAGACATCGCATGACCCATTTAGAACATAAAGCCACACTTTTCCTATAAACATCAATAATTCCCATGCCACCTTGATCACGAGGGAGACAACAGACATCCCAAGCCACCCGATGAAAGCTAGTTGAACTAGAACTTTTACACCAAAGTTAGTCCCGATATACGTGTTATGAAAAAATCACAAAGACTTCCGAATGGTACGATTATTGATGGGGCATTCGGTGTGATTTCCAAACATTGAGTTATCCTAAGTGTGGGACATTTCAAAATGGGATAGCTCTATGGAGAAGGCCGATTCCTGCTCTTAATCCTACCTACCACAAACTACTAATGCAAGAAAAATACCTATCTAACCTATTCTAACATACCAAGGGGACGAGGAAAAATATTGCATGAAATGAAACCTACACTAGAAGTGGTGATACACCAAAAAAGGAGTGTTAGTCACTCTCTCCTACCTGCAAAATAGACAAAGAGTGAATTTTGGGAGGTTGGACAAGATGCAACACAGACCAAAATTACACCAATACACTAAGGGAAGGATAGATAGTCATATCTCATACCCAAAATACAAACATTCACCATTCTATAATAAACATAACCACCAAACCTGCAATGAACAAAGAAATATACACAAATCTTGTAAGCACCATAAGAGGTAAGGAAAAGTAATGAAAATAATGCAAGGATTGACAACTAAATCACAAACACCACTTCAATTACTCAATGAAATTTGCATAGTATATTTTTATAGCAAGAATAGGCACGGAGCCATTATAATGATTTGGAGAAAGGCTTGAAGCCCCAGAAGAATAGGGGTGCATGGGACAAGAAGAGGACCAACCTTTTGTTTCTTGCCACCCCTTTACAACTTATAGAGGAGAAATTTGAGGAGAGAGAGAAAGGAAAACTGAAATTCCTTCCAACCACCTTCAAAACCCATCATGATACCTTTCATAGCGATGAGAAAATTTTCCCAAGCCCATACCCTTATGTACTTTGCCTTGTTGAAGAAGGAAGCAAGCCCATGTCTTCATGATGACTTCTCACCTACCCATGGCATTGTTCATTGTTCCTAAATTTCAAAGATCTAGAGCCTCCAAAATCCACCCTTTGATGATGTCACATTGTATATCGTCTCCTCATGATTCCAATGACTAGTCTTTTGCAGGAAAATGACATTCGGGCTCGAGTTATGGCATTTCGGGTTTCTTGGGGTCTCTACAATTTCGTGGTTTTAGAACCTCTCGAAAATACATTTTTCTTCTTTGCATTATGTTTACCTCATCCTCAACTTTCCATTTACTTTATTTTTGCAAAAATGGGCTTGAATTGAGGGAGTTATGCCATTTTTGCATTTGGGTTTTCTTGGTGTATTTGGCTCTGTGAACATTGTTTTGTATCGGTGAACACGCTCGCCAAAATGCTTGGCAAGCTCTGCATATAGAGATTTTGTGCTTGCACGGTGAGCACCCCTTTTCTTTCCTTCTTTATTGAATGTCGTGTTTTCTTTTTTTTTTCCCATGTTAGGCCTCAATATTTTCCCACTTTTTATTGACTCCACCGAGCCCCCGAAGGAATGGCTCAATGGCCCATTTGCCTTGCGTGGCCATTGTTTGCATTGGCGCTACGTCAATCGAGCTATTTCTTCATTACCGAGATCTTGTGTTGGAATCCTTATCGTTGTATTTAAGAGGACTTCGCCATGACAATTTATTTGTATTTGAACCCATGTTGCCTCCTTATTCGTTGCATCTCTCACCTCTACATGACGAGCTATGTATTCCCCATTTGTATGGCGATATTTTTCCTAACACTTTACATTAAGTGACCCCACATCGCTTTGGTGAATCTTTAGGCTCTTGATTGACATTTAGCCTTAGTTGACACGCCGAGGTCAACTTGGTTGTTTCCACCTCATTCATGTAGACCGAGCTCCTGGTCTATTCGACGTGGCCAAATCATCTCGCTTCCGATGTCTCCACTACCTCACTTCCCTGCATTTTTCTTTTCGGATTCCTCCTATGATTTTCATGCCTTCTCCTTCCGCATTGGATGAGTCTAATTCCACGTGTCGTTTTCCATCTTTTGTCGGTGTGTTTATGAGATTGGCTCCCTAAAATTCTGCACCCAATTGAGTTGGATGCACGTGGCGGTCCCCTTTGAAAAACCTTCGAAATTGTTGTTGCGTCGACTCAACGTTGGACAAGCCCCTCAACCAACTCAGCATCTAATTTCACCTACCACCTGACATCGTCTCGTGCCCCGAGAAACTTTTAATTTCATACACTTACCTACCAGGCCTGGAAATTAACAGGCTGTAGGCCGTTTTTTGTGATTTTAACCGTATTTTACAAGCAAAAAAATTTACAAACCGTAGACAATAACAGGCTTTTTGAAAACTGTCAATTTTTTGAAGGGGTTTATTTAAAAACCCTATTTATATATATATGAACAGATTATACATATATCTATTAAAAAAATTGAAATTACAGCCACATGAAAGAGGTAAACTGTCAACAAATTTTGCTTTGCCTCAAATTCCAGCCCTGTTACCTACCCCTTCGGGTTTTCAGAATTTTTCATTCGTGTGACTGCGAGCATTGTTCATACGCGGACTGCAAGGATCAAATTTGAAGAGCTAGTCAAAAATTTATATTGCAGGGTTTATTTTTAAGTAGCCCTTCCATGATGAAAAGAAATATAAAAATTTACACTTCATATGACAAGAGAAAATCTAGTCAACATGTCCTAAAAATTAAGAACATTTTTTTAAAATAAGTGATTAAGAACATTTTTTTACCCTAATAGCATATTCAAATGCAAAATGTTGGATAAGAGGACTTTCTAGGGGCAACACAGCTGACTATGCAAATACAAACATATTTTTCACTGGTCTGTGAAGAAATGGATGAGTGGTTCCAATTCAAGACATACATCATAGTCATAGAGCCAACATTGAGCAGCTAGATCAATAATGCATATGGATAAAAATTGGCAAATGACACATCCTGCGAAAGTGCGAACAAGCATTGGATATTTTGAAGAACCTAGAAGTCCAAGGATATGTCACGGTTCACCAATGTAGTGTCTCAGGACAAGATAACAATTCAAGTCTGGGAGGTTTTTAGGAGGAATTTGGGAACAATATTTTGTATATAAATGGCTAAAATAAATGTCTAACGATTGAGTAAGCAATACTTATGCATTACACAAAAGATAGAAATGTGAAAATATTGTATCTAACACTTCCGTAGCAAGTAGCAACTAGGAAGAGGAAGATGGAATGAATAGTTTGAAGATGAACAATCAAGTGTAAATCTTTAGATATTTTTAAGGTTTCCACGGAAGAAGATCTTCTTAATCCAATACATTTCAATTTATTAGTAACCAAAAGAATTATTGCATGGTTGGTTTCAGTATTAATATTTGGTGAAATTTATCTTTATATTGTTTATCTAATGTAGTCCAAGTTCGTAGTAAGAGAATGCACAAGCTTTTTTACTATAATTTGTAAGTAATTCCTGTGGATTCCTATGCGAGAACTCAATTTCTTGGACTAAGTAATCATTTCAAAATATCAATTTGATGCTTTTTTAAGTGCTCGAGATTATGCAGTAGTTGCATGGAATGAAAGAAAGGTAAGTTTTGCGTCTAACATGAATCATAGTTCCATTACAACACATACACTTGACCAACATTGCATTCTCCATCTACGCATTCATTTTTTGTGCCGGGTTTTAGAAGTCAGCAACAACGCCTTCTAGGAATTCCATTTCCAAATTCCCTTATGTCTTGCACTCGCGAACTTTCCAGTTGCCCCTCTTTTTCACCCCTGGACTTTGGAGCACACTGCACGTCCCTTACTCTTGAACAAATGTTCATGTCTTTTTAAATTGATTCTTGCGGATATCCTATTTAATGAAATAGTGAATCAGTGATCTGGAGACCGGTAAAAGTCTTAGCTTCCATTAATGTCAGCAGTTGTGGGATATTGATTTGATTTTTGAAATTTTTTTATAGATTTGCTATTAAATGGAGGTGGGCTGCCAACGGCTGAAGAAGTGATGGGAGTCATATTTAATAACCAACTACTAAGTACCAAGTTGTCTTTATAAATTATATTCCTGTAGATTTCTTGTTGTAGTTGACGGGCATTTTTATACCTAACCCTTCTTTTGACACTTTTATTAATAAAATGCACTTCAAAAATGCCATGTAAATTTAACTTTCTGATTTTTTTTGACAAGCAATTTTCGGATAACACTTCTCTGACGGGTTTGAGCCCCTGGGATGGGCTTGGACGGGCTCAATTTTGTTCCCTGACGTGGAGCCCCCCTCAAAACTCGCAACTTGCAAGTGTCAAACCTCTTTCAGACTTTGGAGTTGGGAACTTTGTGTTAAATGTTTTCCCAACACGTCCGGCGAGTTCCAAAACTCACAAGCCCGAAAGTCCGAAGTGTTGACCTCCGAAGAGACTGTTGACTGTCTCGTCACATTCGAATTTCGGGAGTCCCATCGTTTTGACACTTGGCTCGCCCACAGGGATACTGTTCATCACGAATCTCTGAGGTGTGATTTTTCTGAATTTTCACAACTCCGAAGTTCGAATGGATTTGGACTCTGGCTACTCCCACGATGAGCTCAAATTTCCCCGCGGGCTGGTGTGTGAGATTGCTAACACAAGTTTGGCCTCATGCTTAGCTCGTCTGAGTCGGCTCCCTGCCAACATGAACCCTGCATGTCAACTTATCTCAGTTTTGAATTTGTTACCATCAAGTCATCCCTGAGTCTTCCCTCCGACTTTCCACCTGGTTGTGTTCACTTCCACGGCCCCCTGAAAATTCCATGTTGCCTTTTGTCTCAACATCGTGCTTCTTCTGCATTGTTTTTCTTTAAGCATGTTGTTTCGTTCCATGGCCGTTAAGCCCTTTTTCGTGGTCGAGTAGGTCTTAACCTCCATCATCGTGGCATTGTGAAGGGGCAATCGGCTCGCTATTTTATCTCGGCCTCACTTTCTCTATTTCCTTCGCCCTCTGCGATGATTCCCGAGCCTCATCCTATGGATGACTCGCCATTCCAACGTGGTTCGCTACATTTACCCAACCAACTCAACCGCATCATCCACTTGAGTTGATCTTCACCACTGCTCCATTACGATGGCCTTCATCGCCATTCATGTAGGCCACTCTGTTGAACTTGGGCCCCGTGATCCATTGCTTCTCACCGTCCAGCGAGTCGGTTTGATCTATCATTCGGTTTCAGTGGGCTTGTGATTTTCTCTACCCGGTGAACTGAGATACTCTACCCTCCAATCTGTGCTCGAGTTTTTGCCATGCCTCAGCATCCACGACTCAGTCCTACGTTAGTCGTGGAGCTCACCTACCATTTTGCTAAAATCCATTTCACCATTTTGTTAACATCTCACCAACTCGTGGATCTCAAACTTTGATCTGTCGAGCCGCCTTCATTTTACACTAAGCCGACATGGCTCCTGGCTCAAGCCACCTCCTTCAAGATTACCAGTCACTTATTTCTTTGTCTCATGGTTAAGCCTTCTCAACTTCGAGGCTCTTTGTGAGAGCTTGGTTCTGTGATCCCTATCTCCATGGTGTCACTCCGAGATAATGAGATGATTCTATCCTCTCGGGCCATGCGATCGAATCCTCCCCTTAGTGACTCGACTTGTGAGCAGCTCGTTGCATGTGCATTATACTTCAACGTTCGAGCTCCCTTTCTCCTACCGGCCGAGATGTGTTTTTTTGAGTCGCATTGTTTCTCGAGCCTTTCATTGTGGCTTGTGTCGAAACCCCTCATGTCCCCGTGCTTCCATGTACTAAGCTCAAGGAGCTTTCCTTTGATGGTTCCGAGTGATTCATCCTGTGTGCACCAAGCTCCACACTCGTTCAGCCTACTAGCTCTCTCTAGCTTGTTTGAGCCTCTTCGCCATGCCATCAGGCTCACCTGTTAATGTTTTGCGAGTCACAGCGAGACCATTCCCTTTTGCTTAACGAGCCATTTGTGTAGCTCGACCAATTCAATTGCCCAGATCGCCACCCTGTGCATTTTTCATAGCTCGTCGACCTACTCAACGAGCTCCTTTGGCTTGGTCACCCTCGTGAGGCCCTTTGGGTATTTTTATCAATTTTCCGCACATTTTCTCAATTTTCTCGAGTCGGAGGCTAAGGTAAAGCAATAAAACACCCTGAAGCTGGTTTTTACCCCCTTTCGCGATTCTACCCATTTTTACCTCGATGCGGGCCCGTCGGGCTCGCATTTCATCATTTTTAAATTGATCTTACGGGTCAAAACCCAGAAGAGGACAAAATTCCTCAATATGATTTTCACTCCTGAAATTACCAAAATTGCTTCCAGGACCTTGGAAAACCGCTGAAACCTCAACTCTTCCTGTTCGGTATCTGGGCCCTCACACACCTCGTTGTCCATTTTTCCCGGGAAATAGATAACAATATGATATTATCATCTCTAAAATAAGAGAGCAGTTAGTAAACTAAACCTATCTTTTCCTTGGTAACTTATATATTTAATAAGATGACCTAACCAAAGAGTAAAGTAATAGTTTACTCCATAAAACGAATAAATTATGAAGTTTTGGGAAACACAATCGAATGACTTTAAGAAGTCTTAAATAATACTTCATGACTATGACTTAAGTAAACAAGAAGTAGTCCAAGCCTTCTAGAAATTATCGCAAGATGAAATGTGTTGTGGTAGTAAACCTTAAATATGACGTAGATTAGATGTAATCTCACGTCATCATACAAATACCTTGACATAGTACTAACTAGGGGTAGTTACGGAAGAGGGAAAGAGGACGTAATGGAAGTAATTACATTATGTGGTCTCTCCTATTCTATAAGAACCCATATTAATTTGTTATTTTTCCATTTATGGAGATGGTCCTGTAAAGAACACACTTCCTCTTTCTTAACATGTTCACCTTCATAAACAAAAATATCTAGATAATTGTGTCGAGATAATTGTTTGGTGACAAAAGACTATATCCCTAGGATTTTGTGTAGTCTCGGATAAGTTGTTTATGCACGTTGGAAAAATTTGGCCAAAGTAAAGCAAGTAGTTGATTACAGTGTTTGTTCATTGTATCCTTACTTTATGTATTTCGATACTGAATACAAAGATTGACTTTCGTGGTAGACATTAAAGAATAGAAAACATAGTTGTCTCAACCTTGAAAAGGTAAACTTTGAACATACTAAAGATTGTATGATTACTCGTGTAGAGTGGACTGAAGGGAGAAAATAATAAACCCTTCTCAATTGCACAAGGTTTATACATAGAAGAGTTATTAGATGGATCAAACCTACTAATAACTAGTTTAAAATTGTTAACTGGTTTGTTCTGAGTTAATTTTGTTTCATACTTGTGATTGAACATGAAGATTAATTATTTTTTAAAAACATTATTCAGTTTTTGGAGAAATAATTAAGGTGTTACAATATTCCTTGACACAACTCAAGCTTCTACTTAATCCTGCTAACCAAGTTAGTATATGGGGATGTTGTTCTCGCAATTTTGATCAAAGTATAGAGAAGTACACACATGGTAGGATTGAAGTTAAAGCGTGCATAAGCGATTTTGGTGAAGTGGGAAAGTAAAGATTCAATTTGGGTGCATGCGAATGTACGTTATAGTAGGACAAGAAGGAAAGTGAGTAAAAGGCGTGTGGAAACATAAGAGTGAGGGCTAAGTTGGCGAAAATAACACAGGAAAAAAAAAAAAAGACAAAAGGTTGTTGGCATGTGAATGTTGACTAGTCATTGATGTCAAAGGAATATTAATGAAAAAGTAGGATATATGAGAGCTAGAGTGAGCTTGGAGTAGGTCAAGAAAGGTAGAGCAGTCGAGGCTTGAGAACACCTAAGTAAGCATTGACTTCTTAAGGAGCCAAATGATAGCATAGGTTAGGTGATGATGTGATAGCATACCAAGATGATGTCTTACATTGTATAGCATGTATATGATGAGGAAGTAGGGTCATAAGGATGAATACAGGGGCACAAGAGTGGAATTGGTTAGACTAGCTCAGTTCAAGATGTCTAATCCCTAGGCCTAGTTAGCCAAGTGACCTAGAAAGGTGAAGTGAAGGTTTGAAGATGATGGTGCAATATGTTAGAGACATAAATCACTTAATAGGACATGGTTAAGGTGATACAAGGTTAAGAACGAGACAGTCATGGTGAGTTGTAGTGTAAACTAGCCCAAATTGGCCTATTTCGGGGCCCAACATGAGGGTATGAAATAAAACAAGCATGTTAGAGTAGGTATTTACCTTAGCTCATGTTCACCTAGGTACTTTATTTATATTTATTCTATTTATCCTCTTCCACTTATGTGTGTGGATATTTCTTTTATCTTATTTAGATATTAGGAAGATATTATCTAGTTGTTAGGTATAGTTCTTTCCTTGATCTATGGTATTGACTAGATCTTTGATGACTAGTTATTTCCTTGATCTATGGTATTGACTAGATCTTTGATGACTAGTTCTTTCCTAAATCTATGGTCTTGACTAGTTCTTTGATGACTAGTTCTTTCCTTGATTTATGGCTTGATCTATGACCTTGAATGGTTCTTAGATTGATCTTCCTTGCCTATATAAGAAAGGCTCATTCTCATTGTACTAATATACATGAGAGTTCCATAATAATATATGATATTACTACTCTTTGTTTGTAAATTCTTTTGTAAAGTTATTCTAGTGAATTTCTTTCAGCTTATCAAATGTGGTGTGTTATGATCATCTGAGATCTTCACAACTTGGAATGATCTTCTTATTATTCCTTTCATGGTATCAGAGCGATAGATGATGTAGACATCCATCTATAAGTTTTCTTTGCGAAAGGGTTTATTGTTTTCATGTATACAAAAATTGTTAGCACTTTTCTTCAAAGATGCATTTTTATGCAAAATGAAGTGAGCCAATAGATTTAGAAGGTGTTAAAACCTAAGAATCGACTGTAAAATCGACCATGTTTTGAGACAGTCAAATATGGACATTTTTAAGGGTTTTTTGGCACAATTTTTAAAAAAATCCATACAATTATGTACAAACAATTTTTTTGACACAAATTTTATCATATTTCTATAATTCTCTCTTTTTTTTGATACATGTGCTAGAAAAAGAGATATTTGTAGTCTAAGTTTGTATTAACAATTGTACTTTTTGGGTGCATTCTTTTATCCACTAGACGTAGATCTGTACTTTTTGGGTGCATTATTTTATCCATTAGATATAGGCATGTACCTTCTGGATGCATTCTTTTACCCTCTGAATATTTCTCTTTTGGATATATTATTTTATCCACTAGATGCATATCTATACCCTCTAGGTACATTCTTTTATCCCTCGGATATAAGTGTGTACCTTCTGGATGTAGTCTTTTATCCAATAGACATAGATATGTACCCTCTCGGTGCATTCTTTTATCCATTGGATATTGTAGTGTACCTTCTGGATGCATTCTTTGACCCTCTAGATATTTTTGTTTTAGATGCATTTTTTTATCCACTTTGGATGCATATCTGTACCTTTCTAGATGCAATCTTTTATCAATTGGATATAAACGTGTACCCTCCAAATGCAATGATTTACCCTCTGGACATTTAGGTTTTGGCATAGACTTTTATCCTTTGGTTGCAATCGTGTATCATGTGGATGTTGTTGGTGCTCGAATTGATCTCACCCTTATTCAGTTAAGCTTTGCCATCGTTGTCTGCTATATTTTTCTGCTTTCCCTATTGAGGTGCGAGTCGTCTCTATGGTTTTTTTGTGTATGGTTTAGTCTTTCCTCTTTTCGGTTGAGGATCATGTTTGTATGTGCATTTTATCTTCCATTGCCTGTTGATATGTGGCGGCTTTAAATTGGATGCGGTATGGCGGGTCCAATTCGTAAACTTGTATTTTTCTATGGCATTCATGAATTAAAAAATTGGTCCCACGACCCAATGAATATTCCTTAAATATTCATGACCATAAAGCAACACAAGTAGTTTTTCTTTCCGCCCCAAAGGTGTACACATGTCTCAAGTTGAGTGGATGTGGGGAAGCGGTGCATAATTGTATTTGTGCACTTTAAAGATAAAAGGTGTTAAAAGTGTAAAAGGGTCCCTAAGGCCCACGAGAAGGACACATGGCTTTTTTTATAAAGGAAGCGGGAAATAGGTCATCAGATATTTTTGATACTTTTGGTTTTAATTGGAAAAGGAGTAAAATTGCAAAAAGGAGCCGCAGCCCCTATCACTCAAATGCGACCACATGTCAAGCCAGTATTGAAAACCAAAAGGCGGATGGGCGGGTCAAGTTTTCCAAAAGTGTGTAAAGTCTCTAAAGCTACAAAATTACAAAAGGTTCCCCAACCCGTGATAGTGAAAATCTTTATTCCACATGGATGGTTCATTTTTAAAATTGCAAACAACAGATTGAACGGTCTCGATGCAGTGCATTTATTTTGTCACCATTAATGTTGTTATGCAAATCAAGGATGTTTTAAAGCTTGTGAATGCTTTCATCTTTATTTACCAATTGGCTTGATTTTTGTTTTTGCCTTTGTGATTTGTGTGAAGAATTATCGCGTCATTAGCTATGGAGCTCAAATTGCGAACCTGAGGATTTAAGAAGTTGTTGATTTGGGTTTAAATTGTTCAGGAACTTGTGGATTGACTGGTAAGAGATTCAAAACTCATATATTTCTCTTTCAATGGAAAGGTTGGTTTAAAAGGAAAGTTAGGGTTTTTGAATAATGAAGACTATGCCATCTTTGTTCTCATTTGTGTCAAGAATCACAAGTGATCTAGATAAAATTACAAACATAGACTTAATGGGCATTGATCTAGATGACTTCCTCCAAAGGTTAAAAATCCCCATCAAAATGAATCCTTAAAATCAATTCAAGAAAGTTGTATTTCTCTAGTTGGTGCCATCCCACCCTCTAGTTCATTTCCCTGAATTAGTGTGGCATTGTGCTATGAATTATGATCCAGAAAAGAGGGAGGTGTTAGACGAGAGTGGGGATGCAGTACTAACACTAACACCAATGACCATCAGAATAATGTTAAAATTTCCTATAGTCGCAAACCCAATTACCATTGGCATCAAGTTGGCTCTGAAGGATTATGAAACAAAGAAGGACTATGTCAAGATGATAAATACAAACTAGCTTATTACGAAGAGGACAATAACTAGAATCCCTAAGAAGTTGGTTAGGGCACAATTTGTAGAGGAGGTTAAGGATGTCATTGTGTTGCTAAGTCAAATGGCAGGTTTAGAAACAACAAATGAATTTAAAGAATGGATGACTACATACATATGGATTATTATGGAGAAAAAAGGAGCATTTGTTGGGCCACCTTTATTGCAGACGCACTCCATGATCACATGGTCACTCTAGCAGCAAAAATTGAAATGGGAGATATTGTAGACCTTGAATTTTATATGATGACATATCTCATTTATAATGTTACAGGGCACAAACGTTTCCTAGGTTTGTCACCACATGCAGATTTTAAGCAATGTCAAATGCATGAGATATTTCCCCAAGCTAATTGATCAACTAGAGTGGGAATGTAAGGTTAGTTAATGATGCTTTCTTTGCCCCAATCATTTGTCTTTTCAAGCCAGAGTGGGGACAATATAGGATGTCTGAACAAGCTAGACAAGTAATTTTGGAATATGGATGTTGCTTCATCTAATATAAAAGGTTCACTTACATAAGAGTTAGTGGTTTTGAGGGAAATCCATATAAGTTGCCTAGGTATGTAGATGATAAATTGATTTTATGGGAACTAGTAAGATAGTTGACACTTGTGCATAAAATAATTGTTGGGAGGCATAAAAAAATATCAAATTTCCTATTCGAATTGGAAGGTATTCATGCCCTTCCATCATAAAGGCTAGATTGATCGAAGACGAAATGCATAAATTTGATATGGAAAGTTTGAGGCCAGGCCTAATTATGACATTAGATGGGTGTTTAACAACATTGCAAATACCTTTGAGCATGAGCCCCATTTCGAGGATTACTTGGATGAATTGCAGGGATGAGGAAGAAGTCAGGTTAAGGGATTTTTCCAGAATGAATCATTATAGATAATAGACTACAAAATTGTGGTTATCCCAAAGGGGATTGTGGATGATCCACACACAATGAGCAGATTTTATATTGATCAAAAGGTGGGGGATCAACCTGTATCTCCTCCATAATAGAATTTGGTAGAATCTGATGATCCTTATTTAAGAATAATTGATGTAATGAGGAGGATTGTAAACTGGTTGACCCAAAATAATATTGATCTTTCACTCCAGAATACAAAAATCCTAAACAATTTTAGAAGTTTGGGAAACCTAAGTGAGGATATTCCACCCCTGAGGGAGGACGCAGATAGAATGGACCCACTAGGAGGAAATTCCCCTCAATTGCCATCCAAAAGACCTACTTACAATTCATTGATGAGTGGACATCAGCCACTAGTGGAATTGGCACTTCTATGTCAATTCTCAAGCAAAAAGACTGAAGAGATGCTTTTAAAATCTATGGAGAATGCCCCCATTACTTTTGTAGTACCAATTCAAGAAAAGGGGAAAGGTTTGGCATCACATGTGGTCCATCCAAGTGTTTTGCCAAAGCAACATAGTGCTGAAAAGTTGATGAGTGGAGCCATTGCAAGTGGCCACATTCAGTCTAAGCCACACAAGGATGAAAGAAGGGCAACACCATATTTAAAAAGGTTTGAGAGGACACAAAAAAACACAAGGTTATTCACCATCTAGTCTTGGTAAGAGTAGGTGCCCATACACCTACAAAGTTCAAGCATCAAGATGTGGTAATTGATCCCCAGAGTCTAAAAGGAGTGATGTTGTCCAAAAGTAGCATGATGCATCACTACCACATTTGGAGCAATCAGATCCTTTGATCCCATCTCTGTATTTTATGGAAAAAATAATGGAATGCACTCAAATTCTAGTTTCCCAAGGAAGTACTACAGTTAATCTAGTAGACAATCAATTTGTTACCCCAGGTATGAAAATCTCTAAAACTTTGCTTTCCAAGGATATAAATGTGCCTCTAGTCAAAACAATGCATGAATTTGCAAAGTTCCAAACTGATGTAATTGATGTTGATGCTGGTGAAGGATTTTCCATGTTGGATGCACTTAATTTATCTGTAGATGAACCAATATTGACACCAGTGGGTAGCATTCAAGCAAGCAAAGAATTGGAAAAAGATATTCATGTACCAACTATTGAAGAGAGGACCCGGAAACTAAAATGCTTTCCCCAGGACAAATGACTTTGGAATTGGGTAAACCAGAGTTGTTTGTTGAAAAGGACATTAATGCTGAGTTATTAGTGGAAGAGGCTATATCCATTTCTATTGAGGTGACCAAAATTGATAACCTTCCTCGGGAGGGAAAATCTATTTTTGAAGAAAGATTGAAAATAGCACAAGATGCAATTGTTGATGCAAAAATCATTACTGATAAGAATTTATAGCCCTTTAGTGGGAAATGTAGAGTTATTTCTAGAGGAAAAACCTACCATGGCATTACAAGATACATCATTAGAGCATGAAAAGGGTAAGGTTGCAACTCAACAGACTTCGGAGAGAAGGATCCCACAACCCAAATTTTGGTGCAAGAAAGTGTTGTAGAAGAAATTGATTCCACTATGGCTTCAATGAAGAAACAAGGAAGGAGTTTCCCTGAATGTTGATATAATTCAAGGAAAAAATGATCAATCTGAAGTTCTAGACCATGAAAAAGAGCATCCAAAAGAATCAGTAGCACAAGGTGAGATTGGCATAGGGACCATTGAAATAAGTAATCAGGAACAGACAATCATTGGTGCAAAATGAACAAGAAATATCCAAGAAAATGGTAGTTGTTCCTGAGAAACTCCAGCAAGAATCACAAGAAACAAGAGCTATAACAAGCTTAGAAAAGGGATGGATTAGTGAGTTGATTTCAAATGAAGAAAAAGAGGTTCTCCCTATGCAAGTTGTTGACCTTACTACTCTATCTTTTCCAAAGGTAAGAGCCTCAAAAGGGCTAGGACCATCACAAAAACCCACACTGATTCATTTGGAGCAAGAACCTTGGAAATAACAACCCCTTTTGAGGGTAAAACAAGAAAAGACATAATAGTTGATGATTATAACATTCAGATTATTCCTTTGGGAAAACCTTCAAGGGAACAATTGAAGCAAGGGTGTCTGAGGTAGTGAGTGATCTTCTGCAAAAGGTTGATGAAGATGGAATGACAAAAAGGCAACTAAAGGAGCAAGTTAAGGCCTTGAGTTCTTGTTTACAATAGTTGACAAGGAGACTAGTCAAACACAAGCAAGTGCCTATATAAACACCCCTGAAGAAATGAATAAGATAAACAAGGTTGTCAAGAAGGTTCAAGTAGTAGACACATGGATTGAGAACTTGACCAAGAGGGGAAAAGAAGCAATTACGAAGCCAGATCGAAGTATGAAGATATCAAAAACAAAATCAATGAAATTGATGAGATAATTGAACAATGCGACAATGAGATTTTCTACTTTGAAGGTATTCTTCCCAAGTTGGACCGCATTACCCAGCTCAGTGATGAGTTGGTTGAGGAGGAGGACATTGTACCAGCTGAATTTAAAGGAAGCCAACATGCCCTTGAGGAGTTGTCAAAAATTATATTCAATACCCTAAATGGAATCAAAGAAAAGCTTGAAATCAAAAGAAATTGGGTTGATGACACTCTCGATGCTATTGACTTAAAGTTGGAGGATATGGTTATTGATAAGTTCAAGAAGAGTTATGGGGACATGAATATTGATTTCTTACTTGACTCTTTTGAAAATAATGTTATAAGGAATGACTTCTCCTATGAAGTCATTAAGACCATGAGAAAGATAGAAAATAGAATTGCAGAGTTGAAGGCAAGGCCACTGGAATACAAGCAGAAAATGGGCCATTGCATTGATGCAATATCTAGACAGCATTGATTTTCTAACATCATATAGGACTAGATGAGGATGAGGTTAACAAATTATTCAAAATATATGATGCATATGTGGCGAGGCTACCAAAAGAACAAGATCCAGAAGTAGAAGTTGAAGAAGAAGAAGATGCAAAGGATGATGAACATGCTTAGACAATTATTCCTTGAACTGTATTCTCTTTTCATATTCATCCTTTTTAAATTGATGTTTTAAAATGACACTTTTATTACATTGGAAGTAATTATTTCTCTGAATTTTATTGTTCCTTTATTTCAATTGAAAAATGGAAGAATGTAGTAATGCCATATTTACTTTGATGAAATTAACATACATTTGGATAAGCATGTAAATGATTGATGTTGCTATGTTTCTTGCACTCTGAATAAGGAAAAAATGGGGTTCTATAGGGGCCCTGCCCATGACAAAGAAAAATATGTACATGCCAGAAAAAATAAACAATGAAAAGAAGACAACATCTAGGCATTCTTCAGCCCTACTTCATAGCTTCCTCTTAGCAAGGGGAGCTTGTTTAGAAGCTTGTTTTTCCTCAACACAAACTCACTTGAGCCTTGTGTTGTTTGAATGAAAATGATTGACCCTACTAGGTCCCGAGACATTCCCATATCCATTAACGCCTCCAGAGTCATTCTAGGATGACTCATGATTTTCTCCAGTTCAACTTTCTTCTGTTGAGATGAAACCCAATCTAAAAGATCCAGACCTCCTGTGAATAAATTTGTCTTTCCTTTCCCTTTGTCAAGGATCGACATGTTGGGAGTTACTTGAGAGGGGACACCTAAAGTAGTTGGAGGGGTAGGTACTGCATGTTGTTGATTGGGCTGATTGTGAGGCCTCAAACTTGACCTAGCCTCCCATTTCCATGTAAAATGTGGATTGTCCTTCGGGGAAGGAATTGATTGAGGACCAACAATTCATGCTCTTCCTGAGTAGCATGATGCATTAGGCGGTGGACGACCAAATAGAAAATCTCCCTCTGTTATCCCAAATGGAGGAAATGACTTCTCTTGAACGGCGAGCACAATGATTGGTCTTCCTCCCCATCTGAGATAACGATTAGAGGTTGTGATTATGGTTCACCTTTCCTTTTCCCTAAAGATGACCTTGGTACTGAAACTGATTGCAAAGGCACGGTCTCTACTTTCCTTTTCTCCAAAAATTTGATCCTTTTCTCTAACTCTTCTATTTTGTGGGAGATAGCAGGCACTGTGTCGATGGAGGATTTATCATACAACACATATGATTCCTTAGGAATCTCTTTTGATACAAACTCCTCATCACACAAAAAGGGACATTGAAAATTGGTTTGCCCAGAGACCTGAGGTCTTCTCTCAACCCAATATTTTTTCAAGTCTTCGGGAGTTTTCATATACTCCCATCTAAAAAGATGAAAATACATAACCTGAAAGGCTGTGAACACAGGATATATCCTGATCAACCCTGTAAGAAGTACTAACTAGACTTGTCGGTATGTTAAGGGCCCTCTGGTGTCACCCGCACATTCTATCTCAAACAGATCCCTGACAAAAGCTTCATCAGGACCGCTTAAATCAAAAATCTGATTTAAGTCCTCTAAAGAAATCTCCTTTAGGCTATGAGCTACAAGCACCTTTTTCATTCTCTTTGAAATTCCTTATACTCAGAACAAGAAGGGAAAGGCATGATGATAATGAAATTGAGCCAAGTTTTATAATGAAAAGGAGACATGTGTTTTGATTTGATGTAATCTTTCCCATGAAATGAAGGAGATTTTGTTCAGTTTGCACAAAGGAGAATTTAAGATTTGGAAAAAGTTAGGAATGAGTAGAGATGGTAAATCAAGGTGATTCAATAGAAACTATGTGTGGCAATTAAGCCAATGAGACATGAAGTAGAGGGTGTGGTGCCCAAGGCAAATTATTGAAAATCGAGTATGGATATATGTCATTTTAATATTATCCAGAGGTGTTTAGATATTTTTTGAAATGATTATCTAAAAATAACGTGCAAGAATGATTAAAATAAACTGCGCCGGAAGTGATTACCTGATATCCCAGTCAAGCACTAGTGAAGTTGATTGAAAAGACTGGTGATTTGTACACTGAAACTTTAAGAAAAACCTTTCTAAATGCCATGTTCTAGAACAACTTTTAAAAGGGAATATTCTTAAGGATTATTCAAACTTTTGGGGGGTGAACTTTGAAGTTTAACAAGTAAAGGAGTTGATATGAAATAAAAATAATAATCACAAAAGGGGGTTAATTTTTCTAAAATTTATTCAGAGAAAAGAGAAGGAGAGAAAGCCAAGAAAATCCATTTTCCGAAGGAACTTATTTGAGAAACCAGTTATTTCTTGTGTATCTTTGAAATTGATCATGTCAAGATGGTTGCAAATGTACAGCCATTGACAAACTTTGATATTGTAAACAAACTTTCCCTTGTTGATCAATTTGAAAAACCTTAAGTAATTTGTGTTAATCATGAACCATGTTGTGTCTACTTGTCATTTTGAGATATCTTCAAATAGTTATTTGTGTTCCTGTTGCAATCTTACATTAGGAATCCCTCTGAAATCACACAAGATCTCATCCTCATGACAGTATTGTGGCATTTACAATTACATTATGAAGAGAGCTTTCATTTCATGATGCAATAAGTGATTTAAATTCACTTTACTTTCATTTTAGTGATACAGATTGTTTGTTAGTTTATGAGTGTATCATAAGCATGATATATTAGGGACTTCTAAGGTTTAATTAAGTCTTTAACATGAGTTCTTATGTTAAATCCTTGAAGAATGTGTGAAGTTGTGTGTCTTTGAGATTTCATAGATGCACAATTTTCTAGTTGAAGGTTCATCCTGACTATTTCAAAAGCCATTTGTCATTTTGCTTTGTGGATCTGATCAACATTTGTTTAAAGCTCTCAAGAATTTGGTATAATCAACTTTATCCTGCTTAACTTCCCAACCATAAATTTCATATTCAGTGATATATCATACATGAACCATCCCTGCTTGCACTGTATATCCACAAATGCTAAAGAAGATCATTAAATTTGTCCATCCTTTACTAAAATATGCAAGTGCAATCAGTTTTTATCATTTTCTTTAGTGACCTGGGCCTTGTCTAGAGAACATATTCATTTTCTAAGGTGACAACTCGTAAGAGTTAGGTTATGTTGTATTGGCCATGTTTTCTCAAGGTATCCTTCAAAATACTACAAAGGAAGAGTCAAATACTGTTAATCCATTGATAATTTCCACTAATACAGTC
Organism: Taxus wallichiana var. yunnanensis; assembly: GCA_018340775.1. Taxonomy (NCBI): domain Eukaryota; kingdom Viridiplantae; phylum Streptophyta; class Pinopsida; order Cupressales; family Taxaceae; genus Taxus; species Taxus wallichiana. The sequence continues at coordinate 506,283,714 of CM031244.1, read as the reverse complement.
ACAAAATGGGTCCTCTCACCTTGGTTAAAGGCACAACCTAAAGTAGTAAGGGTAGGTCAAACTCTTAGCATGGTGATACCCAGTCCTTTCCAAACCAGAGTGATAAAGAGTCATCTAGAATCCATCCCCAGCTACAAAATGACTCCTATTATGATTTGTTTGTCTCTAAGCATCCTGATCAAATTGTGATGCTGCTCGGTTTCAAAGGAAGGATCAATTTGGGTACCAACAGATGCACTCTTTTACCCTCTAGAAATTTGGGTGTCACACGTACCTTTAAAAAATACAACATTAAAATATTGTTTTTAATAGTAAAACCTTCTAGAGCTCATAACTTTTATCTCGTAGCTCGATTAAGGTGATCTTTTTTTGAAATTGTGCATTTTTTCAAGATCTAAGCATTAGTGACATTTTTATACACATATTTCAAATGTAAAAGGTACTTTACTCATTGAAATATTTACATGCACTCAATTATAAAGTGTCAAATTTGGAGGGGTGTTGTAATCTCTTGTGGACATAATTTTGGTTGAGCCCGATGTCCTAAAATTTTAGGTGTTGCATTCTTGTATCTATCATGGATTATAAGAATGGTATACTTATCTTCGAAGTGTGTGGAATTTAGGAGGATAGTGTAACATTTTTGGAAGAAAATAGATCGCTTGAGAAGTGAAATTCTCTTCTACAATCACTCATTTGCGATAAGGATACACTAATACACTTCTGTAGCAAAAATTGGTTAGCATGCAAAGCATCACCATCATATTATAGACAGTCATATCCATGCTCCTAGTCCACTTGCAGTTATTTCTCCTACAGACCACTAACCTTGATCTGTTAGTTTTTAGCATGCTCCTGCTCCTAATGCTCCTAATCCTATTAGGCTTATTACTACATGTTCTTATACATTTGTGCCTATTGCAGTTACACACTCTGAGTATCCCACATCAGCTCCTTTTACTCACATACATGGCTCTTTTGAGAAGCATACCACTACATTTGGTTCTCACATGCTCCGTTTTATGGGTTTCACTTTGGCAGAGGTATTGGCAAACATTCACAAGGTATTATTTCCCCTATTCCACATGTTAAGTGGAATTCTTGCCATGGCATTGGTTTTCAAGAAGGTACTTCATTGGGATCACATATTGACAGAGCTCCTACTTTTGTTCACTCAACTCTTTCTCGAGGATCATGAGCTACACACGAGTTTTGCACCTTCACTCAAGCTTGAGAAACCTGAGATTTTAATTGTTAGACATGATCAACCTAACACACATTTTGATGTTCCTTTGCATGAACCCATTGTGCATTTTACACCAAGTCATATGCAGGCATCTTCTTCATCCATCCGTGTTGATTTGGGGTGGATATCTGATCACTCATGATGGTGAAATAGGAATTCGTTGAGAGGAATCTACAGGCGTGGCTCCTCCACCATTTGGCCTCTTGCTTCACTTTTTATACCTTTTGCATTGTACTGCTCTTTGTTTTGAGATTTTTTTTTTAGCAGGTGTAGTGTATCTCTCTTGTTTATTGAGAGATTTTATATTTGTATTTTTACATTTTTGGCATGTTGTGATCTCTCTCTGTGGGGAGCTATTCTAGTGAAGCTCAATGTTAGTTTTTCAATGTTCAAGTAGTTATTTTTGACAACTCATACAGGTTTTGTAGCATCATTCCTTCCATTAAGAAGTATGGGAGGGTGTGGTGTTGATCATGCTTCTTCGAGGTTTTGTGTCCTTTCCTTGTTACCTTAGTTTTTCTTGGATCGTGGTACTCATATTTCTTTGAATCTTGTGTCCTTGCCTTGTTTCCTAGATTATAGTTATTGGATCATGGCACACCTATTTGTAGCAATTAATCAAATTATGTTTGGTGTTTTTTTACACTTTCGACATCACTCGTTGACAATATCCTTGTAAGGAGCTATTCGTGAATCCTAGTGTCGATTGTTTTTGAGTTTTGTGCTCGAGTAATGGATTCAAACCACAGTGCACACCAAACTTCTTCAACATTGTATGAGTTTTTGAGCTGAGCTTCTTGGGATGCCTTGCATCGTTTTTTTCTCTCTCTACTTTGTTGTTACTAGTTTTGGGTACCTTGCGGTGTCCCTTTTTCCCAGTTATTGTACATGAGTACCTCATCAAGCCTAGTTGTCGGGACTCATACTGTGGATATGCCACTTTTATTTTGGGCCCCTAGCTTCACTTGAGGGGGTGTTAGAGTAGGTATTTACCTTATCTCATGTTCACCTAGGTACTTTATTTACCTTTATTGTATTTATCCTCACCCACTTATGTGTGTGGATATTTCTTTTATCTTATTTAGATATTAGGAAGATATTATCTAGTTTTTAGGTATAGTTCTTTCCTTGATCTATGGTATTGACTAGATCTTTGATGACTAGTTATTTCCTTGATCTATGGTATTGACTAGATCTTTGATGACTAGTTCTTTCCTAAATCTATGGTCTTGACTAGTTCTTTGATGACTAGTTCTTTCCTTGATTTATGGCTTGATCTACAACCTTGACTAGTTCTTAGATTGATCTTCCTTGCCTATATAAGCAAGGCCCATTCTCATTATACTAATATACGTGAGAGTTCCATAATAATATATGATATTACTTCTCTTTGTTTGTAAATTATTTTGTAAAGTTATTCTGGTGAATTTCTTTCGATTATCAAATGTGGTGTGTTATGATCATCTGAGATCTTCACGGCTTGGAATGATCTTCTTATCATTCCTTTAAAATCCATGACAAGAAATTTCAAGAATTATAACTATGTAGGGACATTTTAAAGAGTCCTAATATGAAGCTACGGATCATAATTCAATGTCATGAGGAACATTTAAGGTCATTGATAGGACTTCCCTTCAAGAGAAACAAGTTTATCATGCACAAATGAGATTGGCCAAGAAGTTACTTGTGTATTTATGAAAAATTAGCTATTAAAGAGAATGGATAATAAATTCATGAAGGTGTGGAAATAATTTTAGGACCTAAGGAGGCATTTTGTGCAAGATATTACATTTTTACCAAAATCTAATTATGGATCGTGATTCGATAAATCATAAATGAAATTTTTAATATCATAGGGATAAAAATATGTTGCAAAAAGTTTGAGGTAAAATGGATGAGAAATAAGAAAGTTCTATCCATTTTTAAGAAGTCAGTATGAAACCCTCCCAAACCCGAGTTCGATCGGTATGAAGAAATTTGTCTAATTAGGTGCCCGAATGAAAAAGTTTCTTTCTTATAAAATTGAACTTTTAGAGAATTCCTCTGAGCACATTTTCATGGTGTCTTGAGCTTATGAAAAATGGTGCTCCCCACAAGGAAATAGTAGTTTTGTGAGAAATTTAGTGTACATATAAATTTTGCAAAGTAACCCATGCTAAAAATTTTGGTGAAGGGTGTTGGGGTATGTCTTTGATGTTCATGAAGTCATCTAGGTCACTTGTTTGGATAAATTTTATGGTGCATGTGTGTTTTCAGTCCTACTGCTTGAAATTGCTATGAAGGAAAAAACGTGTCTTTTTGTCTGAAAGGTAAATGAGTCTTTCTCCTTAAAATACTTACAAATGATAGTTTGAAAGTGAATTACAGGTCCTTTGACAATTTTTCCATGCTTTGGTTGAGCATGAAAGTGAAGTTTTGAAGCCATGCAAATCAAGACTAGTCTTTAGGTGTTTTGAAACTAGTTTTGTGTCTCTAAAATGCAAGAGTTTTTGGCCTATATAGCTTGAGATGAAGCTTGTTTTTAGCATGATGAGTTGAATATGGATAACTAATATTTATTAAATTTCTTTATAATACATGAATGTTTTATTGAGTACATGATATTATTTGCTTTGTGAAGGTAAAAATTCTGAGTTTGAAATTATATTTTTCCTTGTCCAAGATCAATACTTTATTGCATAAATGGAGGAGATTGAAGTGCTACATTATCCTTGAAGATGAATATCATATAGTATATGACCTACTTCAAGTGTTATAAAGTGATATTAAATCATCATAAAAAGAAATAGGAGTATGAGACGACCTTCCCCATGAAGTTGAGGATCTAATCATGAATGTAGATTCATCCATGAATAAAAGAGATCGAGATGAATGTGCAAATGAGAAGATAGGTGATGAGAGGGGTGTGAAGAAAGAGGTACTTACAGAAAATGAAGGAGAGTGAGAAGATAAGGAATTGAGCTATAGAATTGATCATAATCAGTTGTGGGAGACAACGTAATAAAAGTGATCAAAATTTTGTAAATAAGTCCGAGTGGATGCTTAGTAAATCGGGAGTTGAAGCTTTGTTGTAAGTGGCAAACTTACGAGAAGATCAAATTGAAGCTTGGTTTAATTGTTGGGATTTGAAGCTTCCATGCAATTAGAATATTTTCCAAGGTCAAGTGACAGCTTGGATAAATTTTTGGGTTGTAGCTCCAATTTGATTGGATGCTCAACATGAAATCATTTTAACAATTACAAAGGCATTTGGGTCTACACTAGTTCTTTGATTTCAAAGGGGGTTTTCACCCTTGAATGGTTTCCCACATTAATTTTTGTGTCTTTGTGTATTCTCTTTTGTTGATTGTTTGTGTATGATTTTGTGTTTTCATCATAACAAGGTTATAGAAATTAAAATGCCTATAAAATTTTGAATAAGCACCGATTCACCCCCATTGCATTGCATAGAATTTCCAACAATTAGTATCGAGATCTTGGTTCTCCTAAATAAATTCTAACAACTTAGATGTGATCCTTTTGAAACATAAGCATGGTTATAGAGAGAGTTTTGGAAGCATCTCAAGAGAAAATTATCTCAGTGAAGATGAAATTTTAGATGAAGATAATGCTAAAGTAAATCTTGAAGCGAGTTGATAAGTGCCCTGAAATAATTAAAATATCAAATAAGAAAGAGCCACAAGTTGAAGTTGGTGATGACAGAATATGTAGATCAAATAAATCATCTTGAGGAAAGGGATAAGCATAAAGATGAAGAACGTGAAAATAGACTCAAAGAACTTGAAGCCCAAATGGATTTGATTTCAATCTCTCTCAAATTTAAAGAAGAAGAGTACCTCAAACTCAATACAGAACTGAAGTCTCAAGTTGAAAAAGTATCAGAATCCCTTAATTAAAAAGGAGAAACTTGCATGAGACATGAAGAAGAATTGATGTCACAAATGAAGATGTATGAAAAGTTGGAGAAGATCTCTTAAGCTTTGGATAGAATTTTGGATAGTCAAAAAGTAGCAGGAGACAAGAGAGGACTAGACTTCAAAGGAGAACCTATAAAGAAGCATGAAGATGAAAAGGTTGGCTCAAGCAGGCAAGAAAATATGAATAAGACCAAGGATAAGAATTCAAGAAGGCCTAACTCAGCTAGGTAAGCTAATACATCAAGGTATGTGATACTTTTCAATGGGTATTGTTTCACCTATCATAATTTTGGGCATAAGTTTTAGGAATGTAGGATGATTGTCAAAAATGATTAGTCAGTGAAAGGATAGCAAAGATTAGAAATCAAAAACTAGTGTCATATGTTTAAACTATCATGAACAAGGACACTTTGCAAAGCATTGCCCTGAATCTCCTAGATATAACAGCAAGTTTCATTCATTAAAAATAAAAGGCAAGATGGTGTCCAAAGAGAAAACCAATCCTAAGAATGAACTCAAGTCATCCATGACTATGAGCTCCACTAGAAAAAATAATTTTAAGTATGTATATAAGGTCAAAGAAGTCAAGCCTAGATCTGAGAAAGTAAAGCATGACAAGAAGATATTATGGGAAGATGATGAAGAGGAAAAACATTCAACAACATCCATAGGAGAGTGCGAGTTGAAGGAATATGTCGATAAGTGTTGAGAAGGGAGAGAAGGGTTGTCGCAAGCATAGTGTCAATCTTGAAGAGCCTCTAGTTATATCCAAGAGAAGACAAAGGAATAAAAAGTAACATACATGTTTGATGAGCATTCAATCAAGTATTGAAGACTCAAGAGATGAACTTAGCACTTCTATCGGGGCATTAAAGAAGCATGAGAAATTTTCAAGAGAAAAAGAGGAAATAATGAGTCATCAAGTTCCTATGATGAATTCATATTGTTCTAAGATGATCTCATGAGTTGGTATTCCTTCTCTAGGATTCTAGAAGGCATATAATTTTTAGAGAAGAATGGTGGTGTGCTCTTAATAGGTATAATGTCATCGATGAGGTGCTAAGAAAGGTATTTAAGTTGTTGCGAAGGTGAGAAGAACCAAAATGTTTGTTATTTAGGTTCCTCATAAAGTCCTTGTATCTAATAAGTTTCTATGAAGCTCATGGTTAAGTACCCAAGCAAAGAAAAGTGGTGGTATCCATATTGATCGAGAGAATACTTGTAAGATAGCTGATTTTGAGGATCATGATCGAAGCTATTTTTAAGATGGAGTTGAGCACACCAGAATAGGAGAGATTGACACTTTAGAGGATTATTGAAGTGTTTTAAGAGGCTATAGATAGCACACTTGCAATGTGTGGCTATAGCATATGAACTTGTATGTGTGGCTATTAATGGAGGGTGGCTATTAATGCATGCGCCTATTTCTGGAATAGATAAGTGGTGAAGGGCAAAGTCCCCACCCTATATATATAATGTGAGGTACATAGTAGTAATATATGAGTGTGATGGATGTATGAAGGTATAGAGATATACGCATATGACTGAATTACTTGTATCAGATCCATACATGCATTGGTATCGATTGACATTATTGTAAGGAGATTATGTGTTTATTAATAGATGGAAGATATTGGCTGAATCTAAGTGTCATTCTTGTGTGTAATTGAGTAGTACATGTTATTGATTCAATCATGATTATTGTTTAAAGCTTGTTCTTTCATAGATCTAAAAGTAGCATACATTATGTAGAATGATAGATTAGTTATGAATCTATATGTTTCTTCCTTCATCACACTAACATCCTACTACAAAAACCCTAAAGAGGGACCTGGTACCTTTGCGTGCTTTGGGTGAGCACTCAGTCTAGGCTGAGTGATGTGTCAACACGTCTAGGGTGTTATCAGTAAATTCTAGGCTACATCATTGGTTTCCATTTCCGGACCTCTTTTTTAGTTGTTTTTAGGATGGTTCACGATGAAGACGTATCGGTTAACTCTAGCAAGTATTGAGGAATGGATACATGATCTGGAGGAAGAATATGCATGGTGGTTCAGTAGTGGATCTGAGTTTAACACACACTTGGGTAGAACAGAATCTATATGAAACTTATATGAGAGATTTTTCACCATCTTTCCAGTAGAATTATACGAGTGGCTTATTGCTTATGCATCTAAGTGGAATTGGAGGTATCACACACTTGTCTGGACACAGGAAGAATTTCAGGCCCTTTATGATGTTGATTTGATCTAGAATCGTGTTGTGGATACGTGGTTTCATGGTGTTCTAAATAGTTATATTATGGAATATTCAATTTTGATGTACTCTTTCCCAGAGGTAGTTGAATTCCAGTTTTGCGGTATCCAAGAGGAGTATATTTGTGAGGTATTCCACTGGTGATCAAGATCTTGATGGTAACTTTGAACCTGGAGAGTAAACCGATGGCTAACTAAACTTCACCATGTGCGAGGGCAGGAACAGGTTTGGTGAAAGATGGCAAAGACCTAGTGGCAGAGAGGCAGAGAGAGGAAAGGCAGCTTAAGTATAATGAGGCATGAGAGGAGATAGAAGAAGCATTTACATTGCGAAAAGTATGGCATTGAGGAGAGAGATGGCTCATGAAGGATTTACTCACGTAGAAGACGTGGAGCCATAGAGCATCAGGAACTCCCCCATCTTGGAAAACATGACAGAGATCCCCCTCGGCCTCACACAAAGTGTGCACCAGCAGAGACTACCTGGACCATGGGGCGTGCACATCTTAATCCACCTAGTGACCTAGCCCTTGTGCTTGGTTTTCCAGTATCTAGTATGACAAGTAACTAGAAAGCTAATTTGGGAAGTAGGAGAGAAGAGTAAGTCAGGGAGAAAGTACATCAATGGTAGGACAGATAACTTCAATGATATTTGGAGGAACATCCTTAGGCACATCATCCACACAGAATGTGAGCATGCAAAAATGTTGGATTCACCTCTGGAAGTGGAACTACCTCACAGACTATAGGGGTTCAGTATAGTACTACTATCGGAGCACAGGGGAGTACATCTACAGGTCATATTCCCAGCTACGGTGGAGGATCAGGAGGTATAGGTGGTTCTAGTTCGGTGGATCTGTGGTTCTGGAGGTAGAGGGAACACAGGAGGTTCTGGATCAGGTGGTCAAGTCACAGCAACCAACCACAAAATATTTATATGGAGATGTCTCTTCATCTTCGGAGTATAGAGGCATAGAGGATGTTGTCGAACATGTGCATATGTGTGAAATCTTGTGGCATGCTAAAGGGATCATGGCTGCTTGAGCGTAAGGCAAGTCAATTTACTACTACATTACAAGGATGTGCACACAGCTGGTATAGGAAGTTTGACCCTGATCAAACTTGCGTGGATTATGCAACATTGAAAGATGCTTTCTTGAAAGAGTTCCATATCCCTGAGTTTGAGTAGAAGAGTATTAGTGTGCTCAAGGATATCAAGCAAGGCACTACTTGAGAGTGTACATGAGTATGATGCTCATTTTAAGACACTTCTATCTAAGCTATCTTATGATATTCACACTAGCCAACATGCACAATGGTTCGTTGGAGGATTGATTACACCATTTAGAAGGGCATTGTCACATAAGACATACACTTGATCCACGTGAAGCACTGGAAGTAGCTTTGCATGTTGAGGTAGTTGGGAGCATTGACATTGGCATTAGTCCATTCTTAGAGGCATATTTAGCTATGGAAAAGTAGTTAGAGAAGCTATCAGAAAATTCAGCCCATGAAACACACTCAGGAATTTGGTGTACAGATTGTGAAGTGGAAGGTCACACCAAGGATAGTTTCCCTCACAGATCTATACACTCATTACTTGTTGGATTGTGAGATCTATCATTTGAATCATGATGCTAGTCATTGTCCTTTGTTACAGATGCGTGATAAGGAAGAATGTATCTTGCTTTTGCAATTTGTAGTCCATGACCCATGATACTTGAGGATTTTGGTTGATTGGTCAGATCCAGGATGTTATAGACATTGGGGTATGACAGACAAGTGTAATAGATAATTCTAAGGGTAAGAATGAGCACCAGATTGGGATCATAATCAAACATGCTATGATAGGAATGAGGGGCATTTTGAAGGAGGTCATGGAAGGGGACATGGATATCATGGTGGATATGGAGGATGAGGCCATGGTGGAGGAAGAGGTGAGTTCCCTCGTGGAACATGTTATACGTGTGGATCTCCTGACCACTATAGGCATGAATGTCCTCAGAATATTGCATGTTCTTTCTGTGGGAAGAACCATAGCTATGAAGAGTTCCCAGACTTATATGAGCATCTGAGTAAGCAACATAAGCAAGAAAACAAAGGCACGGGATGGTTAGAATCTAGCGCATGGTAGAAGATCAGTGGATGCCCAAGATAGTAGAAGGACTGAGGCATTGATAGTAAATATTACTACACATGCTTGAAGTGGCACGCACGAGAGAAGCATTGCACTAGAAGCCTACGATCACCAAGGAGGAGGTTTTGCATGCAAGGTACCCAGATCCTTGCTCATCAGAAGGAGGTTTACCAGGATACCATGGAAGTGCTAAGGAATCTTTAGGGTGAGATACAGTACTTAAAGGAGTAGAAGAAAGCATCGAGAGAGTAGTCAAACTAATATCGATGATCTATGAGAAGTGTGCAGAATGTTGCGCCAAGAGAACATTATCCCACTATTAGGAAGTTGGTTAAAGGGAACACTCCGTGTAAGTCTTGAGACCGGATGGAAGATCTGCATGCAAATCTTCCCCCTGATAGCATTGACTATGACAAGGAAATTACTCTGAATGTTGTTGTGGATGGGTGGTTGTTGAGCAACATATTGATTGATACAGGTGTGAAGTAAATGTGCTTACATTAGATGCATGGGTACAAATGGGGAGGCCTCCATTGCAGCCATCATCTAATGTGTTGTTTATGGAAAACCAGACTAAGGCTACTCCCATAGGAGTTTTGAAGGATGCATCTATAACCATACAAGGGGCCAAGTTCACTGGGGATTTTGAGGTATTAGCACTTGCAAAAGTGGACAATTTTCCAGCCTTGCTTGGATGCCCTTGGTGTTATGCGAATAATGCTGACTTGAGATTCAATAAGGGGTATATCAGCTTTGAGAACAAGGAGGAAAGGGTTGTGATACCATTGATAGATGGGAAGTCTACACCATATGTTGAGCCTCTAAGTGAGGAGGACTTAAACCAAATTTATGTACACGTTATTCAGGACCCAGAGGTCAATGAGCCATCAAAAGAAGGCATCCTACAGTGGGAGGATTCTCATTCCATTAGTGATACTACGAGTATTGCTTGTGACAAATTGGGCTCATGGTACATATGAATTAGTAGGGCATGAAGTAAAAAGTGTGGTTGCACACAAGAATGGACTTCATTCGGTTCGATGGATAGGTAGCACAATACCTTGGTATACAAGGGCAGAAGATCTTCCTATATTTTTGAAAGCCATGGAAACACAGTGGACAAATCAAATTAAGAGAAGAGCTATGTTAGTATATACCTTGCGCGGGATAGACAACGCGCTTGGTGGGTAGTCCATAGAGATAATCTTATAGAATGGGAAGAGATTGGAATCACCCTATCTATTAGGTTTGTAAGAAACAATGCACCTATGTAGATCTTGCACTTATCATGGTGATCAACCTGTTTAGCATCACATTCAGTAGTGTGAGAGACTCTGGACAGCCAAGGACAGGAAGCATTACCACCTTCACTCTGGGTGCATAGATTGTACTCTATGCTACAAGGATGTGCACACACTGCAGTATGTATATGCAAAACTACATCGAGAGACTAGAAACTGGAAAAAATTGACTACATGGATGATCCAGACCTTTGACTACTTTTCTTCTCAACCTCTAATAGAAGAGGCATTAAAATTTATCAAGCACTTAACTATGGGAGATAGTGCAAAAGTAGAAGAGCATATTCAAGGAATTATTTGGTGAGACAGAGTCCTGGAGCACATTTTGAAAAGGAAGAAGAAATGGACTTCATACTACTTGAACACACTTGCCTTGAGAAAGAGAAGGAAAGATGGTTTACATCATGGATGATGAGGAAGTTGAGAACTTGGATATTGAACATTCACAAGGGGTGCGCGAGGTCTTGGATAGTGTAGACAAGGATACATGCACCTATCACGAACCCATGAAGACAAAGAAGGTGAATATAGGTTTGGAGGATGAGCCTAAGGAGGCCATAATTGGAGACTACTTGGTCAGACTCGGAGGTAGCAAAGATCATTGAGTTACTCAGGGATTATCAGGACTTATTCCCTCGAGGGTATCATGAACTTAAAGGCATGTGCATAAATCACTTGGGAAATGAAGATAAAGCTTAAAGGATGGTGCACACCCAGTTAGAAAGAGGCCTTACAGAATGAATCCTAATTTGCATGAAAAGGTAAAAGAAGAAATTGATAAAATGTTGAAATCTAGAATTATCAAACCCCTTGATGAGTCAAAATGGGTTAGCCCAATGGTGATCAATATCAAGAAGGATGGATGAATTAGAATATGTGTGGACTACAGGGAGTTGAATGTTGCATGTGTCATGATCCATTCCTGATGCCATTCACTGAGGAAATATAGAAGGCGTGGCGGGGGTGAAATAATATTCCTTCACAGATGGGTTTTAGGTATCATCAGGTTAGGATTGCTCAGGAGGATCAAGAAAAGACAACATTTACTACTGAATGGGGTAGTTTTTCCTATATTGTGATGCCTTTTGGATTGAAAAATGTGCCTATTGTATTCTCACGCATAGTTGTTTAGGCATTCAAATATTTTATTCACAACTTCTTACAGGTCTACCTAGATGATTGGATAGTATATGGGCTTGTGAAAGATCATTGTGACAATCTGCGCTTAATGTTTGAATGGTGTAGACAATTGAGTATCTCTTTGAACATCAAGAAGTGCATATTTTCCACACCATTTGGAATATTGTTAGGACATATAATCTGCAAGGAAGGTTTGCTCATTGATCCAGCTAAGGTTGCAGTCATTTTAGGCTCTGGAGCACCTACCAGTCAAAGTGAGGTGTGCATGGATTTTTAGGTCATACAGATATTATAGAAAATTCATCAAAGGGTATGCCAAAATTGCTACACCCTTGGAAGAGTTATTGAAGGGGAAAGGTACATTTTATTGGGAGAACCACAACAGCACATTTTGAGATATTAAAGAGAAAACTTACTACCACGCCCATTCTACGCTTTCCCTCATGGGATAAACCATTTCATGTGCATGTGGATGCCTCTGGCATGGCCATTGGTGTTGTGTTAGCTCAACCTGGAGAAGGTATTGTCGATCATCCAATTTGTTTTTCTAGTAGGAAGCTGACTCCTGTTGAACAAAATTATACAACTACAGAGCGCAAGCTTTGTCCATGATCTATGCATTGCACAAGTTTTGACAAGTACTTGTTAGCAACACCATTTGTGTTTTATACAGATCACATGGCATTGAAGTACTTGGTAAACAAGCCCATCTTACGGGGTGCACATATGCAGATGGGTACTCTTATTTCAAGAGTTTGATTTCACTATTGTGGTGAAGCCAGGGAAAAGCAATTCTGACCAGACCATTTATCTAGAATCAACTCAGGAGAGGAAGCACAGACAATTGAAGAAACCATGCCAGATGCACAGTTATATAGGTTATAATGCACGCCATCAGAATTAGAAGACATTGTTGTCTTTCTACGAATAGTATAGCACACCAAAAGGAATGAAGGCATTAGAAAAGAAACAACTTGCTATATGCGCGACACCATTTATGTTAATCAGTGGTGACCTCTACAAGTTAGGCAGAGATGAAGTATTACGTCGTTGTGTATTAGAGCATGAGCACAAGGATATTATGGAAGAAGCTCATGGTGGTATTGCAGGAGGCCATTATGCAGTGATGTGACTTCTGGAAGATCCTACTTGTTGGATTATGGTGGGAGACATTGTATAAAGATTGTAAAAAGAATATTTGTAAGGCATGTGATCATTGTCAGCACCTAGGAAAACTAGGAAAAGAGATGAGATGCCTTTGAGACCAATTACTAGTGCGAACCATTTGAGAAATGGGCCATTGACTTTGTAGGACCTATTTCACCAGTGCGCAGGACTGGATCACACTATATCATTACTTGCACAAATTATCTCACATGGTGGGTAGAAGAAACACCTACAAAGGATTTTACAATAGCTACAGATAGGCTAGGTTTCTATGGGAGAATGTTCTTACAAGATATGGATGTCCTTTAAGCTTGACAAGTGATAGGGGTACACACTTTTTGAATGAGACAATCAGGATCCTATTAGATGAGTTTATGGTTGCACACCATAAAACTACACCCTACCATCCTCAGGAAAATGGAACTACTAAGGCTTTCAACAAGATTTTGAGCCAGACTTTGACAAAAAATTGTGATGTTGGAAGAAAGGATTGGGATGACAAAGTGTCAGTTATTCTTTGGGCATATAGAACAACTTACAAGAGATTGAACAAAGCCACACCATTTCAGTTGGTGTTTGGCGTAGAAGCCATTCTCCCTATAGAATTTATGTTACCTTCTTTTGCATTTACATTGCATGTGCTTTGGAGGTCTAGCCGATGAACAGGATTTAGAAGAGCGTATCGAGAAGATGATTCAACTAGATGAGCGATGAGCCATAGCACGATGGAGTCAGAAGTAGGAAAAGGCTAGGTAGAAGGCATGGCATGATAGAAACATAAGGGATAAGAAGTTTGAGATTGGACAAATGGTACTTCTTTATGACTCTAAGTTCTTGCACCATCCAGGAAAGCTCAAAGTACATTGGTTGGGGCCATATGTCATCACTCACATACTTGAAACAGGTGCTTTCCAGTTAGAAGCACTTGATGGAACATGGCTACCCAGTTACTTTAATGGGAGTAGGCTGAAGCCCTACTATAAATAAGACTTCTTGGTGTTTGTAATAAGGTAGTATTTCCATTTAGATTAGGTTTCCCTTTGTATTTCCTTAATGTATTTCCTTCATTGTCACTATGCTTTGTCAATTTAGTTGTTGTTCTTGTGTAAAGCGCTTGCACATGAAGCTAATTACTATGTGAAGAATGTTTATGCATGCAGAGGATTACACATACCTTTAGTGTGGGGTGGTTGTAGTTATCCAAGTAAAAGACCATGGGAATTGAAAGGTGAAAGGAATAAGTATGCTACGGGTGTGCTTTAAGTCAAAAGAAGATTGCTTCTCAAAAGTGACCAAGGATGGAGATGAATGAAAGGACAATATAACGCGAGGTAAGCGGAGGCCATGATAACTACTAGGAGAAGGTACAATGATGAGGTACTCGGGCACAAGGGCACATGCGTTGAAGAGAAGTCTTGTGACCAGAGGGTAGGAAGGCACGCTTTAGAAGGTTATAGCTAGGGCACGAAGATGTACCACATGGAATGAATGAATTTGGTCAATAAATGAGAGGATATTTGGTAGGTGAAGGAGCAATAAATGCATCAAAATTTGAAAAAAAAAAAATATATAAGGATGGGATGCAGATTCATTTTTACCATTGTGACTAAGAGAATTTGAGGAAAAGCCAAGTGCGAAGAGCCGAGTGATCGGGTTAAGGTGCGAAGGGTGTGAAACCAAGCGTGATAAATAGATCTGTGTGAAAAAGAAGCTTGCATCCCTGGTGAAGGGTTTGAGTGAAGCAAGGAGGTAGAGAGGAGTTAGGGCATGAAGTTTCCACCTAGGGCATGATTGAATCGAGCTAGGGTTTGATTCACAAAGTTGCAGAGTTAAAGAGGAGACATTTGCAAGGTAAAAATGGCACCCAAGAAGGCATAGTTGTAGTAGTAGTAAAAGGAGGAAAGAAGAAGGTGGTCATCGAGGAAGAAGAGATGGCACCCAAAAGTGATTTTTCAAAATGCAATATCCAGAAGGAGTCATCATTGGCCAGGAGTGGGATTCACCCATCAAAAAGAGAAAAGTGAGTGAATACAATCACAGGACCATGGAGAACAAGAAGGAGCTCGATTCCTTGCTCACTGCTAGGATGAACAAGCATATGGTGGATGACATGCCAATTTTGATGATGTAGGTGAGAAGCTTCTGAAGAGAATTAGGGTCTACCAATTATATGAGCTTCCATATTTTGGGAAGTATGAGCCCTTGTATCAGTGGCTCATGAGTAGAGTGCATGAGGACTTCTTCTACTTTGCAGGACGTAGAGTTAGAATCTCATCTGCGCTTATCTCATCAGTTACAGGTTTGAAGGCCACAGAGAGGACATAAAGAATGATCTCACAGATAAAGCCATGATCTTAAAGACCAAACAGGAGTTGGGATACCAAGGGTCCACGTGGTATGGATATAGACAAATTGAAGAATTATCTGGTTGTGCAAGCAACAACACACCTTGTTACAAAGTTGAATGATCAGGAGTGGTGGTCACAGGTAAATACTATGTGGTTACATGTTGCGCGTAAGATGTCAAAAGGAGCAATCTACAATATTACAGGCTATATTATAGAACAAATAGTCGAGGAAGTGTGCACAGGAGGGAAGATCAGCTTTGGGGTTGTTCTACTATCACTAGTATTCATGGAAATTGGAGTACCAGATGGGCCAAAGAAAAAGTATGGGAATACCCCATGGAGAATAAGTCACCAGCTGAAAGGTTCAGTAAGTATCTATGTAAAGGGGCCATGATAGATGACGTAAAGCAAAGGGTGGAGAAATGGTATGACAGGCTCCATGTGGCATTTGGAGAAGAGTGGCACATCCCAAAGGACCTACCATCAGTAGTAGGGACACAAGTCTAGTTTTTTGTATATCAACATTTCTACATCATGCTTCCCAATGAAAGATGGAGTCTGGAGCCCTTGGTGTAAATTTCCTTACATTCACTGCAAGGTATTTCCAAGCATCTGTTCACATATTTATAGACATGTGTTGACTAGTATTCAATGCAGATAAGGTAGAATGTGACTACCACACATTGAGAAAGAAGTATGTGTATCCTGGAAGAAGTTCCTTCACCGAGAGGATCATTTTAGAGGTGTTGAATATTAAGCCAATAAGTCTGGTTGTAGCAGATGTAGGGGCAGCATTGGTGTATCTTCAGCTGAAGCCAAAGATGGAGAATAACAAGTATGTGGAAGGTGAGTTCACACTTCCAGCACCACCAAAGGGAAAGCATACAATGGAGAACATCCCAGTGCCTAAGCCCACAAGCCAATTGAAGTGGAGGATGAGGAGGAGGAGCGCAAGATAGTGGTGGTTTGGAGCATAGAGGTAGGAGACATCCTATAAATAAGGGTGAAGTTGAGCATGCCATTACACCACCTCAGCCACAAGAGGGGGATGATGAGGACTTGAATGTAGTCCAAGGGGAGCATAAATTTAAGAAGGTGTTTAGGAGAACAAGGACCCAAGGTGCTACTCCAACCATGGTGTGCAGATCACCCAGACTCTCTCCACAAAAGGAGGAAACCATGCAAAGAAGGAGGAAACTAAAGTTAGATGAGGAGGTGGAAGAAGAGTCAGAGGAAAGCACACCTAATTCTCCTACACTTCTAGAGAACATAGAAGAATAGGGTGAGGAATCAAAGGGAAGAGAAGAGGATGAGAAGAGACCAGGAGACAGCTACCGAGAATGTTTAGGACATGGAGACACAAGTCCCAAATTTGGAAGCTAAAGTCCCTAAGCAACAACGGTCTAGAAGAACAAGTGGGAGCACATTCCACCAGCCATGGGGTATGTAGAGGACGTAGGTAAAATTATCCATGCCCTGCTTCCAGAGCACGATAGCATAGAAGGATTTATTTGGCTAGGAGCTAATGGATGAGGATATGGTGATTATGCACACTCAAAAGCAACTATCATGGTCAATGCACACCCACATGGATGAGCCTGACTTTGATGTATGTGAAGAGTCATGTGTTTTGAGATGGCTGAAGAAGGCACCCCAAGCTAGACACATGACAGTAAAGCCTACTGTCATGTCAGATGAGCAGGTAAGTCAACAATGCATTGGTGAAGGTTTCTGTTGAAGTGGCTAGAAGAAACATGGAAAAAGCTGCAACAATCGAGCATTGTGCAGGAGATAAAGACAAAGGATGCGAGAGATAGCACACAACACAAGAGAGGGACTTCATGCAAAAGAAGAATGAAGTATTTATCAACATCATAGAGGAGATTGGGGACAATGTCATCAGAGAAAGGCCACACTTGGAGGCCAAGGTACCACAGACATTTCCTTCAGTGATACACTATGTGGGAAAGTTGGTGGACTTGGTACTTGAAGATGAACCTCTGCATGACAGTGCCAAGAAAGTTCAAGAAAGATGCATAAATGAGAGAAAGTGTCAGTGATGTGAAAATATTACATCTTATGAAGGGTTGTTGCAAGCATTACAAGAAGTATTGAAGAAAGCAGACCAAGCTTTAAATATCTGCACAACTCCAGAGGCGCTTATCAACATAAAGACCCTAGAAGAAAACAATGAGGTCTAGAAAGCAATGAAGGATGAGACATTGGGCCACGTGAAAATTGTCAATAGTTAAGTAGAAGCGCGAGGCCTTGCAGCGTAACACAAGAGCCACAAGACTCAGCTGGAAGAGCTTGGGAAGCTAATTGCGTAGAAGATGGATCTTTTAGAAGGAAGAATGACATCAATGTCCAGCATTGTGTTGGTTACAAAATGAAAAGGGAGAGATTGTGAGGGATGAGTTGGAATCCATTGTTGTGGACATCCCAGAAAAAGTAGAACAAGCACTCACTTGAATGGCAGGTTTTGGAGGCCGAAATAAAGGAGGAGTATCTAGAATTGATACTTCAAAATGATACAGAGGAGGTTGTCTCATAACCTCATAAAAATTCTTTATTTGTCTACATTCTTTCATTCTTATTCTTTCCATTATTCTATTCTTTACTTCAATTTTTGGAGGAATACCCATTGTTGGGATGAAAATGAGATTAGTGTGGGGTAATGTTGATCAGAGAATACTTGTTAGAGAACACACAAGGAGTCTACGTGGGAGAGAAGGCCAGGATCAAGGGCACGGAAGGATAGGAAGGACCCACGCGCGTGGAAGGCAAGTTCAGCATTCAGGACTTAGCTGATTTTGAGCATGACGACCTATTTTTAGAAGATGGCATGCGTAAACACACCAATGATGCAGAGACATGTGCGCCATGCATTGTCTATCTTTGGAGGATCGGATCAAAGCATTTTTCATGGAGACGAGCTAAGAATAGGATTGACACTTTAGTTAACTATAAGAGGCCTATAGATAGCACACTTGCATGTGTGGCTATGCTCATATAATGCACATGGCTATTAATAGCATGCGACCTATTTCTGGAATAGATAAGCGGTGAAGGAAAGTCCCCACCCTATATATATGATGTGAGGTACATAGTGGTATTATGTAGGAGTGTGTGTGTGAGTGATGGATGTATGAAGGTATAGAGATATATACATATGACTGAATTACTGTATCAGATCCATACATGCATTGGTATAGATTGAAATTATTGTAAGGAGCTTATGTGTTTATTAATAGATGGAAGATATTGGTTGAATCTAAGTGTCATTCTATGTGTAATTGAGTAGTGCATGTTATTGATTCATCATGATTATGTTAAAGCTTGTTCTTTCATAGATACTGAAATGTAGCATGCATTGTAGAATGATAGATTAGTTATGAATCTATATGTTTCTTCTTCATCATGTTAACCCCATGTGTGATAAATATGTGTACTTGTAAACTTTGCACATTTTCTACTAGCTTTCAAAAGAATGATGTGCCATCAACTAGTGTTATAAGAAATTTTTGTGTTACTCTTCTCTCTTGATCAATTTAATCATGTGTTTAATTTTTCATAAAATTCATCAAGTATTCAAATTTGAAAATGTTCTCTAGGATGTTCTATTCTGATGCTCTATCATGAATGGGAATAAGACCATTTTGAATAATGTTTTAAGCATGTTAAGTCAAGTTAAAAAATTTTAACATAACCCAAGTTACATTCTAATAAGTTCATAAAATGTTTCCAAGGAGGTTGAGTAGACAATGTATAGCACTTAGCGAGAATGTATACGAAAGATTCACGCGTAAGAGCCATCTGAATGCCAGTGCATTCAAAGGCACGGGAGGATTGGGAAGGAATCATGTGCGTTTTCATGATTATGATCTATTTTTGGAAGATGGCATGCGGAGCACACAAATGGGAAAAGACTTGCATGACACACATCAGCTATTTTTGGAAGAGTGGCTATGGAGCGCTTTGCATGGATGTGGGCTAAAGATAGAATTACTACTGATAGTTAACTAGGAGAGATCTATTGTTAGCATTCTTGCATGTGTGGCTATAATTGTAAAGGCACATGGCTATTTTCAGCATGTGACCTATTTTGGGATTAGATAAGTGGTGAAGGGAAAGTCCCCACCCTTATAAATATGTAATGAACTACGTAGTATAGTAGATAGGTATGTAAGAACTGATTATTGTGAGATTATGTTGTCGAATATTATGCATGCATGAGCATATATGGTATTATTATTATAATGAAGCTTATGTGTATTTATCATGTTTTAATATAATGGAGTGTATTGGCTGAATCAGAGTATTAATCCTGAGTATAATTGGTTCTTGCATGCTTGATTTCATCATGGTTATCATTTAAGTTTATTATTCTTTAGATCTAGATCTAAACATGCATTGTAGAATGATGTATTAATTATGGATCTGAATGCATTAAGTCTTCATCATGCTAACATCCTACAACAACAACCCTAAAGAGGGGCCTGGTACCTTTGTGCGCTTTGGTGAGCACTCAGTCTAGGCTGAGTGATGTGCCAATGTGCACCTGGGCTTTTACTAGTAAATTCTAGGCTGCATCATTGGTTCCATTCCGGGACCTCTTTTTTTTCAGTTGTTTTTAGGATGGTTCATGATGAAGACATACTGGATTGACCTAGCAAGTGTTGAGGAGTGGATACATGACCTAGAAGAAGAATACACATGGAGGTTCAACACTTGGATCTGAGTTTGACACACACGTGGGTGGAGTAGAATCTATATGACTTTGTTTGTATGAGAGCTTCTTCATTATATTTTCTAGTAGAATTATACGAGTGGCTGGTTGCTTATGCATCTAAATGGAATTGGAGGTATCACACACTTGTCTGGATGTAGGAAGAATTTTAGACCCTTTATGATGCTGATCTGATTTGGACTCACGTTGTGGATACATGGTTCCATGGTGTTTTGAATAGCTATATCTTGGAGTACTCAATTTCCACTTATTCATGCCCAGAGGTAGCTGAATTCCAATTTTTACGATATCCCAGGGGAACTTACCTGCAAGGCATTCCACTTGGTGAATCAAAATTTTGATGGTAACCCTAACTTGGAGAGAAAACCGATGGCTAACTAAACCCCACCACATGCGTGGGGGTAGGAGCAGGTTTGGTGAAAGATGGCAGACCTAGCGGCAGAGAGGCAGAGAGAAGAAAGGTGGCTTAAGTATAATGAGGCATGAGAGAGGAGATAGAGAAGCAGTGGGATGTTGCTTAGAGTGAATGGCATTGTGGAGAGATAGTTCTGTGAAGGATTTGAAGTTCACGTAGAAGACATGGAACCCAGCATCAGGAACTCCCCATTTGGAAAGCATGACAGGGAACCCTCCTCGGCCTCACGTAGAAGCATGCAGCTAGAAAGAGAATGACCTAGGCCATGGGCATGCATCTAATCCACCTAGAAACCTTTCCCTTGCGCTTGGTCTTCCAGTATCTAGTACAAAAAATAGTCAACAAGCTAATTTAGGTAGTGGGAGAGCAGGAGTGAGTCATATAAAAAGCACATCATGGTAGCACAAATGTCTTCATTGTTATATGGGAGTACCTTTTTAGGTGTATCATCCACACAAAATTCAGGCACACAGAATTTTGGACTCTCTTAGGGAGTAGTAACACTTCACAGACTATAGGGGTGTAGTTTAGTACTACTATTGGGACACATGGGAGTACATCTTTTGGTCCAACTCTAGCTATAGGTTTGGGATCAAGGAGGTATAGGTGGCTCTAGTTCTAGTGGATCTGGTGGTTCTGAGGTAGAGGAAAACACACAGAGGTTACGGATCAGGTGGGCAAGGTCCACCAACCCCAGAAAATATTTACATGGAGATGTCTCTTCATCTTCCAGAGTATAGGGGCATAGAAGATGTTGTTGAACATGTGCACATGTGTGAAATATTGTGGCATGTAAAAAAAGGAATCATGGCTTCTGAGTGTAGGGCAAGTCAATTTTTTTACTACTATTACAAGGGCACACACACAGTTGGTACAAAAAAATTTGACCACTGATCGACTTGTAGACTATGCAACTTTAAAATATGCTTTCCTTAAAGAGTTTCATATCCCTGAGTTTGAGCAGAAGAGTATAAGTGCACTCAAGGATATTAAGCAAGGCACTACTAGAGTGTCAGAGAGTATGATGCTCATTTCAAAATGTTGTTATCTAAGTTTCTTATGATATTCATGTCATGAAGTCCAACATGCAATGGTTTTTGGAGGTCTGATTACACCTTTTAGAAGGGAACTATCACATAAGACATACACTTGATCCACACAAAGCACTTGAAGTAGCTTTACGTGTTGAGGTAGTTGGAAGTATAGACATTGGGTGAGCCCATTTTTAGAAGCACAGATCACAGCTATGGAAAAGTAGTTGGAGAAACTATCGAAAATTCAGCACATGAGATGCGCATAGGGATTTGGTGCATAGATTGTGAAGTGGAAGGTCACACAAAGGATAGTTTCCCCATGAGATCAATATGCACTCATTGTTGTTGGACTATGAGATATGTCATTTAAACCATGATGCTAGCCACTTCCCATTATTACAATGCGTGATAAGGAAGAACGTCTCTTGCTTTGTAAAAATTTGTAGGTCCATGACTCATGACACGAAGACTATTGCCGGTGATTGATTGGTCAGATCCATGATGCTATAGATATTGGTGTATGATAGACATGAGTTTTAGATAACTCTAAAGGAAAGAATGAGCATCAGGATCGGATCACAATCAGGCACGCTATGATCGGAATGAAGGGCATTTTTGAAGGTGGTCATGGCAGAGGTCGAGGATACCATGGTGGATTCGAGGATGAGGCCATGGTGGTGGAAGAGGTGAGTTCCCTCATGAACATGTTATACATGTGGATCTCTTGACCACTACAGGCATGAATGTCCTCAGAATATTACATGTTCTTTCTATGGAAAGAATCATAGTTATGAGGAATGCCCGGACTTGTATGAGCATCTTAGTAAGCAACATAAACAAAAAAAAAGGCACAGGGATGGTTAGGATACAACACATTGTGGAAAATCAATGGATGCCCAAGTTGGAACCAAATCCGAGGCATTGCAGTAAAGATCACTACCCACACTGAAGCGGCGCGCGCCAAAGAAGCATTGCAGCAGAGAAGCCTACCATCACTAAGGAGGAGGTTCTACATGCACGGTACCCAGATCCTACCCATCAGAAGGAGGTTTATCAAGAAACCATGGAGGTACTCAGAAATCTTCAGGGTGAAATACAATATTTAAAGGAGCAATCACGAAGATGGAGCAAAAGAAAGCATCAGAGATGGTCCAAAGATATGGATGACTTGAAAGAAGTGTGCAAATGTTGTGCCAAGAGAATATCATTCCACTTGTTAGGGAATTGGTTAAAGGAAACACTCTGCATGTGTAAGTATTGAGACTGGATGATAGATCCTACATGTGAAATCTTCCCCCTCATAGCCTAGATTATGACAAGGAAATCACTCTAAATGTTGTTGTGGATGGGTGGCTTTTGAGTAATATATTGATTGATATAGGTGCAAAAGTCAATGTTCTTACTTTAGATGCATGGGTACAAATGGGGAGACCTCCATTGCAGCCATCCTCTAATGTATTGTTCATGGCTAATCGGACTAAGGCCACTCCCATCGGAGTTTTAAAAGATGCATCCATTACCATACAAGGAGCCAAGTTCACTAGAGATTTTGAGGTCTTAGCACTGGCAGAGTCAGATAGCTTCCCAGACTCTATTAGGGGCATCCTTGGTGCTATGAAAATAATGTTGATCTTTGGTTCAACAAGGGTTATATCAGCTTTTTGAAAAAAGGAGGAAAGAGTTATTATCCCTTTAACAGATGGAAAATATATGCCCTATGTTGAGCCCTTGAGTGAGAAGACCTGAATAGGATTTATGTACGTGTCATCTAGGATCCAGAGGTGCTTGAGCCATCTAAAGAAGGAATCATTCAGTGGGAGGATGCACAGTCTATTAGTGATACTACAAGTGTTGCTTGTGATAATTGGGCTCATAGCACTTATGAGTTGGTAGGGCATGAAGTAAAGAGCATATTTCTTAAGGGAAAAAAACCATGTTATATCAGGAGAATAGGTAACAACTCGGTACCTCATTACACTAGAGAAGGAGACCCTATGGTGTTCTACATGCACCATGGAGGAATAGTGGATAGACCAGTTGGAGAGAAGGAATATGCTAGCATATACCCTACGTACGGACAACAACACATTGGTGGGTGGTCCACAAGGATAATCTTGTAGGATGGAATGAAATTAGGATTTCTCTTGCTACTAGGTTCTTCAAGAGAAATGCACCTACTCAAATATGTACTTATCATGGTAATCAACATGTTCAACACCACATTTTAGTAGTGTGAGAGACTCTGGATAGAGGGGCGGAAGCTTTACCACCTTCACTCTCTGGGTGCACAAGTTTTATTCCACTTTACAAGGTTGTGCACACATGCTTGGTATGTATATGCAGAACTCCATAGAGAGACTAGAAATTGGTAGGATTTAATTACATAGAATGACCCAGACATTTGACTTCTTCTCTACTAAACCTCTGGTGAAGAATTAAAAAGTTTATAAAGCACTTAACTATGGGGGATAGTGCCAAGGTGGAAGAACTCATTCAAGAGTTATTTGATGAAGGAGACTCGGGAGTGCATTTTTTGAAAGAAACAAGAGACAATGCCACACTACTTACTTCAACACACTTTCCTTGAGAAATAAAAAAGGAAAAATGGTCTACTTAGTGGATGATGAAGAAGTAGAAAATCTGGATGTAGACCATTCAACAGGTAGGCGTGAGGTGTTGGATAGTGCAGATAAGACCACACACAATATCATGAACCTATGAAGACAAAGAAAGTGAATATTGGATCGATGTTGAGCCTAAGGAGGCCATAATTGGAGACTATTGGTCTGACTCTAAAGTGGCAAAAATCATTGAGAGTTACTATGGGATTATCAGGACTTATTCCCTCGGGGTACCATGAACTTAAAGGCATGCATGAATCATTAGGAGAGATGAAGATAAATCTTAAAGAGGGTGCATGCACCTAGTTAGAAAGAGACCCTACGGATGAACCCCAACTTGCGTGAAAAGGTCAAAGAAGAGATTGACAAAATGTTGAAGTCTGGAATCATCAAGCCCCTGGATGAGTCAAAATGGGTTAGTCCAATGGTGATCAGTATCAAGAAGGATGGTCATGATTAGGATCTGTGTGGACTACAGGGAGTTGAATGTTGCATGTGTGACTGATCCCTTTCCTACACCATTCACTAAGGAAATACTAGAAGGCATTGCAGGGTGTGAAATCTATTCATTTACAGATGGGTTCTCTGGGTATCATCAGGTTAGGATTTCCCGGAGGATCAGGAAAAACTACTTTTACTACTGAATGGGGTAGCTTTTCCTATACTGTGATGCCTTTTGGTCTGAAAAAAAATGTGCATGTTGTATTTTCACGCATAGTTGTTCAGGCATTTAAAGATTTTATTCACAACTTCTTACAGGTTTATTTAGATGATTGGATGGTGTATGGACTTGTTAAGGATCATTGTGACAATCTGCGCTTAATGTTTGAAAGATGTAGATAGTTGAGTATCTCTTTGAACATCAAGAAGTGCATATTTTCTACACCATTTGGAATACTATTAGGACACATAATCTGCAAGGAAGGTTTGTTGGTTGATCCAGCTAAGGTTGCAGTCATTATCGGCCTAAAAGAGCCTACCAGTCAAAGTGAGGTGCATGGATTCTTGGGTCACACAGGGTATTATAGGAAATTCATAAAGGGGTATGCCAAGGTTTCACACCTTTGGAGGAGTTACTTGAAAGGAAAAGGTACATTCTACTTGGGGAGAACCACAACATGCACATTCGACATTGAAGGAGAAACTTACTACCACACCTATTCTGTGCTTTCCTTCATGGGACCAACCATTTCATGTACATGTGGATGCCTCTAGCATGACCATTGGTGTGGTGTTGGCTCATCCTAGAGAAGGTATTATAGATCATCCTATCTTTTTTCTAGTAGAAAGTTGACTCTACATAGAGTAGAATTACACAACTACAGAGCACGAAGCTTTGTCAATGATCTATGTACATAAATTCAAATAGTACTACTAGCTACACCATTTTTATTTTATACAAATCACATGGCATTGAAGTATTTGGTAAACAAGCCCATTTTACAGGGGCACATATGCAGATGGGTACTCTTATTTCAAGAATTTGATTTCACAGTTGTGGTAAAACCAGGAAAAGTAATTCTGGACTAGACCATTTATCCAGAATATAGCCAAGAGAAGAAGCACAGCACATGCCATTGAAGATACCATGCCTGATGCACAGTTATATAGGTTACAATGCAGCACCATCATTTAGAGGACATTGTTGTCTTTCTACGAATAGGTATGGCACCAGAAGGAATGAAATCCTTAGAGAAGAAACAACTTGCTATATACGTGTGGCACCCTATATGTTGATTAGCGGTGACTTGTACAAGTTAGGCGGGATGAAGTATTGCATCATTGTGTATTGAACATGAGCACACATATATCATGGAGGAAGCTCATGGTGGTATTATAGGTGGCCACTATGTAGGTGATGCCACTACGCACAAGATTCTACTCATTGGATTATGGTGGGAGACCTTGTATAAAGATTGTAAGGCATATTGCAAGGCTTGTGATCACTATCAGCATCTTGGGAAACCAGGTCAATGAGATGAAATGCCTCTAAGACCTATTACTAGTGCAAAACCATTTGAAAAATGGGCTATATTGATTTTGTGGGTCCTATTTCACCAACATGCATGCAGAAGACTGGGGATCACTTATATCATCACTTGCACATGACTACTATCGACAAGGTGGGTAGAAGCATGCACCTACAAAATATTGTACAATGGCTACAATACCAGGTTTTTATGGGAAAATATTATTACAAGGTATGGATGTCCTTTGAGTTTGACCAATGATAGGGGCACACATTTTTTGAATGAGACAATCAAAATTTTATTGGATGAATTCATGATTGCACACCATAAGACTACACCATATCATCCTCAGGAAAATGGAACTGCTTTGAGGCTTTTCAACAAAATTTTGAGCCAGACATTGACAAAAATTGTGATGTTGGAAGAAAGGATTGGGATGATAAAGTGTTACGTAGTGCTTTGGGCATATCAAACAACATATAAAAGGTTGAACAAAGCCACACCATTTCAGTTAGTGTTTGGCACGAAAGCAGTTCTTCCTATGGAATTCATGTTACCTTCTTTGTGTATTATGTGTGTGCTGGAGGTCTAGCTGATGAACAAGCATTAGAAGAATGGATTGAAAAGTTAATCAAGCTAGGATGAGTGATGAGAAATAACACATTGGAGTCAAAAACAAGAAAAGGCTAGGTAAAAAGCATGGCATGATAGGCACATCAGGATAAAAAGTTTGAGATTGGACAGATGGTGCTCCTTTATGATTCTAAGTTTTTGCCATCCAAGAAAACTCAAAGGTACATTGGTTGGGGCCATATGTTATCACTCACATACTTGAAACATGTGCTTTCAATTAGAGGCACTTGATGGAACACTACTGGTTACCCAGGTACTTCAATGGAGTAGGCTGAAGCCCTACTATAAATAAGTCTTCTTGGTGTTTGTAATAAGGCAGTGTTTCCATTTAGATTAGGTTTTCAATTATATTTCCTTAATGTATTTCCTTCTTCATTCGCTATGCTTTGTCAATTTAGTTGGTGTTTTTTTGTAATAAGCGTGTTTGCATGTGCCAGAAGCTAATTATTATTTGAAGAATTTTTATGCACAGAGGACTACACATACCATTAGTGTGGGGTGGTTATTGATATCTAGGTACATGACTATTGAAAATAAGTACACATGAAAGGAACAAACTACTATGGGTGTTATTCAAGTTGGAGAATTGTTAAAAAAAAAGATTTCTTTTGGAAACAAGGACCATAGGTGGAGATGAATGAAGAAACAAGTATAACACGAGGTAAGCAGGGGCCATGGGAACTACCAAGGGAAGGTGCAGTGGCTACGTACTCGGGCACATGGAGGCACATGCTGAAGAGAAGTCCATGGCTAGAAGGTAGGAAGGCACACTAGAAGGTTATAGCTTGGGCACAAAGATGTACCATGGAAAAGAATGAAAAAATGGTCGATTAATGAGAGGATTGTTGGTAGGTGAAGGAGAAATAAATGCACTAAATTTTTGAAAATCTATATAAGGATGGGATGCGAGTTCATTCTTACCATTGAAATTGTGAGAATTTGAAAAGAGCTAAGTGCAAATGAGCCAGAGTGAATCATGTTGAGGTGCGAAGAGTGTGAAACCAGACATGGAGAGAAGATTTGTGTGTAGGAGAAGCTTGTGTCCCCATAGGTGAAGGGTTTGAGTGAAGAAGATGCATTACAAAAGAGCTAGGGCACATGATTTCCACTAGGGCATGGAGATTCAAACTAGGGTTTTAACTTTCTTGTTACAGAGGATAGAAAGGAGATATTTTCAAATGGCACCAAAGAAAGCACCTACAGTAGGAGTAAAAGGGAAGAAGAAGGTCGAAGTGGAAGAAGAAATTTCTCCCAGAGTAATTTCTCAAAATGTAGTATCCAGAGGGGGCATGATTGTGGGACAAGAATGGGATTCCCACATCCATAAATGTAAGATCAATGATTACAACCATCACACATCGGATAATAAGAAGGAACTAGATGCATGTTGTTGAGCACAAAAAAAAACAAGCACACACAAAAGACATGCCAGTGTATGATGATGCTGGAGAGAAGTTACTAAAGTAAGATTGAGTCTACCAGTTGTATGAGCTGCCATACTTTGGAAAGTATGAACCATTGTATCGATGGTTGATGAGAAGAGTCCATGAGGACTTCTTCTACTTCATCGGATGGAGGGTTAGAATCACAGCCCTTAATTTCAATAGTGACAGGATTAAGGGCCTCAGGAGTAGATCTGAGAGAGTGACTTAATAGATAAAGCAATGATCCTAGAGACAAGGAAGGAGCTAGGATATACCAAGGGTCCATACATGGCATGGACATTGATAAATTGAAGAAGTACCCAGTGGTACATAGGAAGTTGCACATCTTGTAACAAAGTTGAATGACCAAGAAAGGTGGTCACGCAGGTGAATACAATGTGGTTGCACATTGCAAGAAAAATGTCTCAAGGAGTGATCTACAATATCATGGATCACATAGCAAAGACAATCATTGAAGAAGCACGTACAGGTGATAAAATTAGTTTTGGCACTATTTTATTGTCTTTGGTGTTTATGGAGATTGGAGTGCTGATGGGCCAAAGGAAAATATTTGGGAGTACCCCACGAAAAAAATAAATCTCTAGCGAAAAGATTTGATAAATACTTATGTGAAGGGACCATGAGTGGGCCATTTAAATAGAGGGGAGATGTGGTATGATAGGCTCTCGTGACATTTGAAGAGGAGTGGCACATACCCAAGGAGTTACCTTCGGTGGTGGGTAAGGTAATACAATTTTGTAGTCTACCAACATTTTTGCATCACATGATTTGTGATGAAGGATGGAGCTTGGAGCCCTTGGTGCAAACTACCATATGCCTTCACAACACTACTTCTACAAGCATCAGTTCACCGGTTCACAGATGTGCATGCCACCTAAAATTCATCATAGATAAGGTAGATTGTGATTATCACACTCTGAGAAAAACATATGTATATCCAGGATGGACTACCTACATTGAGAGGCTTATCTCAGATGTAATAAACATGAAGCCAGTAAGCTTGGTCAGTTGAGAGATGTTGGAGCAGCACTTGTGTATCTTCAACTCAAGCCCAAGCTGGAGAACAAAAAATATGTGGAAAATGAGTTCACGCTTCCAGGGCCACCTAAGGGTAAGCATACAGTAGAGAATGTGCCAACTCCATAGCCTGCAGAGACTATAGTGGTGGATGAAGAGGAAGATGAATGAGAAGATAGTGGTGGCTAGAGCATAGAGGAAAAGGAAGCCTACAAAAAGGTAGGAATTGAGCATGACTACACCACCTCCTCAGGTGTGCAAAGGAGATGATGAGGAGGACCTAGATGCGTACAAGAGAGAGCCATTTCAAAAGGGTATTCAGAAGAACCAAGAACCCAAGGTGCTACACCACAATCAGTGTGCAGATCACCATGACTCTCTCCATAGAAGGAGACAATTGAGAAAGAGAAGAAGAAATTTGAAGCTAGATGAGGAGGAGGAAGAGTCGGAGAGCATGCACTGAATCTCCTACACCACCAGAGGATGTGGAAGAGCCAAAGGATGAAGAAATGAAGGATGGAGAAGAAGGAATAAAGGAGGTAGATGGGAGAACAACACAAGAGACTACTCAGGGCATAGCAGAAAAAGCTCCAAATCTTGACACTCAAGTTCCTAAGGGGCCAAGATCAAAGAGGACAAGTGGGAGTATACTACACCGTCATGGGCTATGCTTGAGGACACAAGTAAAATTGTTCACCCCATTTCCAAAGCATGGTGGGCCTTAAGGAATTGTATGGATGGGAGTTGATGGATGAGGACATGGCCACCATGTGCACAAGGAAACAACTTGTCTTGGTCAATGCAGACACATATGGATGAACCAGACTTTGACGTATGTGAAGAGTCTTGTGTATCAAGAAGATTGAAAAGACACCTCAGGCTAGACACATAATAGTAAAGCCTACTGTTATGTCGGATGAACAAGTAAGTAATGCCTTGGTAAGGTATCTACAGAGGTGGCAAGGAGGAATGTGGATAAAGCTGCAACTATTAGGTGAAAAGAAGAGATCAAGGCCAAAGATGTAGAGATCATGCACTTGAAACAAGAGAAGGACTTAGAGAAAAAAAATAATGGGGTTCTTATTGGCATGGAAGGAGATTAGGGATCATGTCCTCCAAGAAGACCACACTTAGAGCCCAAGGTGCCCAAAAAGTTCCCTTTGGCTATGCACTATGTGTACAACTTTGGTTGATATGGTGCTTGAAGAGGGACCAATTAAATGCCAGCACAAAAAGACCTACGAATAGGAGGCGAGAGAGGAAAAGGCTTTGTGATGATTAGAAAATTTCATCATATGAGGCACTACTTCAAACCCTTTGGGAGGAGCTGAAGAAAGTGGATCAAGCATTGAATATTTGCACACAACTCTAGAAGTAGTCATCAGAATAAGAACAATGGTAGAGGACAATGAAGTCCTAAAAGCTATGAAGGATGAAACATTGGGATCACGTGGAGAGAGTTGACATTGGTGAAAAAAAAGTGTGAGGCCTGCAGGCAGCACAAGAACCCCATAAGGAAAGATTAGATGAACTAGGAAGGTTATAGCTCAGAAGATGGATCTGCTTAGAAGGAAGAATGTCTGCAATGGCTAACATTATGTTAGTATTACAAAATGAGAAGGGAGACATTACGCAGGATGAGCTGGAGTCTATTGTAGTGAATATCCCAGAAAAGGCACAGCCACTGCACTGAGTGAATGGCAGACCTTAGAGGCAGAAATAAAGGAAGAATATCCAGAACTCATTCTTCCAGTTGAAGCAGAGGATGATGCAGAGTAAAGAACTATTCTTTGTATAGAAATTCTTTAACATTCTTCCATTTATATTTTTCTCATTCTTTATTGTTCATTCAAGGTAACCATTTCCAGGGTGGCAAATGTAGTTAGTGTGGGGTAATGTTGAGTAGACAATGTATAACACTTAGCAGAAGGCATACAAATATTCACGTGGAAGAGCAGTGCATTCAAAGGTGCATGGGAGGATCGGGAAGGAATCACGTGGAGGACAGAGATAGATTTGGGACTTAGCCATTTTCACGATTATGATCTATTTTTGGAAGATGGCGTGTGGAGCACACAAATGGGAAAAGACTTGTGTGACACACATCGGCTATTTTTGGAAGAGAGTGGCTATGGAGCACTTTGCATGGATGCGGGCTAAAGATAGAATTACTACTGATAGTTAACTAGGAGAGATCTATTGTTAGCATTCTTGCATGTGTGCCTATTATTGTAAAGGCACATGGCTATTTTCAGCATGTGACCTATTTTGGGATTAGATAAGTGGTGAAGGGAAAGTCCCCACCCTTATAAATATGTAATGAAACTACGTAGTATAAGATATATGTAAGAATTTATTATGTGAGTTATGTTATGTCAATTCTAATATTATGCGCA
Source organism: Taxus wallichiana var. yunnanensis (assembly GCA_018340775.1). Lineage (NCBI taxonomy): Eukaryota > Viridiplantae > Streptophyta > Pinopsida > Cupressales > Taxaceae > Taxus > Taxus wallichiana. Next base: position 506,251,922 of record CM031244.1, on the reverse strand, counting down.
TGAGCATATGATGCTATTATTGTAAGAAGCTTCTGTGTATTACTATGTTTTTATATAATGGAGTGTATTGGTATTGAATCAGAGTATAATCCTTGTATAATTGGTAATTGCATTGCTTGCATTTCATCATTATTATGGTTATCATTTTAAATTTATTATTCTTTAGATCTAGGAAGATGCATGAAGTGAAGATAAGGCTATGATTTCATAATTATTCAAGGCATTAAAAATATAATCATGTGTGTTGATTCTAAGAAGCATTGTTCACTATCATTCCAATTCCCTTCAAAGAAAAATGACACAAAGATCTAACAAAGTATAACATGACTCAAGTTTTGAAAGGTATCTCGTAGTAAAGCAAAAGTGAATATGAAGAATTTAATAGCATGAAGAGTTTCTCCATGATAATATAGATTTGTTCCATCATAAAGACATCTTTCAAAGAAGATTAAACTAGTGAACACTTGAGAAACTTTGTCCTAAAGTGGAACGACATGGGTAAGTTGGAATTGTTCGCACTAAGAATGTAAAATATATCTTTTCCAAAGAAGAATTTTATGTGGATAATGACATAACAGACTTTAAGTAAAATTCTCATAGCTTGAAACAAATTTGTGTTCACTTTATAGTGATTGGTCTTCTCTCAGGTTCACTCAAAAACCCTTTTAGGGTTTGAAGCTTTATGGGCTAAACGATTGAATCAAAAGGTGAAAATTTGGACAAATGATCCTTGACCATTCCTTGCATAGAATTTTTGGGATTCAAGACCCAATTCAATATATCTCTTCCATCTCATGAAAGTACCCTTAGATGGTTGTAGGTGTGTACGGGTAACCTACTCAAGACCCTACTACTTGTGGAATTCAAGAATTTTCTTCAAATAAAGGTTACATGAGTTTTTATGAGAGATATAACTCCCAAATGGGTTCTCGAATGATGGGTAGTTTATAATTTAAAGATTTTCATCGAAGATAAAGTTGATTTGGTGAGTAAATGTTGAGTCTTAGTAAAGGGAAATATGTTAAAAATAGGTTTGTGGTGAGGTGTATAGGTGAGGTGGTGGGGTGAGGTGTCTAGGTGAGGTGGAAATTAGTTTAATTAGGGTAATTAAATAATGAATATTGTGAGGATGAGTATCACTTTAATTATAAACAATTAAAATAATATTAATGTGGATTATTCACCTGTGCTAAGTGTATTGAAACTAAACTAACTTAAAACAAGAACTTTTCCAAATGATCTATGATGTGTAGAAAACCTCCTACAAATATTCTCTCCTTCAAATCCATAGGGATGGGAAGAAGAGGATCCATCACCAAGAGCTGTTATTAATGATTTAAACCCTCTTGGAAATTAACTAATTACTTGCAAATGAAAGGAAATTGATTTCTACTCTATTTGATATGATGTAACAATGATAAATTGCAGCAATGAAGGAAATCAAACAATAAATCCAACCTATAATTCATAGAACAGAGGTAAATCTAGTTGTGTGATGACTTGTCCCCTTAATTTATCCTTTCTTTCTCTGTGTGTCCATATGAGTCCAAGGAATTGGGAATGCAAAGGCGGAAGCAGGAGAAATCACTTGAGCAATGGTAGCTTGAAGGAAAATTTGGTTATAATGCAAGTGGAAGAGAGATAGCACAAGTGAATGGAGTTTGGCTATGCGATTCCAAGCATGATTGTGGCAGCAATACTATGCAAGATACACAAAATTCTCAGGCCATTTTCTTGAATACAAGCATGGAATATATAGGAATTGGTTGGGATGTGCCTTCATGCATAAGGCAGCCTTGGAGTGCCAAATCATTGGGTGAAGAGGCAGTTCAAACTAATTAAATCTATTTAAAAATAGAAGAGGAAGGAATACCAAGCAATCAAGACTATTTTTAGGCAATTTGGTTCACAAACGTGCCCTAGAAGTCAAGTTAAGTGAAACCATGCGTGTTAAAATCACGCATGAGAATTATAGAAAAAAAGCGTGCATGATCGCCGCCCTACTAGCGGCAACGATTTCAAAACCGCCACCCTGGCAGGGGCGGCGGTCCACACTAAAGGCCAAAACATGCACAAAATGAAGCGAAGCTGGAAGAAAGCATGGAAAAGCTAAATAAGGATATCTAGGCTACAAATATACACTGCGAATGGGTTTAGGAACTCAAACACCTTCTAAAGGACATGAATCATCATTGGGGAATTTTGTAACCATTTTCTCGAAAATGTAGCACATGTAATTTTGGGTGCATATATATTTCCCCCTCGGAGAAGCATCTTAGCCATGAAAAGGCATAAAACATAGAGTCTGAGTATGGCATTCCCGAAATGGGGAGTTAGAAGTTATACCTGACATGCCCATGTGTCGAAATGTCCGTCGTCCAAACTCCTACTACTTGCGAAAAAAAAGAAGACTCAAGTGTAAATAGATAAAATATCAAAAAATAAACACTAAATTAAAATGACAAGAGGACTTACCATTTGTGTGGGGATATAGAAATATACCTACGCTAGTGCTCCAACCCTGCGAACATATGCACTCAAAATGAAGTTATAACAACATATATATATATATATATATATATATATAAAACAAACTCATTTTCAAATTCATTTGTGCATATTGATTTGGTGATTTTTGAGCTCTGGGCCCACGTTGACCATTTTTGTCAAAAGAATAGTCAAAATGTTATTTAGAGATCGTGATCATGCCTCCACGAGTGGGAGATCGACCAATGCGTCTCAGGTTAGTTTTCCTCACTTGTGTGTTTTTAAACCTAAAATGTCAAAATGTCAAAATATTTGCCTAGGGGGGATTATTTTTGAAATTTCTTGTTTTAAATGAGTCTCTAGGGGGCGCCCTCAGGGTAGTCTTTTATTTTGTTAAAAATGGTACTTTTTTTTTTTTGAAGCATTTTAGGGCAAAGTTTATGAAAATCGTTCAGACACGAATCGGTTCAAGACATCGGGCGGTGGTTCTAAACAGAATGACCAAAACTCCATGATAACTTAAATTTTTTTGTATTTTTAATGTTTTGTTATGTTTTTAATGAGCTTGTTTCTTGAAATATGTCACTAACTTTCTCTTTTTTATGTTTTGGTGGATGCTAGAAGAAGGAAGAGTATATATGTTGGAGTCATGAGAGGGAGTGTGACTGGATCCCAGCGATATTGGATCAGTTGACTCAAGATGAGACTAATACTCTTTAGAGAGAGGCATATGGAGGATTGCACGGTGCCCCATGTTACTCCTACCACCACATACTTTGTGTGACTTGTTCTCTTATTCGATGCGCAGACCAAATGCCTTATGGTTGTTAGGTGCTAGGGGTGAGTGGACGATCACCCTAGAGGATGTGTATCGTATTCTTGGGGTTCTAATACTAGGCATAGAGGATGACTTTGGAGACAGCAGGATCCAGAGCCACAATGACTCTATGGGCCACTTATATGGGGGATGTCGTGGTTTCCTTTGGTTCGAAGAAGGGGATTAAGGTCCAATCCATTCCTACTACTCCCATCCCTATATATACAAGGCCATCATGGGTATCTTGGCCTCACAGTTGATCGGGGACAAGGGAGGTGATACACTACTCTATTGTTGGGATCCCATCATTACACAGATTAAGGCACATGGTTGTATCTACACTTGGGGAGTAGATATACTGGCAACACTTATCATGACTTATACCATTATTTCAGTTTACGGGGAGTCTTTGATCCACCCCATACATTTGGTATGAGCTGGGTGTATGAAGTGAATTATCCCCATGGGAGGGAGTGCCAGATACATGACCCAGGGGGCCATTAGGGCCTTAGATGGACAACGATGACAATTCTCGAGTGTCACATTACTGCTGTGGCTTCTTTGACCACAACAAACATGGTGGCCACCCCATACCAAGACATGGCAGGATTTTTGGGGACAGATGGGACCACAGTGGTGGCTTGTTCCACTTTTGAAAGTCAATTAGTTAACAAGACAGGGAAGCTTGAGACTCACTTGTTTGGCCGAGTTCCTCAGCAGTTTGGCCTTCCTTACATTGATATGATTCCCCCAGTGGCACCTGTGTATAGGACCATGCAAAGGAGGCCTAAAAGGGGCCTCACGGAGATCTAGGTTAGACATAGTGGTGAGTTCCCAGATTTCCTATCATAGCAATTAGGCAAGTTGTTTGTGCTCAACGGGCAGTTGGTGCCACTCCCGCACTCTTACTCTAGATTAAGGCCGCACCCTCTCAAGTGGAGAGAGAAGGATGAGCCCATAGACATGGACTTTGAATCGAGGAGTATATGGGGATGAGACTAGAGAGGATTCAACTAGAGGAGAGAGACAGGCATGAGAGGAGACTGGTGACAAGGGATTGGGTAGTGAGGCTGGCAGGGAAGCTCACATGGAGGAGGAGAGTGATCTCGAGTGCCATGATACTCAAGATGTTTTGAGAGAGAAGAGGGAGGAGGTGGCCGCAGAGGAGGAGGAGACACTTGTCTCTCGAGGGACCACTTCTTCACGATGGAGAGGGGGATGATGATTCTATGATGGGACAACATCTTGCCTCTAGTTTTGGGGAGGCCCCGCAGCCATCAATAAATAGCAGCATCATCCACTGACCCTACATGGATTCCTGGAGATCCGAGTATGTTGATCCTCTTCTCTTAACCTTGTTAGTTGGAAATGTTAGTATTGTAGACACACAGTTTTATTTTTGATAACTTTATACTATTATTTCTAATGGTTCACTAACGCTTATTCCCTTTGCAAGATCTTATTTGGGGTGTGCTAGTTAGACCTATCTAACTCCCTCTCACACGACACCTTTTTGGTCATTTTTCCTCTTATAAACCATTTAAAAAACAGTTGTTTTCACCTCGTTCTAACTACATTAGCTTCTTATTCCCTTCTACTTGCTTCTATTAGCTCCTCGAATATCAATCCACTTCGATGAGGATTGATTGAGCCCTTTAGAAGACCCTTTACCGTAACCCTAATTACTCTCTAAGAGATCCCACCAGTCTAGCCTAGGTTAAATACCCTAAAACATAGTCAAATCACACTTTGACTTGCTAGAAGTGCTTTTGGACTTTAGCCTTTGTCCCACAAGCACCCAAATCTCCCATTTCCCCAAACCAAAAACTATAAATAGGGTTATAGCCCCTCCCTCATTTCCTGCATGATGGATTCTCTCTTCTTCCTAAAGATAGATTATAAAAATTTGTTTAGGCTTTAGATTGTATTTCATCTTCTTCCATTGAGCTAAAAGCATTTGATTTTGTACTTCATAGCACTAACATGGAGTAAATTTTTAAAATCCATTGGCCTTGGAAGCCAATGCTAATGGGGAGATATCTTTCTTTAAACACATAAGTTTTGTAATGCTTAGATCCTCTTAGGTTCATTATTTCAAGCTTTGAATAATTCTTAACTTCATTTGTTTAGTTTTTGTATGTTTTTAACTAAAATTAATGTATACAAAGATTAAAAAAATTTGCTCATTTCTTATCACATGGTCCATTGATCAGATTATTAAAAGCCTTTGGGGTTTCTTTAGAGATTCTTACCCCAAATCCATGGCTTTTAAACTTTTCATTAAACACGATATTTCTTTTTTTTTCGTAACTTTCTAACTTGTCGCTTGCTTCTTCATTTTTTCTAGACTTAGATCAAGTAGATGATTTAGTAGGTGTGCATGGACACCTTGTTAATCCCTTTGAGGAAGACCCAAGGAGTTTGAGGATAATGATTTTGATTGATTATCTAACTCACTGATGTGTTTGCACCCATCATGGAGGAGGGCCGGAGGTTATGAATTCTCTCCATACTTAGGTGACCGCATGCTGAGACACCATGAGTGTTTTGAGGCATAGTCACTGTAGTGAATATGGGGTCCCACCACGAGTAATCCCACCATTATGTGCATTCTCGTCATCGTAGCCGCAGTAGGAGTCCTGACGCAGTCATGCACCATCTCAGGGATCCCACAAGGATTGATAGCCATGGGCCTTTTATTGCTTAGTTGCAATTTTTTGGGCATTTATGATTTTTTTGTATATTTTGGGCTCATTGCAAGAATTTTGACCATGCCTAGCGCATGATGGCATTGTATACAAACTTGATTTATTATGATATATACAGACTCTTCTTTTGGTTTGGTAATTCATTGTATCTGAGTTGAATTCCTCTTGGCTCACTTCACATGTGTACTCTAGATGTTTAGAACTTCCATTTTTATATGCTTTTTAGAATGTATGTAGTGGATATGAATGCTAACAGAATGATTTCTTTTTTTTTTTTTTTGTAATGTTGATATATGATAATGCAATCACATTGTAATGTTGAACTTTAGTTTCTCTAAGAAATTTTGGTACTTCGTATTGTTTTGGAAAAACATGGCGAAAGAGTGATATGATAAGTGAATGAACTTTCCACTCCTAACTCCACGTAACCAGTAAGATGCGAGGGCTCAACACCAAGAGCCAGAAAGGGCACAAGTTATAGAAATTTGTTGAATGGTAATGATGAGAGAAAGACAAGGATTTGGAAAAACCAAATTGAGACCCTACAACCTCATTCTACTCAAGTTTTCTTCATAGTTTAAAATGTGAATTGCTTTCCAGTTTATCTAGACTTAGATCCATAGATGGCCACTTGGTTGACAAAATCTGGTTTTGAGGTTTTAAACTCTTTTGGAATTTTGGACATCTAACTCACTTTGTTTTGATTTATGATTTCATAACATTTGAATGAACTATTTCTAACTTTCAAATTTTCAAAGAGACCCCCTACACCTTGCCCCATGCTACCAGTAGGAAGTATGGGCTCATCACCATGGACAAGGCATAGGCGAGTAAGGGCACTTCTCTCCTTTCCCAACCCTACATCACTAGTAAGAGACACAGAAGCTCAACACCAAAGGTTGGTAGGGCAAGAAATGTGTAAAATAAAAAATTTATGTGGATTTTCATTTGACTTATTTATCTAGGAAAAATGTCTAGAATGTTCTTATTTCCAAAGAGATGTATATGGGATAGATGTGACACCATGAAGCTTCTAGAATAGACTATAGGCAAAGACACCTAATCTAGAAGAAACTATAAGTAGAACCAAGTATGTAAGCCTTGGTATGGTTATTGTCAAAAGCTTTTCTCTTATCTTGTTTGAATTGATGAAATGATTCGAAAACAATTGATGATACCATGAAGATTTGAAGAGATATGATTTGAATGTTTTGCCAATGTTTTCAAAAGTTTTAGGAATTGCTATAAGAATAAGTCCCTTGATCACAAATTTTATGAAATGAACTGGAAGATGAAAATGCAATGCGGATGTAATATACATATGGAAATGTAGGTGAAACTACATGTCATGATGGCTAAGGTGAAGAAAGTTGATGAATATCAAATTCTTCACCCCTAAAAGTACATAGCGGAGAACCATGATCCTCAAAATTTCCATTCTCTTGACAAGGGCCTACCATTCTAGGTTTAAACTTACAACCCTTTCCCAGAAGTGTATATGTCCAATCATTAAAATCATTTGTCTAAAAGAGGCATTCATGAACCTCTTTGTCATGTTCTTGAGACATGGTGTGTGGGTGAGCATGACTATGTTTCTCGGCCTTGTTTCCTATGTAGAGCATTGTGTTTACTTGTGACACTTGTTGAATGATGAGGCCTTGCCCCATGGATATGGCAAGCTTAGTTTCAGATGCACATGGGTTGAAACTAGGGTTTAGAATAGAACAACCCTCAGAGATGGTTTTGATGGGCATCATTTCAATCTCAAATTTCCCTTCTTCATTTGTTAATTCTATCATGTTTACACCTAGACCTAGGTCATCAAGGAAGAGATGCTAAACCAGAAGACTACCCATCCCCTGTGGTTCAAATGGGAGGAAGATCGGATCATCACTCTCTAAGAGTTTCATAATTTCTAATTGTGGTTTTAGTGGACATTGTTTCCATAGATATTGATTTACCCTTATCTATTTTTTCCACCTCAAATGTTTTTGGGTCAACGACTTCAACCTTTGGCATGCCCGGGGTGATTGGGACTAACTCTTTTGATGGAGGTGGTTTGTTCAATTGATTCACGGAAGTTCATACTCCATATGGACTCCTTTCTTCTTCTTGAGGTTTTCTAAGTGTATATCAAAGGGCTTAGGATCCCCTTGAGTGATGAAGACCTTCCCCAAATGGAGGAATCTAATCTCCTGGAATAGGGTAGAAGGGATAGCCTTCATTCGATGAATCCAGGGTCTCCCAAGGATCATGTTATAACTTGTTTCCCTATCGATAATGTAAAACTCCATCAAGATGGTTTTTGGACCAAGCGTGACTGGAAGAACTATGGTTCCAATCGAGGTCGCTTTAAGACTGTCATACCCCGTAACGTGTTTCTTGTAGAGGAACAATTTGTCTCTCCATATCCCAACTTCTACAAGAAAGAGAAGGGAACCACATTTATAGCATCCCCATCATCAATCATGGCTCTCTTAATGCAATTGTTATAAACCCAGACTTGTAAAAATAAGGCAGGATCACCTCTTCGGGAATTTCAGCGTCAGATGGCATCTTGTCTATATCAAAAACAAACCCAGTATCCCTATCATTTCTATCCCAGAGGATGTATGTCAAAGTCAATATGATTTATTTGAGCACTAGGAGGTGGTGTAACATGGATTAGATGACCAAGACCTAGTGCATTGAGCAATGCAAAATGATGCGCAGGTGAATTCTTAACAAATCTAGAAATGAAATGTGAGAAAAGGTCTTGTTCAAATCCGATATTAAATCATAGGCTCCTACTGGTTTTGAGATTGTAGGAATGTCATCCTATGGAAAGGAAAGAGTGGGTAGGGGTTGTGAAATGTACTCCTTCATCCAGTTGTTGCATTAATTTCTGGCTCGACCTCTAGCTCACTAACCCCAAGATTTTTGTATTATCATTTGAACCAAGGTTAGGAGCAACCCAGAGTTGTCAAAAGTTGAGGCTTCATGGTCATTGTTTCCTATAGGAATACCCTTGTTTATATTTTGAGGATTCACTTGGGAATCCCAAGATGTTTAGGGTTCACATTTTGAGGTGTGACAGGTCCGAGTATGACTAGGTTGTGGGTTTGTTTTAGGATTTTCTAGGAACATGTCTACAAAGAGTTGCCTTTGGTTTTTGGAAGTCTTTAAAAAAAAATTGCAATCATGAAAATTCCTATCATCATGACCTCAAACCTTATGGAAACCATAGTATAGGTTAGGTCATAATCTCTTGGCCTTTGATAAGCATCTTGTTGTTGTTGATTATAACCTCGGTTATAATTTTGAAATTGATTGTTATAACCATGATTCATTTCCCCTTGGCCAGAGTTTTGATATTGGTTTGGGCCTTGGGTTTGATTTTTATTTTGAGAGGGATGGTTTACATCAACTGTGTTGACAGATGACACAGTGTTAGGGCCTCTTTGATTTCCCAGTTGTTATTATTGTTAGTTGTTAGCGTTGTTTGGAAAAACTAACATTTTTGGCTTGATCAGTAGCACTATTCATGGTAGCACCATGATTGTGATTCACACCCTTAGGTCCTTGGTTGTTGGCACCATTGTTTTGATAATTTGCATTATTTTGATTTGGGGATACCAATTTCCCATTGGGACCATAGATCTTATGCCCACTCTATAGCGGCTTGGTCAATCAAGTGCACCTTCCAATACTTCCTCATAACTATGGAAAGGAAAATTTTGGACTTCCTCCCTAGTCTCTCGATTGAGTGAGTGAAGGAAAAAGATCACAAAGTTCCATCTGGTCCATGTTGGGTGCACTTGCAGAGGAATAGAGAACTTGGTGCCATCTCTGGATGAAATGGGTGGCAGATTCATTTTGCTCTTGTCTAATATGCAAGAACTCCCTAATCCTATATACGCAACAACTTGTTCATGTCAAATGCTTTGATGAACTCGGAAACAAGTTGTTTAAAGGAATGTATAGAAGCTTCTAGGAATATGGTAATACCAATCCAATGTGATTCCTTCAAGATTCTTTGGAAAGATCTTAGCCACTACAACATCCCAAGGAAGTAATTCCTTGATAGCAGTAGCGTAGGCCTTGATATGAGCATTTGGGTCTCCTTCTCCCTTAAATTTTGGAAGATCCAGCAATGGGCATGGAAGCATGACACCACGTATGGTGAAGTCAAGAGGCTCCTTTAAGTACTCAGCATATGTACCCATTGCGTAAGATTCCACCATTGAAGATCCTTGATGAGGAGGTGGAGGAGGAGGAGTTGGATAAGCTGCATTATAAGCATTGATGGGAACGTATGGGGTCCCTTGATATGGCATGTAGGGAGCGGGAATGGTATATGGGTCCATCTGGGGGGTTTTGAATACATGTGCATGTAAGGTGGGATAGTACCAGGATATGGACTAGCGGGCATAAAACCAGGGAACGTCACATTTCTGTTGTGGCGGCATTTGAGAACACACTTCCCATCTAGCCCTTGCGTAGGATAAGCTTGAGAAGGATGAGGACCCATCCCTAGTGTGTCTAACCCTATGAGAAGATCACTTGGATTTGAATGAACCGGATAACCTTGTTGTACAGATATTGCGTTGGTTTCTCATTGGAAGGGATGTATCCTTTGTTGTCAACTAGGATACCCCATGTTTTCCCTACTGCATGTGTTGGTTGTGAAGTCTGGGCACTTTCTAGTTCTCTAATCCTCCCTACTAAAGTAGAAATGAGATCATTGGGAGAGGATTGAGTCCCTTGTTGGGGTGCATGTGGCGTAGGGTTTGATTGAGCAGGCTCATGATACCCTGTCATGAATTGTTCAGTGTTATAATTCTTGTCTTCCTCGAAGTAAGAATCTTAGGATAGGCATTCAAAATCTCAGAGGTTATAGCCTTCATTCTATCCAAAGACTCATCTATCTGATGAAGAGGATTAGTTATTCATGTGAATATATCATCTTCATTGATTGCATGGCAATGTGAGGTCTTGACAAGACTCTATGGTAAGAACTTATTCCATTTGTGATAACAACATGGTTTGCATTGGGTTGACCATATTGCATGTTTAATGGTTGATCAACCTCCTCCATCCTTACATAGCTAATGGGGTTTGAAGTGTAACTAGGGGAGGTTTGGACATTGCTTGTGTAATTGTCACCCCACCTCGAAAGAGAAGGGGACTGTTGTGGTTGAACGTTGGTGTAATATCTATCAGAGCCAAATGGCCCACCAAACTCTCTTCCAGACATATTTTAGAAAGTATAAAATACCTACCAAAATAGGGGAAGAAATGGAGAGGTGAGGTAATAAATGAAAGAAAAGGAAACAAGAAGGAATTAATCCTTCACATCGGGTTCACCAATTTGTACAGATGAAAATTGACATGCAACCTTCAACCGCACTCGACCCCCCGAGGTCATGTCGGAGCAAGCCGATGTTGAATGTGTGTGGCTAACTATAGGAGGATCGTGACTAAGATCTGGTAGTGTGATCTCCTAGTAGCTGAGTTGGCAAAGGGGAGATTTAGAGGCTATGAATGGGTAGCGTAAATTCCCTATGGTTTGTTTGCCTAACTTGGATCTAAGTGTTGATCTAGTTTGAAGTGTCCAAATTAACTAAGATGAAACTAACAATCTATGCTACTGCTGAAAGGAAACTAATCTAAACAAATCACAAAAACTAAAATATTACAATCACAAACAACAATTTACTTTTATTCTAAATAATCAAATCTACTTCTACACTAAAACTAAACAAGTGAGATAACCCGGTGTGGTTATTCACTGTGCTTGAGTGTATTGAAACTAAACTAACTTAAAACAAGAACTTTTCCAAATGATCTATGATATGTAGACAACCTCCTACATATATTCTCTCCTTCAGATCCACAGGATGGGAAGAAGAGGATCCATCACCGGGAGTTGCTTATTAATGATTTAAACCCTCTTGGAAATTAACTAATTACTTGCAAATGAAAGGAAATTGATTTCTACTCTATTTGATATGATGTAACAATGATAAATTGCAGAATGAAGGAAATCAAACAACAAATCCAACCTAGAATTCATATAACAGAGGTAAATCTAGTTGTGTGATGACTTGTCCCCTCAGTTTATCCTTTCTTTCTCTGTGTGTCCATATGAGTCCAAGGAATTGGGAATGCAAAGGCAAACAGGAGAAAGCACTTGAGCAATGGCAACTTGAAGGAAAATCTAGGTTGCAATGCAAGTGGAAGAGAGATATACACAAGTGAACAGAACTTGGCTATGCAATTTCCAACAGGATTGTGGCAGCAATACTATGCAAAAGATACACAAAATTCTCAGGCCATTTGCTTGAATACAAGCATGGAATATATAGGAATTGGTTGGGATGTGCCTTCATGCACAAGGCAACCTTGGAGTGCCAAATCATTGGGTGAAGAGGCAATTCAAACTAATTAAATCTATTTAAAAATAGAATAGGGAAGGAATATCAAACAATCAAGACTATTTTTAGGCAATTTGGTTCACAAACACTCCTAGAAGTCAAGTTAAGTGAAATCACGTGTGTTAAAATCATGCATGGAGAATTATGATCGCCACTTTGTTGTCATGGCGACAACCATTTTGAGAAGAAATATTTCAAACTAAACCATCCCTTAAGTATAAATTGAGTCCTACAAGACCATTAGAGGGGGTTAAATGGTTTGTTGATGGTTGATGGATGTAAGTTATTTGTAGATAGGCTGCAAAGCATCTCAGTTGTAGTAAGGGTGTTAGGGTTTTAGGTAGCTTCTACCAAAGAGTCAAATTGTTGTTGGCCTTTGTGCGCCATTAATGGCCCTTAGTAATATTTGGATCTAATGAATGAATAGATATGCTAGTTTGTTATTCATTGTGTCAATCTATAAGCTCTTATACATAGATAAAGTTAATGTGTATGTTCCACTTTTTTTTCTATTACGTGTAATGATGTGCATCCCATTCCCTAAACTAGCAAGGACTCGACGCTCCAAACACGCCTCGAGTGAGCACGCAATAGAAATCTCACATTATATGCCTACGTTCAAGGAGGGTGAAAAGGGCACATGAAGGGTGAAAGGGGCTCATGAACTTTTTGGTCAAGTCCACCTAAACTATGTTTGGCAACGTCCAAAAGCCCCAACATAAGTTACCTTATTGAATGCATAATTGAATCATGAATAGCAACAATAATAATGACTCCATTTATATTATTTGTTGTTGGAAGGATGAATGGCAATATATAGGATATGGTTCATAAATCCCAATGTCAACAACTTTTACCAATTGTGGTAGTAGACACTTGTTTCTCTGAACTTCCTCTAAATTATTTGCTTTTAGCGTGTATTGCACCCGTCTTCCACCTATAACATCTCACCTCCACTAAACCAACTTCAACTTATTCAACAACTCCCTATTAACATATGCAAATATACTACTATCTTAACAATTAATTAATACAATCAACTAATCCCTTATCAATAAGTGCAAATATCTTAAGTATATCTATTTGATAAGACATCAATTTCAATTTTATTTTAAATTTTACACATATCACATTGATTAGAAAAATTATTACACTCTTCATATTCCTCATTTGAAGGTAATTTTAAAAAATTGGTTAAAAATAAACATTCACCATATGGTCAAAATATTACCATGTTGATTGAGTTCTCAAAGTAAGAAATAATTTAAATAAATGGGTCAAATTTTAGCATCAAAAATAAAAGTTAACTATGGCATCCCATTAGATCCTAACTCTTGTTGCCATTGTAACAAAGTTCCATATTATTATTATTTTGATTAATTTTTAAGATTTGCAATCACACTTTTAAATCCCTCCTCTCATTCCTATTGTAAAATGTTATCAACATAATAAATAATTATCACTCAAAAAAAAACTAACACCATAGCAATTCCCCAAACTCTCGTCTATATTCATTGTACATCACTTCCCACCGTATCAACCATATCATGATCATGATCATGACCATGTCCATGGCGTTGTTAAAAATAGGCCTCCGCCACTCATGCACATGCTGTGGTTCAAGCAAATCCTTTCGATCATAGAGATTCATACCTCCCAAATTGATCCTTCAATCATGCTGTCAAAAACCTGGACTCTATCTATGCAATAGATTTTATCAACCTAACACATAGAAGTGTGCCCAACACGCATTGCTGACGAGATCTGTTAGATAATGTTTTAGTGGCTACAGTTATATGTCAAGATCTCATATCCAAAAGTGTTTTGATCAGCAGACCTTTTTGGATGTTCGGCTGGCCATTGGTACCATGCATTTATAAAGTTTAACCTACAATTGTATCACAGAACAACGCCCACATCACATCAGAGCAGTTCAAAAGGTGTAAAGTCCTAAACCAGAGCTATTAAGTAGGCAGGTTCACATCAATTCATCAGTTGTGGCCAAACTACAACTGCCAACCTTTAAATGCACAAGTACAAGACAGCTGGGATTTTTAATCACTGCATATACCTTGAAGACACCTATTCCCGAGTTTCCAAGGTATCATTATCATCTTTCTAAAAGCTAAATATCAGATCATATTCTTTCATCCAAAAACTCTTTAGTGGGCCTATGCCCAGTCATAATTGATAGGCCAGAATATTGACCTTCTCTTGATTATCACGCCAAGATTTCAGTATCTTTGACCATCTATTCAAAGCTACGAATTAATAAATTGAAAAAACAGAAATGAAATAGAATGGTTAACAAATTCCATATGAAATCGATGCACTCAAAACGAAAGTAAACGAGTTCGGCGTCACATGACAAAGCAGTAGGAGTTTTCAGTGGTCCCATAGACTTTCAATTTGATGAAAATAATTAAAACCATTCTATTTCATTTGATTTCAAAATTCTGTAAAGGGATTTGAAACACAAAGCAGTGCACCTAAATTGAACCGCCAACAATATCAGGAAGAACCAACTGAAGGGGTTACAAATTCCACTACAAAGCTCATTCATCAATCTGCTTTTACATTTACCAAGCCACTATATCCAACCATTGGCAAATAATATGGATGGTTTAACATGCTAACATAGTTGCAAGTCTCTCTGCAGCAACTAAATACTCTGCATACTAGCAAGATCTAATCAATCAGATTGCACGCAAAAGGTAACCATTACAAAATACAACAGGAGTTCCCAATAATCCATAGTCCTAATATAGGATTAGTGTCCGTTATTCACTATTGATCCCCTCCTTCCAGAAGCTTGGGAGCTTCTTTTATCTCCTCTCCAGCATCCTCCTGAACACAGTGCATAAGAGCGTCGTCATTCTATGCCTGGCTTGTAAAATCAAAACCCAAAACTATATACACAAAGGTCACAAACCTGCATGTCTGAAGTCCATAATGTGAGATTATCACGCAGGAGCTGCATGATGAGAGTACTGTCCTTGTAAGAATCTTCACCTAAGGTATCTAATTCAGCAATTGCCTCGTCGAATGCCTGCATCACCAAATTTTTCCCTTAAAAAAGAAATCCAGAGCCAAACAATATCACTGATTAAAAACTGGCCTTAGTGATTATCCATGGAATGAGTTCAATAGGAAAGGTCGCTGAAAGGAAAGTTAGCCATCACATTAAAAACCAGATGTTAATAGCAGAGAAATAAGACAAACGAACCAACAGAATGCAGTCACTCGGAGGGCTAATTGTAGTCAAACAGCAGACTATTGAACAAACTTGAGCAGTTAGGTAACAAACTCAATTCTTACTGGATATTATAAGAGGATAACATACAACTAAGAGCATGGTCCCATGGAGAGGGCTTCAAATCCTATTTTCTTGTAGCCGAAGGTCTCATTTGAAGTCAGCTAGGGAAATAATAGAATCTAGGCCTAAAAAATAGGAGCTCCACTTTTTTTGCCTCCTTGACTTAAAAGGTGGCTGGAGTGGGGAGCTAACAGTTTCCCCCTACAGTTTAGGCTGGTTTTTGTCCATATGAAACATAACATGTGCTCCTGCCAACAATTTTTGGCGATTTTAGAGAAAAATATGATTTTCATTTACCTGCAAATAACCATAAAACTCCAATGGGAATCCAGTAATATCTCAACTGATATTGTTGAGGTAAGTAATGTTGACCTTTAAACTGCTAAAATGCTCCTCCATGAGACCATGGCCCAAAACATCCAATCTTAGCATTACATCCAGATAACATTAAGATCCCCACACTCTCAACATGCCAAAAACCCAATCCACATAGGGATGAGGATAGTCCGTCCATGGCAACTAAGACATTGACATTCCCTCGTTACCTAATGTCTAAACCAAAGCTTGTACTTTCCCCTCAAACCAGGATTTTACTAATTAAATCCAATCAGCTCCAGAGTTACGATCTTCCTACCCACATTCACTTTGCATCCAGAGACTTGGTTGAAATTCATACCCGCTCATTACATCTTGATATAAAACTAGGAACAAAATGCTTACAGTCCTAATTACACCAAAAAGAAATAAATGTTGAAGATTTAACCAAGAAAAACTCTGGGATGAGGCCAGCAACAGGTCCGAGGCCAACATATGCTGAGCAGATGCCCTTAACTCATGACATGCAGGCACGAAGGCACTGCTTTGACAAAGTGTTTCCGTGTGTTTCTTGAAGCATTCCACATCTAAAACTAGGCTTTCAATGCCTACTCAAAACCCACACAGAAACCTTGGAATTGCCATACAAGCTAAAATCTCGGTACTTTAGGGGCATGTTTATTAGGGCTAATAACTGAAAGGAATCAACGCATGGCTTGGTAGTGTAATCCCCATACATTAGTGATAAGAGTTTCCAATTGTCGATCAAATTAAAAAATAAATCTTTTGTGTTAAAAGCTCACCTCAAACACAGAGAACAACATATTTCCAAGCAAAATGAGAGAGTTCAACAATGGCAAATAGCGAAGTCAAGTAAGGCATGAAAAGAACATTCAGAGGGAAGAAATTGTGCAAATTCCGACGCAAAATAGGGCAATCGATAACCCAGATCCATTAAGCTACCCCCAAAAGACAATAAGAGGAGCATAGAATACAGACCGTCTTAGCAAGAGCACAGGCACGATCTGGAGAATTCAAAATTTCGTAGTAAAATACAGAAAAGTTAAGCGCCAATCCCAGCCTAATAGGATGCGTCGGGGTCAGCTCTGCCACCGCAATATCCTGAACAACATATCAGCCCATCTCAGATCAGAAAAAACTTTTTCTTACAAAACACAATAAAAACACGGTTTTGGGGTATTTTGTGGATGCAGACATAAGATTATTACCTGTGCAGACTTGTAAGCGAGCAAGGTGCTCTCAGCGGCCTCCTTGCGCTCTGCGCCGGTCTTAAACTCCGCAAGATAGCGATGATAGTCGCCCTTCATCTTGAGATAAAACACCTTCGACTCCCCGGTGGTCGACGAAGGAATGAGATGCGAGTCCAGGAGGCGCAGGATCGAGTCACAGATCTTGGTGAGTTCGGACTCGACCTTGGCCCTGTATTCTCTTATGGTCACCACATGATCATCGTTCCCGCGGCTCTCCTCCTTCTGCTCGATGGAGGAAATAATCCTCCACGACGCCCTGCGCGCGCCGATGACGTTCTTGTACGCCACGGACAGCAAATTGCGCTCCTCCACTGTGAGCTCCTCCACCTCCACGCCCTTGGTCACTTTCTCCATGAACTCCACCATTTCTTCGTATCTCTCCGCCTGCTCTGCGAGCTTCGCCATATACACATTTTCTTCGCGGGAAGCCTCCACAGGCGACATATCTCTGAAACAAATCGAACGAAAAAGAAAGTAACAGAAACAGAAACACGGCGCCCGCGGGATTCGAACCTGCAACCAGCCAAACCCTAGACAGTATTTGTGGATTCAAACCTGCGACCACCAAATCTGAAAGAAGAAAACCAATAAACCTTCGCTAAATGTAGCGGAATTGAGATTATTGGTTAATTATACCTGGATTCCTTTCCGCTAGATTTGCCGCTATATATGGTGACGCTTGCAACGATTGGGCCTTCGAAATGGCATGCAGAGGCCTGGCCTACTTTAACCGAAGCAGGCCGTCACTTTTTGGTAAAGAGGAAACTAAGAATTGTATGAAATGAAGAGAAGAAAAACCAGAAAACAATGCATTAAAAAGGAGAACATTTGTGAGAACGTAAGGAGTAATGAGGAGCGTGTTGGTGTCGAAACACAAGACTTCCACAGGACTCCGCAACGCGATCGTTGAGACTCCCAAAGTGCGATTGCACAACACATGGAGCTTTTCCCAGTGTGGGACCTTGCGAAATCGGAAAAGCTCTCCGGATGAAGGCCGGCTCCTACTCCTCTGTCCAGATGCACCAATAAAACGCAGAGGTTTACCCCAAAAAACCTAATCTAACTACCAAGGAGACAGGGAGAGAGAAATGCATAAAAATAAACCTAAGCTAAGGAGGTGATGCACCGAGGAATGAAGAACATATGTTTTGCCAATTAAACACAGACCACAGAAATGCAATGCAATATCATGCACAGATAAACATATTCACAGTGAAAGATCGAAGGATGCAAAATGAAACACATAGAGGGTTGAGAATCATCCACAGACATGCATTTATTTGCTTCAAAGGTTGATACAATACACTGCAAAATGCCAAGAGGCAAAGCTGCATTACAGTTTCGAATGGGAGGTTTGAGCTCCACAACTCCACCTGCCAAAGAGAAGAAGGGAGGGGCCAAAACAAGAATGTCCAGCCTTTTTTAAAACAGCCTCTCCTTACATTTATATGAAGACAATGAGAGAGGAGAAGGATTCAAGCTTCCCCAACTACCTCCTCAATCGCACTTAACTCCTCATCGTGGCGGTAGGTAAGAACCCCAACCACCGAAAAATGGCGAACTATATTTTTTGAACCGGGTTTGAAAGAAGTCCCGTCATATGCTTGTTGTTCGTGTATTCCCGACTTCCGGTTCTGCTGCATTTTCCAAGTTTTCCCTTGTTTTCGGGTTCGGAGGTATGACTCGCATGTGCATCGGGTTTGGGCGGTGGCGCATCATGTTTTCCCCGCATGCTCCTCCGCCATGTCTTCCCGCCCCGGAAACCCGAATTCCCTTGCTGTCGGGTTTTGAAGACCCCGCGACATGTATTCGATGCGCCATGTTGTTCCGCCCACGAAACCCGGTTTGCCTTGCGTCGGGATTTGGAACCCTTGCGACATGCTCCTTTGGTGTCGGGTTTTGGTGGGCTCCCGACATGCTCCCTTTTCATGCGTTTCCGACCCGAAAACCCGATTTGCTTGGTGCGTCGGGTTTTGGAGACCTCCCGACACATTTCTCCTTTGTCGGGTTTGGAAGAAACACCGACATGTTTTCCTTTGTTGTTCGCCCGACTTGTTTTTCCGCCGCTTAAACCCGCGTTTCTTTGTGCGTCGGGTTTTTTAACCCTTCCGGCATTTCTTTTGTTGTCGGGTTTTGAAAGCCACCCGACATGCTTCTGCGCCATGGAAACCCGAATTGCATTCGTGTCCCGGAAACCCGAATCCTTTGCTGTCGGGTTTTGGAAAACCCCCGACATGTATTCGTTCCTTGTTTATCCGACTCCTCTTTCCACATGGTTTTCGCGATTTGCCCTGGTGTCGGGCCGGAGAGGAAAAATATACAACAGAGCGGTGAAGAAGCTAAAATTATTTAGTATAACAAGCCAAATATTTACATAGTTGTTAGATGCAGAAGAGGAAGTGGAGGGGAAGTACCGAGAAAAAGGTGAAAATGAGAAGGCGAGAATGCTATGAGTGGAGGATTTTACGGGGGCGGGCTGTTTGAGACGGCGAAGGTTATAGGGGACGGTGGTAGGGATTGGAGGCGAAGCTCTTCTTGTTTTCGGAATTGCAGGAGGGAGGCTGAAGAAATTCTTGAGTAGCGGTCAAAGGAGAAAGCTGGGGAGATACGAATCTTTTCCAAGGAGGGCACGCGCGAAAGAGCAGTAAAAGTAAGGCCTGGTCTCTCGGTGGATCCAATGTCTATGGTGGCATGACCAAGGGTGAGTCCTTGGGCTTTGTGAATCGATAACCCCGTGCCATTTTTAAAGGCAGTTGTGTACGGGAACCTCTTGAAATGGGGGGAATGGGGATGTGGGTGGGATTTGACGGATTCCACGGTGGACCGGAATAGCGTTCAAAGTCGACAATTACAAAAGAAGGCAAAGAAGGTGGAGCCGAGGAAGGGGAATAAACAATGTCAACGATAGTGCCAGTTGCGCCATTAACAAGCCCGGTAGCAATCCATAAATTAGCAGTGAGCATGATTTTTTGGTCTTTGCAAAGGAGCACTATTTGTTCTAGCTGGTCGTCATCAGGATCATTGTAGTCACTTCTTCTTGTATTCAGAGCAATGGACAAGGCAACTGGAGAATTGAGTTCCTTCAGCATTTGTAAATTGTGTTTTTTAACAAGAATATTTGTTGAGAAGAGGTGGGGGGCATTGTGGAAGTATAGAAGTTCTTGTTGCGAGAGGCAAGAGTCGGTGCGAGACATCAAAGTCTCCCAATCTGGAAGGGTGGCCACACCATTTCGGATGTTGAGAAGCAAATTGCGAAAGGAAATTTGAGACGGAGCAGAGCCTTGTTGTCGGAATATAGACGTTAACGAGATTGAATTTAGAAATTTCCGCCAAAGGGATCCACCGTAGGAATTACTGGCATATAGCGGAATGTCCATAACGGGTGGAAGTTGACCAAGGTCTCCAACAAGAATCATTGATCTATTTCCGAAGGGGGAAGTACGGAAGTGCGGGAAGGCCTCACGCAGGCGGAAGTCAATTTTTGCAAGAAGTTTAGGACCAATGAAGCTCATTTCATCAATCAAAATGTATGTGACATGTTTTAAAGAGTCTTGAAAGGAGGTCAAAGCTTGGCCTTCAAGGGGCTTTAAATCACGAATGGGAATTCGGAGGCTGGAATGAACGGTCGATGCGGAAATGTTAAAAGCGGCCACACCAGTAGGGGCAAGCAAAAGAAGGGGCGAAATGGCAGGGGTAGCGAGGGAGGAGAAGGCAGACCGGAGAGAGTGGATAAGGAATGACTTGCCTGTTCCTGCAGTTCCTTGAATAATGAGAAGAAGGGGTGGTAGGCTGTGTGTTGAGGAAAAGTGGTCGAGTATTGTACTGAAGGCTAGTTGCTGGTTATCGGAAAAAGTCGACAAAGAAGGCAAACTAGATGGATTTGTATGGGCAGGGCAATAATTAGCCCTACCATTCTCGACAAAAGAGGGGCGATGTCAACCAAATGAACCGGAACGTTGTTTGAGGACCAAACATAGCGGGAGTCATATTCTCGGAGGCCAAGCATTTCCAGATGGTCAAGACCTTCAGAATGTCCCGGACGGACGCCTGCCAAAAGTTGCCATTCATAGATTCTCTCGCTTGTCTGCATTGGGTCTGTGTCAGATTCAGACGAAACATCTGGAGATGTATCAGGTTCCGTGTCTGTTCTTCTAACATGCCACGGTTTGTATGAACTTTTGAACAGGCGCCAATTGGAAGTAACAACATCTGGCGAGGAACCAACATCTGAAGGAATGTTCCGGAAAGGCTTGTACAGCAGGAGCTCAGACCAACAGAAAAGGTGGAAAGCCTCTGTATTAGTTGGCGGAATGATGGAAAACCTTGGGTACACGCGGACAATTGCTGGTGTAGTGCGTTGTTTCCATTTCTCTTTTTTTTGGTATTTGTTGTAATTCCACCCTCGAGCAATTTGGATAAGGGAAAGGGACTCCATTGATGGTGGGCGGACAAGGTACGCATCAAGAAGCTGTGATGTATCTTGTTCATGAGTAGCCGATGCAGAAAGGCGCCTAAGTATTTTTTTGCCCACATTTAAATAGACGGTTTGCCGGCTGGACACAACAAGAGGAAGTTTGAGAAGCAAGTGACAAGTTTCTTGTGCACTTATGTCATGTTCAACAACACTTTCTGTGAGCATCTTTCGTATTGCAAAAGAGGAAGGGAAATCTGGGCTGGCATGCGAACAAAGCCTAGACAACATTTGGTGGTATGTCTCAGAGCGTTGCTCTGCTTTAGAGGCATACTTTGCAATGTATTTAAGAACAGCGTGCCGAGATAGTACAGGCTGACAGTCAATGTTTGCTCTCCATATAGCTAGCATGGCTTTATTGTGAATGTTTAATCTGTCATCATTCCTGAAAGGAAGGTATTTAACGCTTTTGTTGGCATCAATGGTCAAGGAAGAAAAAGACTGTGTTTCCCAAGGAGCACTGTAACGACATATAGTTCTGGAACCTTTTTTCGGAGACATGTCTGTAGAACATTTGGTGTGGCGCCAACCCGGTTTATAAGTTCCTCGAGGTCGTGCAGAGGGTTGGAAGCTAGAACCTCTGAAGAGGAAAGCAAGCAGGGATCATCCTCGAGAGATCTTTGAAAGAATGTAGGTCTACATGCAGGAGCTCTAGGGTTCCATGCAGAAACATATTGATCAAAGTACAGTCTTGTTGTTTCAACAGAAGCATTGTCATTCCAATCTATTGTGTCAACATTGGGGGCGCCATCAAGCCAAAGGAAACCGTGAACATGTGCAGAGCCTCTATGTTGCCATTCGTACCTAGAGGAAAAAGGCAGTTAGAAATAAAGAGAAGCAAAAGAGTGGCAGACGAGGCATTTAATTTTTGTTTACCTGTACCAGTAGTCCTTGGCTCCAAGGTGTTTCTGCAGGACCTCCTCGCGGAATATTGTGAACCTCTGGTGCAAGTAAGCAGAAACACGATGGGGGTGGTCGATAATGTTGTTTGTTCTAAATCTTTGTGCGAACCGATGATCAGGAGGCGGAACACCAGGCATACAGCTATGCAAATCAGGCCATTTAGTATCTGCAGCACTAAGAGTGAAGAAGAACGTAGGTGCACCCAATTGTTCAACCATATCCGATATCTCTCCTCTGTATTTGGACCAAAAGGAGCGGGTTCCGCGCAGGTTATTTCCAAACCGCATCAAGGTATCCGGAAGCGAATATGCAGGGTCTTCAAGCAATTTTTTTCGGAGGTCAGCTATAGTTGGCGGTATGGCATTTTCTAGGTTTTGTTGCATGAAAACGGCTGCTGTAGATTGGCTCCTATGCCGCATGATGAGGTTAAGCAAGAAATAGCGAAACCGGGGGTGGGAACCGAAGCGGTTATCATGGAAACGGATTAAATGGAGGGCATATTCATGTAAAAGTACCTCTTTCATGCGAGGTTGTCTAAACATAGCCTTACCTTTAGGAAACAAAGTTGGGAATGCCATGGAAAATAGACCCTCAGTGGTGTATTCATTTATGGGAGAAAGACTCATGTCTGGCCAAGGCATGGTGAAAGGCATGTTTTGATCATGGGAGAGAAGGAACTGTGAGATATGCTCGTCTTCGGTGCCGGAGTTGTGGGCAGAAGGGACGAAAGAAGAAGAGCGGGCGCCAATTAAATTGTAGAGAGAAGGATCATCGCCGGAATCAGGTGCGACATCATCTGAAGAGGCGGGGATGTCCATCGGTATGGAATTGAGGGAGGAGGAAATATTTGTTTGTTGTACGGGAAGAGCGTTGAGGGCCTCATTGTCAACAAGAACATCCTTGTAGTATGGGTCATGCAAAATTTTGTATTGAAGTGCCTGCCATACACGAGATCTACTAACATAGAAATCGTATTTTGTTTCCTGGGAGCCTGCCTTTTGCACAAGAACCAGATCCAAATCGCCGAGCCGTCGAGGGAGGTACTTTGCTATGGTAGAGATATCTTGGGGGAAGCTTATAGTGTGCCCAGAGTATTTGTATTGTCCACCACGTGCATGGGTTACTTGGAGAATTGGGTTAACTCTAGCAATCAACATTTCTTCAACTTGTGTCAAAGATTGTAGTACAGATGGCTGGACGCCAGGGTCCATGTTGTTCCAAGAAGAAAACCGGTGTCCTTGTTTCTCAAGCCTGCACCTGGAGCAAAGGATAGATCCTGAACAACACCTAGTTTGAATGCCAGGGTAATTCTCCAAACAGATAGTGCATGTGCTTGCAGCGGAAAGGGAATCTAGCCTTTTGCGGAAACGCCTTTGTGCATCTGCGAAGGAGGACGAAGAAGAGGCGGATGGCTCGGAAGGGAACATTCTAGCAGACCAAAACCCTTCAAGGTTTTGGCATGTATTGGAAGCTGGGGAAGGCAGCACAACCGAATGCGAAGAGGTCGGCAGAGCATCAACAGGAAGGGAGAAAGCGGAGGACATTGGAGAGTACGAGGTCGATGGGGGGGAAGAGGAATGTGTCGCTCGAGAAGGGAAGTGTTGTGTATCCCAGGGTACATGGGCCCCATAGAAGGGAAGGGTGGAAGTGTTTTGCGAAAGGAAAGGGCAAAGTGGAGCGGATGGCGGGGAGAGAATAACATTTGCGGAGTTGGACGAGGAGGCATCGCGAGAGACAGAATGGGGCGATGGAAGGGCGAGTCTTTGGGGGCTGTCACGGGGGGAAGGGGGAAGAAAGATGTACAATGTGTGCTTTTTCTAGCATGGTAACGGCGGCGCTGATCCGCATTTATTTGCTCTTTGTTTTTGGTGTAGATTTCTCTTCGTCGAGCTAATCGTTGCTCTGCTTCTCAGACATGGGGAATCTGCAACGTTTTGCAGCGAGAACAAAAGTATGAGACAAGTAAAGGAAAAAGTGTGCATCTAGCCATACATGGAGTAAAACAAAAGAATACGAAAGTTGTTTTGCGCATGTATATTACAAGTAAAGGAACATAGCACTAACAAAGCTCATTCAACGAAAGTTATGAATACAGGAAAGTGTTCGAAGGAAAGAACATGTCCATACAATATAAAAGACCATCACTAGTATTTAATTTTTAAAGGAAATGGCTTAGGAATTCCAATTATTGATATTCAAGAACATAGAGAGTGTGACAAAAATTACAAAACAAAACGTATATATATCGATATCCATTGAACCCGAGTTTACATAAGCAAAAGTAGAGCAAAAAGGAACAACTAAACATTCGTTTGTGCAAGAAAGAGTTCTTGGAAAGGGTGCTAGCATATCAAGAGACCAAGAGAGCTTTACAAGGGGGAACACAAATGTAGTGAAGCCTGTATATTGTTATTACGCAAACGCAATTCAGGGAAGGGAAGCCGAAGCTTCAGTTTGTGCGACTTTATAATGACACATTTAAACTGCTTCTTGTCACGGTATGTTTCAAGTTTGATGGAAAGCGTAAATTGATATTCGCGGCCTTTGGTCTGCAATTTCAGTTGGTGCACCATCATCTATGCTCAAAAATTGCATGTAAAGGAACATAGCACTAACAAAGCTCATTCAACGAAAGTTATGAATACAGGAAAGTGTTCGAAGGAAAGAACATGTCCATACAATATAAAAGACCATCACTAGTATTTATTTTTTAAAGGAAAAGGCTTAGGAATTCCAATTATTGATATTCAAGAACATAGAGAGTGTGACAAAATTTACAAAACAAAACGTATATATATCGATATCCATTGAACCCGAGTTTACATAAGCAAAAGCAGAGCAAAAAGGAACAACTAGACATTCGTCTGTGCAAGAAAGAGTTATTGGAAAGGGCGCTAGCATATCAAGAGACCAAGAGAGCTTTACAAGGGGGGAACACAAATGCAGTGAAGCCTGTATATTGTTACGCAAACGTAAATCAGGGAAGCGAAGCCGCAGCTTCAAGTTTGTGGGACTTTATAATGACACATTTAAATTGCTTCTTCTCACGGTATGTTTCAAGTTTTATGGAGAGCGTAAATTGATATTCGTGGCCTATCACTTGGTCTGCAATTTCAGTTGTTGCACCATCATCTATGCTTAAAAACTGCAAGTCTTCAGCTTTGACGCCCATTATATTTTCAGCAGTCTCATCAAATGCAGTTACGGATTGAAGTTCTCCTGTGCTATCTTGTAAAGTGACACGGAGTGCATACTTGTAGTCGCATTTCTGGATAGGAATATTACATTTCCCACAAAACCAGGACCCGTTTTCTAGTTCTTGCACTTTCTTGCGACACTGTGTACCATTTTTCACTAAAGGGCATGCCAAGTAATAAAAATTGTCCAATGAAATGTCTGTGATTTTTTCTGTAATTGTAGCCCATTCATTTTTATCTGTGTTACCCATTTGCAGGACCTGAGCTATTGTTGCCGGAGAGGACAAGGCAGATGGAGGCCCTAGAACCCTGTTTGTGATAGATGGTGCTAGGACATTGAAAGCATCAGATGCAATCCATTCCTGCAGAGGGAGGCTTTCAGGAATCATTGGATTAACAAACCATTTTGTAGTGGATATAGTATCAAGAGATGTTCCGTTGAAGCTGGAAATACGAGCTGTTTTAAGAGCAAGAACTGGTTTCTGCGGAATCGAAAGGAATTCTTCTAGCTCTTCTCCAAGCACAGTTGAATGTTGACCCCACAAAGTGATGGAAACACTAAATCCGGACATGTCTTCAACCTGCACAGTTCGCTTGAATGTTTCTGTCTGATCACGTCTGCGAATGGTGGATCGTGGAGAAATAACAAGAACTACACCAAGAATGTCAACAAAAGATCCGGCAGGTCTTCCAGGTATGTCTTTGATGGGGACAAAGTGGAAGTGGTGTAAAGGTATGATTTGATCGTTGACATGTAGAGGCCGGACAATAGATGCTGCCGAAAGGAAAATTTCGAGTGTGCTGTTCAGGTTGTTGAACTTTTCTTTTGCTTTTCCAATTCTTCCGTTAGAGATGGTGTACGTTTGTTCGTTTTCTATTGTGCCATAGAACTTTTCTGCAATCTCATTGAAACAGGAGACGCGGATTTCACCACCTCTGCCATCCACGAAGTCGAAACCAAAGAAACAACCATTGCCGTTATCATTACTATATGTCTGCATGGAGTTTTTTGCGACCGCTCTGCCCTCTATGGACCAAACACGCATGGTTGTGTTCAAGTCGTTTATGAAAATGGCCTTCGATGCTGGTCTCGAGGAAGCATAAATCTTTTGAGGCGGTGTTTGCGGAAACAAAGTTTTGGGCACACCCTCAGGGTGGTCAACACAGGCTTGTTTGCCCCGTACAACATGGCTAGGGATCCGGGAAGGAGAACCAACTTGTGGATATGTTTCTTTCGATATATTCATATCGGTTATTAAAACGGTCCTGCACGCATGCAATGCAAGGAAAGAAAATGTCAGGAAACATTGTGCGAGATAGAAAAGACGAGAGGGAAGTCAAAATATTGGCTACTTACATTTCATGGTCGACCATCCTGCAAACGGTTTTTTGCAGCTGAATTATTGTGCCTTCTGTCAACGTTTTGTCTGCAACTAGTTTTGAAAACTTGGAGGGCAACAATGCCTTCTGGATGTGAATACCATCAGAAAGGTCAACTCGATCTGGGTGCCACTGTTCAACAGAGACCGCACAGGAGATATGTTGAGGAGCTGGAACGTGGAACCCGTGTCCGAGCAACCGGACATTAGGCGCGCAATACCTCCTTCAGTTAAAGTTGTGTCCATGGTTGCAATGCAACAACTAGAGGAGAATGGATGTGCTGCACGACAAATGCAACGATCAACGAAGAATGTGAAAGAAAACACCAAAACAAACAACCAAACCGAAAGCTACGCCCCCACCTAGAAAATCGAACACGATAGTCCGGTTCATTAAAAGCAAAAGCGGAAGGGAAGGTCGAAGCGGTTCAAAAGAATGATGCCAGGGTAAAGGATAGTAGCTTAGAGTTCGCAGAAAAAAGGTAAAATGTAATGCAATCCCACCAATCACAAAAGCCCATTTTTTTCATGATCTCAAAATAGATAGAAAGCCTCCTAACAGAAAAAGAGCCTCTCCTTACATTTTATAGAAGAAAAAGAGGAGGAGTGAAGAAATCGAAATTTGTTCCAACCACCTCCACATCCGCACCTAACTCATCTCATTATAGCGGATTGTATTTTGAATCGGGTTTGAAAGAAGCCCCGGCATGTGTTTGATGTTTGCGTTTTCCCGAAACCCGCTTCCGCCGCTATTTTCCAAGTTTTCCTTTGTGTCGGGTTTGGAGGATGCCGCGACATGTTTTCGCCTCATGCGTTACCGACTCCAAAACCCGATTTGCCTTTGTAGTGTGTCGGGTTTGCGGAACTCTCAAGCATCGGGACATGCCTTGCGATTTGCATGTTTCGTGTCTCATGTTTCCCGAAACCCGAAACCCGAATCCCTTTGTGTCGGGTTTTGCGATCCCTCCGACATGTGCTTTCTTTGCGTTTGTGTCGGGTTTTGCGACCCTTCCGACATGTCCTTCTGTCGGGTTTTCTAACCCTCCGACATCTCTTTCTTTGTCGGGTTTATCCGCTCCTCCGACATGTTTCGCTGATGTTTCTTCGCCTCCGAAACCCGCCTTCCCTTTGTGTCGGGTTTTGAAGACCCCCCGACATGTGCATATTATTTTTTTCCTTTTTTGGCATTTTTTTTTTTGGTGAAAAAATCGCAAGGATGGAAAAAAATTTGCCATTTTTGGAAAGGGTCCGGGAAGATGTAGCAGCAAAAACTTGCATGTGCCATAACTTTCATTCTGTGGCTCCGTTTTAGGTGTCGTCTTCTCTAAAAGTATATATTTTCTCGAGCTCTACGCATTGATGGCAATATTTTTCTTATTTTCATAAAATCCATTTTTGTACCTTTTTGACCAAGCAACTTCTTGCAATCTTTTGAAAGAATCATTATGATGATGATGAGATATCGGGAAACCTCGCACACAAGAATAAAGGCCAAATAGGTATCGCAAATGGTGACTACTTTGTGAAATGAAGCCTCCTAACAAAAGTTATGAAGAAAAAAGACTCTGAGCAGGGCTAGTAGGAGCAAGTAAGCTAGAGAAGAAGAATAGGTGATTGTAAGAAAAGTATAAGGTCCGGAGTTATACAATTTGGACCACACCTCGGGGGGAATAAAGGGTGTATGAAAATGTCTCTACTTTGTTTCGAGAGCTTGCAGAGGTGCTCAACCATGAAACCACCACAAGCTTGCCCTTAAGAACACAAAAAGGCAATTCTGGGCAAGATAGCAAAAGTAAACATAAAGTAAACATATCTATGGCCCGATACAAATTTGAGCAAAGACAAGGGGATGAAAAAACAAAGTCTGCAATTCGCCACCGCTTACCTTAATAGAAGAAGCCCCAAAAGGTCCTCTTCATTTGCACTCCTCCCAAGTCAATCTCGTCAAACTTTGCTTCAAGTGTTCAACAAGAGATAGATATGTGCAAAGGATACGCTAATACAGTGTGCAGGTGAATTTCCTCTTGAAGATTACTAAAGAAAAACAAAAGAAAATTTTCCATCAAGCATATAGCAAGATCTGTCTCGAGTATCTTGTTGGCAACAACGAACTTTCCGAGAATAAATCCATGATTACAACGAACTTTCCGAATAAATCCGCGAATAGTTCTAGGGAAGGCACTGCTGTTGGCGTGGACATCCCGGATGAGGATTGGAACATGATTAGATAGACTTATTTCCAGAAAATGGACAGCAGCATGGATTGTGGTGAAGGCTCTGGGATGCCATAAAAGCAACTT
This sequence comes from Taxus wallichiana var. yunnanensis, assembly GCA_018340775.1. Taxonomy (NCBI): domain Eukaryota; kingdom Viridiplantae; phylum Streptophyta; class Pinopsida; order Cupressales; family Taxaceae; genus Taxus; species Taxus wallichiana. The sequence goes on along the minus strand of CM031244.1, from coordinate 506,222,342 downwards.
AGAACACAAACTGATAATGCACAACTGAAATAGCTTGACCCATAACTCTAGCAAGGTTGTAGTATAAACATTATGTGGTACATACACACGAGGCATGTTTAAAACCTTCAAAATGTTACAGGTGGCCGGAAACCTCAAAAAAGTTTTTTCGGCCAAAAAAGATCATTAAAAAATCAGGGGGAAAACAAATACTCAAAATAAAACAAACCTCATAATCAAACCCAAAACAACTGACACTAAAAACCTACAAAAAAAATCGAAACTCGCCTTATTCAGCTCATTGTCTGCCTCAGTCTTCTGTCGCTCCGGGGGCTCACCCAATGCAAAGCTATCAGAGCTGCTTTTTCCCACGGCCAGTCCAGAATCATATAAAAACTCCAGTCGCTCCTGTTTACTGCCATTAAAACCCCAAAACATATAAGTGAATATCAATAAATAAATATATCTCCATAAAACACAGTACTAATTTTTATTAAATCTAGAGTTCTAAGATTAATGTCAACCACATAATGCCTCAGTAGCATGATAGAAAAACTGGACAAGTACTCCCTTCTGCAAGCAATTCCAATTCCAAACCTACCCACGCAAAAGATTTTCAGGATCTGGTTTGATACGGATTTCCAAGTTACCCCCTTCTGCAAGCAATTCTGGCTCCGTCACACTAAAAAACCACAGCTTATCGAGAGCATCACCTGGGTTACTGTCGAAGAACAGTCCAACCATGAATTATTTTAGACGAATGTAGATGCAGGCCTCTGAAGCACGCAAACCCAAACCTACCAAAGCCCACGACAGGAAAAGAAACAACTGTGTTAGCTGCCATACGCGAAGGGTTTTATTCATTCACGAAGGCAACCAGAATTCCAAACCTACCCACGGAAAAGAGCAACAATAGCTACCCTTCACATAAATATTTAAACCTAGTCTCGTTTTTGGGATAACAGTGGCGTACCTCCTCCGCATACCTCCCCTTCGACGCAGCCATGCTTCAGCGTACACCGCAAAAAACCGTGCAGCAGATATTTATCAAGTAACAGTTCTTTTGCGTATCAGGGTTTACGATCTCTGGGCAGGCATGGAGGTGTACAAAAAATACACCGAACCCTTACTGGCGCGCAGCGAAATTTAACGACTAACAGTGCCTTCGCCTAAAACAATTTATGGTCTCTGTCCAGGCATGGAGGTGTACAGCGCATGGAGGGCAGAGAACCCTCACCAACCCACCAAGGAATGCCTTTCGCGTAACAAGCATCTCTCCAAATAACAGAGGAATAATCGAGTGATATAAGATAGAGAGAAATAACAAATTATAAATACCAGGGTTAGAATTGTGAATTAGTCTATACAAAGGTGGGATGTGTGAGAAGATGATTAATCACTACCTATTTTCTTATTCTAGTTTTGTCTTTTTAACGAATTCACAAGTCAATTTTAGGGGTCAATTTGTCATTCCTGTGAAATAGGAATTTGAAAAATTCGTCTCAATACAATCGATTGGTAGCATATTTTTATGTTATCGGTTAATAACATATTGTATGCTATCGGTACGGTAAGATAGAAAATACTACCGACTAGTAGCATTTTTATACTACCGTTCGACAAAGATAACTAAATGTTGTCATCGATGCTTAGAATAAAAATGTTACCAAATTTCTGACAACATATAAATTATGCTACTTGACCAAGAGCGCATATAAAAAAGCTACCGTCTTGTAGCATTTAATAGTGATGTCATGATGTCTTGATATTCGCCATTCGTGCGAAAGATCATTTTTACATATTCTAAGGCTTTTTTTCAGAGGGACCCTTAAAATTTTCCCTATGAAGGGATGTTTGGACCATTATAAGAAAGGCAACCACTTGCTATGTGATTTCATATTCTACTTTTTGTTATTCCTAGAAATATTGTTGCACCTCTACACAAAATAGGGTTGACATTGTTTAAGATGTTAAGCATCAAGAAAAGGGAGTTGTGATTTCACGATGTATCTCGTGTGTGTTTGGGATGCTCCTAAAGTTGATGGTGAAGATGACACGTGGCACGAGTACCCTTGTTATACTAGGAGTTGATTGTAGGCCCAAACTTGAGTCAATCGTCCCTCCTTAAAAAGCAATGGTCCCCGTTATATATAGTATTCAAGATGTGGGATAGTCACAAACTAATTCCCCTCAAAAGGTTCTTGACTTCCTTTGATAATTTGGAAGAGATGGATTTTTTTGTATATTGGGTTGCAATTAGGATTTATCTTAGCTTATATTTAGCATTATCCCTCTACATAATGGTTTGCACTTGTTATTGAATGTGTTTAATGTGCTCGATGAACTTAGTAACTTTATCAACTTCCTTTTAAGTTGAAAGAAATCTAATTGTACCTAAAATGAGTTGTGTTATAGAGTTGTGCAGAGCTTTGTTGTAGTTATGTTCAATGAAAGGAATGCATTCATCCCTTATGTTATATTTCCTAGAATAGTACAAATTGAAGAAGATGTGTGGGCATCGTATTTACCACTTTTGTTTTTCCATCAAACTAAGGATGGAATGTGGTAGACTTGTTCGAATTTATGTTCATCATAGACCAAAGTGATCTCCAAAAATTACTCAAGAATTTGGTGTCCTTATCAAAGATGGTTATTGAAGGTAATCCAAAGTGAATCTAAAATTTGAAAATACAATTGAGTTATTTCTAGAGTTGAGATTGATGTATTAAAAGGTGTAATAATTGTCATTTTTGTCTATTGACTATTTGTATAAATGTAATCAATACCATATTTTGTATTAGGGAATGTTGGTGTCCATAATTGTCGGCCTCTTTATTCACTCGGGAAAATCACGTGCCTATTTGATTTTGCGCTTGTTCTTGAGGTTTTATGGCATTTGAAGTAAAGACAATGGTACTTTGGCGTATTGTCGGACGGTTGGTTACTTTTACATGATATGAATATGATGTGCACAATGCAATGTTTCCCAAGACTGAGGCAGGGAAGTGTTTTGACAAAGCATGAGTAAACCGTGACATGTGTACTTTATGTCCCTTCAACATTTGTATGAAGAGCAATGAGCCCATAGTTCCACAACGAAGAGGAAAGTATAAGGTGAATGCTCGGGGAAAAATTGGCAGTGTCAAGGTGTGCCTGGTCCCCGAGAATGTGCAAGTTGGTAGTTTGACCCCGAGGCCCAAAAGGTGTGTACGACCAGCTTACAATGTGGTTGGTTTGTCAAAGTCCTGAGTTAATTTTATTATCCACCTTATTTTGGAATGAATTACGTTCTTACCATGGGCCCGGCACCCGATTGAGTGAAGGGAAAAATGTTGGTATGTGTTTATGATTGCTTTGGCATGCATAGGTTGGAGGGAAAAGTACTTAACTTTTCGTGGGATATTTTGTAGTGGTGAGAAGTGCTTGAATGCAGGTGGTGAATGTTGTGCGAGAAGATTAATTTGATTCCACTACCAAATTCAAGACACATTCCTAATCCTTTCCCTATTTCTAACCCTTTGGGTCACGCCTCGGGTCCTCTCACCCTGACGAAGGTAGAGTCAAAAGTAGCGGGGAAATCAACCACACCCTTTGTTAAGGTGTCTCCCCATCACTCCCTTTAAGAGAGTGGATGGGCGGGCGAGGGGGACCCCGTCCCCAACTACAAAACAACAAACACGTGTGGGCCCTCCCTCCTCTTGCCCCGTCTAAGAGCTAATAGGGAACATTAGGGGAAATCTTGATAACTAATTTCCAAGGTCCAATTCATATTAGTAAAGCCATGTACTTGATTTTTTTGTTGGTTTGGAAATGACAAAGATGGTACATGTTTTGATCAAATTGGTAACATAAACTTTGAGGAGTGGCCAAAAAGATCTTATGCCATACTATAAGGATATTTTCATCATCCCTTACTAAATTTTAATTCAAATTTCATATTTTCTTATTCAAAACTCACAAACATTTAACCATTCATTAATGCATGCATACAATCAATTATCATATGTGCAAGAAACCATAAACAAGATAATCAACACAAGACACAAGATATAAGTGGGAAACCCTCAAGGGGAAGAAAACCCACTAAAACACAATCCTTATATTTATATGTTTCAAATTTAGTGAGCCACCAACCCCACGAGGAACATTAACCCCTAATTTAGTAGAGTCAGAACCCTAAAAAGCACCAACCCCTAATTTTGTGAAGCACCAACTCCACAAGGAGGCTATGTCCCCCAAGATGATCAAGAACCCACTCAACAACCTTATAATGTTCTGATATCTGAAATATTTCTGCCACAACTTATAGAGACCACTGATTCAACTCACACTTCTCCAAACCCTCATACAAACCCTAGGTCTTCAATCTCTCACATACAATCACTTTCTTCACTTCTCAAGATTCAAACACATGCACACATGATTTCCATAAATCCTCAACTTGTCACACACTTTATCATATCTCAAATCATGCTCACACACCTGAAAAAATCTTTCACCTAGGTCGCACTTCTTGCACACACACAACTAGCTCACAAAAGCACCCAAAACAATGCTTTTATAAGCTCCTTCACATTTCAAATTCAAATAAAATGTTTTCCTCCTTTGCTCGACCTATGAATCATAAAAACATCTCAAATTCATAACATAACATTCACAAGTGACCCAAGTAGGTCGGCCTAGCCAAAATCATCATTACATGCTCTAAAAAGACTCAAATCCCCATGGGTACAAAGAGAAAAATACCCTAACATCAAAACCATACTTTGTCATGACCCATAAATCACCACACATGTTTAAATTAACATTTAAACATCATACATGGTCATAATTTACATCAACCAATCATAATATTTCATTTAATGGGACCATTGTTCTTTGTTCTTCTCAAAACACATATTTCCTTCACCCTTCAGACCCTATCAACATCTTTTTGCACTAGATCACTCCAAAACATCCAAAATATGTCATGTGACCACTAAATGGAAATGTAATAAGCTTTATAAAATTTCTAAGTAATTTAGAATTCATGAAATAATCACATTCTCAAACCTCAACCACATTTGTCTTCACCAAATCAAACTTCCCAAAAAGCGTTTTTCAAAGATCAACTAGTGAACACCTTTTCTGAACAATAACTACCTATAAATGGATTAATTGGATGTCAAATTCATCCCTCTTCACTCTCCATGTGATATAAAATATCACCTAATCTATCTCATGCTCCAAAAAACTCAAAACATCTAGCAGATTTTTTCTTGTCCTACACTGGCAAAAATCTTCATGTCCAGAACCTGACTTGGAAACCTTATAAAAACTCATCATCATTATACAAACATTATATAAATGGAAAAATATGTAATTTTTCTTTCCAAAACAACTTTAATCACCTCCTAAATCCTTGTGTAGCTCTTCCAAGAAAGAAAGACTATTTGCTTATTGCCTCAAAACTGCCCTTTGACCAATCAACCTTCATAGGGCACACTTTTCCATTTTTATGCATCATAATGACCTAAAACATCTTTGGACATAAATAACAACTCACATACTAAAAAAATGTCAATTTATTTTGCAACTCTTTTGACAACCTTTTCCCAAAACAAACTTCTTCAGAAACTAACTTGTTTGAGTGGGGTCCACTCATCACCATGACCTCTACCATACCTTTCTGGAAATATGAAGTAGTCCTATACATGTTCTAATTATCATCTATGCACAAGAAGCAATTATTCCCACTTAAGAATCAAATCTCTCAAATCGCTTTCAAAGTTAGGGTTTTAAACTCATAAAAAGTTGTTTACCTTCTTAACATTCGTTCATAAAAATGTGACAATGAACTGACCTCATTATTTTTTGAAACCTTCTAGACTCACTATAGAAACATCCCTAAAATCCAAAATGTCCCATGAAAATCACACAATTCAGGGTGAGCATCAAGTTCCAATTCAAGTTGGAAATGCACTAGTTCTTGACCCTGTTTCACCAAAAACCTCATATCTTGCAAAATTCACATCATGAAAATCTGAAATTTTTTCCCATAACACAAGGACACACCATATTAAAATCTCCAATCATTAAAATGTAATTATTACCTCTCAATATTTCCATCCACTAAGACTTGCATAGCTACCCCTTAGGGTTTTACATCAGTAGAAGCTAGGGTCAACTGAAAGAACATTATAACTCATCATGAAATCACTCAAAATGGTCCAAACATACCTAATACATCATAGTACACCTACCTACATGCATCCATGAGCTCATATAACATCCATACATGCTCCAAATGAGCACCTAAATCATGGCCACCAACTTGTATCTACACTCTGCAACTCATATGAGTGCCCAAGAACTCTCCAAACATGCTCTTCATCATGCTAACATACTTCTCAAACAACCAAGAAGCTCCAATCATCATTCAATGTCACCTAGGCTAGCTAGGTCACCTAAATGGGCTTGCTAGAATAAGCCATCCTCACTTAATCAACCTGTGCAATTAAGAACATACTTGAATCTCCATGTCATCATCACTATGATCATCATCTGACCATACACCATCATCCAATTTGTCATTAATGAGGCTTTACATCAATGACAACACTTATGTAAAGAAAGACGCCAATAATGTTTTCCCATCTCGCAGTATGAATGACAAAGATAGAGGCTCCGCACATGTCCACAGTTTATTGTGGCTTCAAAACACCCCTAAAGTTGATGCAATAGATTGGGTGGATACAACATCTATTGAGGTAACTAAACAATACTTTGATAAGTTCGTGTCTACCTGGAACCCCGCCAAGCTTGCAACCGGTTGGATTTTGTTTGCAGTCACTACTAGATGACCCTTGTTTGCTAGATACAACACAAATTCTATCATCCTCCCCACTTGTAGACCTTGAAGAACTGCTTAATCGTGTTCAGCGCCACACTAAATGTTTAGAGCAAACATGTTTGCAGTGAGAAATCAATCGCAATTGTACTACAAGTACAATGCCCCTTGGGCCATACAACCTACTTCATCTTTGGTCATTGAAAGTGATGGGAAAATTAAGTACCTCCCTTTTAGAAATGATGATAGATTGAACATCCACAACCAAACTATGATATCCATATGGAGAGAAAATGTCGATTTCCAACCAATACTTTCCCACCATGTAGTTCTTAAGTATATTGCAAAATATGCTTCAAAAGCAGAGAAACGTTCAAAACCTATCCAAATGTCACAAGATTTTCAAGAGATGCTAATGTTGATTCTCTAGAAACATTGCAATCCACAAAATGCTCACAAAAATCATTGTTGAACATGACATAAGCGCACAAGAAACAAAGAGTGTAACCATTTACTTGTTTCATTAAATGTTGGGGAAAAAAATTTGAGACATGTTGTAGAAAATGACACCCATGTACAAGAAACAATTGTTTTCTTATATGCATATAGATTTTGCCTTGCAAACATGAAACACCTACCTCTTATTCAAAGTTGCTCAATATTAGAGCTACAATAATAACCGTAAAGGTGATAAATGGAAACTACAATCGAGCCAAACAATTATTCAGTCCATCCAAGATTTGCAGATGTTCCACTGACTCAACATCCTATGACCTTTTCTATTGGTCGAACTCCTTTTATTCAATCCTTTTAGAAATATTTTCTCTGAATTTGGATCAACCCAACATGACATCAATTCTATTAAGACTTGTTCTCAAAGGACAACTACAAACCATGACATGTTTTACACACTACCGCGGACACATGACATGATACAGATGTTAGTTCTAACTCAAATCGAATGCGCACTAACAAGAAGCATTACACGAATATCGATTTCTCGGCACAACTTCATCTGGGAAACAACACGAGTCTTGACGATCTTGAAATGTTAGGGAAATGAGAATTTTACATACACAATAATTGGAACATACATGATGTTCCACCTAATTTGCAGATAATTGGTCCATCATTCATTGAGAGAAAAAGGCATATACAATTAACACCACCATGCAAGCCACACCACCATCTTCCACATTTCCTTTGTCTTCAAAACAACAACTAGCTCTTGATACCATACTACACCATTCAACAAACAAATCCCATCTACCTCCACTAAAATTAATAATTCAAGGAACAACTGGCACAGAAAATCATATCTGATAAATAAAATCAAGAATTCATTCACAACAACATCAACCACATCTCCCTCACCTCTCCTTCTACTCACCCCTACTAGTGTTTCAACATTCAACATCTCTGCATCCACAATCCATGTAGGCCTCCATATTCCAATCAAAGAACTAAAACCCTTGAAGGCCATGCATTATCATCTTTTCAAGAGTTACTAAAACATATAGAATATATTCTTATTGATGAAATGAGTTTCATCAGCCCAAAGTTGTTAAGAAAAATTGACTACAAATTCGCGAGGCTTTCCCACATTCTAAAACAACTAAATTTGGGAACATATCTGTCATCCTCCTCAGACCTCACCAATTACCACTGGTTATGGACACTCCTCTTTATGCAAGCAATTCATATGGAGTTATCCTTTGGAAGGGATTCCATTCTTCCATTACCTTGCAAATAATATTTCGACAACAAGGAACCACCAATGCACGAGTTTCATTTCAGCGATTCTTCGATCCACACACGAGATTCAACTCCTCTTATTGAGGATTGGGAACTCCTAATGTCTCACACCGACTCACACCTAACTCAACAGAGCTCAACATTTTTAAGGACACACCACATTTGTTTGCAAAAACGAATTGATGGACTCCCACAACCTTCAAATGTTGAAGGCATTAAACGTTCCAATTGCACAATCCATTGTTGAAGGTAACAAACAAGCAACAACAGGAGAAACTGATGATGATCAGTTACAACACAAAGTTCTACTATGCAAACAATAAAAAAGCATGCTTATTGTTAATTTATGGGTTGACACAGGCCTTATAAATGGAGCTACAAGAACATTCACCGACATTGTTTACGACACATCAATACCACCACCAATATTACCTTTATCCGTTATTGTAAAATTTGATAGATACAATGGCCCATGTTGGGATCCCTCCAACCCGTTACATATTCCAATGCCCCTACTTCAAGAGGGAATCAAAGACAATTGTCAATTAAAATGGTTTGGGGATTAACTATCCACAAGTCCCAAGGACTTACTTTCCATAGAGCAACTGTCGACATTGGAAACACTAAAAGACAAGGTCTGACATTCAAATATTTCTCTAGAGTCCCCTCACTCGACAATATGCACATTTCCCCTCCTTTTTCATTTGGAAGGTACTCAAATATGGCGTACGTATCTACACTTGGAGCAAGAAGAAAGGAGGATTCAAGACTAATTTCACTTAACCAAAACAACCCGTCGTAAATACTAGCCTCTACTTTGATAGCATCTCCACTACTACTTTACACAACACTACTTGTATCCAAAGTGGCGTCATGATATTAAATTTACCAATGTATAGAAGTCTTCATGTATTCATGTTTAGTGCAAATAAAAATGTCCACAAAAGGCTACCAGTCATGATATAAGATTTGCAAATGTATATGTATGAATTTGTAACAAATTTGAAATGTACAGATAGAACCTTTCAATGTAATGTTTCATCTATATTCCTACACTTCCACTATCAATCACACTTGTTATCAACAGTACATTTAAGGATTTTTCAACAAAAACCAATCAAATAACCAATGCAACATCATGCCTCAAACACGTTGCAACACTAACACATTATAACCCCAAATAATTACAAACCACATCAACTACGAAAGAAATTAATGTATCCCTCCAAATAAAAAAACTTACATCATTCAGCGTTCACATTGCATTGTACACATGCGATTGCTACCATGATTGTGGAAAAAAAGATGGGTGTTGGCTCCAGATTTACACCCCAGGGAGAGAGTGAAGTGCGGATGCATGAGGGGATGGGGAAAGAGGAGGTAGGGCCTACACGTGTTTTGTGTTTTGTAATCGGGGATGGGGTCCACCTCCACCCACTCATCCACTTTGTCCAAGGGAGTGATGGGGAGGCACCTTAATAAAGGGCGTGGTTGATTGCCCCGCTACTTTTGACTCGCCCAAGCCAAGTCGGGGTGAGAGGACTTGAGGCGCGACTTGAAAGGGTTAGAAATAGGGAAAGGATTGGGAATGTGTCCCGAGTCCCGTAGTTAAAACAGATCAAAGGTCAGTGCAGCCACACGTAATGAATTACTTGCTCAAAATAGTAGTCATGAAGCACCGTAAGCACTGGGAACTCGATACAATCCGCTAAAGACATATTTGAGATACCCAAACGTTAACCCCCAAGATTTTAAACAATGCATTCCGTGTTAATGTCTATATTTTTCAAGTGATAAGGGAATACACTTGAGGTGTGTGCGTTGAAGATGTGTTTCACAAGTGGATCTTATAAAAAATAAGCAAATGAGGTAAGATCCGTGAAGGAACATTTGTAGTACCAATGTAGTTGTTGAGGATTTATGAGATCGAGACGGGGTTACAAAGAAGGACTCATATGCGAAAAGGAACTAGAAAGTCTAGGAAACATGCCAACCATATAGTCTTGACACCCTTATTGTTTCATGAAGGAGGAGTAGTGTAAAATGAGATTTTCACAAAAATGTCTCAAGTAACCTTCAAGAAAATAAATAATCATGAACCTTGATAATTTAGCACAGTACTTTTGAGACTAAATTATCATTTACAAATTATGCCGATTGTTTTGATAACAAGGACCCCAAGAAAAATTAACACATTACTCATTCTTGTTTAGTTAGTAAGGAATTTTACAGGTCCCAAAGACAACATCCTGAAGTACCCCTAAAGGACATTACTCTTCCATACCATAACAAGACCTAAACAACAAGGTATTTTCATAGAGAATTACAACCATAACTTGTATAAGATCATGAAGAAAAACACACATTATGCCAACCCAAAAGAAAAATCATTTCACAAAAGGAGTGCAACCAAAATAATCATAGTAGGTTATTTGAAACCAATATATTAGACTTGGAAAAAATAAGGGAAACATATATCTATGCTCTCAAAGCTTGTTAATGACTATACAGAGGTAATCACCTTAACATGAATTCCAAGCAAATGGGGAATACAACAATGCCTACATTAGGAAAGTACAAATTTCCATGGTCAATCTGTGTACCTTAAACCATCCTAGAACTCCTTCGAAGAGTCGTCTCTTCCAAAAAAACCAACCTCTGTCCTCCCTTCTCTAACCCCTCTTTTCTTCTTATACAACCTTATCCATTTTAGGGTTTTATAGAATATCCATCCAGATTCTAACTGACTCATGCCTAGGCCACTCTTTGGGGCACCCATGGAATAATAGAGAAGATTCCCCAAAGATGACCTTCAACTTTACCCACTGTCATCCTGTCACCATCACGCCATCATGACAAAGAAAAATATTTTCCATGTCATCTTAATTTAATATCAAATTTTCCACATGAGAATAAATGTGACGTGGACAAAAGATTTAAATTGACAAGACATTCCTTAAAGATGTGGACATTTACTCAATCTCCGGTGACACACTTCATATAAATAATCAATCTTAATTTAACTCCCATTCGTGCCTGCCAATCTGGGTTGGATGTGATTGTTATCCGAATTTACCCTCAAGGTAAATTCTATAACTTACACAATTTCTTTAAACTTGAATGTACATAATCGGTGAAAACAAAAAAATGGATTTTGAGGTACCCCTTTGCTTTTCTCCAACTTCCTTATTCAAGAAAAATCTAAGGAGTTAGCGAAAATTTGCTAAAAATTTAAAGAAATGGGGAAAAGGCCTATTTTAATGTATTACAGGTCTAGGGGCTACGGGTGGAATGGTTGCAGACAAAACTAGGGTTCCTCGTCCTCGACTTGGGTTCATAATGCTACATAAACAATGATTTACAGTAAGACGGGTCCCGACGGCCCAGGAGGTCCAGATTCCATTGGGCCACAAGTTCCTCGAAATCCCCATTTACCTAATTTGCAAAGGAATTGAAGGTGGTTCAAAGTAGTGTGGATAAGGTGGAAGTTCGGGGCCCGAATGGTACAAGTACTACAGAGACATGAATTCCTCACGGAAGTGAAATTTCCACACAACAAAGAAGGTAGAGTGTATCATGCGGATAAGGTGGGAGTACGGGGCCCGAACGACACAAGTACCATAGAGACATGAATTCCCCACGAGGAAAAAATTTATTCACAACAAAGAAGGTAGAGTGTATTGTGGATAATGCGGAATTTTGGGGCCTCGAACGACACAATTACCATAGAGACATGAGTTCCCCACAAAGGTGAAATTGCCGCACAACAAAGGAGGCAGAGTGTATTGTGGATAAAACAAAATTTGGAGGCCTAAGTGGCCCTTGTACCCAAGTGCCTTATGTCCCCCACAAACCCACAATACCCACAATGTAAAGGGAAAATGGTTTAATGTGGATTGTGAGAGCCACGCGTGGAACACCCTAACCATGATCTTAAAATGGGCATAACTTTTGACCTAGAGCTCCGATTTTGACAAAAATGGACTTTTCGGAAAGGTATTGACATCCTCTATGCCACAATTTTTAGTGAGGTTAGGTTGGTGAATAGTGAGATTGAACATCCACAACTCCAGAGATTAAATGCATAGTCTTGTGGAAGTAACAATTAAACCTGTGAAACTCAAAATGGTTGTGATCACTTAGAAGGTCATAACTTGAGAAATTTTCAATGGATTTTCACAAAATTGGTCTTGTTGGAATCTTGGCTCCGAGACCTATGCACAAAAATTAAGAAATATAGAAATTGATGAAGTTTTGATGGTGTTGTTTTAATGAAAATGATCCCAATTCGGTTTGGTTGTTGAAAAGTGGTTGGAAAAACATTTAATGAGCACGGAAATCATTCTTTCATTGCTGCAAGTTATGGAACAACTTGAGATTTCTTTTTCAGGTCCAAAATCACCAACCACCCTCATTTATCATAACTTGTAATTGGTTGAAAAGTGGATTTTGGGAATTTCATCTCCTCTCTCTCTCTCTCTCTCTCTCAAAATTCTATAAATTGGAGTGTTGGGTTCATTGTTAAGGGGATAATTTTGAGTAGAAAAAATCTTCCATTTTTTTTTTTTGAAGTCAATGTGTTGCAGGCCCTTGTAGTGGACTCCTTGCATGGTGATCCAGGCCTTCCATTTGTAAAATTTTGAACTGTGCATATCAATGAAGTAATAGATGCAAGTTTATGAATGTACCTTCCCTTCCCGTGTTTTGTTTGCATTCTTCTTGCCTCTTCAATCTTATTACAGGTGTATTGTGTCTATTATATGCTCTTGCAAGATTCATTACTATTGTGTATGCATAGAAATGGTGTTGTGATTGTTGTTGTTAGATTGTGGAGAACTATTATCACCCCTTCTAACCTACATTTCATTCCTATTTTTACACATTGGGAAGTTATTCTCACACCCTCCTTTTCTGGTGTATCACCATTGTTAGTGTAGGCTTTATTTTCATGCATTCTCTCTCCCTAGTCTCTTGGAAATTCAGATTAGGATTAGATAGTCTTGCCTGCATTAGGAGTAGTTAGTGGTAGGTAGTTTAGGAGCAAGAACCAACTTTCTCTGGAGGGTTATCTCAAGCCCGCAAGTCCCACAACTTGAGAGATGACCCAATGTTACACAAGTTACACTAAATGCCCCATCCAAAAATTAGGCCATTTGGGGGTGTTGTAATTTCATGATAACAAAGTGATACTTATGGTGATATGATTTTACTAAACACGTCATCTATGGAAGCATGCCTATTTAAGTATGGCATAATGAGCCACAAACTTACCATATGAAATCCACAAATGCTGTTTGCATCATGGTTTTATCAACAACCTCTCTACCATGGCATTTGCACCCCTAGGGATGAGTCCTACTAATGAAGAATTCACCTATATGGGTGAATTTTTCTAACTCATAGGCCCCAATGAAGCCTTCATCGTGGCACTTCTTTAGTGTGTCAAATGTCATGGTAAATCCTTCAAAATTCTTCCTCGATACAATGTAATCCTATCCTTCCTAAATCAACTCTCTCAATGTGATCCTTGTTTCCTCTTTTCCATACCCTTCCCTTTCATGTGATCTCCCATGAGCACCATCTAAGAATGGAGTACTTGAAAAAACATTGGCTCCATCATTACTCGTATGTTCATGACGATCATTGACATATGCTCAAAGTTTACTATGATCCCACCTTACTAATTGGAGAGCTCCCCGTAGTGAACCCGCCAAGCACCCCGAATATAGAGGAAAACCTTCAAGTATGCATGCATATGATACATAAATGCGGCTTTTAGCCCTAGAAATTGCCTTGGTCAAAATCCGGGCCACAATGATCACCTAGGCTCTTCCTCCTAAGAGAGAGAGAGAGTTACCTCCGATGATCTTCCCAATGAAGCAACTCCATTCCTCATAGCCTAGCGCTCCACTTGTCGAAGGACAAAGGCTTATACTAGAGGAGGACTTTCTCTTTCTAAGTGGGTGAGCTCATTCGATAAAAAGAGGGAGTTCACCAAAATTCTTAATGGACCACGAGTGGGAATTTCGAGTTCTGGAGAGAGGGATGTCATGAAACCTAGATGGGGAAGTGCATTTTTTTAGCATGGTGGCTTATGAGGATTTCATACATTGTAGAGATTAATTGTTGAGGCATATGCCAACTCTCCCAAGCGAGATCGTGGTCATTTTGAAAATTGACCTCTATGTTTGTAGTGAAATCATTTGAATTTTCATTATTTTTGCATGTATGTATGTGTCTTTGAGGGCAGGGGCCCCTATAATAAAACCCCTATTTTGTTTACAGTATATATCACCTTGAATTATCCATTTTCTTCGTCAATGTATGACATGTATTTTTTTCTTTTGTTATAATCACTAAAATACATAATTTATTTTGTGTTTTACTCGCACCGTATTGTGTGAACAAAAATCACTTAATTAATCTTCCCGCATGACATTCACCACCGTGTTTAAGCACTTTTCACCACTATAAACTATCCCGCAAGAGAAAACCAATTGTTTGTTATCTAATTACTTCCAACTCTTTCAAATGGAAAATACTAAGTACCTTTCCCTCCAATATATGCATGATGGAGCAATCATAAACACATACCAACCTTCTAAACTAAACTCAATCAAGGCACCCATGCCCATGGAAAGAACGTAATTCATTCCAAAATAAGGCAAAGAATAAAATTAAGTCCCAGATCTAAAAACCAACCACATTGTAATTTGGTTATACATTTCGGGCTCGGGGTCAAACTACTAACTTGCATATTCTTGGGGACATGACGCACCTTGACACCGCCAAATTTTTCCCTCGTGGCATTCACCTTATACTTTCCTCTTCGTCATGGAACTATGGGCTCAACCTACTCTTCATACAAATGCCAAAGGGACATAAAGTACACATGTCATAGTTTACTCATGCTTTATCAAAACACTTCCCCTCCTCGGGTGTCTGGGAAACATTGTATTCTTCACATTATATTCATATCATGCAAAAGTAACCAACCATCTTGAAAATATGCCAAAGCACCATTTCCTTTACTTCAAATGCCCGAAAACCTCAAGAAAAAACACAAAATCAATTAGGGATGTGATTTTTCCAAAGTGAATAAAAATGCCAACAATTACAGGCACTAACATCAGCTCCATCTCGGGATGGGCACCCCTCACGGGTGTCTAAAGTATACCAGAAGCAACCCCCTGGGAAAAGCAGGCCAAATGCCTATCCATTAGGCAACAGATTCCATGTATTGATTACCACAAAGAGAGTGAACAACACCAACAACAAAAAACACCAACAAAAACAAGACAAGAACCCAAAGAAGAAAGAAAGAACTATGCACTATATAGATGAATCACTGAGGCCCGGAGGACCCAAAAATATTCCACTAAAGACCGTGCAAGTCCCACATAGTGTGTACCTTTCTGATCAAGAGGTACGATCTAACAAGCCAAACTCTATGGGTGATGAACTTATATATTTCTATTAAAACATAGATCATCAACCGCCTACCACTACTAACTCACAACTCACCCTATAGCAGAAAAATACACCATCATTCAAATCAACTAACATAACTCGTGCACCCAAGAAGATGTGTACATGGACATCTTTATCTTCACCACACACTCTAAAATACAACAATCTTAAGAACTTCAAGTGTACCCCGAGATGCCTAACACATTCTTGCCCTTTGATTTTAGATAAGTCTCCTTTCAACCAATCCCTTTTTTAATTTCAAAGTGGGCATTAAGATAAAATTTTGTATACTCATTTTCATTTAGATTTACCATCTCCATGTTTAAAGGGAATCAGCTTTGTTCTTAGTGCACCCTACTTAACAGCAAAGGAAAATGTCACCCCCAAACAAACTTCGTCTCATGTCTCAAAGAAAGAGAATCAAGATGTAACCAAACACCACAACCATCTTGCAAAGCAACCCATTACACCCCTAAAGGCATGAGTAACAACTAATGTGTAATCATTTAATCGTAAAATAAGGGAACATAAATATTCAAGTTTCGACTCGTAGGCAATTCAACATGTATATCTTCAGGATGCAAAATCATACAACCACTTTCTTGTCCTCTATCATTTGATATAGAATTCTCAACGCAATCATCATCTAAACAAACTTCTTCATTACACAGGCCACCGTATCAATTTCAAGATCGATCGAGGAATAAAATCACACACTTCTAGAGAAACAAAGCATTCTTGATTTGTCTATAAATGCCTCATTATAGATCTACTTGACAACTTACACCGCAATGTAAACATATTCTCCTGTTCTATCATTGTGTCAAGCAACATGCATCTATCTTCTATTGAAGGAACATCCCCGCCGTATTTAGCAATCATTTCATCCTTTAACCTAACAGAGTCATGACTGAGAGGATCACAACCTGGGTCTAACCTTGTTGTATCATTTCCTTTCAATAAAAAACAACATACTCTTGTGAGGGTATCCTATAATTCCTTTGTTGTTTTGGCACATAAAAGGTATGTAGAAGATACCATCTCTCCATAATCATGTTTTCCTTCAAAAGATACTAGAAATTTACTGAGACTCGAATTAGCAATCCTATGATTTCTCTTAACATTACTCTCAAGTAATTGTTCTCGCAACAAATACTTGATTTGTAATCTCAAATTTTTCATCCCTTAAATTGGTGATCTTCTTTTCTTTAACCAATTCCGCTTTAATTATTGTCATGCTTAAGAAAAAAAAACCCGATCATCACTTAATTGATCTCTAAACAACACCACCATTTCGTTGCACAAATGTAATGAACATGAGGTTAAGAAATTAAAACAATCCTAACATCTTCTTGTAATGTATGTAAAAAAAACTTCATGAAAACATCATCATGTCTTACCTCTAATTCATGCATCACTTTTTCAAACAAACCAAGATATTCCTCAACATATATTACCATATCCATAGAAAATAGGTAACCTAAGCCTGATTCCATCAAGAATTTGATGTGGGTATCTAAGCACTCCCTAAATTCCATAGGCCTAAAAGTATTTGATCTAAAAGGGACCTTAAGAGAGGAACACACCGCATCGCCATCATAAATACCCATGGAAATATTCACAAGATCAAATTCCTACGAATAAAACTTACCCCTTAACACCTTAGGAACATAACAATCTAATCAATATTGATTTGGATGTGACCAAATAACAAATTACAACACATTAATGAGGAACATCGGTCTACTATAATAAAAAGGATAACAAATTTGCCACTAGATTCATGACCCTGAGATTTGGTGTTGGCTCCCGATTTATACCCCCTGTGGGAGAGAGAGGAAGTGCAAACGCACGAGGGATGGGGCAAGAAGAAGGAGGGCACACACATGTTTTTTTTCTCAGTATCCGGGGATGAGGCCCCCTCCACTCGCCCCTTTGTCCACTCTCTCTAAGGGAGTGATGGGGAGGCACCTTAACAAAGGGTTTGGCCAATGCCCCATTACTTTTGACTCTACCTAAGTTAGGGTGAGAGGACCCGAACGACCCGAAGGGTTAGAAATAGGGAAAGGATTGAGAATGTGTCCTGAGTCCGGTAGTGAGCATAGATCAAAGGCCATGTACAACCACCTTATATAATACTCACTTGAAAGAGTGGTCACGAAGCAATCGCATGCACCCAGAACTCGATACAAGTTCTAAAGACAAATTTAAAACAGTCAAACATTAACCCCAACGAGTTTAAATGAATCATTCCGGTTAATGTATATGATTTTCAAGTGATAAGTGAATACACTTGAGGTATATGCATTGAATATGTTTTTCATGAGCGGATTTTATAGAAAATTACCGAATGAGGAAGGATCCGTGAAGGAACATTTCGTACCAATGTAGTTGTTGAGGATTTATGATATGGAGATGAGGGTTACAAAGAGGAATAAATCAATCGCAGCTAGGAAGTCCAAGAAACATGCCAACCATATAGTCTTGACACCCTTATTGTTTCATTAGGAGTAGCGTAAAATGATATTTTCAAAAGAAATTTGTCGCAAGGAACCTCCAAGAAAACAAATAATCACAATCCTTGGTAATTCAACACAAGACTTCCCCTGAGACTATATTATCATGTGAAAATTATCCGAGTTTTCTGATAACAAGGTACCCCAAGATAAATAAACACATTACCCATTCTTGTTTAGTCACCAAGGAATTTTCCAAGTCCCAAAGACAACATCCTGAAGTACCCCTAAAGGATATTACTCTTCCACACCACCCTAACAAGACTTAAACAACAACATGATATTTTCATATAGGATTACAACCATAACTTGTACAAGATCATGAAGAAAAACACGCATTATCCCAACCCAAAATAAAAATCATTCCACAAAAGTAGCACAACCAAAATAATCATAGTAGGCTATTTGAAACCAATCCATTAAACTTGGAAAAAACAAGCGAAACATATATCTATGCTCTCAAAGCTTGTTAATGACTATACAAAGGTAATCACCTTAACATGAATATTAAGAAAAAGGGGAGTACAATAGCACCTACATTAGGAAATTATGAATTTCCATGGTCGATCTGTGCACCTTAAACCATCCCGAACTCCTCCGAAGAGTCCTTATTCTTTGTAACCCCCATCTCCATCTCATAAATCCTTAACAACTACATTGGTACCACAAATGTTCCTTCAGGATCCATCCTCATTCACTTATTTTCTATAAGTTCCACTTGTGAAACACATATTCAACACACATACCTCAAGTGTATTCATTTATCACTTGAAAATCCTAGACATTAACCTGGAATGCATCGTTTAAAATCTTGGGGGTTAATTTTTGGATTGTCTCAAATCTATCTTTAGCGGCCTATATCGGAGTTCCTAGGTGTTATTAATTCAAAATTACAACACCCCTGATTACTTGTGATTTGTGTGTGAGGCAATTAGTGTAACTTGCATAACATGGGATTATCCTACAGTGTGGGATGTTGCAAGTAGGATAATCCTCCAGAGAAATCTAGCTTCTTCTCCTAACCTAGTGCCAACTTCTCCAAAGTGCAGAGAATGGAAAACTAAACTAATCCTACCCTAATGCTTTCCAAGGAGACATGGATAAAAGAATGCATAAAAGTAAACCTACTCTAAGGGAAGGTGATGCACCAAGAAAGGGTGAAACAATCTAAGTGAGTGAAAATAGGGAGTAAACAAGGTAAGAGAGGGTAGGTGGAGGCACCACAATCTAAAACAATATTCAATTCCCTATATTCATAAAGCACAACAAATTATAGATCCTGTAAAGAGATAGATGTATGCACAATATACTTGCAAATATAATGGAAGGCAAAAGATGCAATGTCATACAAGCTAGGGAAAAATAGCCACAAAACATGAATTTTATTGCTTAAAATGTGCACAATCCATTGCAAATATAGGCATTAGGAAAAATTCTTTACAAAATGCCCAAATTTGAGGCCTTTAACTCACAATAGATTTGAAACAATTTTGACAGAGTTCCTTTGCTTTTCAGAAAGTCTCCCCTCAAAATGAGGCAAATTTTACAATATATAGGCAATTTGGGTCACCAACCGGCAGGATGCATTAAAGAGGTATAAGAAGCCATATGATTTGGTACTTTTCTTGCATGGGTGGTCATGGGTGCCATACCACATTAAATCTAGTTGTTGAGCTATCATTCATCCACCTACCTTTGCTTGGTTTGACACTTGTCCATCCTATGGGTCGCCCAACCATGTGGGGTTGGGTGACGTCTAACCATATGGGCCGTACAAAATATGAGTGGGACGTCCAACCTCCTTGCGGTCCAACCTCCTTGAGCAAATTACCCGGCCTGTGATCTCTTCTATATATTCGGGTTAGATGGCCATCTAACCATGATCCATATAATTTGTGAGTAGGTTGTCTAACCTCATTGCCACCTAACCCGAGAAGAAGGTTGGATGACGCCTAACTTTGTGGATCGTACATGCTTTTGGGCACCGACCAACCTAGGAATCGTTATCTTCACACCACGATCATCCTACCAGGGAGGTTGGAAGACCATCTATCTCTCGAACCGTATAATCGATGGAGTTGGATGACCATCCAACCCCTTGATGTACAATGTGCCACTTGACCATCTTGATGGGCCGTCTAACTCCACGTCATTCAACCTGGGGTTGGACAACATCTAACCCTATGACTTCCAACCCAAGGGGGATTGGATGCCGTCCATCTTGTTCTTATGCCACTGAACCGTCCAATCATGAGCTTGTCATCGGGGTGCCTTAATAGCCAACCGACTAATCCATCTATCCATCTCAACCGACTAACCCAACTGACATGCCCATATGACCAACTTGGCCATACACTATATCATCGACCAACCCCTATACCAACAATCCATCCATCCATCTTTGACGTCTAACCCTGTGATGTCCAACCCAACCGACACACCCTGTGCACCCAACCCAGGGCATCTAAGCTAGGCGTCTAACCTAGACATTCAACCTAGGCATCCAACCTAAGCATCTAACATAATGAAATTTTCCTCAAACTTAACCAATTTTACAATAAACTTGGTTACCAACTCTGCCATTCACCGCACTCACCGTGAGTTAAGACCAACTCGGCCAAGCCAAAACACAAACTTCCTTAAAGATTACAAAGCATTTCCTTTTTCATTAGCTGTCAATGCCCCGACATGCCAAGTTGTCAATTTTGTAGGGGGTGCAAAAAATGGATAATAAGTGCTTCCAGTGCTTCGTGACCACTCTTTCGAGTGAGTATCGTATTCACGTGGCTGCACTCACCTTTTATCCTGCTTCCACTACCAGATTTTGGATGCATTCCCGATCCTTTCCTATTTCTAACCTTTTGGGCCACACCTCGGGTCCTTTCATCTTGACTTAGGAATATTCAAAATTAGTGGGGCAATCGGCCACCCTTTGTTAAGGCGCTCCCCATCACTCCTTGGAGAGTGGATGGGTGGGCCGAGGGGACCCCGTCCCTAGCTACAAAATGAAAAACACATGTGGGCCCTCCCTCCTCTTTCCCTATCCCCTCATTTTTCTGCACTTCGCTCTCTCCTTGGGAGGTGTAAATCCAAGATCCAACAGGGAACATCGGGGAAATCTTGATAACTAATTTCCAAGGTCCAATTCGTATTAGTAAAGGCATGTACTTGATTTTTTGTTGGTTTGGAAATGAAAAAGATGGTACATGCTTTGATCAAATTGGTAACATCAACTTTGAGGAGAGGCCGAAAAAATATCTTATGCCATACTATAACGGTCTTTTCATCTTCAAATTATCTTGCAACCATGTTAAAATGAACCTCCCCTAATTAGTTATTGTTGGTCCACCTTGTGTAGTACACACAAGTGTCCAAGACAATATAGGATTCCATCTTGTAAGTAGAAGTCTTGATTTGAATTTCCATTATGAAATACCTAGTAGATATCTATGAATTTGACATTAGATATGTATAAATCTAACCAAGTGTTAACTTAAATTTCACATGCATCAAGCACAATGATGAAAACTTGAATCGACATCAACTCAAACAATCACATGTTATATTGACACTTACCTTTTTATTTGTAATGTTCGAATTAAACTATAAAAACTAATGATTTTATTATGTGTACTATATACAAGGGTGACACCTTGGTAAGGTGGTACATAACATGTGATCATACATGGCTGATTTACTGTTAAATTTTACAATGGTATATTGAAAAATAGGGGTATTAGTGTAAAAGGGTGCCCCCATAATTAGAGTACTTAGTGTTAGATCCGCAAAACAAGGGGTAATATTTATGATTTCATCATTAAATGTGTTATAAACATTTTTAGTAAGAGACACCCTTAGATGTTATGTTTGCAGAATAAAGTAAACATGGGATGTTCTATAGTGTGAGAACCATTCTTTAAAACAACCTTTGAAATAGATTGGTTTCCTTCTATTTGAATTTTATTTTAATTTATTTATCAAGCATAAACCCAAACAATAAGTGTCCACCGAGGAAAATGATAAGATCAACTTAAAATCTTTCTCTCTAAGGGAGCACCACAAAAACTAAAAATACTACATATAAGTTTATAACATCAATATTAAAAAGGCCACACAAAACCACCAACAAAAAAGTAAATACTTAAATAAGATGCCTTAGCTAGAGGAAACCACACAAAGAATCAAGACACTATTTTACAAAATTCACATTCTCATACTCAAAGAAATCCATTCCCAAGAGGTAGTCATAGGTTCCAGATACAAATCACTAAGACCCACATTACTAGTTTGTTCCTTATCTTTGTGATCCAAGTCGTAGGTGCAATGGTTATTGACCTCAAAATTTTAGATAACTCGTATATACACACACATTCGTATGTGTGCCACATCAACAAATTCAACACAATTTTATTAGAGTGAATCATGCTAGCATGGAGAGAAGTGCCACCTAATTATCCATTTAGTCGGTGAGAATCACAACATGTGATCCATGAGATAGAGTTAGAGAGCAATCCATTTCAAGAGGAAATTGAGGTAGATGAAAATTAATGAAAGACTAGTTTTCCTCATTGTTGTCGCCCTCAAAATCCCCCCCTCATTTTCTAATTAAAATTCAAATATTTTGAGCTCACGCCCTCTAGAGGTGTTCAAGTAAAGTTAGAAGTCTGAAAAGATAGAGAAATTCATGCTTTGAAGTTGTCTAAACTCTTAAGTTTGCATGTTTTAATAATTTTCCTATTTTCCTTCTAGACCCTTGAAAATTCTATTGTCATTCCTCATTTGAATGAAATTGTCAATATTTCTATGGCCATGGGTCATCAAACCTTGTATTGTTTTCAATTCCTTGGCTCATGAAAGAAATTTGAAAATCAAAGCGTAAATGGTGGAATTTTCTTCTTCTCTCGCATTTTTTCCATTAATCGGGAACGATGGGCATTTTCTTCCCCATCAAATTTTGGCTCCATCATCCATGGGTACATGGACATATCTAATTAGAAGCGGGTCAGCGGAGAACTTTGAGGTTTTGAGCCTCTTTGTAAAAAAGTGAAAAGTTAAAAAGTGATCCGCAACCCCAATCAGGTTTAAAGGAAAAAGTCAAATATTGGACCCATTGGAAAGTCAAAGCAGGGAGGTGGACCGTCAGGGAGATTTGATATTTTGAGCCTCTTTGTAAAAAAGGTGAAAAGTTAAAAAGTGATCCGTAGCCCCACCAAACACAAAGGAAAAAGTCAAATATTAAGCTCGCATCAAAAGAGTCAAAGCGGGGAGGCGGGCCGACAGAGTAATTTATGTTTTTGAGCTTGCATTGAAAAAAGGTAAAATTATGAAAGTGACCCACAACTCCTTCGCCAATCAAGTGAGGCCACGAGTCAAGACCATATCAAAAGTGGGTAAGTGGGCCAAAATGTTCCAAAATGCCAAATCCTCTAAAGTCATAAATGCAAAAGGAACCCTCCACGCCCGCTCCAAGAAATTTCTCCCACGCGTACGAGTCTGATTTAAAGTTTCAAAGGCAAGATGAACAATTCAAATTCAAAGTTACAAAATAAGTGTAATGTTTGCATTATGAAAAGTCTAGTTTTTGCCATTGACGTTTCTTCACGAATCAAGAATCGAACGGATGCAGATGATTGAAAAGAAATTGTAAACTGCTTCTTGCTAACAAAGAATGTGATGCCTAGCTTCAACTACCACTTGACACCAAGAAACAAACTAGGAAAATTATGGAATATTTTTTTTTATAGGAAGAGCCTACAACCAAGTTGCAAGACACTAGTTTTAAACTAAATAGGTTCCAGAACAAATTCTGATTAACCAAACACAAGATTTCTATTTTTATCTTATAACAAGTTTACAAGGTTTCAATTTTGAGGTTACAAATTTTACTAAGGTTCAGGGAGAAATTTATCGCTAGGCCTGCTCTCTATCAAGCCCTAAACTTCAACTAGATTTTTCCCACACTTAGAGTTATCAAAACTTTCCTAAAATAGGCTCATTGGATAGGAAATTTCCTCACCTTTCCAACCATATAAAGAAGTCCTCCTAACTCCTTGTAAAACTCAAGTTATGGCCGGGCGGAGTTTTAGGGGAAAATTTTCCCTTGGAGGTCCGCGGGGTTAGGGAGAAAATTGGGAAAATTTTCCCAAATGCCACGTGTTGTCACATGATTGGTGCGGGAGAGCGGGTCGAGGGAAAAAAAGTGAATTTTTTTCCAAAACCAAAGTCTCAATTTTCCAAAGGAAAATTTTCCTCCATGCCTCCGCACTTCTCAAATGGCCACGTGGCGCTTTGTGATTGGCCGCGGGCCAACGGAAGAAAAAGTGAAAATTTTCCAAAAGTGTAAAAAGTTAAGTTTTCATTTCTAAATC
Source organism: Taxus wallichiana var. yunnanensis (assembly GCA_018340775.1). Classification (NCBI taxonomy): domain Eukaryota; kingdom Viridiplantae; phylum Streptophyta; class Pinopsida; order Cupressales; family Taxaceae; genus Taxus; species Taxus wallichiana. The sequence goes on along the minus strand of CM031244.1, from coordinate 506,197,425 downwards.
CACGGGCCCTCCCTGCCATGTGTCAACACGTGATTGGTTGGGGGTCGCAGAAATTTTTAGGAAATTTTTTCCAAAGTTCAAAATTTAAATTTTTCTAAGGTCGAATTATTTCGTTTTTGGTTTGGGATGGCCATTTTGAAGTAAAACTTCAAATGGCCATAACTTTTGATAGGAAGCTCCATTTTTGGAAAACTTGGACTTTCCGGAAATCTCTCGGAGTCCTCTTTGCATAGAAAACATAAATTTTAGAATTTGGTAAAATTTAGAGGGTCAATTTTAAGAAATCGATCTGTAGGGTTTATAATTTTAAAACTGGCAATTTTCAACTTATAAGATTTGATTCAATTTTTATATTTTTTCTTCTGAGCATGTAAATTAAACATGGAGAACTGGTCTAGGGTGAGTTTAGGATTGTTTTCAAGGTTCAAATTGGTATTTGCTTTGCCATTTTCATTATTACATCTTTTGACAGGAAAACTGATATGCAAGCCAATTTTGATTTAATAAAGATCTTAATAGCCATTTTCATTGTTGAGTTTTCAAGAGGTTCCTTAAGTCTTATTAAACCTAAGTTTCATTGTTCCATTTCTCAATTTAAGTCATAAAACTAAACTGTACATTAGTTACATTATTTTTAAAAGCCAGAGTTATAAATTATAAGAGATTTCTTTCTTCCACGAGTTTACAGTTTAATGTGCAACATTCAAATGTGGAAAAACATATCAGTTTTGTTCCTCAAACATCTAATTGATTCAACACACCCTTACATTCAATATGCAAAGTGAATTTCAATTCTAAAACTCATTTCAAAGTATCCAAATTTCTGTCATTTCCTTTATACGGGATTCTCTTTTCCAACATAGAATTCATAAGATATAACAATCATTAAATTTCTAATACAACAATGCAATACATTTAATGACAACACTTTTTATTTATTCTCTTTCAGAACAGAGTCTCATTCTTTCACGTGATTTTCAAAATAGAATATGAGTAATATTTCTTTTCATTGCCCAAATGAGATTCAATCTTTCATTTCTAATGCAAAGCATCTTTTCATTACAACCATGTAAGTCATAATAGCTACAATCCTTTTATTGAATTCTAATAAGGACATCTTTACAACTGAACTCCTTTCCAATTTGTATTAGATTTCCAACTTTCAAAATACAAGTGTAAAACTCCTTTCACATTTTCTTTCCAAGGTAAAACAGAGAGATAGATTCTTCTCTACATTCCTCAATGCAAATACAATCTATCACTTCACTTACACAACCCATACTTGGTAACTTACACACTCTTTTAAAATGCATTTATTTTTATGACATTTATATATTTTTTTACAAACTTTAGACACAACCATCAAATTTAATTTCCATATGGTTATAAAACGTAAATAAATTTAATTTTCAACCAAGACAATAACATTTAATTTCACCTTCCACATCCTATTTAATTTAATTAAATTTTAACTATATGACTCTCACATCCTACTATCACTTTTAAATAATTAAAACAAAAGCACATTACAAATAAAATACACACAACAATAATTAAAAAGGGAACACATAATAAAAACACACATATGCCCCTATGGTCACAATAATGGAAATCCCCCCATGGGAAATCCTAACAACTAAACACACAATCAAACACAGTTGCCATGGTGACCTTGTTGATTTCACACTAAATTCCAATATGGTTAGTCTCCAGTCCCCCAACATTGTTGTGATTTTAACCTGCAAAATGCAAAATACCTCCTTCGGCCTCGTGGCCACATCAGAACATCCAAATGACATAAGCAACATAAAATTATTAATTTTAAATCACAACAATATCAAGGATTCAATATTTATCATTAAAATTCAATTTGTAACTATATCATCATCCAATAGATTTCTATACTAGAGCTATTCATAATAATCAATGTCACATGTCTAAAATTAACATCAATAACCTGTCCATGTCAACTAGTATATCATTATCCACATAATAATAAAAATGTCTCAATGATCCTCAAGCACAATAACTGAATCCAGATCAATATTAATCCATAGTCTAACATCTAACCATCATGCTAATCAAAACATGATAATGTCCATAATGATCCATGAGCTAGTATATACACATCCTGTTACATCAAAATATAATAATATCCAAAATATGATCAATAGAGTCAGGATCAGTATCTAAACAGTGTCAAAGGGAAGTGGGCACTACAAAGAAGAAGTTGTAACCGCTTTCTTGGAGGAGATTTAATGGCTTCTTCACAACATTTTACGGGTTGACAATTGATCTTGTAAACTCACGGGTATATTGTACTTTGAGAGAACAAAGGAGATAGTCATTTTCTTCTGCCCCCTCTTCTCAAATTCCTCCATTTCTCCACTATGTATAACTTCATTTAATCAACAATACAAGAAGAAGGATTTTTAGCCTCTTTGATGAGGAGATTTTAAAAACATTGAGTTCGCAATATTATCTCGTCTTGTTGCCATTTGCAGGGTTGTTTCTTCTCATGAATGCATGTGATGAATTTTCTAACTAGTGTGTGCAAGAATCTAATTTTCTACCTGAAACATTAGTTCTCCTACCTCTTTCTCACTCCCTTTCCCACTTTCAAACAAAGTATTCCATAGCAAGATATTCCTAGCTTTGTCACGGTGGTCAATGGAGTGCCCCTTGGATCCCCCTGGTCGAAAGGCCACCATAGAAATCCACCTTTTCACGTGCATGTATAAACGAAATCTGCACCGGTTAAGTAGAGGGAATTAGATTCTTAGAGTGTTGGCAAGGAATCCATAAGTTTTTCCACTTGATAAATTTCCTCGCCAACAGCTTTTGGTGCTCACTCGAGATAGATTTAGCAAGAAATCTGCACCCAATATACGACCGCAAGTTCTGAAAATTCAAAAAAAAAAAATATTGAAAAATAAAAATAAAGAGTTCATGAAAAGCCATTGCTGAAAGATACACTACTAATTTCTACATGTGTCTTTTCATATTCCCACTTCAAGAATTTCAAAATTTTGGCTAAAGCAAGACACACCAGGTTGAGCAAGTAGAGAGGTATTGATGATTTCAATTTCGAGGCTTCACAAAATCAAAAAGAACAAATTGGAGATAATCCATACTTCTTCTCTCAAGTATCCTCTCCATCCGGCTCTTCACAAAGTTCACAGTGCAATCCTATCAAAAATCATGTGGATACTCCCCCTTCAAATTCTCCCATTTTTCAACCACCATTGAGCTTTGATCTCCCGGAAGAAGAATTCGTAGGCAAGCAAGAGCAAAAAACAAAAATGGTAGAAAAAGAAAAATACCTCAACCCATTATTCCATGGGGAAGTAATATGGGCCTGCTTGCTCTTGAACCACCTCTCCACAATCTACCAACAAGTTCCCGCAATAACTTGCCAAAGTTCAATGACGACAAAACACAAAATCTGGAAGAACACATCACTGATTTCACGAAATCATGTGGAATTCTTGGTGTCCAACATGAAGACGTTACTGTGAGATTGTTCATGGAGTCCTCCAAGAAAAATCAGCATAATGGTTTTACCTCCCGCCTTCCCGATCCATCACCGGTTGGGATGACATCAAGGCTGCATTCGAGGAAAGATTTATATTAATCAAGTCTGTCACAAGACCTCTTGGTGCAATTGGCTCAAATGAGGAAAGGAGAAATTGAAATGATGAGAGACTTTATGGCTCATTTCGAATGGTTGCTTCATAGGATACTTGAAGAAGATTCACCCTCTTAGAACAATATCAAAATATTCTTCATAAATGCTTAATCACCGAGGTAGGCTTTCTCCTATGAAAAGTTCAACCAAGGAACATCAGAGAAGCACAAAGGAGGGCCATTGAATTGGATGATGATCTCATCCTCTCTCGGAAAGATCAAGAACTCATCAAAGGGCAAGACCCAACATCCCGAAGATGAGAGAACCAATTCATTGCTGCGCAAAAGTTGGAGAATGAGATAGTTGTCACCAAATCACTGCACCCCCAAATGGCTTGGGAATGAATCACAACATTCGGTGTGATTGGGACACATGGGATCACCTCTCAAGTTGTGGGACTTGAACTTGAGGTGAACCTCCTAGAGAAGGCCAACTTCCTCTTCCTAAACTAAACACAACTCTACTTCTAGTGTAGGAAAAATGGCTAACTAGTCCTATGCTAACATTTCATGGGATTAGGGAAAGAGATTTGTAAGGAAATGAAACCTATACTAGAAGTGGTGATGCACCAAATTAAGGGATGTTTAACATCTGGAAGGGTTAATGTGGGAGGTATGCTTGCATCACCGACCACCTTCACCTATCACAATTAGAAAGGGTATAAAATACCACAAACCAAGGCGGATGTTCCTCTGTTAAACTCGAGTGTACATAAGGGTAGATCAAATCAGATACAACACAATTAATTTATCAAAAGTAAACCACACATGTAGATAACAACATCTATTTCTACGAGTAGGGACAATAACGACATAAAAATTAATGCAGAAGGAAAACAAAGTCTTCACAACTGGCATAAAATATAGTAGTATTATTCCTTCACAACATGAAATAGACAACCTGAAATAAAGGTAAGTTAATCACTATCACTAAGGAATTATAAATTCACAAAGTAAATGCTAATTAACATTCAACACAATAAATCATATTTTTAACAACAAGGTGTAACTCTAAATATAATCAAAAGGTTTCTTGGAATCTCATAATCACTCTTCCAAGCTTGAAGAGAAACTCTTCTCAAAATAATCTCCCAAAAATATATATCTCCCCAAAATAATGGAAGCATTCCACTATTTATAAGTTCCTAGGCTGAGCCATTACAATCTGGGCCCTTAACTAACATTTAACTAAAAATAGAAATGTCATTAATATTAAGGGAATAGGCTCCCATAAAAATAGCAAATTTGTTGAAAGGGTTTGACTCAATCAACCCTGCAACTTTGACCGATCTAGAGCTTGAACCTGTCCTTTCATGGCCGCTCAGCTTTGGCCTGATTCATCTGCATCTCCCTTACCTACAATTTTCTACTGTCCTTCCTCCCATACAACCATTCAATGTCTGTACTTGAAGAAGCACTTGATAACCCCATGAGTTTCTTCATCTTCGGCCCACATGCATAGTGATTCACTACGTCTGCTATCTCGATCTCTTTTGTGATCCTGGCTGAAATCTTTGAATTTTATTTATGACTTTCTTTAGTCTCCCTATGAAATTTTGACATAAGACTAGTCAGTCAATGGAGTCACTATTGAAAGTCTTGGTGACCTCATCGTCATGCTTCACCAAATCTTTGAAATTTTCCTTAATCTGATCCTCAGGAAGAGCATCGATATTTTCATTGAAGAATTTGCAATTGGCGTTGTCAAACTCCTCTGAGATGTCATTCAGGGCATCTATAATCTCCACTCATTTCTCCTCCAATTTCTTAATCAGATCTTGTAATACTTGACACTAGAATTCCATGGCCTTTTGATATTCAAATAATTTAGAGGCATCATCAATCACCTCTTCCTGAAGAAGCAAGTTAGAATCCTCTTCTCTAATGTCACTCCATGTTGCCAAAGTTAAATTTAAATTATTATTATCTTCAGAGAAGGATTCATCCATCTTGAAATGGTGGTTTTTGCAACCTGCAAATCATTATATATCTCAACTAGCTTCCTTGATCAAAGGATTGGCTTCCTATAGAATTCTCTCCATCCATCCACTCATTGATCTCCCTTTCTAGCCTAGCTTCTCGAGCTCATGATAAGAAATATCATTGATTGTAGATGAAATTGTCATAGCCGTAGTAGTTGAGACTTCAGTGGATGGAGTGGGTTGGGTTACTTTACGCAATAGTGCAGTGAGCTGCTCAACCTTGGCCTTGAGCTCATCCTTGGTGGCCTTGTCTTTGTCATATTTCTCCAAAAGGGCCCCAAGAGTAGTGTGTACATCTTGTTTGGCTCCTTCATGAGTAGCCTTCCCCAATGAGAATTTTGATATCTAGTAATCTGCTACTATGATTGTTTCTTTAGTTTTTCCCTCAACGGGGGTGGCCACCTCTATCACACGCTCTCCAGATGAATTAACCGTCAGACTTGATACGGTTCTTGGTCTCTTGGCCTGTCTCTTGGGCATAGACTCCAATATGCTGAGATCTATAACATCCCCTAGAGGAACCTTTTTCTTTTGCTTGGGAGTTTTTCTAAATAGCCATTCTGGTATGGCTAGAGCCGTGAAGATGGAGTGGCAGATCCAATACCTGAAACATCGGTTAGAGAAAGATCACTAGAAATACCAGCTTGGTATTTGAGCAGAGGTAGCAATGATGGAAGGTGTGGATGTAAGGACAACCATAGGAATTGACAGAGCAATGTTGGGGGTTGTGATTGAAGAAAATGGAAGTGTTAAAGGAAGTGAAGAGGAAATGGGTGACCCAATATTTTCCCCAGCTGATAGAACTGAAGTGACGAGAATACTTGGGCCATAGAAGGGGATGGGAAAGAAGAAATGATGGTGGAAGTGGAAAGAACTGATATTGGAAGTGATAATGGAGGAAGGAGAAGATGTGATGGATCCTGGATGATACTAGGAGAGTCACTGACTTCAACCACTTCTGTCACAGGCACTGTAGGTGATGTAATCTTGGGAAGCAGAGACTTGGAGAGAGATGAGCCACCAACAACAAATGAAATCTTCTTTGGAATTGTAGGAGCCTTTTGAGTCGACCTCTTGCCCTTAGTGGGTGTTGGTTGGTTTATTGCTGGTATAGCCCCTGTATTTGTAGGTTGATTTTCCCCTTTGGGTGAGATTCCCAAGGTGGTCAACCAACTAAAAGTCCTCTTTAAAATGGGTCTCGCCCTCTCCTTGGTATTACTGCATTCTTCCACATACCAATCAATCCATGATAGCAGTTTATTGGCAACATTATCATTCTTGTATGATGAATCCAAAACCTCATCATTGTCTTGCATGTCCTTTGGCACATCACATCAAATTGTCCAAACCAAATTTCTGAACTTTGAGGTAAGTGGGAAATGGACTGATGTGTCTCCCAAACTTACCCCAATAATCAAAATTAGTCTCATGGATGAAAGGTCCACAGGGTTACCTCAGCCATTTTTGCATCAACATTTTTGCCTTGTGAATATTTGGGCAAGAATACCTACCAATCGAAATAGGGAAATGCATTCCCACTTTGTGACGCTTATTTTGGATTCGATGATAATCCAACAATTACCGAACTAATTCCAATAGAATCCATTTGTCAGTGGGACACCTCAGCAATTTTCTTGGGGCACCTATGAAACCCAGAATCCGATGTAGGTGAATGTAGGAAAATGGAAGTAGATTGCTCCCCATTCTCGCACTTCTTGGAAAGCCTCATCAGAAATCCTCCGATTGTATAGTTATTTGTCAAAATGATAGAGGATGACAATGAAGAAAGCATCATTGACTCTTTGAAAATGCCTGCTTCCTTCATCCAGAGTGAGTTGGGGATAAAAGTCATATATTTGGGAGGTGCTGCAAACACCCCTGGTATTCAAACCCACAAAATCTCCCATAGTAGCAGCTACATATATACCAGAAAGATGTCATGTAGAAGGTATTTGTTTCTGACACTCTACCCAATTGATAGCGAATGGTGCTACTAATATGCTCCCCCATCGGATAAACTCATCATTCTTCTTGATAGTTGCGATGTACAAAAACATCCATTCCTGGAATTCCTTTGCAGAAGGAAGACCTAAAACTCTGCTTAACAACACAATAAGATCATTGAATTCCTGAATAAAATCGAACAATGCATAGTTTTGGGTAATTTGGAAAAATTATTAGCCAGATAGGATTTCATCATAATCTTTGAGCATACTTCCTCTTTCTTATCCCAATGTTCCATTGTTATTTCTAGTGAAATTGTGGTGTAATCTTGAACGTCGGAAGTTTAAGAAGATCCTTGAAGAAATCTGGGTCCAAACAGATTACCACCTTATCATCACTATCCTTGACTAACATGGAGTCTTTGTCAAAGTGGGCTGCTGCAGCTAAGAAAAAATCTTGACGATGCATAGATGTGGGAAAACTGGCAGTAAGGGTAAGCCCATTTTCGTAGATGGTTTACATCCATGGTTTCTTGTTTAGAGCCTTTAATATTTCCTAGAAATTGGGAAGATCAATTTGTCCTAGATCAATGTCCCCAATATTTCCTAAGTCGGAGGACGGTAGCAGGATTGGGGAGCAACCCCAAGAAATGAGTATTTCATCTTCTCTTTTCCCTTTGAAGTGGAAGCAGACATCAAACCCTGTGTTTGAAGTTGAAGTTGTAGAAATTCCAAAACCTTAAGGAAACCTCCAAAATTCCAAACCGGAAAAGTTTCGAAAGAAATCACTAAATCAAAATCTCTGAAAATTTTCTCTGAAGGAGTTTCTCGAACTGAAATCTCCAAAACCAATTTTTCTGAAAAGAAATTTTCCGAAAGAGTTTCCCAAAGTCGAGGTATCGAAAACCCAAAAGCTAAAAACCTCTGAAATTCCAAATGAAAAAGTTCCAAACCGAGATCTCTAAAGGAAAATTCCCAAACAAATTTCCTGCTTAATGAACTTTCAAAGGAATTCCCCAAAGGAATTCTCCAAACGAGTCTCTCTGAACAAGTCGAGGAATTTGTAGAAACGATGTTAAATCACAAAATCTAGAACATGAGAAACGAAAAGAAGTATGGGAGGCCTAAGAGGATCCTTTGAACAACTTTGAATACCTAGAGAAAACTCAAAAAGTGAAACATGGTGAACCAAGGAGTGACATCATAAAAACACAGAGGGAAACCAAAAGGAAAACCAAAATGAGAAGGAAACAGAGGAAAAAGACCTAAAACCAAAAGAATATAAACAAAAAACCATACCTTGAAAAAGACATCAGAAAAGTACAAGAATGGAATGTCAGAGCAAATGTGTCAGGTAAAAATGATAAGTAAAAAATTGAGTTTAAATAGAAATCTCGATATTAATGGTAAAAATCCGGTCCATACGGAGGTAGGTGAAAATTAATTGCACATAGAATCTCCGAAGGTCTCAAAACCCAAAGCTTCCGAAATTCTGAAAATTTAGGATTTCGGACTTCAAAGATTGGGAAGCAAAAAGATGAATTGGCGATGGAAAAAATCCAAAACCTGAAAACCTGAAAGTCCAAAAATTGCTTTTAGACATTTAGACTTTAGAAAATTTCAAGTGAAAATCCTAAAAATGACTTGGAGAACTCCAAAACTGAAACTCGAAAACCCGAAATTCAGGTTTTCAGACATTCAGAACTTCGGAATTTTGAGAGGGATTTAAACAAAAAGGGGCCAAAATTCCCAAAACCCGAAAGCCCGAAAGTCCAAAAATCGGACTTTCAGAGTTTCAGACTTTCAAATTTTCAAGAGCAATTCCGAATCTGAGCTAAAAAACTCCGAAAGAGGAAAAAACTCAAGTCTGAAAATTGAAAATTGAAAATTGAAAATTTCAGCTTTAACAAAAATTCACTATGCGAGGACTTCTTTAAAAACATTTGTTTGACGCATAGATTCCTTCCGGGTAGGTTAAATGGTTAATAATAGCATCTTTGAAGAGGGAAATATTTGAATGCATTTCTTCCCAAAGAAGAAACATAAATTAGATTGTAGGAGCACCCCAAATGCTCACCTGGAGGCCCTACCCATGAACATAAATGGAAGATTTCAAGAAAGCGAAGAAGAGCTTGAACAAGAAAGTGAAGGTGGTGATTTCTTAGAAAATGATGAGTTTGAGAATGATACACATCAAATTCTCGTGAGTATTTTGGATGTAATGAATAAGATGGAGAAGACGCACCCAATTTCTCATGTACGGTATTCACTTGTTCTCATTATGAGAAAGGAGCCTCTTCCTTCACCGATACTAAGAAAAAGAATGTTGATGATCCTCCTATGGCGACTCCGCAAAACAAAATAATCAGTCGAGGATCTTCACTTCCACCTTCCATGGAGTCGCATTGCTAAAGCCTGATCCTGTAACAAGTAAGAAGGCTACCGCTTTTCCAAGTAAGTCTTCTAATGCCTCTCCCAATTCTAAATCTGAATCTTCTCCTACAAAATATAATACCTTGAAAGATCCTATTATGCCATTCAAAGTACCCTCCATTCCTCAAACATCAAATCCTGCTCCTAAGCCTATCTTGGGTCCAAAATCAGTCCCTTCACCCCTTATCCGCATCTACTCCTTTGACTTCATAGAATATGCAAACAAATCCAAAGTGTAGATTTCAAATCGAATATTTACGGGCTCACCACCCGAATCGTTGATAAAAGAATACTTGCAAAGATCACAAAAAGGATTCCGCGTGGGATAGAAGGATAGGATTGAAGGCGCGGAAGGATAGGAAGGACCCGCGCATGGAAGGCAAGTTCATATTTTAGGACTTAGCTGATTTTGGGTATGAAGATCTATTTTTGGAAGATGGTGTGTGGAACACATCAACGATGCAGAGATGTGCGCGCCATGCACTGTCCATATTTGGAAGAGCGGCTCAAAGCGTCTATGCATGGAGGTAAGCTAAGAATAGAATGAACACTTGATTATCTCGTAAGAGGACTATAAATAGCACACTTGCATGTGTGGCTATAATTATAAATGACGTGTGGCTATTAATAGCATGCGACCTATTTCTAGAGTAGTTAAGCGGTGAAGGAAAGTCCCCACCCTATATATATGATGATTAGGTGCATAGTAAAAGAGAGACTTGTATGTGTGTGGAAAAGATATATAGATATGTATGTATGATTCTGAATATGTGTATCAGATTCATATGCACCTTAAGATGAATTGACAATACTGTAAGGAGATTTTATATTTATTAATAGATGGAAGATATTGGCTGAATCTAAGTATCATTCTATGTAATTGAGTAGTGCATGTTAGTGTTTCAATCATGATTACTGTTTAAGCTTGTTCTTTCATAGATCTATGGGTAGCATGCACTGTAGAATGATGGATTAGTCATGAGTCTTTATGTATCTTCCTTCATCATGTTATCATCTTGTTACAAAGAACCCTAAAGAGGGACCTAGTACCTTTGCGCACTTCGGGTGAGCACTCAGTCTAGGCTGAGTGATGTGCCAGCATGACTAGGGTGTTATCTTGCAAATTCTAGGCTGCATCATTGGTTCCGTTGCGGACCTCTTTTTCAGTTGTTTTCAGGATGGTTCGTGATGAAGACATATCGGTTAACTCTAGCAAGTATTGAGGAATGGATACATGATCTAGAGGAAGAATATGCATGACGGTTCAATAGTGGATCTAATTTTAACACACGCACTTGGGTAGAACAGAACCTGTATGATAGCTTGTATGAGAGGTTTTTCATTATCTTTCCAGTATAACTTTACGAGTGGCTTACGGCTTATGCATCTCAACGAGAATTGGAGATATCGGACACTTGTTTGGACACAGGAAGAATTTCAGGATCTTTATAATGCTGATCTAATTTGGACTCGCATGGTGGATACATGGTTTCGTGGTGTTCTAAATAGTTATATTCTGGAATACTCCATTTTGACATACTCTTGCCTAGAGGTCACTGAATTTCAATTTTTGAGATATCCAAGAGGAACATATTTACACGATATTCCACTAGCGATCAAGATATTAATGGTAACTTTGAACTTGGAGAGTAAACCGATGGCTAGCTAAACTTCACCACACGTGAAGGTAGGAACAAGTTTGGTATTAAGATGGCGGACCTAGCGGAAAAAATAGAGAGAGAAAAGGTGACTTGAGTATAATGAGGCGCGCAAGAGAGAAATAGAGAAGCAATGTTCCATTGCAGAAAGTATGGCGTTAAGGAGAGAGCTGGCTCATGAAGAATTTACGGCTCATGTGGAAGATGTGGAGCCAAAGCAACAGGAACTCCCCCATCTTGGAAAGCATGATAGAGATCCCTTCTCGGCCTTGCATATGGAAGTATGCCAACAGAGACTACTTGGGCCACAGGCATGCATCTTAATCCACTTGGTGACCTAGCTTTTGTGCTTGGTTTTTCAGTATCTAGTATGACAAGTAACCAACAAGCTAACTTGGGAAGTAGGAGAATAGGAGTAAGTCAGGGATCAAGTACACCAATGATAGGAGAGACAACCTCAATGTTATATGGAGGAGCATTCTTAGGTACATCATCCACCCAGAATGTGAGCACGTAGAATGTTGGATTCACCTCTGGAAGTGGAGCTACCTCACAAACTGTAGGGGTTCAGTATAGTAGTATGCTACTTGTCGCTCGAGCACGGGGAGTAATTTATAGGTCCTATTCCAACTACAGGTGGCAGATCAGGAGGTATAGGTGGTTCTAGTTTTGGTGGATCTAGTGGTTCTAGAGGTAGAGGGAACCCAGGGGGTTCTGGATCAGGTGGTCAAGGTCCACAGCAACCACAAAATATCTACATGGAGATGTCCCTTCATCTCCTAGAATATAGAGGTATAGAGGATGCTTTGCCAACATGTGCATATGTGTGAAATCTTGTGGCACGCTAAAGGGATTACAACTGTTGAGTGAAAGGCAAAGTCAATTCACTACTACATTATAGGGGTGCGCACATAGCTAGTATAGGAAATTTGACCCTGATCAAACTTGCGTGGATTATGCAACACTAAGGGATGCTTTCTTAAAAGAGTTCCATATTCCTAAGTTTGAGTAGAAGAGTATAAGTGTGCTAAAAGATATCAAGCAAGGCACTACTAAAAGTGTATGTGAGTATGATGCTTGTTTTAAGACACTTCTATCTAAGTTGTCTTATGATATTCACGCTAGCCAACATGCACAGTGGTTCGTTGGAGGATTGATTACACCTTTTAGGAGGGCATTTTCACATAAGACATACACAGATCCACAAAAATCACTAGAAGTAGCCTTGCGTGTTGAGGCAGTTGGGAGCATTGACACTAGTGTTAGTCCATTTCTAGAGGCACAGATTGTAGCTATGACAAAGCAGTTAGAAAAGCTATCGGTAAATTCAGCCCATGAAATGTGCTCAGGAATTTGGTGTACAGATTGTGAAGTGGAAGGTCACACCAAGGATAGTTTTCCTCATAGATATGTACGTTCATTATTACTGGACTGTGAAATTTTCCATTTGAATCATGATGCTAGTCACTATCCTTTATTATAATGCGTGATAAGGAAGAATGCATCTTGCTTTTGCAAGATTTACAGTCCACGACCTATGATAATCACCGAGGATTTTTGGTCGATTGGTTAGATCCATGATGCTATAGACATTAAAGTACGATGCAGAAAAGTATAATGAGATAATTCTAAGGGAAGAATGAGCACTGGGGATCGAGATCATAATCAAATGTGCTATGATAGGAATGAGGGGCGTTTGCGGAGGTCATGGAGGTTGTGGTGGATATGGAGGATGGGACCATGGTGGAGGAAGAGGAGAGTTCCCTCATGGAACATGTTATACATGTGGATCCCCTGATCACTATAGGCGCGAATGTCCTCAGAATAATACATGTTCTTTCTGTGGGAAGAACCATAGCTATGAAGAGTGCTTGAACTTATATGAGCATCTGAGTAAACAACATAAGCAAGAAAACAAAGGTGCCAGGATGGTTAGAATCCGGCATGTGGTATAAGACCAATGCATGCCCAAGATAACAAAAGGACCTAAGGCATTTCCAGTAAAGATCACTACACGTGCTGAAGTTGCACGTGCGTGAGAGGCATTGCATCAGAAGCCTATGATTACCAAGGAGGAAGTTTTGCATGCGAGGTACCTAGATCATGCTTATTAGAAATAAGTTTACAAAGATACCATGGAAGTGCTAAGGAATCTTTAGGGTGAGATACAATACCTAAAGGAGAAAAAGAAAGCATCGAGAGGCAGTCAAACTGGTATTAATGATCTATGGGAGGTGTGCAAGATGTTGCGTCGGAGAACATTATTCCACTATTGGGAAGTTTGTTGAAAGGGAACACTTCATGCGTAATTTTGAGACCGAGCGATAGATTCTACATGCAAATCTCCCCTTGATAGCATTGATTATGAAAAATAAATTACTCTAAATGTTATTGTGGATGGGTGGCTGTTGAGAAATATATTGATTGATACAGCGCGGAAGTAAATGTGCTTTGGCATTAGATGCTTGGGTACAAATGGGGAGGCCTCAATTGTAGCCATCATCTAATGTGTTGTTTATGGAAAACTAGACTAAGGCCACTCTCATATGAGTGTTGAAGGATGCATCTATAACTATACAAGGGACCAAGTTTACTGGGGATTTTGAGGTATTAGCACTTGCAGAAGCAGATAATTTTCTAGCCTTGTTTGGACGCCCTTGGTGTTATGCGAATAATGTTGACTTGATATTCAATAAGGGATATATCAAATTTGAAAACAAGGAGGAGAGGGTTGTGATACCTTTGAAATATGGGAAATCCACACCCTATGTTGAGCCCCTAAGTGAGGAGGACTTAAACAGAGTCTATGTACGCACTATTTAGGACCCAGAGGTCAACAAGCCATCAAAAGAAGGCATTCTACAGTGGGAGGATTCTCATTCTATTAGTGACACTACGAATATTGCTTGTGATAATTAGGCTCATGGTATATATGAATTATTAGGGCATGAGGTGAAAAGTGTGGTTGCGAACACGAATATATTTCATTCAATTCGATAGATAGGAAGTACAATACCTTGGTATATAGGGACAAAAGCTCTTTCTGCCTTCTTGAAGGCTATGTAAATGTAGTGGGCATATCTAGTTACAAGGAGAGATATGCTAGTATATACACTACGCGGGACAACAATGCACTGGTGGGAAGTCCACAGAGATAACCTTATACACTGGGAAGAGATTGGAATAGCTTTATCTACCAGGTTTATAAGGAACAATGCACCTACGCAAACTGTACTTATCATGGTAATCAACTTATTTGGCATCACATTCAGTAGTGTGAGAGACTTTGGACAGTGGGACGGGAGCATTACCACCGTCACTCTGGGTGCATAAATTGTATTCCAAACTCCAAGGATGCACACGTGCTTAGTATGTATATGTAGAACTACATAGAGAAACTGGGGAATGGAAAAATTTGACTGCAAGTATGATTCAAACATTTGATTATTTCTTGACTTAACCTCCGTAGCAAAGGCATTAAAATTTGTCAATCACTTAACTATGGGAGATAGTGCAAAAGTAGAAGAGCATATTTAGGAATTATTCAGTTAGACAGAGTTCAAAGCATGTTTTGAAAAGGAAGAAGAAATAGACTCCAAACTACTTGAGCACGCTTTCCTTGAGAGAGGAAAAGGTAAGATGGTTTACATCGTGGATGATGATGAAGTTGAAAACTTAGATATTGAGCATTCACATGGGGTACGCGAGGTCTTGGAAAATGCAGACAAGGACACACGTGCCTACCATGAACCTATGAAGATAGGGAAGGTGAATATAGGTTCGGAGGATGAGCCTAAGGAGGCCATAATTTGAGATTACTTGGTTAGACTCGGAGGTAGCAAAGATCATCGAGTTACTCGGAGATTATCAAGACTTATTCCTAGAGGATATCATGAACTTAAGGTGTGCATAAATCACTTGGGGAAATGAAGATAAAACTTAAGGATGGTGCATGGCTAGTTAGAAAGAGACCTTACAGGATGAATATGAATTTACATGAAAAGGTAAAGGAATAAATTGATAAAATGTTGAAATCCGAAGTATCAAGCCCTCGATGAGTTAGAATGGGTTAGCCCAATGGTGATCGATCAAGAAGGACGGATGGATTAGGATATGTGTGGACTACGGGGAGCTGAATTCTACATGTGTCACAAACCCTTTCCCTACACATTTCACTAAGGAAATACTATAAGGAGTTGCAGGGCATGAAATATATTCTTTCACAGATAGATTTTCGGTATCATTAGGTTAGGATCGCTCAGGAGGATCAAGAAAAGACAACATTTACAACTGAATGGGGCAATTTTGCCTATACTGTGATGCCTTTTGGGTTGAAGAACATGCCTACTATATTCTTGCGAATAGTTTTTTAGGCATTCAAATATTTTATTCACAACTTCTTACAAGTCTATCTAGATGATTGGACAATATATGGGCTTGTGAAAGACCATTGTGACAATCTACGCTTAATGTTTGAATGATGCAGATAATTGAGTATCTCTTTGAATATCAAGAAGTGCCTATTTTCTATGCCATTTGGGATATTGTTAGGACATATCATCTGCAAGGAAGGTTTGTTAGTTGATCCAGCCAAGGTTGCAGTCATTTTAGGCCTAGAAGCACCTACTAGTCAAAGTGAGGTGCGCGTATTCTTAGGTCATACAGGGTATTACATAAAGTTTATAAAAGGGTATGCTAGAATTACAACACCCTTGGAAGAATTACTAAAGGGGAAAGGTACATTTTATTGGGGAGAACCATAACAACATGACGTTTGAGATATTAAAAGAGAGACTTACTACCGTGCCCATTCTACGCTTTCCATCATGGGATAAACCATTTCATGTACATGTGGATGCTTTTGGTATTGCCATTGGCACTGTGTTAGCTCAACTTGTGAAGGTATTATTGATCATCCAATTTGTTTTACTAGTAGGAAGCTGACTCCTGCTGAACGGAATTATACAACTACAGAGCGTGAAGCTTTGTTAATGATTTATGCATTTTACAAGTTTCAACAAGACTGTAAAGCAACACCATTTGTGTTTTATACAGATCACATGGCATTAAAGTACTTGGTAAATAAGCTAGTTTTACAGGGGCACATATGCAAATGGGTGCTCCTATTTCAAGAATTTGACTTCATAGTTGTGGTAAAGCCAGGGAAAAGTAACTCTGGACCAGACCATTTATCTAGAATCAATACAGAGAGGAGGCATAGACAATTGAAGAAACACTTGCCGGATGCACAGTTATATAGGTTGCAACGTGCGCCCATGGAACTAGAAGACATTGTTGTCTTTCTACGAACAAGTATGGCACCAGAAGGAATGAAATCATTAGAAAAGAAGTAGCTTGCTTATACGTGCGGTACCGTTTATGTTGATCAGTGGTGACCTTTACAAGTTAGGTAGAGATGAAGTATTATGCCATTGTGTGTTAGATCATGAACGTAAGGATATCATGAAAAAATATCATGGTGGTATTACAGGAGGCCATTATGCAGGTGATGTGACTACCTTGAAGATCTTAATTACTGGATTATGGTGGGAGACACTATATAAAGACTATAAAGACTATCGCAAGGCGTGTGATCATTGTCAGTGCCTAGGAAAACCAAGGCAAAGAGATGAGATGCCTTTGAGACCAATTACTAGTGTTGAACCATTTGAGAAATGGGCCATTGACTTTGTAGGACCTATTTCGCCAGCCGCACGTAGGACTGGATCGTGCTATATCATTACTTGCACATATTATCTCACACACAGTGGGCGATAACAACACCTACCAAAGATTATGCATTGGAGCTACAATAGCTAGGTTTCTATGGGAGAATGTTCTTACATGATATGGATGTCCTCTAAGCTTGACAAGTGATAGAGGTACACACTTTTTGAATGAGACAATCAAGATCCTATTATATGAGTTTATGGTTACATAACACAAAACTACACCTTACCATCCTCAGGAAAATGGAACTACCGAGGCTTTCAACAAAATTTTGGGCCAGACTTTGACAAAAATATGTGGTGTTGGAAGAAAGGATTGGGATGACAAGGTATCGGCTATGCTTTGGGCATATATAACAACTTATAAGAGATTAAATAAAGCCACACTATTTCAATTAGTGTTTGGTGCGGAAAGATGTTATCCATTCTTCCTATAGAATTTATGTTACCTTGAAGGAACCAAAAACTAAGCTCCTTTATTTTGGGTTAACTAGCTTCCTTTGTGCCTCAGTCAAATTTTTACACATTTCAGGCACTCAAAATTTTCGGGTATTACTTCATCAGATAGAGAATTCTTTCCCCTTTCTAGAAAGGTAAGGAAGTCCTCCTAACTCCTTGTATTTTGCAAGTTATGGCTCGACGAAGTTTGGAGGGAAAATTTGCCAAGGCAGGAGGAAGCGGAAATTTTTTTGCACTTAGCCCTTTTGGGCAAAAACTCAAAGGAAAATTTTGGCCTGCAAGCCCACAAAGGATAAAGGAAAATAAATTGATTAAGGCCCACAACTCATGAAATGATGCCACGTGTCAAGGCGGAGCGGCGGGGTGGAAGGACTTCAAGTTTTTTGGCTTTTTTGTCAAAGTGCATCAAAGGAAAAAATAGAAGCGCATCCCCACCGAGCAATGAAATGATGCCACGTGTCCAGTTAGCAGTGGGAGTTGAGGCGTTGGGAGAATTTGGAATTTTTTTCCAAAGTGGTTAAAGGCACAAAGGTAAAAATGGAACCACATCTTTGCAGTGGATCAAAAGCCAACACGTGTCGTGGAGTTGTGAACCGGTGGAGGATTTTGGGAAAATTTCCCAATTTTGCAAAAGGAGGAAAAATGAAAGGTTGGGCCCATGGATCAACTAGAGGGTGCCACATGTCATCGGAGGAGCAGGGCATGGATAATTTTTGGGAAATTTTCCCAATTTGAAAAAAGAGGGAAAAGTTGATTTTGGGCCCGTGAACCCGAATTTTGCCCTAATTTTGCCATTTTTGCCCTAAATCTTCAGAGGGGCATATCTTTCGCACTAGAGCTCATATTTTTCATGATTTTGGTATCATTGGAAAGATGGTGAAATTCTCCACATGATGGACTATTCAATTTTAATTTTTGATGGATTTTTTCAGGAGAAAAATGGGAAAATGTCTCTGACATGGAAAAAACATAGAATCTAGACCCCAACCAACAAAATTAATGAAGTATGGCATCCATTTCTTCTCCAAAGATGGCTTTTGAATGCATGAAAAAATGGATTTTGAGGGTTTCCTTGCTGTTTTAATGGATCTTGTTGGTGGTTGGAGATCTCAAATCAATTTTCCCACATTTTTTCACCTTTCTTCATTCTGTTCGAGCGATAAAAGCCAGTTTTGGCTCATTTGTAAAAAGTTGTTCATCCTTCTTCTCTGCCTCTCCCTTCTTTTCTTCCCTAGGGTTGAAAATGGAGTTTGAACCTCCTCCCCTACTCTGTAATGGAATTTTTCCCTCTTACCCATGAAATGATGTTCTATGCAAACTTTTGGAGCAATAAAAAATGTGTTTTGTGATGCATTTGTCCATCCTTGCTCATTTTTGGTTGTTTTCTTCTTTCCTCTCTTCATTACAGGTATTTGTGCATGTTTGGATGTTCATTATAGGTTTTGGAGCTATGTTCATGGATTTTTAGAAATTTTTTTGTATGAAATCCATCTTTGGTCTGTGATGCACTTGTCCATCCTTCCATTGCTCACCTCTCTTTGTTTCCATGGTAGTTTTGATAGATGATCAACATTTTCCTTCTTTGGTGTATCACCGTTTTAGTGTAGGCTCTATTTTTTCCAGTTTTCTTTCTCTCCCTATCTCCTTGGAAGTTAGATTAGGAATGGATTAGCTTGCCTACACTAGAATAGCTTATGGTAGGTAGTTTAGGAAGAGGAACCAACCTTCTTTGGAGAGCTTTCCCCATTTTCAAAGGTCCCACACTTTGGGAAAGGTCAATGTTGTGAAATCACACCAAATGACATTGCCTTAGAAAAGTAGATCCATATGTCATTTGGGGGTGCTGTGAATTTGTACTAACACCTTCTTTGTGCATTATGCATCTTTGGAGGTCTAGGTGATGAATAGGATTTAGAAGAACGGATTGAAAAGATGATTCAACTAGATGAGCGTTGAACCATAACATGGTGGAGTTAGAAGCAGGAAAAGGCCAGGCAAAAAACATGACATGACAGAAACATAAGAGATAAGAAGTTTGAGATTGGACAAATGGTCTTCTTTATGACTCAAAGTTCTTGAGCCATCTAGGAAAGCTCAAAGTACACTGGTTGGGGCCGTATGTTATAACTTCTATACTTGAATCAAGTGCATGCCAATTAGAAGCACTTGATGGAACATAACTACCCGGTTACTTTAATGGGACTAGGCTGAAGCCCTACTATAAATAAGTCTTCTTGGTGTTTGTAATAAGGTAGTGTTGCCATTTAGTCTAGGTTTTTAATTCAGCATTTCCTTAATGTATTTCCATTATTGTCGCTATACTTTGTCAATTTAGTTGTTGTTTGTGTAATAAGCGTGCTTGCGCGCATGAAGCTAATTACTTTGTATGAAGAATGTTTATGCACAGAGGACTGCACATACCTTTAGTGTGGGGTGGTTGTCGTTATCCAAGAAAAGGACTAAGGGACTTGAAAGGTGAAAGAAATAAGCTACTACAGGTGTGCTTTAAAGAGGATTTCTTCTCAAAAGGTGACCAAGGATGAAGATGGATGAAGGAACAATATAACATGAGGTAAGAAGAGGCCATGATAGCTACCAGGAGAAGGTGCAGTGATGAGGTACTCGGGTGTAGGAGTGCATGCTGAAGAGAAGTCTATGACCAGAAGGTAGGAATGCGCACTAGAAGGTTATAGCTAGGTGCGAAGATGTACCACGTGGAATGAACAAATTTGGTCAATGAATGAAGGGATATTTGGTTGCATCAAAATTTGAAAAAATTTATAAGGAAGGGATGCGGATTCATTTTTACCATTGCAACTAAGAATATTTGAGCAAAGAGCCAACTGCGAAGAGCCGAGTGATCGATTTAAGGTGCGAAGGGTGTGAAATCAAGCGTGACAACCAGATCTATGCTTTAAGAAGCTTGCATCCCTAGTGGTGAAGGGTTTGAGAAAGTAGGGAGACAAAAAGAGTTAGGTTACAAGGTTTCCACCTAGGGTAGAGTTGGATCGAGCTAGGGTTTGATTCGTAGAGTTGCAGGGGTGAAGAGGAGACATTGGCAAGGTAGAAATGGCACCAAAGAAGGCATCTACAACAACAACAAAAGAAAAGAAGAAGGTGGTCGTTGAGGAAGAAGAGATGGCACCCAAAAGTCATTTTTCGAGATGCAATACCTAGAAGGAGTTATTGTTGGCCAAGAATGGGATTCACCCATTAGAAAAAGTAAAGTGAGTGAATATAATCATAGGACGTCGGAGAACAAAAAGGAGCTCGACTCCTTACTCATGGTTAGAACCAACAAACACACGGTAGATGACATGTCGGTATATGATGATGTAGGTGAAAAGCTCTTGAAGAAAATTGGGGTATATCAGTTGTATGAGCTGCCATATTTCGGGAAGTATGAGCCCTTATACCAGTGGCTCATGAGTAGGGTTCACGAAGACTACTTCTACTTTACAGGACATAGAGTTAGAATTTTGTCTGCGCTTGTTTCATCAGTGATAGGTCTAAAGGCCATAGGAGAGGATATAAAAAGTGACCTCACAGATAAAGCCACAATTTTAAAGACCAAACAGGAGTTGGGATACCTGAAGGGTCCACGCGGAATGGACATCGACAAATTTAAGAATTGTCTAGTTGTACAAGCTGCAACACACCTGGTTACCAAGTTGAATGATCAGGAGTGGTGGTCGTAGGTAAACACCATGTGGTTACATGTGGTGCGGAAGATGTCGGAAGGGACAATATACAACATTGCCAGCTATATTACATAAAAAATAGTTGAAGAAGCGTGCACAGGAGGGAAGATTGGCTTTGGGGCTATTCTCCTATCATTGGTCTTCATGGAAATCAAAGTACTAGATGGACCAAAGGAGAAAAGATGGGAATACCCCATGGAGAACAAGTCCCCTCTAAAAGATTCAGAAAATATCTATGCAAGGGGCTATGATAGATGAGGTGAAACAAAGGGTGGAGAATTGGTATGATAGGCTCCACGCGACATTTGGGGAAGAGTGGCGAATACCAAAAGACCTACCAGTAATGGTAGGAAAACAAGTTTAGTTTGTTGTATACCAACATTTTTGCATCGTGTGCTTTCCAATGAACGATGGAACTTGGAGCCCTTGGTGCAAGTTACCTTACGCCTTCACTGCAAGGTATTTTCAGGAATCTATTCATAGGTTTATTGACATGTGCAAATTAAACTTCAATGCGAGACAAGGTAGACTTGCGACTACCATACATTATCAAGAAGTATGTATACACTTCCAGGAGTGCCTACACAGAGAGAATCATTTATGAAGTGTTGAACATCAAGCCAATAAGCTTGGTTGTAGCACATTTAGGGGTAGCGTTGGTGTATCTCCAGTTAAAGCCAAAGATGGAGAACAAAAATATGTGGAAGGTGAGTTCGCACTTCCAACACCACCAAAAGGGAAGCATACAATGGAGAATGTCCCAGCACCTAAGCCCTCAGAGAAAATCAAAGTACAGGATGAGGAGGAAGAGTGCGAAGATAGTGGCGGCTTGGAGCATAGGGGTAGGAAACATCCTACAAGTTAGAGAGAAGTTGAGCACGTCGTTACACCACCCCATCCAAAAGAGGGGGATGAAGAGGAATTAAATGAGGTCCAAGGGGAGCAAAGGTTGAAAAGTGTATTAAGGAGAACAAGGACCCAGGTATTACCCCAACCTCTATGCGCAGATCACCCCGACTCTCCCCGCAGAAGGAAGCGACCGCGAGAGAAGGAGGAAGATGAAGTTGAGTGAGGAGGTGAAAGAATCTAAGGAGAGTGTGCCTACATCTCCTACACCCCCAGAGCACATAGAAGAAAAGGGTGAGGCATCAAAGGAGGAGGATGGAGAAGAGAGAAGACCAGAGGAAATAGCTGCAGAAGATACATAGGACATGGAGACGTAAGCTCCAAATTTGGAGGCTAGAGTTCCTAAGCAACAGAAGTCTAAAAGGGTGAGTGGAGAGCACATTCCACTAGCCATGGGGTATGCAGAGGACACATGAAAGATTGTCTACGCCCGCTTCCAGAGCACAATAGCGTAGAAGGATCTATTTGGCTGGGAGTTGATGGATGAAGATATGGTGACTATGTGAACATGAAAGCAACTATCCTGGTTGATGCACACCCACATGGACGAGCCTAATTTCGATGTATGTGAAGAGTCATGTGTGTCAAGGTGATTGAAGAAGGCACCCTAGGCTAGACACATGATGGTAAAGCCTACTATCATGTCGACATTTAGTAGGTCGAGAATGCGCTAGAAAAAGTTTCGAGGTGGCCATAAGGAACATGGATAAATTTGCCACAATTAAGGCAATGCGAAAAGAGTCAAAGACGAAGGACGCAGAGATAACACACATAACACAGAAATGGACTTATCACATAGGAAAAATGAAGTATTCATAAGCATCACAGAGGAGATTGGGGACAAGGTGATCAAAGCAAGGCCACACTTAGAACCCAAGGTACCACAAACATTTCCTTTAGCGATACACTATGTGGGGAAGTTGGTGGAATTGGTGCTCAAAGATGAAAATCTGCATGTGCAAGTGCTAGAATAATCAGAGAAGGATGCAGAATGGGAAAAATCATCTGTGATGAGGAAAATCACATTGTATGAAGGGCTATTACAGGCATTACATGAAGTCTTGAAGAAAGTGGATCAAGCTTTAAATATATGCACAGATCCAGAGGTGCTCATCAACATTAAGACCTTGGAAGAGAACAATGAGGTCCAGAAGGCCATGAAAGATGAGACCTTGGGCCACGCAGAAAGGTTGTCCATGGTTAAACAAAAGCGTGAGGCCCTGACAGCAGCACAAGAGCCACATAAAACTCGGCTGGAAGAGCTTGGAAAGTTGATTACATAGAAAATGGACCTTTTGGAAGGAAAGATGACATCCATGTCCAGTGTTGTGTTGGTTCTGACGAACACGAAAGGAGAAATTGTGCAGATGAGTTAGAATCCATAACTATGGACATCCCGGAGAAAGCGGAACAGTACTCACCGAATGGCAAGATTTGGAGGTGCAATAAAAGAGGAGTATCCAGAGCTGATGCTACAAACTGATACTAAGGAGATTACTTAAATAACCTCGTATAAATTATTTTTTTGTCCACATTCTTCATTCTTATTCTTTCATTATTATTATTTCCTTCAAATTTTGGAGATAACCATTATTGAGATGATAATGAGATTAGTGTGGGGTAATGTTGATCAAAGAATACTTGGAAAATATCACACAAGGATTCCGCATGGGTTAGAAAGCCGTGGATCCAAGGTGTGGAAGGATAGGAAGGACCCGCGTTCGGAAGGAAAATTCATATTTAAGGACTTAGCCAATTTTGGGCATGAGGATCTATTTTTGGAAGATGGCGTGTAGAACACATCAACGATGCAGAGATGTGTGCACCATGCACTGTCCATATTTAGAAGAGCAGCTCAAAGCGTCTATGCATGGAGGCAAGCTAAGAATAGAATGAACACTTTAGTTATCTGTAAGAGGACTATAGATAGCACACTTGCATGTGTGGCTATAATTATAAATGGCGTGTGGCTATTAATAGCATGTGACCTATTTCTAGGAGTAGTTAAGCGGTGAAGGGAAAGTCCCCACCCTATATATATGATGATTAGGTGCATAGTAAAAGAGAGATCTATATGTGTGTGGAAAAGATATATAGATATGTATGTATGATTTTGAATATGTGTACCAGATTCATATGTGCCTTAAGATGAATTGACAATACTGTAAGGAGCTTCTATATTTATTAATAGATGGAAGATATTGGTTGAAACTAAATATCATTCTGTGTAATTGAGTAGTGCATGTTAGTGTTTCAATCATGATTACTGTTTAAGCTTGTTCTTTCATAGATCTGTGGGTAGCATGCACTGTAGAATGATGGATTAGTCATGAGTCTTTATGTATCTTCATTCATCATGTTATCATCCTATTACAGCAACCCTAAAGAGGGACCTAGTACCTTTGTGTGCTTTAGGTGAGCACTCGATCTAGGGTGAGTGATGTACCAGCGTGACTAGGGTGTTATCTTGCAAATTATAGGTTGTATCATGAACAATTCAAGAGATTTATCCTATACATCGAAATGGTAGTCTAACACCCAATGATGTAGCTCATCATCCTAAAGGAGTACTACCAAACCCACCTACACCTCCCTCACAGAACATGCTCTCCCTGAGTGCATCAAAGAATGATAAAGTTGAACCTTTCTACGTCTCCCTGCTTGTTGGAGGATATGTACTGAACAATTGCATAATAGATTCTAGTGACTCAGATAACGTGATGCCTTTGAAGGTTTCTAAAGCTCTCAAACTCACCATGGATCCACCCGGTGGCTCTTGTTACTCTTTAGAGTCAAGAAAGGTCCCACTTGTAGGGAAGGTCAAAGATGCACAGGTGTCTCTCGCCAAATTTTCTAGACAAGAATATTTCAGTGATTATTTTAGTAGCCGATGTCCCAGCCTCATTCAGAATGTTGCTGAGTAGAATTTTCTGCTGAGACTTGGGAGGAAAAATTCAGATGAATTGGTCATCCGCAACCATACCAATGAAGGGAGACATGGAGAAATTGCTTCTAGAAAAGAAGATGAGGTACACTGTGCAAAATTTTGGAAGCCCAGAAGCTAACATTTTGTACCAGGGTAGTAGGCAGATGAATCACTTTGTGGCGACCGAGGAGGAAGAGGATATACCCATCTTGATAGGTCCAGACATGCCTTCCTAGAGAGATTTGGATTTTGAAGAAGCATTGAGGAGATTCGAGTTACAAGAGTGCAACTCTAAATTTCCAGACGATGCAAACCATGAAGAAGAGGAAATGGTTCTTGGTGATTTTCAAGCAGAAAAATTAACATATGTGCTTATCCACGATGAGGATTTATTCTCATTCCCATTTATGGATGAAGATGACCTTAACCAAGCCATCTACAGAAATACAAAATCAGCTTCTGATGAGCCCATGAAATGTTTGAAAGAAATGTTTGTACAAGAAATTCTTAGAGTTGTAAAAGAAAATTAAGATTTTGAGCTCGAGTCTTGATCTCCCGATGTAAGCCACAAATTTGTAAGACAAGTGTGAAGCTGATTTGGAAGCCTTAACCAATGTGAAGATTGGCCATATTAAAAGTATGATGCTTGTTTTTGAGCTAATGATTGATGGATGCAATAATGAAATGGAGATATTTTATTTCCCATTTGAAGAGGAAGAATGTTTCCATGATGAAAAAACTAAAGCAAGAAGTTTTAAGGCCTTTGAATTTGAAGCTCCTCTAGAAAAGGAGTGATAAAATGTAACAGTTCCCATGATGATGAGGTAATCCCTCTAGATAGTTTCCTTGAGCTGAAAAATAAAGATCCTTTAAAGGCGTACAAAGAGGAGTAGGAAACAATGAAGCATAACTCCGTGTAAAAAATATTGGATACAATAGAAGTTGTGGAAGATCCTGAGCTGATTCTTGATCTCTTCACTAGTGCCATGGACATACAAGACAAATATTATTTTCCCTCTGATTCTCCCATCAGTACTCAAATGCCTCACAGTGAAGTAGAGATAAAGGATGAATCAAATGTTTCTCATGGAGAGGATGTCAATGAGCATAGACCCAAAAACAAAAGTAACTTAGAATATACAAGGAATTTGAATGAAAAGAAGCCCAGGGAAGCAATGAGATGTTTGATGGAGAATCAACTATATGGATAAACATGGAAGCGCTGACTTCTATAAACAATTGAGGAGGGAAGGTACTTCTTAGAACCCATCAATGGATTTGTAGAACATCATCACTCAGTCTACCCACTCACGGGTAACTTTTGAGAAACGAAAAGTGCTTTAGTAAAAGTGGGTTCTTCCCCTACCTTGTCTGATAATAGGTGTGTTTCCCTTTTCGTTGTGTGGTTTTGTTTTCCCTTCTATTGTGTGTCATGTGTTTCCTTCTTATTTCTCCCTTGTTATAGGTTGTACATGACTCTGCAAGGCCCAATGGATAAGGCACTGGTCAACGAATTATAGGGTCTAGAGATTGAGATTCTGGATTCCCATGTCATGTCTTCACTATGCTCAATCCATGTCATGTCCCCAAGCTAGAGCCAACTGTTGTCACCCTCAAAATCCCCCTCATTTTCTAAGTCAAATTTGAAGATTTTGAGCTCATGCCCTCCAGAGGTGTTCAAGTAAAGTTGGAAGTCTAAAAAGATAGAGAAATTCATGCTTTGAAGTTGTCTAAACTCTTCAGTCTGCACGTTTTGATAAATTTCCCATTTTCCTGTCTAGACCCATGAAAATTCTATTGTTTTCCTCATTTGAATGAAATTTTCAATCTTTCTATGGCCATGGATCATCGAACCTTGTATTGTTTTCAATTCCTTGGCTCATGAAAGAAATTTGAAATCAGGGCACGAAATGGTGGAGTTTTCTTCTTCTACATTTTTCCATAGTCGAGAACGATGGGTGTTTTCTTCCCCATCAAATTTTTGCTCTTGTCATCCATGGGTACATGGACATATCTAATTGGAAGCGGGTCGGTGGAGAAATTTGAGGTTTTTAGCCTCTTTGTAAAAAAGGTGAAAAGTTAAAAAGTGACCCGCAACCCCGATCAGGCTTAAAGGAAAAAGTCAAATCTTGGGCCCGCCATTGGAAAGTCAAAGCAGGGAGGCGGACCGTCGGGGAGATTTGAGATTTTGAGCCTCTTTGTAAAAAAGGCAAAAAGTTAAAAAGTGATCCGTAGCCCCACCAAACACAAAGGAAAAAGTCAAATATTAAGCCCACATCAAAAGAGTCAAAGTGGGGAGGCGGGCCGGTGGAGCAATTTGTGTTTTTGAGCCCACATTGAAAAAAGGTAAAATTATAAAAGTGACCCGTGACTCCTTCGCCAATCAAGTGAGGCCACATGTCAAGACCATATCAAAAGTGGGTAAGTGGGCCAAAATGTTCCAAAATGCCAAATCTCTATAAAGTCACAAAATGCAAAAGGAATCCTCCATGCCCGCTCCAATAAATTTCTCCCACGTGTACGACTCTGATTTAAAGTTTCAAAGGCAAGATGAACGGTTCAAATTCAAAGTTACAAAACAAGTGTAATGACTGCATTATGAAAAGTCTGGTTTTTCCGCCATTGGCGTTTCTTCGTGAATCAAGAATCTGAACGGACGCAAATGATTGAAAAGAAATTGTAAACCATTTCTTGCTAACAAAGAAGAAGTTGTAACCATTTCTTGGAGGAGATTTAATGGCTTCTTCACACCATTGTACAGGTTAGCAATTGATCTTGTAAACTCACGGGTATATTGTACTTTGAGAGAACAAAGGAGATAGCCATTTTCTTCCGTTCCCCCCCTCTCAAATTCCTCCATTTCTCCACTATGTACAACTTCTGTTTAAGCAACAATACAAGAAGAAGGATTTTTAGCCTCTTTGATGAGGATATTTTAGAAACTTTGAGTTCGCAATCTTATCTTGTCTTATTGCCATTTGCAGGGTTGTTTCTTCTCATGAATGCATGTGACAAATTTTCTAACTAGTGTGTGCAGGAATATGATTTCCTACCTGCAACATTAGTTCTCCTACCTCTTTTCTCACTCCCTTTCCCACTTTCAGACAAAGTATTCCCTAGCAAGAGATTGCTAGCTTTGCCATAGGGTCAATGGAGTGCCCCTGTTGGATCCCCGATCGAAAGGCCACCACAGAAATCCACCTTTTCATGTGCATGCATATACGACAACTACTGGTTAAGTAGAGGGACTTAGATTCCCAGAGCATTGGCAAGGAATCCACAAGTTTTTCCACTCGACAAATTTCCTCGCAAACACCCCTAAATTTAGGTGGGCCAATTTAAATTCAAATTGTAATCTTCATGTATAAATATATTTGTTTAGCATTGTAATAGGGGTTGGAATTATTGTTGATATTGTTAGGTAGATAACGATTGAAGATCATTGTGTTGGATAGATCTAGTTAGTTGTTGTAATTCATATTCTTAGAAACCTCATGATGTTTATGTAATGAACTATATCGTTTAATGTAAAATATGTGTTACAATTATTATATTATGTTGATGTGTGCATTAGGTTCTTTGTTTGGTTATTGTTCCATTAATGGATGTGATTATCTTTTAGTAGGATGTATGGTTTAGGACATCCAAGTTATAGTTGTGTTAAATGTCAATTTTTTAAAGTATCCAAGAAAATATCATCTGCACTAGCTTGCACACACCAACACCACATCTCCTTTAAGACCTTGCACTCGACCATACAAGGATTTGGCTCCCTCACATGCTTCGGTGAGTGTTTGTTTTAATCTCCAATTGATGTGCCGATGCACGTTTGTAAATTATCTTGAGGGATACTCTTAGGGTGTGGACTCTTGATTGGATATTCGAGATAAAAATCCCAATAATGATAATTTTATTGTATAATTTATGATTCCTCCATGACTTGATTGATAAAATCCCCCATTTTTAGGTCTTTAAGTTGGTTTATAACCTTATTTTTCCTCTATCCATTCTTACTAATAACATATTTGAGTTTAGTAATCATATTGTTTAAATTACATTCCATAAAATATTCCATCCACTTTTGAATGCTAAATTTATAATAACTCGAGGGTAAAAGAGATATAGACAAATATAAAAGAAATGATTGATTCCTTTTCTTGAAAATAACACAAAACTACCGAAAATATGTTGTATTATTATTTCAAGGCATAATGTATAAGTAAGAGACAATATATAAGTATTAACCATAATTAATACCACACTTCATGTTAGGAATTGTTTTATGCTTACACCCTAAAACCAATAAGTGAATGGCTTGAAAAGATTTATTTCCTTACTTATTAATAGGTGTAAGAATGTTACAGGTAGAATATTTTGAATTAATTAATCCTTATTAACTCATACAACTTAAAATATAACTATTAATGTACAATAACGATGAAAGGAACGATGAACCAATTTCTTTACACACAAAGAAGAATGAGTACTTAGCTTATCGGACAAGTGCATACATGATATGGGTGTGCATTACTGAGATTATGACTACAAAATTCTCATGTGTGGAACCATATAAATCATGTTGAGGTGTAGTGTGGTTCAAGTATTGATCTATATAGTCTTGGATCAACATATGTTGGGGTTCTACATTATGAGATAACCTTGATGTGTAGTCCAATTATATCACATTTCACATGTTTTCATACCTTTGTGGTCATATTTTATACCATCCCTACAACATCACATTTTTATACTCTTATAGTCACCTCCATACCTACTTTTAGCATGCACATAAATTTGTCATGACGCCTTTTAGAAGCTTTGAGTCTCCCTCCATCACCAAGAGTTCCTTTTTAACTTCTATGATTTTGTATTTCCTACACCATGGTTGATACCATTTAGTTAATAATTTTCATAGTCAATGGTATCAACTAATAAAAATTACAATGCCCATCATGATTAATATTTATATTCGGCCTTTGATTGATTTTCCTAACACATAACCATGAATCATTCAATCTACGATCACTTGACAATATGTCCTTAAACCCTTAGAGGTATTGAATTTTGTCTTGGGATTTTACACTTGGAGTATTGGGTACTTATAATCTTCAAGCACATGATTTACACTTACTATGGTCTTTTAATCTTTTGGAGTCTTTGGATTATTCAGCTAGAGATTTTCCTAGGTCTCCTTTTATTCATTTACGACCCCCACATCTACTCTCTCATAAGGTGATGTTAACCATGAGGTGAAGCTAATGAACCAACGGTGTCTACAAAATCAAGTACCTTTAACCTTTTTTTTTTCCTTTATGTTATTTCATATTTGGATGTTTGTATGATGTGGTCATGCATAGGTTAGAATATAACAACATATTCTTGATCTATTACATTATTTATCTATCATCTCTTGCTTTATAAACTACCATTTCTGGTTTTACAACCTCTTACAATCTATGGATCCTTACAACATATGTTATCAAATAAAGCATAAGAATCATGATCTTGTTACAACTTAATCATGACCTTATTAGTTCGTGCCTACAATAGGATATATATGTTTTACCCTATTCAATAGTTTTTTTCTTTTAGCCAATCAACATACAAAATTATTTCTTGAATTTATAGTTTTATGTTTTATATTATATTTAATCTATTTTAATAATAATTAATAAAAATGTTAAAATAACTTTTCTAAAATATTATTGGTCTCTTGCATATGAGATGAATAGTTGTAGGTATTATTGTCTTACACAATTTTCCTTATTTTTTAAATGATGATTTTTAAAAATGTTGTGTATATTTGATTTCACTTTTTAGGTGATTTAATCCTATTGTAAACACTAAAATTAGGTCATAGTCCCCTTAGTCCCCCATAAAATAAACACCACGAACACATTCACCTAACCATGGCCCCTTTCATCCCACTCTAATATTAATTTAATTAAATTAATTCATTATCCTCACAATATTTATTATTTAAATATCCTAGTTGGGATAATGCTTGCATATCCACCTCATCTAGCCACCTCACCCTAAGACCTATTCTTAGTAAGTTGCTATAACTAACTAAGACCTACCCAAACCCTAAAAATCAATGCTTACATTCCCTCTAACCACATTCCCATTGTTAGAAGGAAGCTTCCATGCTAATCCACAAAGTAAATGAAATGAGATCCCAGAAAATCAAGGGGATTTGCCTAGTTTAGTAAACCTAGGAAATCCCACCCTAACCGATCTTTGGTTACCCTAAACCACCACCGGTTAAGCCTAATCACATTGGTTACCATTTAACCCCCAAAACAACCTTATTTCGAGGTTGACAGATTTCTAAGAGATAATCACATCTTTTGAGAACAAGTGAGAAAACTAGAGCTGCATGCAAGTAGAACCAGCGTTAGTACACACATCAGAGCATCCATAGCCAACACTGGAAGCAATCACATAGCCATTTTCCTTCATGGGAGCATCGGGAAGCACCAACACCACATCAAGTTCCTTCCATTTGATCACCCACCATTGCCAACCAGACATTAAGCTCGTACAAACAGTAAGTTTTGTTAACCTACACTAGTTCATTATCGTTTGGGTAGATCCTTTCACTTATGTTGTTAGTTTATGTTCCCATTTCATTCCCCACCACTTTACCTCCATGAAAACTTGACCATCCTTTTCCCATACCCCCTGAAGTGCCCATATCCGGATCTTAATCATTCTTGTGCACACCTAATACCCACACGAATCTTGCCATCGCCCTTCCATCTTCATCTAACCTTAGATCTACCCTCGCCTCGAGTTTTATTGAATTTCTTGTACCATGACCATACCGACATCGGTTACCCACAACCATCGTCGGTTAACCTAAACCGACACGGTCATACTAAACCAACATCAGAATCTGTGCATTTTACCAGAAACTAAGAACAAAGCTCCTAAACCTCCACCGAATACCCAAAACCACCCAGAATCTCACCCTGACCCATATCAGTACCCTGACCAAGACTTTGACCTTCCGATTCAGTCATAGCTTAGCCTGTTGTGAATGAATTTGCTTATTGTAGATGAATGAGATACCTAAATCATTTTGACTACAGTAGGATTTTCTTTATTATAAGCATTAAGTTGTTTTAAATAGTGGGTTGACAGCCGTCTAGGAAGTATCACACTTCTCGGATCTAGCACACGCTAGGCAGTCCACTGCATATATTGTTTAACTTTTATTTGGTGGTATTGTTTTCCATTTCAGGTAGTTCCTCCAAGAAAAAAGGAATCTCTCACGATCAGCTATGGATCTAGAAGTCATATGCGCACAACAACCTACAACTGACATCTTAACAGGTATTCCTCCTAGCCCATTACCCTTATCTGTTTTGTCAACATTCAAAGAAATGCATCTAGAATCAGGTGAAATATGTTGGCACGCCAGATGGGACCCATTCAGGGTTCTTTGCATTATTTCATTTCTAGGTGAAAACGTTGTATGTTTGTTTCTTTTGTAAAAAGTTCTTACATTAAACTTTCTCCCTTGGAACCTTCTTCTCTTCTATTGTCTAAAAGCAATATTATTTTGGTGCTTAAAACAAACATTTCTTCCCTTTCATTAGTATCACATTAGTGAAAGAGCATATTTTCTCCTGTTCATCTATTTGTGGCATTGAATTCTACATTTCGATTTGGGTTTAAAATTTATTTCATTTCATTCTACTTTTCTACATTAGCTCACATTAATTGAGGGCAACCTATATGCTTTGGAAGTCATTCCCAGCTGATGGTTGACAAACGAATCGTAGAAAAGCACTTCCTTTCTTTTTCTCTCTCTGAGTCTTACCCAAACATCACAAATTTAAAATATTGTTGGCTTGGAAATTCATCTCGGGGAAAAATTGGTGGTTTCCAAAACAACACTATGGGAATCTAAGTCCCTCTACTTATAACAGTGCAGCTGCCATATTATGCATGAAAAACAAGTGGATTCAATGGTGGTTTTTCAACCAGAGATCCATAGGGGCACTCCACTGACCCTATGGAAAAGCTTGCAATTTCTTGCAAGGACAGAAAGTGGTCTGAGAGTGGGAAAGGGGAGTGGGAATGAAGGCAAGGAGATCAATGATGGAGGTAGAACATCAGATGCCTACAAACATTGATCGAAAGTTTATGACACACATTTAAATGGAAGAAGAATACAAATTTGTAAACCGAGCTACAAGATGAATAAAAACACATTGGCCACAAAGTACCAATCAAATCCTCCATAAAAGGGGCATAAAATCCTTCTTTTCTTATTGCGGTAAATTTGAAGTAAAAACTTGTACAATGAAAGGAAATGGAAGAAATTCACGAAAGGGAAGCTTGGAAGAATGACGACTATTGTTTTTTGTCCTTTGTTCATGAAAATCATTTACAGTCTTCAAAAAATCAAATTCCAACCTCTACAATGACTTCTAAAAGCCATGAAATAGCTTACACAAGGCAGTTACAACTTCCCAAATGACCAAGAAGTAGTTACAGTCGAGATCCAATCATTTGGCACCATTTCAGATCCTTCTTTTGTAGAAAAAATGGCCATGGCAGGAAATGCCAGAGAATTTAATAATTAAAATGGTTAAAAACTTGCCAGATTAAATGTGGGCCATTATATTTATCTTTTGCACCTTTAAATATGAGCCATCCACGTGGCAAGAGAACATTGGAGTGGAGTTGGGGAAACTTTTTGCGTTTTTGCATGCTAGAGACGTTTTCTCAATTTTCTCCCACAAAACTCCATCAAAATTTAAAATTGAAGTGTCCATTGTGTGGATAATTTCACCAGCTTTCCATTGATACCAAAAACGCAAAAATCTGAGCTCTAGATTGAAAGATATGGCCTCTTGAAGATTTAGGGCAAAACTGGCAAAATTAGGGTCTGCGGGCCAAAATGTGACCTTTTCCCTCTTTTTTCAAATTGGAAAATTTTTCCCCAAAATCTCTATGCCCCCACCAACCCGATGACACATGGTACTTTCTGGTTCATCCACGGGCTTCAGAATAACATTTCGCCCTTTTTGCCTACAAGGGAAAATTTTCCCAAAGTCCTCCACCGGCCCGACCTCCGCTGCTGATGTGGACACGTGGCACCTTTTGATTCGATGCGAGAGATGCGGTCCAACATTTCACCTTTGAGTTTTTTAGCCAAAAGGCTAAGTGTTGAATTTCTCTCCGTGACTTTGCCAACTGCCAATTTCCTTGGCAAAATTTCCTCCTTACCTCCGCGGGCCCGCCCCAGGGAAAATTTCCCCTCCAAACTCCACTGAGCCATAACTTGCAAAATACAAGGAGTTAGGAGGACTTCCTTACCTTTCTGGAAAGGGGAAATAATTATCTATCTGATGAAGGTGTTTCTAAGAATCCTTGATCCCTTAGGAAGTTCCAAATTTCAAAATACTCAGACTGGACCATTTTCAAAGGGTAACAACTCAAAAATTTCTAAGTCCAGACTTGGAAAAAGAAGGAAAATTTTGAGGGGACAACAGTGGCTCTAGCTTGGGGACATGACATGGATTGAATAGGGAGAAAACATGGCATGAGGATCCAAAATCTCAAGTTTTAAAACATATAATGTTGACTAGTGCCTTATCCATTGGGCCTTGCAGAGTCATGTACAACTTCCGAGGAAAGCAAGAAGGAAGAAGAGGACACACAAACCAAAAACACACCAAAAGAAAAAGGAAAAAAAAACACACAACAAAAGAGGGGAAAAAACAAAACTATGCTACAAGGTGAGGGAAAACTCACTTTCACTGATGATATAGCTTCAAATATTTCCCACTTCTAGGCAATCCTAATGGAGTCCCATCCAAGTATGATAGGAGAAAAAAATTCTCACCACAAGTTCCAAGAATTTGAAAAGGTCCCAGCCACAAAGAATCAAATTTTCCATGACTGCCCTTTGGTTCTCTTCTCTTGTCCCAAAGTAGGACAAAATCTCCAACTCGAACTCTCTTGCCTTGGTCCTTTTGTCAAAGAGATTTTTCACTTTCAGCTTGATGTTCTTTGATTTTATCAACCACCTGAGATCTACTTTCTTCCATCCTCTCAAGAAAAAGGATCCTTTTGTCAATGGAGTCTTTGTATTGGCCATCATCCACCGCTTGAAGCAATCTAAGAGCTGGCATTTCAATTGTGATGGGGATCTCTGCTTCAACTCCATACAACAACTGAAAAGGTGAAGTACCAATGGCCTTCTTGGGAGTGATCCTGTTAGCCCACAATGCATCATACAATCTCTTGTGCCAATTCCTCTGATTCTCATCAACAAGCTTTCGAGAAAATGGTCACAATGTTCTTGTTACTTGACTCAGCTTGACCATTTCCTTGTGGATAGTAATCAGAAGAATGTGCTAGAGAGATTCCAAAACCGTAACAAAACTCTATCAATTCTCTTGAAGAGAAATAAGTGGCATTGTCCACAACAATCTTTTGAGGCACCCTAAAACAGACAATGATGTATTCTTTGATGAAACTGCAAACTACTTTAGAACTAGCTTGTTTGGTTGGAATGGCTTCCACCCATTTGGTGAAGTAGTCCGTGGCAGTGAGGACATAAGTATGCCCAACAATTGAATGGGGATTCAACACGCCAATGAAGTCCAGCCCCCATTATTGAAATGGTTCTTCAATAATCACAGGCCTGAGAGGCAATGCAACTAACTGTGGTTTTCCAACAAATTGCTGGCATGTTTTGCATTTAGAAACTCAAATTTGAGTATAAAAAAAGAGAAGGCCAATAATATCTACCTCTAAGAATCTTGTGGCAGTCACCATTCATTGAGAAGTGTCCACCACATGATTGGTCGTGATAGGATTTAAGTAACTTTCCTTGTTTCTCTTTTCGTAACATCCCCATTTTAAGACATTAGAACAAGGGAATTTTTTTTTTTGATAACGTTCTCTATTCTAAATTACGTAATTCAAAACATATGTGCAAGTTTTAATAATTGTTCTCTGTTCTAAATGACATAATTTAGAACACACAATGCTTTTAAAACCAATGTTTTCTATTCACATATTCATAATATGGAACACACATTCCATGCCATTCAATCATATAACAAACAACCATATCTTCTTTGCATGACTCAAAGAACTACCGATCTCCCATTTAATGGCTCGGAGTTTCATCGATCTCTCATTTCATGACTCGGCTACTTACCGATCCTTCATGTTAATCCATGCATTATAGACTAAGTATACTTGGATCCCTTTACCTTTTTGGTTATTGAAGTGCTCCATTTAAGAGGCCTATCTGAATATCTGTTACCGATATTCATTTGAAATCTTGCTTCTTAAACTAGGTGATTTAGGAAAACGCAACCAGTAGCTTGCGATACTTTGGCCAAAGTTTTTCACATGCTTAGCATGATCATATTCCTAGACGAAATACTCAAATCAATGGGAATAAATACTTCACCCCACTTCATCTATTACCTAGAATGGTCTTTTCTCGACTTACATGTCGAGTCCTCTTGTCCAAGGTTGAACTTTAACCCAAGATGGCAATATGAAAGAATATAGAAAGGAACTCATGATGATTAAAGGTATGCAGACATACCTCATCGACCCTAGTCGATTGCGTGTGTCTAGTTACCTTTAGTCTTCATGAGTCACTCCGTATACAAGGTCACATTCCTAACTTGGTCCAAAGTAAAACTAAGGCCAAGTCCAAGCTTATGTAAACCTTGATGATTTGATTCGGAAGGGTGTTGTAACATGTCAGCTATAACATTGTGTCGTCATGAAGGCCTAGCCTTCATGAAGACACCTTATTGCAGCTTGGTGTGTGCCAACATCCTATGGAATCCTCCCATCTAGGGTTACACATCCAACTAAAAGTTTGATTAGATTCTTATCTTAAATATTTTAAGAATAAGTTTCAGCAACCTTGTTGATCCTCTAACCTCATAGTTCATTACAGTTGCATAACTAGGAATGACTTGAATTGTCTCGTAGTTTAATATACATTCACTCCTCCATACCGAAGGATTGCATATTCCTTTCTTAGTTCATTAATTTAAGCTTCACACTTACATTCCACTACAGCTTAACGCAGTAAGATTAAATCACTAAACTTAATCAGGTTCATTCACAACTGATTTTAAATTCAGGTTTCCATTTACAATAGACGTCATTTGAATGAGGTCTATTTCCCAAATGAATGTACTCATTTATTCACAATTACCTTTCTTTAGTTTAAGATTTGTTAAGAGGAGATATGATTCCTCCTTTCAAATATCCTTTGGGCAAGACATCCCAAGAATATTAACGAAATCTGAATACATAATTCAATTGTCCTTTCATTAGTATTTGTTAGTTTAGAATCCAATTCTATATTTCATTTATACAAGAGTTCATATGTATTTTACTCTTTTACTACTGTCAATTTAAAAGCCCATATTGACCTAAGTATCAAGCAATTGCACGTTCCAACTTAAAAGTAGTATTCAAGTGAAGAATAGACGTTATATCCTTTTAAATTTAACAGTCATCATTTGAATAAGTACAAATTCAACGAATAAGAATATGTTCCCGATTATATTTCAACAATTCAATAATGGTACAACATTTAAAATAACACACCATTCCCTTCTCTCATTCCTCAAGGTAAAATTTACACATTTTTACAAGTCCAAACAATCGGACTTCAATCATGCCAATCAACATTGATAACTCAAAAAGAAAGAAGAATACAACTTTTCCTTTTCCATTTCCTTTGAGAAAATAATAAAAATCTTAGAAAATATCCATCCTTTAGTTAATCAAAAGAAGCATCATAAACAACATGTCTTCATTATTACTCACGGAATCCATCTGCAAAATTTATTAGCATGGGTCAGTTCATCAAACTGAGCATGTTAAGCACTTATCATTAAAATGAGGTGCTCTTGACTAACTGTCTCAATAAAAGAACTCTGCTTTTATGAAACGTCCCGTAATAGATATGGACATCACGTAAGGGTTAAGTACTGATAAGGATGAACCATTTAAACAACCAAGTCTTGATAAGTAGCATCAAAATCAGACAATACTATTAACTATCAACTCCTCAAAAATAATTATAGTTGATACATAATGATATATCTCCGTTTTATTATTGTTTCCTTCAAAAACAAAAAGAGTTCATTCTAGATTTAGAAAAATATTACAAAGAATATTTTCTCTAAATAATCCCATATTAGAAGCATTTGTAAGAACTAAAATATAGATATTACTGTTCGAATGCAATCACTGTCAATTCCACTCCATCATTGAAAATGGGATTCATAAAATGAATTGACTAGAAATTTAAACAGAATTCCTTCATATTTTACTACTTAATTGACTTTAACCAATGCAAATGCAGAAGAGAAAGGCAATCATACACCATGACAACAACCTATGTCACCATTCAGATTTCAACCAACAACATAGTACTCATCCAATTCAGAGAGAGAAAACAATAGGTAATTTGTAATTACTTACACCCAAAGGTAGTCGCAAGTTGTTCCAATATCAAAAGAAAAGGAAACAAGAAAAGAAGTATATTTTTCTCAATGAACTATTCTGTAATCTCTTCCAGTTACCTCAACCGAACTGGTCAACCCTATGCAGGGAAGGATATCAACTAGAGATAACAGTCAAGAAAAAGTAATCTATAAATCGATAATCCAAACGAAATAGAAATTCCCATTACTTCTTTTCCAAACATAGCCGAGACCTAAAGCAGTGATATGCAATCTAGGTTAGCACTAATGTATATCTCTTTTCACGAAAATCCCAGTCGATCATAGTAACTTACTAGCTGCCAAAAAATATACATACTCAATGAATTCATTATATAACTGAACCACAAGTATTAATAATAACTGAACCTCCAATTGCCACCATTTCCATTAGTTATTTTCACTGAAAACAGACACATTTATCCCAGGTATAAAATGAGTAAGAGTATACAACAAAGCAACATGATCCCGATTTCACTGTAATAAATAAAGAAATCATTTTTCAATTACAAGAGTAAGGAATTTACTCAGGTTCAGTTTCAATGAAAACAACAAAGAAGTTTAAATCCACAGATTATATATATATATATATATATATATATTCATCATTGAGTTCAAAGAAGGAATAAAAACTGTATGCTCTACCCAATCCATCAACAACTAGGTTACTCTATTCCAGGTTTGATGAGAACTTATTTCAAACAATCATTCATGGGTAACAAAAACAAAATTAGGAGGAACAATGTATCGTTTTAGACCAGGCAAATGTAAGATGATACGATAAATCTATTGTTCCTAAAAGAATTCACATCCCATACATTGTAATAATAAGGAAGAACAGTTCACGTAAAAAGTCCTATCAAAGCATTCACATGGATTCCATATCCTTTGAGAACACACATAATTCCAAAAACAATATACACATCACTGTCACTTTCAACGAGTTCCCAACCCACAAAAGACAACAAAACCCGTATACCCATCACTTTCGAAATCAAAACAACAGAGACAAAATCCATGTTCTATTACTATTTCAACAAGAATCACCCATTTACTTTCGAAATCGAAACAACAGAGATGAAATCCATGTTCTATTACTATTTCAACAAAGATTACCCATTTACTTTTGTATGCATCAAGGAAATACCCAAATCACATTTGTTTTCAAACGATAACTCAAACAAAAGATCACATCTAAACATATCAACATATCTTCACAAGAACACACATTTATAAGAGCAGAGTTCTTTTAATGAAGATGCTTAATAAAGAGCAAAACTGTTTAAGGAAAAGAGCCTAACATGCCTAGTATATTTTCTTGTTAGCTCGTGGAAGGTCACAACCGAGCTTCTCTGAGTTCTTCCCTCCAACAACGTTATTCAACAGTTCTCTCAACTACTTCCTTGTTTACACAGGTCCAGAAACCACTCGAAGGCGGTCGAACAACAATGGTGGAACACAAACTTGCAGGTTCGAAAGGGCAACAAAATGCAGAGAGAGAGAAAACCCAAAACCAAATGAAAAACAATGGCTCACAAAAATCCTCTTTCCTCCTTCCTAGGTGGCCAGTTACCAAAACCAAGGCAAATAAATGCATTGAATGCATTTCCTTCCTCTTTCTCCACGCCACCACCGATTCAGATTTGGCGAGTTCCTTCTTATAAATTTGCATGTAATTTCAAATTTAGTTGTATTGTTAGTTAGAAACCTCTAACTTCTTTGCTCCCACCAAACTTGGCGTTTAAAACTTCAAGGACTGCAATTAAAGTCCTTCATTAAGTTTAAACCTTCCCCCCTTATCCTCCCACTTGACATGTATCCATAGGTCCCTTTTAGGACTAGCAATAGTTTAGGTCTCAAATTAAATAGTTAGGTTTCCTTCTAGGTCGTAGGTCCTTAGGATCCACCTTAGGTTAGTTTACAACCCCATTTTAAATTAAAATCCTTATAGGATAAAATATTATTTCATAGGTTAACACATAACCCTTACCAATTCCATAACAGGTTCCTAATAGATTTTACCACCTTAGGCTTAAAACCGATATAGTGCAGGACATTCCATCCAAGGCCAAATATATGCCTTAATGTCCTGGTATCAACCCTTTTTCTATCTTATGCTTTCCAGCTGTTATAACTCATATGTATCCAGGAAATCAAACCTTACCATTGGCAGCATGGTGCCAAGCAAGTATACATGTAACCAGGTTCTTTAAAAATTTACAACGATCTCCAGCTCGGTTCCAAACTTTATTTTATTGGAAAGTCAACCAACAAGATGACAATAAAGAAGGCTGAGGCATACCTTGGATCAATGGAATTGATTCAAGGTGTGTTGTCACATAATTATGAGTTCATCAAGTACAAAAGTAATTCTGCAGGTTCACAACTTTACAACACAAGTTATAAT
The DNA here is from genome assembly GCA_018340775.1 of Taxus wallichiana var. yunnanensis. Taxonomy (NCBI): domain Eukaryota; kingdom Viridiplantae; phylum Streptophyta; class Pinopsida; order Cupressales; family Taxaceae; genus Taxus; species Taxus wallichiana. Next base: position 506,156,080 of record CM031244.1, on the reverse strand, counting down.
GACCTCAGTCCCAAGTAAACAGAGTTACAATATACAAGGGTTCAGAACAATAATACATGATTTTCAAGATTAAAGGATACACCTTTACATGACAATTTTCATTTCCACAATTGCAACATCACAAAACGAAGTTATCGTAGTAACTGCCAAAATCAAGACATTACATTTATCAACACATCGAAGGAAGCAACCATCCATTCCTTTCTTATAAAGCGCATGATTCCAGATCACGTACTTAGTTGCTTTCAGTTTGAGAGTCCTTCTTTTCTTGTAATCTAGATGAGAGGGACATTCTCCATAAGTAAGTAGAAAAGTGATGTCTGCATACCACTCGTCAGTAGTGGTTACAAAGAGAACTTGCGGGCAGTTTTCTGGGCAAGTTAAACAAGTGTCATCTTCCTCTCCGTGTTGAAATTTGAGAGTTTCATCTTCAACAATTAACTTACACAGACCGTTTCCTCTTACCAGATGGGAAGGTTGAATCTCTAGGTCATACTCTTGAGTTTTTGTAATCCAATTCCCCTTTTGACTTTGGGATCTTGCTGTGTCAAAATGGATTTGATTGCACTTCTAGGGACCATTACCATAGTATGAGAATTGAGAATGTAGAAGTGGAATTTTTTATAGCTTTGACCACTGTGAATGCATGCTTTTCTAATTGATTATACTTGAGCTCATGTTTCTTCAAAGGACAGCTCATGAAAGAAATGGGTGCTTCCAAATATTCGTCATTCTTCTGGACAAGGACAACAGATAGAGTGTGTTCTGAGGCATAACAATACATGATGAACTCTTTGTTAAAATATGGAGATACAAGAGTAGGAGCTTTGGCAATAGCTCTTTTTATCTCTTCAAATGCAGTTTTCCCTTCATGGCTCCATTTGAAACTTGATTGAGGCCTCATCATAGAAGTGATGTGCTTTGTCAGTTCAGCAAACTCAGGGACAAAGTGGTGAAGAAAGTTTACCTTCCCAAAGAATGAATGTACTCCTTTCTTACTTGGTGGGTAGAGATAGTGCTTGAATAGCTCTTACTCTTTCGGGTCAATGTGTGCTCCATGTTTGTTCATGATGTGTCCCAGCAACTTGCCTTATGTGACTCCAAAGATGCATTTCTTGGGATTCAAAGATATACCGTGTTTTCTACACCTTGCAAGAACTTGTTCCAAATGACAGATGTGCTCTTCTCTTTTCTTTGAAAATACCGTGAGATCATCCAGATATACAACAATGCAATGTTTCAAGATCTCAAAGGCCAAGTCCATTGCTCTTTGGAACATTGCTCCCGCATTGATTAGGCCGAAAGGCATTCTGTTATAAGCAAAAGTGCCCCAAGGAGTTGTGAATGTTGTTTTTCTTTGTAGTCTTCCTCTGCCACTTTGATTTGGTTATACCCCGAAAACCCATCAAGCAGAGAGAGCATCTCAGATCCAGTGACTGCTTGCAAAATGTGATCCATGATGGGCAGAGGATAGTTGTCTTTGAGTGAGGCTTGATTCAGATTTCTAAAATCAACACATATCCTTATCTCCCCATTCTTCTTTCTTACTGGCACAATGTTAGCCACCCACGTTGAGTGGTGGATGGGAAAAATGATTCTGGCGTTCAACATCTTGGTCACTTCTTCCTTGATGATATCAAAAACCTTTGGATTATAGGGCCTTTTCTTTTACTCCGAAAGGCTTAGCACCTTGCTTCAAAGGAATGGAATGGTGCATTTATTTTGGCTGGAACGACTTGAGTTCTTCATAAGAGTAAGCTAAAACATCAGAATATTTCTTGAGCAGAGTAACAAACCTTCTCTTCTCTTCAGGTGAGCAACATTTACCAATGTTTACCAATCTTGGATCTTCTGAAGTACCAATATTTTCTTTGTCAAATTCATATGGACACCGAGAAGATAACTTCTCCTTCATTGAATAAATCAGTAAATTTAAAGAAGAGATTATTGAAATTATCTCTTTGCTCTAAGAAGCTCAAAATTTGATTGTCATCATTGAATACTTGCCAATGATTAGCATTATCAGGTACACTTGGTCTGAAAACCATCTCAATGGTTATCTTTGCCAAAGGAAGGATGAGGTGTCAATAAGGAGGCTGACACAACAAGAGAATCAGCCCTTTCATTTTGTGCCCTTGGAACGGCTTCAATAGAGAAAGCATCGAATGATTCAATACAATCCCAAACCTGATTTCGTAGTGTCTGAGCCTTGGGTTCTTCACTTGATATTGCTAGCAGATTTGTTTCACTATTACCTCTACATTGCCAAGGCATCTCAACTTCTTGATTCCCATATCTTCTACAATGCTCATGCCCAAAAGAAGAGCTTCGTATTCTATTGTGTTGTTGGTGTTATCAAACTGCAGTTTGTAAGCAAAAGGATGCATTTCCTTTGAAGGTGAATACAGAACAACACCAGCTCCAGAACCTACCCTTGAATGACTGCCATCAAATTCCATCATCTAGATCTGATCTTCTTCTTCCTCCATGAGAAGTGGCAGGTTTTCATCTTTTTGTGATGTGAGGAAGTAATTTCCTAGCTCAGAATCTTGAAGAAGGATGTTAGCTCTTGGATCATCGAATTTTTTACTTTGTGAACTTCATCTTTCTAACAGTAGTAACCTCTTCATTTCACCTTTGACTGGGATAGTAGCAGATGACCAGTCCATTTTAATTTCTCCACCTAGATCTCTGCAAAAACTTCTGCTCAGAAGCATGCCAAAGGATGCTTGGGATGTCTGCCACTAAAATAGTTAGGAGCACCTTCTTGTCAGGGAAATCAGCCAGAGCTACTTGTGCATCCTTTATTCTTCCAATCAGTGGCACTTGTTTAGATTCCATGGAATAACAAGATCCATTTACTCTCGTCAAAGTTAGGCCAAGGGCATTTGCAACTTTGAGTGGCATTACATTATCAGAGGCTCCAGAATCAATGATACAATTGTTCAACTCAAAGCCATTTATGAGGAGAGACAAATAGAAAGGCTCAACTCTAGTTGTTTTGGAAGCACTGAGAGCTAACATATTTTGAGATGGAGGTGTGGATGGCATTGGAAGAAGTCCTTTAGAAGTGGAACTTGAGGATATAGAGCTATTGCCCTGACTGCATTAATGAATCTGTCAAATTGGGCTAGGTGTGTTTGCAAGTACTCTAACTCTGAGAGTTGGACTTTGGTTTTGCTTGCGTGCTCTACAAAATCAAATGGGGCAATACTGGATGAGGAGGAGGCTCTTGGGATGAAAGAGGATTTACCTGGCAAGGGATTTGAAGGAACCTTGGATATTTTGGATGAAGGATTTTCTCCTAAAGGTGAAATAGTCGGTTTAGCAGAAGGAAAAGGTACAACCTTTGGCTGAACTATGGGTACTTTGGCAGAGATTCCAATGGAAGGGGAAGTACTCTTAACAACTGTAGGACTAGAAGAAGGAGAAAAAGACTTACTTGGTATGACAACATGATCCTTGATAGTGACCAAGTCTAGTTTTTCTTTAGTAGAATCCATGGAGGGTGGCAATGGAGAACCTTTGTTGATAATCCTCTTCTGTGCGACCTCAGAAGTGGAAACTTCTTTGGTTTTCTTTTCCTTTGCAGCCACCAAGGATGGGGTGTTCTTCTTGGATATGTGTTCTGGTGAAAATAGCACATGAAAAACTTGGCATTTCCTCCTCTTCTTCTTCATCATCATCAATGAATTCGAATAGGCCATTGTGCATGTCAACCTCCTCGACTTCTAGGTAGCTTTCATAGTTTTCTTCATCATCTCCCTCGAGCTCATCAACTTCAGTTTCCTCTCTTATATCTCGGGTATCATAGGCAACATTGAATGGTGGTGCTTCAAGAGCAAGCTGGCAAGGAGGTGGTGTAATCCATTGCCTATCATTAAAGTTTGGTCTTCTTGGATTGTTCCTCATAGTGATTTGTGATAGTTGCTTCTTCAAGGCAACTAGATCATTGGCCATTTTTTGAAACATGGGGTCTGTTGTGATTGAGTTTGAACTCTGACCCTTTTGCTTTCCATTTGGGCCCTTTACCTTTCCAGAAAGAATTAAATCATCATCAGTCTCAATTGCAAGGTCTTGAGCTTCCCTCAATGTTCTTGGTTGATCTCTTCTGAGGAAGAAACCAACTTCTGATGGCAAGGCACTGATGAAGAACCTCTTCAAGTTGTTTTCAGGAGGAACTACATCTTCAGGGATTCTTCTTGTCAATCTATCAAATCTTTCTATGAAATCTCTCATGGACTCAGAGACTTCTTTCTTCATTTGCACCAATTGAACCAACAAGTCTTGGCCATCTTTTGTGCTCTTGAATCTACTTTCAAATGCACTCCTTATGTCCTCCCAGCCAGTGATAGATCTTGGGGGAAGCATATAAAACCATTCAACAGCTTTCTCTTGGAGTGACTCCATAAAAATTCTAACCGACACGTCTTCATCTTCGACACCTAACACACCACAAGTAGTGATGAAAGCTGCTACATGTTCCTCAGGTAGTTGTGAGCCGTCTCCTTTAAATTTAGGAAAGTTATTTCTTGAGCCTCTTGGTAGATCATGGAGTATTCGTGGGAGGAAAGTGGACCAGTATTTCTTCCCCATGGTACATTGGGTCTACATGCTTCACGTTCATTATCAGCCATTCTATTTCTGTTTCTAGCCTCTTCAGCAGCTAGGGCTTCTTCTCTTTCCTCTGCCTCTCTTTGGAGTCTTTCGATCTCTTCAAGTTGAGCCCTAATCACTTCTTCCCTTTCAAGTTGAACTCTATCCACTTCCTCTCTTTCTAGCTCTTGTTCTTCTTCCTTAAGCTCGTCAAGAGTAGGATTAACAGGTCCTCTTGATCTCAACTGTCGGGTATACCTTCTGTCAGCCAACTTGAAGACTTATTGTCTTCTCTGGGGTGCCAAGATTTGTCTTCGTTCCTCCAACTCAGCAGCAAGTTCTTCTTCTTGATCCAAAATTCTTGAAGCAATAGAGTAATGGTCTACATACGCCTTTTACACCAAACAACCTCCCTTAGGTCAGAAATGATATCTTCTTGAATGTGAAAGAGCAAGGTAGGTCTCTCAATAGGAGGATGTGTGAGAATTTCCATGATTGGTATCCATGTGGTGTTATCCAAAATGTGCCCCTGCTCATTTTGGATGGCTAACTCCTTGTGTTCTTTTCTCTCTTGTGCCTCAGTCTCCGTTTTTGATTTTCAGGCACTCAAATCTTTCTAGAAATGGCACCATTGGATAGAGCTCTCTCTTAGCTTTCCAGAAAGGTAAAGTTTTCCTCCTAACTCCTCATATTTTTCAAGTTATGGCTCGGTGGAGTTTTTGTGGGAAATTTTCCCCTTGGAAGCCCACAGCCAATAGGAAGCTGCCACGTGTCCCAAGAGGTGGTGGAGCGTGGGGATTTTTGAAAATTTTTTCCAAATGCAAAAAACAGGTAAAATTCGAATTTTTTTCCCGCCGATCCGTTTTGGGCCTGTTTTTGCCCTAAATCTTCAAATGGCCATAACTTTCGATCCATAGCTCAGATTTTTGTGTTCTTTATATCAATGGAAAGATGGTAAAATTGTCTACATGATTCCATGGTCAATTTTGAATTTTGGTTTAGTTTGGAGGGATAAAATCAAAAAACACTTCTGGTACCCGCCTATGGACAGAACTGACGTTTCAACAACCAATTTTAATGCAAAATGGGTCGCATTCTTCTCCAGCATGGTCAAAAATGTCGGGGATGGGTCTTTCAGGTCACCCATGTTGTTTTTAATGCATTTTGGTCAATGAGGAATGGCTCCCACATTTTTTCACGTTTTCTCTCTCCTGGGTTCGACCCATGCACTGTAAAAGCCAGATTTGGCTCATTTTTCAAGGGGAACACCTTTTTACATAGAAAGCTTCTGTTTTCACTTTCAACAAGTGATTTTGGCAAGTATCAGACCTTCCAGGGATTGTAACAGGTTTTTCTGCCTCTTTGGTGTTGGAATACAAGGATTTTGATGTTGAAAATCACAATGCAGGCTCTGTGAATGATTTCAGTCCTTTGTATGTGTTGTTTGCTTCATTTCAAACCCTTGTTTACAACTTATCAACTTGTGCATGATGTTTTATGTTGCAATTTCTGATTTGTGTCAATTTTCATGAGCAAGAAGTGCTCACCACTCCTTTGGTGTATCACCCTTATCAGTTTAGTTTTAATTTTTACATTTCTTATCCCTGTCTCCTTGCAAATTAGGATAAATTAGGATCTGAACCTCTGCAGTTGTGCAAATAATAGATCTAATCAGAGGAGTTTGAGGAACCAGCCTCTAATCTGGAGATTCCTCTCTCATCTTGCAAGTCCCACACTTGGAGAGAGGTTTCAATGTTGTGCAATCACACTGGATGCCCTAAACATCAACTTAGAACCTTGATTTGCATCCAGGGGTGCTGCTGATTTGCAACAACAGTTTTGGCACACCGGTGGGACCTTAGAGGTCTCATTTTCATTGCAGCAAAGTTGATGTGCATCTACTGTAATTTTCTTGCTTAAAAGAGCTATAAGTTGCACATCTGCGACTCCAAGGAAGAAGAATCAGCTGGTTTTAGCAGTGCAGACCTGAAAACTCATGAGAAGAATCACTACAAGGTCAAGAGCTAGAGAAGAAGAGGTGTTGTTTGAATATCTGCAGTTATCTCCAAGAGTAAGGCAAAGTGGGAGGAGAATCCAAAGGTCTCCATCTCCACCAAATAGAACTCTCTCAACTCCTCCACCTGGTAGGCCTTTCATTCAATCAACAAGGGTTCTAAGGCCAATTAGAATGGCACAAAATAACCCCTATGTCAATTTCACTGGCAGCAGCCCACTTGCTCTCAATGCACAACATCCAATTCCAATTGCAGCCTTGAAGAACATTCCATACTTCACTTTGGAGAGAATCGGACTACTCTGTGTGATCATGTTAAAGACATTGCCAACCTTTGTGCAATTCATGAAATCAATGAGATGTAAGTGGCTGTCAAATTGCTAGCATCTTCATTCAAGGGGAAAGCATTGCAATGGTTTAGAAGTCTTGCCTCAGGTTCTATTCAGAATTGGAACCAGCTATGTATAGCACTTCATGAGCAATTTGGAGAGAAGGGAGACAACTTGTCTCTTTTGGAGCAGCTGAAAACCATCAAGAGAGCTCCCAATGAGTAGCTGACTGATTTTAACTTCAGATTTCAAAGGAATTGGGAGAGAATTCTAGTGGCAGTCAGGCCAACAACGAAGGTGCTTTTCTCTACTACCTCAAAGCTCTAAATTCTGATATTTCTATGTTGATTCAGTCCATGGGAGGCATAACTATCCCTATGGCTTATAGCATTGCCATTAGGGCTGAAAATTGTTTGATCCAAGCTGGAAAACTAGCCCCTAGACCTCCCATGCCATTGTTTCCAAGTTTAGAGAGCCCAAACACTAATCAAGCACCTAATTTGGCTCCTTCTCCCACTCCTAGAAATCAGAGTTCAAATGAAGCTTCTACTTCATCTCCAAGTGCCCCAAATGAGCTTCAAGAAGTCATAAAGCAATTGCAAAACCTAGGCAATGAGCTGGTTACTCTCAAGAGGCAACAAGCCCAAGGTTTTAGACCTTCTTATCAGCCCCAAGCTCAGCCTAACAGGTAGCCATACCAACCACAAAGACCTCCTAATCTAGCTGCAAATATAAATCAAACAAGGCCTCCTGCCAATAGACCATTTCAGCCCTATAATCCTAATGCCATATCTACCTCTAAGGCATTGGTGCCAACACAAAACAATGTTGCTCAGGAGTATGATTGGTGTTTTCCATGCAATGAACCTCATAACCAATCTATGTGCTTCAATGGTGCTTTGAATCAAGCATTAATGGTGACAACTACTGGTGTGGAGGGTGAAGGCAGTCAAGGAAACAACCAACAACAAGAAACATTCCAACAACAATCAGCCCCAAATGACACCACATTGGTAAACTGGCAAGCAGAAGATTTCTGTGGCATGAATCAAGTAGTTTCTCAAGGTGTTGCAGCCAACACAAGGTCAAAAAGAAGGAATTTGGGTGAAGAGCAGCCATTAGCTCCAACCAATCTCCAACCTTCTATGGCTCCACAAATGGTTGGCAAGCAAAATCCAATTTCAAATGCATGTGGGCAGCTAAGAACAACTCCTAGACCAACTCAAATACCAGTTGTTGCTGCCCACATGCAAGGAGTGAATGTGCCAACCAAGGGACAACAAAGAGATCCTCCATCACCATTCAGTATCATTGATCAGATGAAGAAGACAAATGTAAATATATCAATGTGGGAATCCCTATCTATCCCAGGCCAAAGAGATTTGCTACAAGCTGCCATGAAGGACTGGCCAACTTCGAATCAGCAAGTTCAGATGCAAGAGAAAGTGCTCACAAATGCTACCCAGCCTGAAGGGAATCATGGAGGACAACAAGGTAAAATGTTGAAGCCCCCTCCTTTTTATGTCTCATTAATCATTGGAAACCAATTGGTGCACAATTGCATGATTGATTCCGGGGCAAGTAGCTCAGTGATGCCTAAACAAATAGGCTGATCAGCTAGGGCTCCGAGAATGAAACCATATCCAAAGGGGTAGTGCGGTGGATGGGACAACAAGAATAATAGTTGGAGTGATTAGAAACTCGAGTCTTACCTTGCATACATGTCCAAATGTTGTTGTTTTACAAGATGTATCCGTTATAAACCTTCCACCACTCTTTGTCCTATGCTTGTCAAGGGACTTCACACCAAGATTGGAGGATATTTGTCTGCTTGATTGGTCACACATGCTGTTTAGAATGAGGTATGGAACCAAAGCTACAATCAGGTCTGAACCTATTGCAAACTTCCACATTGAGCCCTACACTCCAAGTCAGATCAATGCCAATTGTTTGACATTTGATCAAGAAGATCACCCAAGCACTGATGAAGCTGACACCAAGGTTGGAAGCATCCCGGATCTAACTCTTGATGAATGGGCAAACAAAGTGCATGATTTTGATCCTTATCAAGAAGTAGAAGAATATGAGCTAGGGGTCTATTGTGCATACATCAAGAAGATCAACCCATTCCTAACATCACCAAGCCAAACCACAAGGATGACAATGAGGTATGGCAGGCTGTTTTTGATGGATCAAGGAGTAGACAAGGTGCAGGAGGTGGAGCTATGCTTATTTCACCTCAAGGAGTAAAGTACTATTCAGCTTTTAGATTTCAGTTTGCATGCTCCAATAACACTGCTGAATATGAAGCCTTGGTGCAAGGGATGCATTGGGCAATAAAGAGAGGAATAAAGAACTTGCAAGTCTTCGGTGACAGTGAGTTGATTGTCAACCAGGTCAAGGGGCAGCATGCTGTCAAGAATGATCTACTCAAGTGCTACAAGAACAGGGTGTGGGACCTCATTGAAGATTTTGAGGGTTTTGGCATCAAATCAATTCCTAGGAAAGAGAACCAAGCTGCTGACAGGCTTGCAGCAGTTGGGGCAGCCTTTGACATTGTGGAGAGCATTCAAAAGACAAGGTACAACCAAACATCCATGTGATTGTGAGGCCTTCAGTGCCGGATAACAATGTAAGTTGGCAAGTGTTTGAGAATGACCAGCAAATCATCCATTTCTTACAAGAAGAAGCTGAGTTCTCAGCTAAAAATCAGGAAAAATTGGAACAGCAGTATGGTGACCAAGTGGTACAACTGAGAACTAACAAGCTGCCCAAGGGACTTATCACTTTGGAGTCCATTTTCAATCCCAATGATCAGTTTAGGAAAGAGAAAGCAAACATTCAGGTCAAGAGAGAAGATTTAGTATCCATCTTGGTGGAAGAGAACAAACCATTGCAAATTGGAAAGATGACAACTGAACAAGAAAGGTACGAGTTCATACAGCTGTGTCAAGAGTTCCCTGATGTGTTTGCTTAGAGCTACGAATATTTGAAAGGTTTCAATCCCAAGTTAGCTCAGCACACCATTGCGTTGGACCCAAATACTAAGCCCATCAAGCGCGAAAAAAAGACCAGTCAATCCACATATGGAGCCTCTCATGAGGAAAGAATTGAACAAGCTGATTGATTCAAGGATCATATTCCCAATCAAGCATTCTAGTTGGGTTGCCAACTTGGTTCCAGTCAGAAAGAAGAGTGGAGAGATCAAATTGTGTGTTGACTTCGAGACTTGAATAGAGCATCTCTCGAGGACCATTAGCCACTCCCTTTCATGGAGAAAATCTTGCAAGTTGTGGCTGGCTCCGAGAGGTTTTCACTACTTGATGGCTACTCGGCTACAATCAGATTATGGTGAAGGAAGAAGACCGGTTCAAGACAACCTTCACAACCAAATGGGAACTTATGCATACAGGAAAATGCCATTTGGGCTGTCCAACGCTGGTGCTACCTTCCAAAGAGCAATGGACATGGTGTTCAAAGGTTTGATTAACAACATGGTGCTGATATACCTTGATGATATCACTGTTTTTCCAAAAATGCAGCAGACCACCTCTCTCATTTGAGACAAGTCTTCACGAGGTGCAGGAGATTTGGAGTGTCTTTGAATCCTAAGAAGTGTATCTTTCTTACACATGAAGGAAAGATCCTTGGCCATATTGTCTCCAAAGAAGGATTAGCAATTGATCCAGAGAGGGTTGAAGCCATAAGAGCACTACCATTGCCAAGCCACAAGAAAGCCCTTTAGAGTTTCTTGGGGAGGATAAAATTTGTTCGGAGGTTTGTCCCAGATTTTGTAGCCCTTGTCAAACCTATCACCAAAATGTTAAAGAAAAGCATGGCTTTCAAGTGGACAGCAGAAAGTAAAGAGAGTTTTGAAGCAATCAAAGAAGCCATCTCTCAAGCACCAACCCTCATCAACCCGGACTTCTCCAAGGATTTCATCCTCTATGCATTTGGAGGTAATGATACTATTTCTGCCATTTTGGTACAGCAGAACAAGGACAACGATGAGCAGCCAATTACTTTCTTCAGCCAGAGCCTAGATGACTATGAGGTGAGGTATTCTTTTATTGAGAAGCATGTACTTTCAAGTAATCGAAGCTTGAAGAAATTCAAGCATTTAGTATCAAACAACAAGGTCCATTGCTTTGGTATCTCATCTTTGGGTTAAAGACTTCCTCCTCAAAAAATATTTGAATGAGAAAAGGGTAGGTTGGATCACTCGTGTCATGGAGTATGACATTGAGATCAAGGTCACCAAGCTGGTAAGAGGAAAAGGATTGTGTGAGAAACTGATTTTGGGAAGCAAAAAGAAGTATGCAATGAAGAAGAGGCTGTTTTGACAGCTTCAAGACAGCCATGAGCCAAGTGGCACTCAAGAAGAAAATAATGTTGTCCCCACTCCTTGCTGGACCCAAGGTATAATGCACTTCCTAAGCACGGCCTATGCCCTCTCGGAGATCAACAAGACCCAAAGAAGATACTTGATTGCAGGCTGTCCCATATGCCATTGTTGATGGAGTTTTGTTCAAGAAAGATGTGAATGGAGTGCTGCTGAGATGCATTAGCACAAATTAGATTCATAGGGTGTTGGAAGAGTTCCATGGTGGACCAGCTGGTGGTCATTTTTCACCGAGAGTGACAGCTCTAAAAATTATGAAGGCTGGTTATTATTGGCCCAAGATTTTCAGTGATTGCTTTGCATGGATCAAGAGGTGTAAGAATTGTGCATTCTTCACAGGAAAAGAGAGACTTGCTGCCCTTCCATTGCATCCAATCTCAGTTGACCAGCCATTCATGCAATGGGGTTTGGACTTCATTGGAGTCATTAATCCCAATTCAAGCCAAGGGCACAAATGGATTTTGACAGCCACAGACTACTTCACCAAGTGGACTGAAGCAGTAGCACTCAAAGAGGCAAATGAGTCTAGCATCTTAGACTTCTATGAGAGCATAGTAACCAGATTTGGCATACCTGCTACAATAATCTCAGATAATGCATTGGCATTCATTGGATCCAAGGTGACTAAGTGGGCTGTCAAGAACGGGATCTACCTAAGTACTTCATCAAACTATTACCCTCAAGGTAATGGCTAGGCTGAGTCTACAAACAAGAAACTTGTTGAGGATCATTAGGAGGACTCTTGATGAGAATCGAGGTCTTGGCATACCAAACTGAAATCAGCCTTATGGGCTGATAGGATAACTCCCAAGAGATCCACAGGTAACTCTCCATTCAGGCTTGTCTATGGAAGAGAAGCAATCTTGCCCATGTCTCTTGAGTTGCCAACATTGGAACTCATGAAACAGTTGGAGCTGTTGGAATTTGAGCCCATGGAGGTGAGATATGCAGAGTTGATGGAGCTTCAAGAGATCAGAGATCAGGCATCCCAAGCAATGGAGAAGGATCAAGCTTTGATCAAGAAGACCTTTGACAGGAAGGCCAAGAGTAGATCTTTCCAGGTTGGAGATCTAGTGTTAAAATGGGATGCAAATAGAGAAAAACCGGAAGGCATTCAAAATTTGATGCCATTTGGAGTGGCCCATACATGGTCACAAAGTGCAAGAACAACAATGCTTTCCAATTATCTTCATTGGATGGTGAAGAACTGCAGATTCCAGTCAATGGAATCTATCTCAAGCATTGCTTCTAAAGGGAAATTCTCCACCTTGTAAATATTAGCTTAGGTTTCCATTCCTTCAAGTGCTTGTGCACATTGTTTTGTTGTAGGTTAGTTTTGCTTTCCCTAAGTGCTTTGGCACAACTTGCTGTCCCTGGAGATGTTTTGTAGTCCTTGCTTCCATCAGGTGATATTCCATCTTCCTCCTTACAACATTCTAAGTCAGTTGGGGTTCCAAATAGAAAATTTGATGACTCCATGCCCAATGGACTGCTTCAGGCAACTAGTATTTTCATCTAGCAGGCAGATGACCCCTCTGAGTCGCCAAAATTGTTATCCAAAATGTGCCCCTGCTCATTTTGGATGGCTAACTCCTTGTGTTCTTGCCTCTCTTGTGCCTCAGTCTCCATTTTTGATTTTCAAGAACTCAAATCTTTTTGGAAATGGCACCATTGGATAGAGCTCTCTCTCAGCTTTCCAGAAAGGTAAAGTTTTCCTCCTAACTCCTCATATTTTTCAAGTTATGGCTCGGCGGAGTTTTTGTGGGAAATTTTCCCCTTGGAAGCCCGTAGCCAATAGGAAGCTGCCACGTGTCCCAGGAGGTGGCGGAGCGTGGGGATTTTTGAAAAAAATTTCCAAATGCAAAAAAGAGGTAAAATTCGAAATTTTTTCCCGCCGATCCGTTTTGGGCTGTTTTTTTGCCCTAAATCTTCAAATGGCCATAACTTTCGATCCAGAGCTCGGATTTTCACGTTCTTTATATCAATGGAAAGATGGTAAAATTATCTACATGATTCCATGGTCAATTTTGAATTTTGGTTTATTTTGGAGGGATAAAATCAAAAAATTCTTCTGGTACGTGCCCATGGACAGAACTGACGTTTCAACAACCAATTTTAATGCAAAATGGGTCGCATTCTTCTCCAGCATGGTCAAAAATGTTGGGGGATGGGTCTGTCAGGTCACCCATGCTGTTTTTAATGCATTTTGGTCAATGAGGAATGGCTCCCACGTTTTTTCATGTTTTCTCTCTCCTGGGTTCGACCCATGCACTGTAAAAGCCAGATTTGGCTCATTTTTCAAAGGGGAACACCTTTTTGCACAACAAGCTTCTGTTTTCACTTTCAACAAGTGATTTTGGCAAGTATCAGACCTTCCAGGGATTGTAACAGGTTTTTTTGCCTCTTTGGTGTTGGAATACAAGGATTTTGATGTTGAAAATCACAATGCAGGCTCTGTGAATGCTTTCAGTCCTTTGTATGTGTTGTTTGCTTCATTTCAAACCCTTGTTTACAACTTATCAACTTTGTGATGTTTTATGTTGAAATTTCTGATTTGTGTCAATTTGCATGAGTAAGAAGTGCTCACCACTCCTTTGGTGTATCACCCTTATCAGTTTAGTTTTAATTTTTGCATTTCTTATCCCTGTCTCCTTGCAAATTAGGATAAATTAGGATCTGAACCTCTGCAGTTGTGCAAATAATAGATCTAATCAGAGGAGTTTGAGGAACCAGCCTCTAATCCAGGAGATTCCTCTCTCATCTTGCAAGTCCCACACTTGGAGAGAGGTTTCAATGTTGTGCAATCACACTGGATGCCCTAAACATCAACTTAGAACCTTGATTTGCATCCAGGGGTCTTGCTGATTTGCAACAACATGTGGATCATAAGAAAATTTAAATTTTCAATGAACTCCAATGGTATTTAATGACCATGTGGTCATTTCTATGGTACAGATGAGATGCTACAAAATCTACCCCACAAGGGCACCAAAATTGTTGGCTGTGAAATTTTTCTCGGGGGAAAAATTGGTGGTTTTCAAAACAACACTATGGGAATCTAAGTCCCTCTAATTATAATAGTGCAACTGCCATATTATGCATGAAAAACAAGTGGATTCAATGGTGGTTTTTCAACCAGAGATCCATAGGGGCACTCCACTGACCATATGGAAAAGCCTGAAATTTCTTGCAAGGACAGAAAGTGGTCTGAGAGTGGGAAAGGGGAGTGGGAATGAAGGCAAGGAGATTAATGATGGAGGTAGAACATCAGATGCCTACAAAAATTGATCAGAAAGTTTATGACATGCATTTAAATGGAAGAAGAATACAAATTCGCAAACCAGAGCTACAAGACTGAATAAAAACACATTGGTCACAAAGTACCAATCGAATCCTCCATCAAAGGGGCATAAAATCCTTCTTTTCTTATTGCAGCTGAAGTAAAAACTTGTACAATGAAAGGAAATGGAAGAAATTCATAGAAAGGGAAGCTTGGAAGAATGACGACTATTGTTTTTGTCCTCTGTTCATGAAAATCATTTACAGTCTTCAAAAAATCAAATGCCAACCTCTACAATGACTTATAAAATCCATGAAATATCTTACACAAGGCAGTTACAACTTCCCAAATGACCAAGAAGTAGTTACAGTCGAGATCCATTTGTTTGACACTTCGTTTGAGATCCTTCTTTTGTATAAAAATGGCTATGGTGGGAAATGCCAGAGAATTTAATAATTAAAATGGTTACAAACTTTCCAGATTGAATGTGGGTGTTAGATTTATCTTTTGTGCCTTTAAATATGAGCCATCCACGTGGCAGGAGAACATTGGAGTGGAGTTGGGGAAACTTTTTGCATTTTAGAGACGTTTTCTCAATTTTCTCCCACAAAAATCCATCAAAATTTAAAATTGAAGTGTCCATTGTGTGAATAATTTCACCAGACTTTCCATTGATACCAAAAATGCAAAAATCTGAGCTCTAGATTGAAAGATATGGCCTCTTGAAGATTTAGGGCAAAATTCGGGTCTGCGGGCCAAAATGTGACCTTTTCCCTCTTTTTTCAAATTGGGAAAATTTTCCCCAAAATATCTGCACCCCCGCCAACTCGATGACACATGGCACTTTCTGGTTCATCCACGGGCTTCAGAATAACATTTCACCCTTTTTGCCGCAAGGGAAAATTTTCCCAAAGTCCTCTCGCCAACCTAAGCTCTGCTGTTGATGTGGACACGTGGCACCTTCTAATTTGATGTGGAGATGCGGTCCAAAATTTCACCTTTGAGTTTTTATCCAAAAGGCTAAGTGTCAAATTTCTCTCTGCGCAACTCCGCCAACCTACCAATTTCCTTGGCAAAATTTCCTCCTTACCTCTGCGGGCCCGCCCAGGGAAAATTTCCCCTCCAAACTCTGCCGAGCCATAACTTGCAAAATACAAGGAGTTAGGAGGACTTCCTTACCTTTCTGGAAAGGGGAAATAATTCTCTATCTGATGAAGGTGTTTATAATAATCCTTGATCACTTAGGAAGTTCCAAATTTCAAAATAATTAGACTGGACCATTTTCAAAGGGTAACAACTCAAAAATTTCTAAGTCCAGGACTTGGAAAAGAAGGAAAATTTTGAGGGGATAACAAATATATACACATTATTAAACAACATCTCACTTGAAAGAAGTTGTAGGTGATCACACGATCACGACACTTGTGGCACCCTGCTGGTTATCTCTGTCTAGTACCCCATCAGAGGACAACCCGCCCTCGCCATAACATACCTTAAACCTCTCCTTGTAGATCTCCTTCTTCGTAGGAAGCCATCCTCACCAAAAAATTTATTCTAAAGTTCATGAGTCGGTCCTTAAATAGCATAAGCTAAACAAACATAATAGAAAAAGCACTCTTAGGATCGTATTTTTCTTAGTTTTTCTGCTTGGCTTGCGTTTTGAGGTGAGAGGTCACGTTCTTCATTTTTCTTATTTCCCCTTGCACGCTCCTCATCACAGTTGGTGTATTCCAGCTTCATCTGAGTGTGCTTGGACCTTATTCTCATCATTCTCAAAATTTTGGGTTTGATTCCACATTTAATTTTAACTCACAACCACATTTTCTTCATTGTTGTTTCAATTTCACAGTAACTAGTGTCGGTCCAAGTGACTGTCATCGGTTACCCTCTGACCATCATCAGTTTGACCCAACCGACATCATTCACTTTGTTATTTTTGTTAACCAACCCAAAAACGACACCTATTCCCCATTCTTTATCTTTAGAGTCTCTGTCACTCTTATCATATCCATTGACCTGGTAAGTCTCATCAACATTTTGCATACCTGAAAATTTAGCCTTATACCTTATTTTTGACCAACTGTCCACTTTCCAAAGTGATCGACAACGATTACTGTGGTCGGCATTAGTTTAACCTAATCGGAATCGGTTAGTTTGTGTCATTTTCTAGCTAACATTTTAACCCCAATTCACCCACCACCTCCTATTTATCCTACCTATGTTGTATTTCGGTGTCATTCATAGAAAGCAGTCTTACCACATTAGTACCTATTCACATGGTATTGACGCATCAACAAGTAAGCACCCTCGTATTCCATGCCAATTGTCAACCACTCCCACCTAGCCCTTTACCACATTCTATTTTATCACCAACATGGAACCTATCCAACCTATCTCTATCGCTACCAGAGACAAGGAGTTCACACGAATCCTTGACCAAAATCCTTCCACCTTATAGTTTTACCTTTCCCAATCATCCACTCGAGATGCCTCGGGTCAGTTGATATACGACATGCCTATATCTATCCCCTCGACTCTCATTCCTACTCCTGCATCAGCCCCATCAGGCTCTGCTCTCGCCCGCATTTACCTTACCCCCAATTATTTCACGGCTAGGCCCTATACCCGCTTATGACTTGCCACATCATCTGCTACATCCGTTGCACCCACCACATCCACTATACCTTCGGCCCTAACCACCCGAACACAACCTCATCCATGCCTATTGTTTCGCATATACCCATAGCTACACTACCACTCCCGGTGTTGGTTATCCCTACCCCTTTTCAAAATGTCATCCTTTTTATTCCACAATCTTTAGCCCCCATTACCACTAGGGTCACCACAACCCTTCCACCTCCATATACATACTATCAACAACCTCCTATTTCATCTATTATTCACTCTGGGTACATACCCCTATTTCACTTGCCTTCTTCTCAATCTACCTATACGACAAAGACACCATATCTTTGGAATGCCACCCCCATTATATGCCCAACACCAACCCTCACAGAGTCACCCATCCATCACAACCTCGCCAACGACCTAATCAAGTTAATGATGGACAAGATGTAGACATTGGAGGCATCAGCTTCGACTCAACACTTTCACCTACGATGAGATTTGTCTTGAGCCTATACACCCATCCATTCCTATCCGTCCATATCCCTTACATTAGGAAATGCCTAAATTCAATTGTTTTAATAGCAAAGAAGACCCAAAACAACATTTGTGGTCTTTCAAACATGGGTGCTATCTGATTACCCATGATGATGCTTTGCTCTTGAGGACCTTTCCCATGTCTTTGACTGGACCCACATTAGATTGGTATAGTGGGTTACCTAGACACTCTATATTCTCATTTAATCGGGTAATAAGCGCAAGCCTTCTTCATTAATATCATTAAGAAGGTTACCATGACTAACCTCTACTCTACATGTTAGTATAATGATGAATCCATTGTGGATTTTGTTGCTCATTGGCGTAGCTTGATCAATCAACTCACATTCCAAGTACCGAAAACCGAAATCATCGAACTCTTCATGTAGGCTTGTGCTAGGCATATCTCACCAACTCTGCAGGTCCAAACCTTCCAAACCTTCGGCGAAGCATTCACCATGGCATGAAAGCTTGAGATTTGGGCCATTGAAGAGAAAAAAATCTAATTACGCAATAAGAACTTGAAATTCGAGTCAAATGATACCTCTTCTTCTTCAAAACCACAAAATAATTATTTAAAGACCAAGGTGATTTGCTAAGATAGTGGTACTCGAAGCTTGCACGACTCATCCATCAAATCAATCTAGCCCCTCATCTAATCTCTCATCCGTTCGGACTTTTCAATTCGACAGAACAACGAAAATATACCCCAATTGGGGAACCTTATTCTTCTATCTTAGAGAATCTCATCGAAGATGGGGCCATCACCCTTCCTTCTATGAAACCACACACCATTTTTGACCCTACTACTTCCCACACCCGCTTAGTATAAAGAGCACGATTTCTACAATTATCATCGAGTAAAGGGTCATAGTGACGGTAATTACATCACTTTAAAAAACATTGTCGAAATGCTTGAGAAAGGCGAGCTAACCTTGTATAATCCTAACGCACCTACCAATAAAAACCTACATATATTCAAGAAACCTTTTCCTAATCATGCCCCTTATTTTGATCAAAGGGGAGAGACCTCAACTCATGATAGTCATACCTGCCGAGTCCATGCTATTTTCGGTGATACACTGCTTCGCCCAATTACCTCATATTCCTTCCATCGAGGAAATCCTATCCAAGTCCTATGCTGCACTTGAATCCACCTCACCTATTCCTCCACGCATAGAGGAACACCTTTCTCCTCCTTCCCCACACATGGAGGAGCCTTCCGTTAATATCAAAACTATTTCACCTTTGGCTTCTCCACCTAGGGAACCATCACCCACAATACTTCTTTAGGCCATAAAGGATACTTTTTTATCTCCTCCACCCACAAAGAAGCACCAATCATCTCCTCCACCTATAGAGGAGCACCCATTTTCTCCTCCACCTATCAAGGATCCAATAGATACACCTTTTCCTCTAGGTGATCATTCTCCATCAGCTACCCAAGATCTTGTAAACTTACTTTTAGCTCTCTTACCCACGGAAGCCAAAGCTAGTAAATTCCTCATCTCTAAGACAAATTTCACAGGGAATTACCATTAGGTCCTCATCAACCTCTCCTACAGACATGTTGTTCTCATGCTTAGCCAATCACTTAGATTATGTGGATAGAGATTTACTTTGGGGGCGTCTTCTGCTTCCTGTCTCAACGCAAATGTAGATGTCACTTGCTGACACTTCCACTATCTACCCAAAAATATTTTGGCCAATTGAACCAAGCACAACCACCTCTATCACAACTTCTTCCATGATACCCCTCATGGCTAAAACCACACCCCTACCCATAACCCAACATGCATCTACACCCAAGCCTACACTTACATCATCTTCTTCACCTAAACCCAACACTACCTTAGGGGTCATCCCAACCGCTAGCCTTACTCATCCACCCATCAAATTAGATTTAGCTACATCCTCCAAGGCCAATACCAAACCTACTCTGACACCCAAACAAAAGAACCAACCCCATAAATCTCATACTCCAACCTCACCGATCACACCCTCATCACCTTCACCCTTTTCGTCCATCTTAGGACCTCGCCCTTCTAACACGGTTAAGAAACCTCCACCCACCGGTAAACTAAAAACATAACAGCCCATTCCACCATTACAAACCTCAAACATACCCAAGCACCCGCCACAACTTCCACCCACATCTGTAACATCTTTACCACCCATACCTCTAATACCATCGATCACCCCTTCACTACCCACGACACTTCAGTCTCTTTCCCTCACACCTCCGACACGACCTACACCATCTACCTTCATAGCACCTCTGTTATCCCCATGGGTAACACACCCTCTTCCACCATCCACCTTTCCCTCTAGATCTCATGTGCCCGTATCACCTTTACCCAAGAAGGTACAACCTAAGGACAAAAATCCCTACCCTCCAATAAGGTAGTTGAAACAACCATACACTCTCCTACCAGTTTGTCTACCATACCCCTACCCAAACAAACATGACCAATGCCTAAGATCACACCAACACCTAAAACCGTAGCTTGACCTACTCCCCCTTGTGCAAAGACCGTTCCTCTATAGTCCTCCATGCCTACACCCAAACCCACCTTCACTTCCCATTGTGATCCACTAGCAGGGTCCTACGCTAAAATTTTAACCAACCTCCTTGAAAATTCTGTCATCACATTACTGCCTCTCAGACCTTATGACCCTCTCAAACCCAAACCAAAGGGGTTTGACGACACCAAAATTTTTGCCTACCATTGTGTGCAGGGCATGATGTAGAGAACTGCAAAGCTTTAAAAACTATTCTTTTCCATTTGTGTCTGTTGGTCCGAAAATCTGTCGCGTGGACAGATCTATGGATAGACGAGCCAACAGTGTGTAGGGCTTAGCCCCTCTTTGAGACAGCAAAGCGAAACTGGTTTATTGCTATTTCTACTAGCAGGAACCTATGCAAGTCTCACAGATTCTGCCTTCGGGGGTTGGGATCTCATCCCAGTAGAGTGTTCCAGGCTGCGAAAAGAAAGGAATGAAAGAGGGAGAAGAGAAAGAACAGATCCGAAGGGAGAAAAGAAATGAATTCCAAAGCAGAAAGGTCAGAAGATTTATGTTTTTAGTTTGGTAGTAAACAGAGCCAAACCTACTTGCATAAATAAACAAAGCAATACTGATAAACAAATGACGGAAAAGTAGATATGAATCCAACAGATTAAACACATACAGATCTAACGTAAGAAAGATCTAATGTATAACACAGCTATTGAGCACAAAGTCTGAATAATTGTATTATTTGTTCTTTTCTGTTACAAGAAAGCTCAAAGTCTTTCTCTCCTCACTTCTATTTCTATCTAAAAAATGTTCACCACTGAATACAACAAGTATTCTCATATTTATAGAAGATGAGGGAGAGAGAAGGCAAAATGGAGCCAACCACTTATTTACAAAGATATTTACAAAATATCTAAAAGTCATGTTGACTTTGACAACTTGGTGGATGACATCATCCCATGATGCAACATGGATGATGTCATCATTTGTGCCAACACATTTTAGACATTACGAAAAGAAAGTCGGAGAATAGAGAGAAGAAGAAGAAGAAGAAGAAGAAGAAGAAGCTACTCATCATCATCATCCTGCGGCCGAAAAGGGGTTGCCTGTTTCTGATGCTGCTCAGGTGATGATATGTGGAACTGAGCGCGGTATTCCAAAAACTTGCTGATCATTGGCCCAAATTGATCTTGTGACGGATCCTTGTGCCGTTCACTGATTGCTTCGCAAGTCTCCCGCTCGTCTATGAGCTTTTCCGGGAGTTTGGAATAATCTTTCTCCACCTCGATAAGGAACCCGATGAAGTCCCTACAGGCCAGTAGGTTGTTGATAGATTCAGTGTCGAACGTGACCTCTGGCCCTATCCCTTGAGAAGCTATCTCCTTGAAAATGCGGATAGTGTCATCAGCTGATCTCAAGGTAAGGGAAGGAGTGAGCAACCCTAGAGTCATGGCGAGGACAATTTTCTCCATTTGATGCATTGCATCCAGGGCCTCTTCCTTTACCTTGTCTATCTTTTCTAAAACAAATTCCAGCTGATCTATCTGATAGTCCAGAGTGGACATAGTTTTGTTGAGGGCCCTTGGATGACCGAAGACTCCGAACTTGACCAGATCTTCGACTGAACAGTCGAACATTTGTTGGAAGGTCTCGTGCTGGAGTCTAGCATGTTCTAACTCTTCTGATATCGGACCTGCTAATGCTTGGAGTTCCTTATTCGCCTTCTCGATGTTTAGGTATAAACTGATATACTCGGCGATTACTCTTTCACTATCCTTGAGGATCTGGCTCCTCCAAGCGAAAGCTTGACCATACCACCTTTCGCCGAACTTTGAATACTCATTGATCTTCTCCTGACTGAGCAACTCAGGAGTTTCGGCGGCAGTTGTGGGAGGTGCACTTCCCATCTTCTGTAAGGCTTGAAGCAGGTATTTGTTCTGCTCCTTCAGTAGCCTTTTCTCCTCTTTCGTTTCCTGAAGCTTTTTGCAGAGTGCATCAACTGCGGAAAGAGCTTCCCCCTGGAGACTTTCAGAGGATGTCCCCATTGTGACTTGGGTCACGGTGAAATCTGTCGGAGACAGATCTTCTTTCTCTTTAAGGGGGTTGGGGTACGCTATTTCCATGACTCTCTCACCTGCAGCACTCTTCGAGAAGCGTGTAACCGGCTTGTGCTTCTTTGCTCCTTTAGCTGGAATGACCGAAAAGTCCATCGGAGCGATGGGGACTTTCCTCTTTTGTTGGCTCAGCTGCTGAGAGATCCAAGCTGGTCCTATAGAAGAAGGACCAGAGACAGAGGGGGAGGCAGCAACGGTAGAAGAGGGGAAAAACGTGGAGACACGCGGCGGCGGCATGGAAAGAATAGCCGAAGAAATGTCCACGGGAGGAAGGGAAACCGCAACTGTAGAAGACATAGGAAGGGAAGGGAGCTCGGAGATGAGGGAAGAAATAGAGGAAGACAAATCAGCGAGGGAGGAGAAGATAGATGAAGAAGCAGGGGAAAGGGTAGAAGAAGGGGCAGAGGACACGACCAAAGGGGTGGTCGTTTGAGTCACTCGAGGAGGGGAAGGAAGAGAAGAAGAAGGGATAGAAGGGACCTCTGAAGTTGTAGCGACGCCGACATCCTGGGTGGATGGGCGTATAGGACTATCCTCTGTCAATTCCTCATCAAGAGTTATGACTTGTTCAGGCTCTGAGGGAAGAGGACTTTCAGGGGCTTCCTCCTGAATGGTGCTAGGTTCACCTTCTGCACCTTTGCCTTTCAGCTGCTTCTTTGACCTTGGAGGTGCGTTGCCCAAAGGGGAAGTTGTGAAATCTACCCCGAGGTAGATTAGTCCGTTCATGCGGCACCAATGCTCTGTTCTCCGCATAGTCTCTTTGACCCTCTCCTCAATTGTTTGAGGAGCCTTGTTCCTGTCAATGGCCGGGAAGGGCCAATCGTCCCCATCTGTGTCATTATACACCTTATCTACTTCATCTTCCGTAGTCTGGAAGCCTTCGGGGACAATGGCCACTCCGTATTGGATGATTTCTACCAATGCTAAGCGAGAGTAATCCTTTCTTCTGAGTTCCGCCTCATGGAGAACGTCAATGTAAATATCCTCAATTTGAGGGACATGGATCGGATCGAGCTTCGCTTTTGGCAGGCAGCTTCTTGGGTCGAAGGTAGGCCTGGCTGGGAAGTCATGCTTCAAGTTGAGTAGCTCCAGCTCTGCGAACATTTCCTTCGCCTTATGGTGGGTGGAGCATGTGTATCGGCCCACTTTGAGGGGGAAAGGAGTTCCACCCTTCTTTCTTTTGAGGCACTTCTCATGGTATGTGACCAGCTGCCTTGATAGTTCTAGTAGAATCAGCTTAGGCCCAGCATACCTTGGTAGCCTGGTTGGTTCTCCCAAAAAGTTGGCAGCCCTCAGATAGGTGAACGTGGGAAATTGGGTGAACAGGGCCCCCCATTTCTCTGTGACTGCCACTATGTTTTTGGTCGTCCGGCTATGAGTCATGTTTGGCCTCAGTAGGCAGATGACATGATAGAAGAATGCATCGTTAACTTTTGTGAAATGTTGGATGCTATTCTCCAGCCTCAGCTCTGGATAGTAATCAAATATCTTGGCCTGAGGCCATACTCCACTTCGGTTCAGCCCCGGATAATCCCTTGCTGACGCTGCAGCGTAGACTACATAGGAGTTCATATGGAACACTCCTGTTGTGGCGAGCTGTTGTAGCTGCTCAGAGATGGTGCTGCTTATTATTTCACCCCAGCAAAAGCGCTGATCGGGTAAATTTTTATTCATTGTCTCCAAGTACCGCAGCATCCACTTATGGAAATAGTGGGCATCTGAAAGCCCGAAGACTCTGCTCAGGAAGGTGATAGTATCACTGAGCTCCTCTGAGAAATCACTTCGGTGGATAGTCTGTGGCCACCGGGTCACCGCCTTCTTGTTTTTTAGGTAGACCTCATTCATCAACTGCATGCATTGGTCTTCGTTGTCTTCCCAGGCCTTGATGCATTCTCGTTGGCTAACAGCCACGAAGTTCCGGTGATGAGGGATGCCAAGTATCAACTCAAAATGACGGGCAGTGAGGTTTATGACTGCCTCGCCCTTACTATTTTCGACACATCTTGTGTCTTTGTTGTAACATTGCGCAATCACCATCATGAATTCGTTGTTGACAGTACGGGGGATTCCTCCGGCGAAGTGCAGGGCACTGCCTATTAACTTGTCCATCCATGGACTTCTTGTAACTTTCTGAGTTCTAACCCAGAACTCATCCATGTCAATGTGACCCAATTCAGAGTCTCTGACATCCATACTGCACTCAGCCTGTGATTCGGGCATCCTGACCCTCTGATATTTGTATTTCATCTCTTCTTCTGTCAGCTTAGCCTTTCCTCTTGGTTTGGTGGGTTTCTTGCTTGACGTAGACATGTGTTCTTTCGAACTCAGTTGCTGATCTGCATGAAGAAGAAGTGAGACCCAATCCAAAAAGGTTGAATTAGTCATTTGATCTTCCATTGGAATGCTAGCAGAAGAAAGAGTTAGAGATTTTAAGGCTCAGGGCACAGGAAAAATGCAACTGGCAGGCCAAATAGATAAGGCGCACAGAAAAGGAATGTTGCAGAGGTTATACTGGCGCCAAAGGCGCATGGCGCATGGATGAAGCAGGTTGCATTTTATGGCAGGGCGCATGGGAATTGTATGTTACATTGGTATTCGGTGCGCCCTTTGGCGCATGGATGGATTATGTAACATTAACAAATGGTGCACCAAAGGCTTTGGCGCGGCGCATGAAGGGTTTACACAACATCATGTTACTGGAGATGGAGGGTGCGCCCGCGCCTTTATAGCTTTATACTTGCGCGCAGAAGGCTTGTGTTGCATGGAAGCTGGGTGCGCCCTTTGGCGCATGGAATCAGGATGTAACATGGATAAATGGTGCGCCAAAGGCTTTTAAGGAGGCGCGGGATTCATACTTGTAGCATGCGAAAAAGGCGCGCTTTGAGGGCGCATGAATTCTAGATGTAGCAGGACAAAAGGCTGCGCCATTGGCGCGGTTTTAATCATGTAACATGGCGGGTAGATGCGCCAAAGGGGCGCAACTGTTTTAAGTGTGACAAGACGCGCCAGTGCGCCATAGAACTAAACTCATTGCTCAATCATTTTCATTCTTTCTTCCATTTCAAAGATAGCATGGACATATAAGGTTTTTATAAAAAGATTCTTAGACCAAGCCATTTCAAAACAATACTCTTTACCAGCAGATCTGGAAAGAGGGAGGAGGAGGAAAAGAAGAGAAGAAAACAGGACAGCACAGGGGGAAACTAGCTCAAACATATCTCATTTTAACACTGGCTAGCAAACCAAAACGCAGACCAAGAACCCAGACCAAGAACACGCAAAGAACCGAAAGCACGAAAATGGAGAAGAGGAAGAACCTCTTACCTTAGATATATAGCAAAATTGAGAGCGGGTCCACAGGGTGATGAAAACGACGGAGCAGGGGCTGACAAGTCCAGAGAGATCACGTGCTCGACAAAAAGAATGAAAATGACATTGGGCGCGCACTGATATATATAGAAAAACTTGTCATCAATGCGCCAACCACTTTTGAAATGGCGCATGAAAGTTGCTGTCGACAGGGGAAAACGTGCGCCCTTTGGCGTATGAAAGTATTCGACAACAGAAGAATGAGCGCGCCTTTGGCGCACCGTATGCATTGTCGACATGAAGTTATGTGTGCCCTTTGGCGCACCAAAACTTCATGTAACAGAGAGATTATAAGCGCCCTTTGGCGCACCGAAAAGTGGAGCAACAAAAGCAATGTCAATAATAAGGCGCATGCGCCTTGGCGCACACAAAACAGACTCAACATCCTTTGGCGCACCGAAAGATGTGTTAACATGGAAAACCATGCGCCAAAGGCTTTTTAAGGGGGCGCACCAAAAGTTAATGTTACAAGGCAAATCCATGCGCCCAGCCAAAAAAGACTCAAAAAGACTAAGTTCGAAAACTAGATTTCCCGGGAAGGGATTTTACAACGTTTCGAACGCGAGGGATCCCTAACGAGGGATCGGAACAAAATTTTCGGTATGGTTATCGGTAAAATTGCCCTTGTCAATTTTACGGGATAATAGCCGGCTCTTTCGGGACTATCCCCTGAGCGAACTCGGGGTAGAGAATCCCGGTTCTCATGTGCCTATCCATTGGGTACGGAGTCAAAAATAAGGGGGACCGGAGGGAGAACAAAGGAAACACGAAACTAACCGAAAGCAAACACACAACAAAAGCAAACACACAACAAAAGCAAACTGTACAAAGAAGAGAGCAAGCTCTACTTCCTGAAGATCTTGAGATGTTGCCCGCTATAGGGAAGCGGGAGTTCAGCTCCATCCAGATATGAGAGATAGAAACTATTCTCTCCATTGAGTTGCTTGATTTTGAAGGGCCCTCTCCACAGGGAATCAAATTTTCCGTGCATGCCCTTTGGTTCTCTTCGCTTGTCCCAAAGAAGGACGAGATCTCCCACTTGAAAATCTCTCTGCTTGGCCTTCTTGTCAAAAAGCCTCTTCACTTGATTCTGATGTTCAGTGATCCTGTCGACCACTCTCACTCTCTTTTCTTCAAGTTCTGCCAAATACATGATTCTCTTTTCTTGGAAAGTTTCATCTTCGATCACTCGTGCCAGCGTAGAGTAGGAAGTTCAGCGGAAATGGGAAGTTCGGCATCAGTGCCATATAACACTTGAAAAGGTGACATGCCGAGAGATCTCTTGGGAGTAATGCGGTCCGCCCACAAAGCATCATACAAAGACTTGTGCCACATCCGCTGATTCTCATCTACTAATTTCCGTATGATGGTCACCAAGTTCTTATTACTGGATTCCACCTGACCATTTCCCTGAGGGTAATAATCCAAGGCATGTGCTAAAGTTATCCCATATTCATAGCAAAAACTAATAACTTCCCGCGAGGAGAAGTTAGAAGCATTATCAGCAACGATTTTGTTTGGAACGCCGAACCTGACAATGATATTCTCTTTGATAAAACTGCAAACCACCTCAGAAGTGGCGTGCTTGATGCAGTATGGCTTCCACCCACTTGGTGAAGTAATCCATTGCTGTAAGGACATAGCTATGTCCAGCACTCGATTGAGGATTGAGTGCGCCAATAAAATCAATTCCCCATTGCCTGAATGGTTCATTGATGATGACCGGCCTTAGGGGAAGGGCAGCCAACTTGGGCTTGCCGACAAATTGTTGACAGGGTTCACACTTTGCCACCCAGGTAGCCGCATCTTGAAAGAGCGTTGGCCAATAGTACCTGGCTCGAATGATCTTGTGTGCTGTCACGGAAGAAGAAAAATGGCCTCCACAGGCTGAATTGTGAAAACTTTCCAGCAGTTTTACTTGCTGGGGCTTGTCAACACATCGCAGGAAGACACCGTCTATCCCGCGCTTATATAAACCGTCATCCCAGATGACATATTTAGCTGCCCTGAGCTTTATAGTGCGCTTCTCCTTTGCGGTTAGGTGCATTGGGCATTCACCGTAGGTAAGGAAGAAAGCGATGTCGGAGTACCACTCATCACTAGTTGCAACAAATAAAACTAGAGGCAGAGAATCAGGTTCCTCTAGAGGGCTTTGCTCTTCGTTGGCACAATCTTCTTTTCCTTTAGGACCTTCTAAATTTTCATTTTCAGCCATTAGCTGACACAGGCCTTTGCCCCTCACCAGCTTGGTAGGTTTAATATCCAGGTCATATTCCTGGACCTTTGCGATCCAATTCCCTCTCAAGCTTCCTAACTCCTGCTGAGTTAGAATTGATTTCACTGCGGTGTCGGGAACCAGCACCACCGTATGCGAGTTTAGAATGTAGTACCTGAAATTCTTCACTGCTTTGACAACGGCAAAGGCATGCTTTTCCAATTGAGTCATCTTCAACTCGTGAGGCTTGAGGGGAGAACTCATGAATGCAATCGGGGATTCAATGTCTTCTGAATTCTTTTGCATTAAGATTGCAGACACAGTATGTTCTGATGCGTAGCTATACATGATGAAGTCCTTGGAGAAGTCGGGACATACCAGGACCGGTGCATGGGCAACAGAAGTTTTTATTTCTTCAAATGACCTTTTCCCTTCTTCACTCCATCTGAAAGTGGGTGATCCTTTCATCATGTTCAGTATGTGGCGAGTCTTTTCGGCAAAGTCAGGAACAAAACGCCTAAGAAAGTTCACCTTTCCGAAGAAAGAATGAACACCAGTCTTGCTTGTAGGCAGAGTAAGGCTCTGAATAGCCTTAACCCTTTCAATATCTATCTTCGTTCCTTCTTTGCTAACCACATGCCCTAGCAACTTCCCTTCCGTGACTCCAAAAACGGACTTTTTGGGATTTAGGGAAATTCCATGTTCTCGGCACCTGGCCAATACTTGCTCCAAGTGATCACAATGATCACCTCGTTGTTTAGAGAACACGGTTAAGTCATCTAGATAAACTACAATGACTTTTCCCATCATACCTTTAAATGCGAAGTCCATGGCCCGTTGAAAAGTAGCACCTGCATTAGTTAGGCCAAAAGGCATCCTGCTGTAGGCAAATGTACCCCAGGGAGTAGTGAATGCTGTTTTGAATTGATCTTCAGGTGAGACTTCAATCTGATTGTAGCCTGAAAAACCATCAAGCATAGACAGCATTTCTGATCCAGTTACTGCTTGCAGAACTTGATCCATTATCGGAAGAGGGTAGTTATCTTTCAGTGAAGCTTGATTCAAATTTCGAAAGTCTACGCATATGCGTATCTCGCCGTTTTTCTTGCGCACTGGCACAATATTCGCCACCCAAGTGCTGTGATGGATAGGGAAGATGATTCTCGCATCCAGCATCTTCTGAATTTCTGCCTGGATGGTGCCCGAAATCTTAGGATTATAATGCCTTTGCTTCTGGCGAAAGGCTTTGACATCTTCTCTCAGCGGTATGTCATGCTGAACGTCCTTTGGCTTGAAGGACTTTAGATCGGCATAGGACCATGCCAACACATCTATATATTTCTTCAGCAACTTGACAAATTTCCGCTTCTCTTCAGGCGTGCAACATTTGCCAATGTTTACAAATTGCGGGTGTGCCTCAGAACCTATATTGACTGGTTCTGTCTCTGGGGATGAGTCAGGACTATCTCGCCTCTTCTTTTTCACAAAACGGTCATGCCTGTCAAACAGGCGCTCCAGAGAAACCAGGCCCTTTGGAATTTTATTTCCTTTGAGCTGACATATGCCGTCTTTCTCCTCTGATTCATGGTTTTGACCGTTGATTGATTCACGGCATGTAGAAGTGGATCCTTCAAAATACAACTCGTCAAAATTTTCTGATTTTTCTAGAAAGGCAATGAGGTGATTATCATCGTTGAATACTTGCCAATGCTGAGAGTTGTCTGGCACGCTCGGGTGGAAAACCACCTCAATGGTGTATTTGTCCATTTTCAAACCCGGGTGTGGGAGCATGAGAGATGCTGAAACGGCCAATGAATCAGCCATGTCATTTTGGGCTCTAGGAATCGCCTTTATTGAAAAAGCATCAAACTCCTCAATGCTGTCCCATACTGCATTACGGTAGTGCCTGAGCCTTTCATTTTTCACTTGGTAAACCCTTTTGACCTGATTTACAACTAGCTCGGCATCACCTTGTACCTTTAGATTTTTTATTCCTCTTTCTTTTGCAGCTTGCATACCGAGCAAAAGAGACTCATACTCAGCAGTATTGTTAGTATTGAAAAAGCTGCAACTTGAAAGAAAGAGGAATTACCTCCTCTTGGGAGATATTAGCACGATTCCGGTGCCACACCCCTTAATCGCGCAAGAATCGCCATCAAATTGCAAGGTCCGATCTCATTAAGATCCTTTTCTTGAACAAAAATGCCCTCTGTACCCGTCTCGGTAGATAAGAAGTAGTTCCCCATCCCTGATGATTCAAAAAGGATTTGGGCTTTGGGGTCTTCAGAGCTAGTGACCAAGTACTTCTTTTGGGATTCCGGCTCCAAAGTTTGCATTACGCCTTTGACTGGAATTCTAGCTTTGGACCAGTCCATGTGAATTTCTCCACCAACTTCGCTGCAAAAACTCCTTCCCAGCAAAATTCCATAAGCTGCCGGAATGTCAGCAACGAGGATTGTCATTTTTACTCTTTTATCCGGGAAAGCCGCAAATGCGAACTGCGCATCTTTGATTTGGCCAACCAACGGAACTTGCTTGGTTTCCAATGAATAACACCTGCCGAAAGGCTTGGTAAGAGTAAGGCCCAAAGCATGGGTGACTTTTGCCGGCATGACGTTGTCAGAAGCTCCGGAATCAATTATACAGTTGCTCAACTTATGGCCGTTGATTAGGAGAGAGAGATAGAAAGGTTCTATCTTGCCTGATGCAGATGTTGAAGCAACATTTATGTGGGATTCAGGAGGAGTGGAAAGGATTCCTTTTGGGGAAACCTGTTTAGATGTAACAGCTTGACTTTGGATATACTTAGTTAATCTTACAAGTTGTTCGGGGTTTGGTAAAAGGTACTCAAGCTTGGACATTTGGATCTTGGTCTTCTTAGCATGATCTATAATATCAAACGCGGCCAAGGGTTGCGTTGGTGAGGGAATGAGTCCTTCACTTCGCGATGGTGGAACAGGGTTACTGATCTTGATAGGAATATGAGGGGGCTGATTCGGAGGAGAGATGGGCGGAAAAGACTTCTTTGCAAAAGACTTAACAGGGAATTGAGTAGGAAGAGGATTACCTCTTCTAACAATGGTTGGAGGCACGTTTGACACGACCTTCTCCTTCTGCACATGGGCAGCAACTTCCGCTTCCTTTCCTTGCGAGCGGGTAAAAACAGCATAGGATTGTCCGCTTGCATAGCCCTGAGTACTCTCTTCTTCATCAGATTCATCCTCATCAAATTCCATGTATCCAATAGTAGAGTCGCCAGTTGGCTCACCGACATCTTGATCATCTTCATCTTGAGGCGAAGATTCTTCATAGTACTGCTCTTCCTCTTCAATTTCGGCCAAAGCATTGACCGGAGGAGCTTCAAGCGCCAACCGTGGAGCAGTTGCAGGTAGACGCGGTCTTTGTGAAACATTGTTGGGAACAAAACTCCTTCGTGGAACGTCTCGGTATGAAGAACTAGGAGCCTGGGCCAACTGCTTTTTCAATGCGAGCAGATCATTCGCCATCTTTTGGAATGCCGGATCAGACGAAGTAGTAGGCGAGGGATCTGAAGATTTGGACTTTGATGATTCCTTTCTCAACTCGCCAGATATTATCAAATTGTCTTCTATCCGGATGGCGGCAGCCTGAGCGAGAGGTAGAGTAGCTACTCGCTCTTGAAGGAGCAAGAAGCTGACTTTTGAGCTCATGGCGTTCACGAAGAAACACTTCTGATTCTCCGGTGTTGGAAGCATGGCAGTAGGGACACGGTTGATTAATGCATTGAACCGGCGACGAAATCGCGCATAGTCTCATTGGCTTCTTTCTTCAGGTGAGTGATCCGTGATAACAACGCAAATGCATCTTCTGAAGGCTTGTATCTGTCTTCAAAAGCTTCCCGCAAGGTTGCCCAACTGGTGATAGATGCGGCCGGCAAATGCTGAAACCATTCAGCTGCGGGCCCTTGTAGAGTTTCCAGAAAAAGGTGAACCGACACATCTTCGTGAGTCACGTCCAAAATACTGCATGACATAATGAAAGCAGATATGTGGGAATCCGTGCTTTGATTTCCGCTCCCGTCGAATTTAGGAAAATTCTTTCGGTTTCCGTGAGGGAGCGCGTGAACTGGATGTGGCAGTGCGAGAGGACCCATAGCATTTCCCCATGGTACCGCCATTTGAAAGGCTGGAAAAAGCACACGAGCTGGGAGGGTGGTTCCACTGAGCAGCAAGGCACTACAAAGGGATGTAGATGCTCCTTGTAAAAGACTTTTTCTTCGTGGGGGTGAGACACTCCTGGATGACCGGCTATGAGCTTAGCGCTGAAAAACGTGCAGGTGTTACGCTGAAATTGTGCCTTTGAAGCAGATCGAAAGTGGGATCAACTTCTCCACTAGAACTTGCTCTCTGCATTGTGCGTAAAGGTTCACTTGCCAGCGTACCTTCCAGATCTGCGATGTTATGGCGCAGATTTAAACTTTATTTTTGGGTGTACTTGCTGATTTTCTGGTTTTTCTGACAAAAACCAGCAGCATGCACTTTTCTAGATATTTAAAAACTATCCTCTTCGAAAAACCGATTGCGGTTAATGACAAGTAGTAGCGAGGATAAGATGGCAGGGAAGAATAGCAGGCTGATTTTCAGATCTGATTTTTACTTTTTCAGAGGGTTTTAAACTTTTTTAGAAAACAGTCAAAAACTCAGATCTACGGAAAAATGCTAATTTTGATAAAAACTCAGCGAACTAAAGATCTGTAACTAGGCCCGATCTATGGATCTCAGAAGAAAATTTTCAATTTCGGGCACTTTTGCAAATTTTTGGATTTTCAACAAAAAGTTCAGATTTGCAAACTGGCAGCGATTTTATTATTTTTCTGATTTTATATTATACCACCACCATAGATCTGACAGATCTATCCGTTCCCAATGAGTCGCCAAAAATCATGTTTCCGAAAGAATGCATCGCGTGGACAGATCTATGGATAGACGAGCCAACAGTGTGCAGGGCTTAGCCCCTCTTTGAGGCAACAGTAGCGGCTGGTTTATTGCTATTTCTACTAGCAGGGAACCTATGCAAGTCTCAGATTCTCCCTTCGGATCTGTTCTTTCTCTTCTCCCTCTTTCATTCCTTTCTTTTCGCAGCTGAACACTCTCTTGGGATGAGATCCCAACCCCGGCAAGGCAAATCTGTGAGACTTGCATAGGTTCCTGCTAGTAGAAATAGCAATAAACCGGAGTTTAATACTTCTTTGTCTCAAAGAGGGGCTAAGCCACGCACACTGTTGGCTCGTCTATCCATAGATCATCCCACGCGATGACAGTTTTCGGACCAACATGTCCTCCTGAAGAAAACTTTGATGATGATGAAATTCTTGATGAGGATCCCATCTCACCAAAGCACCCATTCCCAAAGCTCTTACCTCACTACCTACTCAACGACCTCGAACTTTACCCCCAGAGCTCAAAACCACCTCTCGAGATTTGAAATTAACATGGTTTTCATTAACAACCTCGCCAAACCTCCACCCAAATGTCGATGTGCCCAACTCATCCCACAAAGTTCCTTCCCGCCACTGGGATTTTTCCCTTCATGTCGCTATACCTTTCATGGCTCACCTACCTCACCTACCTCCCCACCTCAGATCAACATGATCCATGTTGCTACCCATGCTCAGAAGGACAAAGGTAAGGAAAAGGCAACTGACTCACCAACCAATCCTATACCCAACATACCATCTGCACCCACACCTAAAATCACTATCCACGGCCCCACATATCCTATTTCTAATGGGGTCACACACTACACAATGCTCAAACAACTACACCAATCCCCCCTCAAAATGTCCTTATATGACCTCATCCAAACCTTGGAATCCCATCGTCAAGCTCTCATGGAGGTCCTACAATCTATTAAGGTTTTACCCAATGACCCTACACCCATAGCCTCCATTATCACACCCCATCATGTAGACTCTCTCACCAAATTTCCACCTTTATCTACACCTCAACCTACTCACCAAGTAGCCTCCTTAGCTTCTCGAGGAATATATTGCACCGCATCAAATAGATGACCTAGATCCAACTCTCTTCATCTCTCTCCACATCAATGATATACGTGTATGACGTGTCATGATTGATGGGGGCACTAAGATTAATATCATTTCATCCCATGCATTTTATCAAATGCGCACACCCGACAATTGCATGCATAAACATCCTATCACGTTGCATTCATTTAATGACATTATCACCTCTACACTAAACCTGTCATCCTCCACATTCGCGTGGGCCCCGCACTATTCCAGAGTTATTTTACGTCTTGGAGGGGGAATTTCAATATAACCTATTGCTTGGCAAACCTTGGATTCGTGTCATGGGTTGTGTCCCTTCCACTTTGCATCATTGTGTGAAGTTCGAGCATGAAGGACACACCTATACCATTCCAGCTGACCCATCACCTTTCAAAACTTGCAACATGCTTTACCGACCCAATGACGTGCTCATACCCATCAAAGCATCTACCTCCATAACCACCCACCGTGATTTCATCAATCATCACATCATCAATCATCACCAATGTAGACCGGACCGCCTCCCTAGCTGGGTGGTGGTTATAGGACCATCGCCTTGGTTGGGCAATGGTTATGTAACTGCCGCTCTACATAGAGAGGCAGTCTTCTTACTATAAAGATAAAACCTCTGTGTATTTATTTTCCTTCTTCTTGCTGAATGATCTAATGAAGTAGAGTCATTTTGGATCCCTATGGATCACAACTCCCCTATTTAGGAGGATTTTGGTCCCACAAAAGCTTAGTGGGGGAGTAGATGAGGAAATAATTCCCTCACTTGCTCCTTTGAGTACCACTGGGCCTGCCTTGGTGTCTTTCCTTTTAGTTAATTCTACCAAGACTCCTACGGACCTCTCCTAGTCTCTCTAACCTTCTACTACATCACTACATCCCCTTCAATCCACCTCATGAGTCCAAGATGCAATCCTCAATGGAAGGTAACAACTGTAGTCCTTCATCTTCATCTAGCATGGATGGTTCATATAGGTGCAATTTCTCATAGTTTACTACATAGTACATCCTCATAAATGACGGTAAATCAAGTCGAAAGGCATTTTCTCCAACCAGCTCCAATATGGTAAAGGGCCTATATCATAGTGGATTGAGCTTCCGTGCTTGACCTTATAGTCTCTCCTTTCTCAAGTAAAGCCAAAATATATCTCCAACATGAAGCTTATGTTCCCTCCTATGCTGATCATGCCTAGCTTTGTACTTGGCTTGAGATTTCTCTAGCTGTTCTTTGACTTTGAGATGGATTTGTCGGATCCTCTCCTCTCAATGAATTTGTTTGCTCTAGTCACCTCTATATCTCATGTCTCATCCTCATCTGCCCCCAAATGCTATGTCTAGTGGATTTGTAGGTAGGTATCCCAAACATTCTTCAAACGGTGACTTCATAGTGGATGTGTGTATTTCTGGTTATAGGAATGCTAAATGTAGGCTAAGGACTCATCCCAGTCCTTGGGTATTTACTGTTATACCCTACGATCAACTCATGACAAAGTCCTGTTCACCACCTCTATTTTTCCATCTATCTCAGTGGATGGAAAGTTTTGCTCCTCTGTAACTTTGGTATCCATCTTGTCCCAAAAAGTAGTCCAAGACTTCCCCAGAACCTAGAACCCCTCATCATAAACAATAGACTTTGGAAAACCAAAATGGACCCATGAATTAGAACAGAAAAGATCTGCTACCTCATGTGCTTTTATTGTCTTTTCACATGCCATAAGAATACACATCTTACTGAATCTATCAACAACAACATAGACATAGTCATGGCTATGTTTAGATATAGGTAATCCTCCTACAAAATACATAGAAATGCCCTCCCACAGATGAGTAGGTAATGGAAAAGGCATATACAAACCCTCCTTCCTAGTCTTAGGCTTGCTGGTATAACAAAGTTTACATCCACATATAAATTTTGATACTTCTTCTTGCATATTGGGACAAAACATGTACCTTTGCAAGTGGGCTTGGGTCTTGCCAACACTGAAATGTCCCACTACTTTCGAGGTATGTGCTTCCCTCATTAATAGAATTCTTTCTTCTTTAGGCACAAAAAGCTTCCCCCATTAGTAGAGCATCCCGTCCTTGAGATAACAATCTTCAATCCCTATCCTTTCAGTCCCTTGGGACTGCAATTGCTGAAATGTCACCCCAAAGTCTCTATCCTGGCATATGCCTCTCTGTAAGCTTCCTTCATGAAGGGCTCGATCTGAGAGATAGTGGTCGAGACAGATAACCTCTCTGTGTGGGTGGCCTAGACAACATGTCTGCCACCAAGTTTGTACTACCCTTCTTTTATTTGATCACCAAATGGAACTACTTTGAAGGAACCCCATCCATTTGTAGTGCCTTGCCTACTATAATTTAGACCGTGCTTGCAAATATTGGAGAGGTTTGTGGTTAGTGTGCACAATAGTTTCTTTACCCAATAAATAATGCTTCCATTTTTTAATTTCCTAAACTAGTGCATACATTTCCTTATCATATATTGAATATCCTTTAACTGCTGAAATGAAACTTTCAGAATGATAGAATACGGGTTTATCTCCTTGAAGAAACATTGCGCCCATAGCGTAATCACTAACATATGTCTTTACTTCAAAAGGCTACTGAAAATTAGGAAGAGCAAGTATTGGAGCATGACTAATATTGTATTTAAATAAATCAAAGGATTTTTCTTGTTCCTTACCCCAGTCAAAACCCTTACTCTTTGCGACCACTGTGTGTAGAGGTGTTACAATCATGGAGAAGCCCAGAATGAACTTTCACATGTATTTGTAATGCTCCCAAAAAAACTCCTAGTCTCTATGGATCATGTTGGTGTTGGCCAATTAGTGATGGCTTCCACCTTTTTTGGATCCACTTGTAGCTCTCCTCCTCCAACCACGTGCCCAAGATAGACAAGTGATTGTTTGGAAAATTCACATTTCTTAATATTACAAAGCAAATGTTTCTCCCCGAGAACTTACAAGACTTGTAAACGAGTTAGATGTTCTTCCCATGTGGCACTAAAAATCAAGATATCATCTAGATATAAAATGACACATGAATCTATGAAATCCCACAATAAATCATTCATCAATATCATAAATGTAGTGGGTGCATTGCATAACCCAAAAGGAAGTACTAACCATTCACACAAAACCTATTTTGTCTTGAAGGTAGTCTTCCATTTATCCTCCTCCTTCATTCTGACTTGGTGAAAACCTGACTTGAGATCCAACTTCATGAAGAATTTGGCATGTTGAATTTGGTCCAAGAGATAATCTATGCAGAGAATTAGATATCTTTCTTAATGGTGATCTTGTTTAAAGCACGGTAGTCAATGCACATTCTCCAAGAACCATCCTTCTTTGACACCATCACAATAGGCAAACCACATGGTGAGGTGTTCAGATGTATCACCCCTTGGTCTAGTAGTTCCTGGAGTTGTTTCTTTACTTCAGTACTCTCAAGCAAGGATTGCCTATACAACCCAATGTTTGGTATAGGGGACTCTTGCAATAGCTAAATCTCATGCTCTACTTCTCATTTTGGTGGTAACCCACTAGGAACCTGAAATAATTCCTGAAAAGACTAAATAATACTATCCAAATCATGCTTTCCCTCATTAGAAATCTATGAAAATTCAACCCCATCTTGTTTATACTTTAACAAAAGTAAACAAAATTGATTATGATTTTCCTGAATAAGTCATTTTTATTAGTTAACACTCACCATAGTAACCTGTTTTTTACGCTGGTGTGCCCGAATGTTGTAGCTGATCCCATCCTCGACCCATCTTTACTTGGTTTTCCCTTCTCATAAATATAGAATCCCTAATATATAAGTAAGGACTCCTGAATACAACATCAAAAGCATCAAGTGGAATAACATTAGCTTACAAAACATCAATATACTTTAGAATTTATCCCAAACTTGACCTTACATCTTCTTGTTACACGAATTTCAACACCCTTCTTCACCCAACCTAAAGGATAAGGGTGTGGATGATCAGTAAGTCTCAAGACCAAGCTTCTTTACAATTGCTTCAGAATCAAGTTAAACCGAGAACCAGATCAACCAAAGGACTTACCTTAGTTCTCTTGATCTAGAATAGTCTACTCATATGCTCTTCCTGGCTGTCCATGTTGGTGGCCGTGCATCCAAGAAGTTCATCTACATCGATTCATCTTAAATTTCCACCTCCCCTTTTATTTTTACAACTATCGTGGACTTCTTTGAGTCTTTGGTTTATTTCTTTGGGTGTAACTCCGGATGTAACTTCCAACATGTAGCGTCGTGTATGACCATTGATATCACAGTTCTTGAAAAATTCTTGGGATATTTACAAGCATTTAAAGTAATGGCAACTTTTTTACCTTTCCCTTTCCACTTACCCTTGTTACTTGTTTTCCCATACTCTTTTTTCTACTAATTTGTCGACTGATTTACCCTTGACTCTACTTCTCCTTGCTTCTTTTCATCATCTATGTAGTATGCCTACACACATGCCTCATTGAGATATTTGGGATTTGTGGAGATGCATTTTATTCGAAGGTGAGTGTGAAGTCCTCCCAAGTACTTAGTCAGAAGATCCTCATCCTCCAAGTCCATGTTTAGCAACATGGTCTCGCCTCCAAAATTCCGTAGTATAGTCCTACACACTTTGACCACTTGCCTTGTCTAAAATACGCCATTTGATCATTTGGTCAGTCTTATGGCGAATATGATAGAAGTTAGCTCTAAGTAATTCTTTAAATTCTTTCCAAGATTTCACAATACGATGCTTCTTCTTTTCACAAGTGGTTAGATGGGTTTCCCACCAAACCGTGAGCGTGTCCCTCCATTTTGAGACATACAAAGGTGATCCTCTGTGCCTTAGTGACATTATGAATGCTAAAGTAGACTTCTAACTATTTTAGCCATTTATCAAGCAACTTTGCATCTACTTGTCCTTCAAAGCTTTTAATATCAACTTTCATCTAAACTTTAAAAGGAGTATGATCAGATTTTACCTTTTCTCTTGTGTTTGAAGTCTCTTTTTCATGCTCTTCTCCATAATCTTCCTCATGGTGGCTCTTCCTATGCTAAAAATTTCAGCTAAGCCTTGAACCACTAAGTTTATGAAGTCTTGCTTGAAAAAAGCTATCTTCTTCAAATCTACGAGATCTTGGACCTATTGTGTCCATAATCTGATAAAAACCTGAATTTTCTTGTAACATAAAATGGTTAGAACAAGAGGGAACGTTGCAAATAATGCTCCACCAGGGAAGGGGCAGAAACAACCCAAAAACTTGATGAGATCCTTGCTGCCCTATTGGACACAAGAGATCGTTTGGCTATACTTGAACAACAAGTAATGGGAAATGAGGAGGATGAAGAAGCTGGTAACGACAATCAGCTACCTCCTGAGGACAACCCCAATATGGGTGTTGGTAATAACACTGGAAATGTACCTGTCCAACCAGAAAACAAAAAGGCCAGGTTGGCAGCGGAACTCACTAATGATATAAAAAGGATAAGTCCACCTAAATATGATGGCACCACATTAGGAGATGGAGCTGAGAACTGGCTCAGTGAGATGGAGAAGTACTTTGCAATAAGAAACTTCTCTGAGGAAACCAAAGCTATTTGGGGAGCCTATCAGCTTTCCCATGAAGCATCTTCGTGGTGGGACAGCCGTAAAGCTGAGCTAAATATTGATGAGACCAATATCACTTGGGATCAATTTAAAGGCTATTTTAGGCAACGTTGGCTGCCACAACTTTTCTATGATAAGAAAATGACAGAATTCCAGAACTTAGCTCAAGGGAAGCTAACGGTAATTGAATACTGGGAGCGGTTTACGAAACTCCTCAAGTATATACCGCAGTATCAAACTGACGAGAAGTTCAGAATATAGAAATTTATCATGGGACTAAATCCTGTGATAGGAGGAGAGGTCGATGTTCACAGCCCAACCACTATGGAAGGGGTTGTTGAAAAGGCCATAAGGCAAGAACAGAAATTAAAGGCTATTTCTACTCATAAAGAGGAAGTGCGGAAGAAGATTAAAAACCCTTATTCAACTTCACTTGCACCCAAGAAGGGGGCATGGAAAAAGTTTGGAAACAGAAGTAAGTTTCCAGTGGATAATAGTAAGAAAACGATAACGAATAAGCCTGCTGGAAATGTAAGGGATAGTTTTGCCAAAAATTATAACAATGGGCAGAAGCCCTATGGAGGACAACGTGATAATTTTAAGGCTGGAAGTAATTTTGAGCCTAAAAAGGGACCTGTAGGAGGCTACTATAATTGTGGAAAAGACC
Organism: Taxus wallichiana var. yunnanensis; assembly: GCA_018340775.1. NCBI lineage: Eukaryota > Viridiplantae > Streptophyta > Pinopsida > Cupressales > Taxaceae > Taxus > Taxus wallichiana. Next base: position 506,115,737 of record CM031244.1, on the reverse strand, counting down.
ACTACGCAAATCAGTGCCCTTTGAAGAAGGATGATCGTGTCGCAAAGATAAGATACATGCTTTGCATGAGCAGATGCAAGTCTGAAAAGCAAGAGACACCTATAGAAGTTCCTGGGTAAGTTACTTGGCATACCGTCACTATTCTTTTTGATACAGAGCTACCGAATGTTTTATTTCTAGTAAACTTGCTTCTAAACTTAAAAGAAAAGCTAGAAAAATGGATAAATCTTGGACTGTATAGTATGGTAATAACTCTGTTCATACAGTGAGTATGTGTCTTTTTGGGGCAGTCCTTGACTTACCTAACTTTTCCATGGAAGTTGACCTCTATGTTACACCTTTGGGATCCTATGACATTGTCATTGGTGTCAATTGGTTAGCTGACCATAAAGCAAAAGTAGACTTCTTTGAAAAGAATATAAGATGTTTAGATGATCGGTTGAAAGCAACAGAGATTCAAGGTGTGAAACGGGAAATTTTAGTTAGAAAACTGTCAGCTATGCAACTTAAAAAGGATAAAAACAAAGGATGTACCTTATATGCAGTAAAGATATCTGAATTTTCAGAAGAAGATGGTGATTCCATGAAACGATTCCCACTGTTGCAAAGTTTCAAGGATGTATTTCCTGGAGGAATTACCAGGTTTACCACCCAAGAGGGAATTTGATTTCACCATTGAAATCAAACCAAGGACGGAACCTATTTCTAAGGCACCTTATCGGATGACTACTACAGAGTTAGTCGAGCTTAAGGCACAATTGCAAGAACTTTTGTCTAAGGGTTTGATTAGACCAAGTGTTTCACCTTGGGGAGCGCCAGTAATATTTGTAAAAAAGAAAGACGGAACACTTAGACTATGTATTGATTATCGGATGTTGAACAAAGCAACAATTAAGAACAGATACCCACTTCCAAGGATTGATGATCTATTTGATCAGATGCATGGAGCAGCGGTTTATTCCAAGATAGATCTTTGATCTGGTTATCATCAATTAAGGATTAGAGAAGAAGATATTCATAAAATAGCTTTCCAACCAAGTGCACGGACATTATGAGTTCACGGTTTTACCCTTTGGATTAACTAATGCACCCGAACTTTTATGAACTTAATGAATAATATCTTTCAAGAATATTTGGACAAGTTTGTGCTTGTATTCTTGGACGATATTCTCATATATTCTAAAAGTGTCGAAGAGCAAAATGAGCATTTGAAGATAGTTTTGGAAATTTTGAGAAAAAGAAAGTTGTACGGTAAGTTATCCAAATGTTCTTTCTTTGATACTGAAGTTCACTATTTGGGTCATGTCATTAGTAAAGAGGGAATTGCAGTAGATCCTTCAAAAATAGTGGCAATAACCGAGTGGCCTGCACCAAAGAATGTACATGAAGTAAGAAGCTTCATGGGCCTTGTTGGTTATTATAGAAAATTTGTTAAGGATTTTTCTAAAGTGGCTACACCGATAACTTCATTGCAGAAGAAGGATAAGAAATTTATTTGGAATGATAAGTGCGAAACTCGCTTTCAAAAGTTTGAAAATCCAGTTGACTTCAAAGACTATATTAGCTGTACTGCACCTAATGGGAACTTTACTCTTGTTGTAACGATGCTTATGCTTCGGGAAGGCCTTGGAGGTGTTTTGTTACAAAATGATCAAGTCATAGCATATGAAAGTAGAAAACTTAAGTTACATGAGCTGAATTATGCCCTCATGATTTAGAGCTTGCTTGCAATTGTTCATGCGCTTCAAGTATGGAGGCACTATTTACTTGGGAAACCTTTTGAGTTGGCCGATCACTTAGGGCTGAAATATATTTTCACTCAGCGTAATCTAAATGCAAAACAACGAAGGTGGTTAGAGTTTTTATCTCAATATGATTTTTATATTATCTACATCAAAGGGAAAGAGAATAGAGTAACGGATGCTCTAAGTCATAGGAAGCACATTTCTGCTCTTATAACATTAAGAACTCAGTTTAAAGATGAGGTAAAAAGTGCCTCAGAATCTGATATATACTTTCAGCAAGTAAAAGTAGCACTTGCTGCAGAACCAAAAGATGAAAGGTATAAAGGTTTTCATTTTGATAATGAAGGAATCTTACGTTATGAAAACAGGGTATATGTACCTTTGTTAAACGATTTGAGAAAGAAATTGTTAGTTGAATTTCATAATTCACCCTTCTCTGGACACCCGGGTATCACAAAAATGCTTGCTGATCTAAAACAACAATACTTTTGGAAAGGTATGAAAAAGGATGTTATTGATTTTGTGACACATTGTCTGGAATGTCAGCGGGTTAAGGCAGAACACATGCACCCTGCTGGACTATTATATCCCCATAGCATACCGCAGTATAAATGGCAAGTAATAAGCATGGAATTTGTACAAGGGTTGCCTATGTCGAGAAATAAACATGATGTTATCTTGGTAGTTGTAGACAAACTAACAAAGGTAGCTCATTTCATCACTGGAAATCTGAAGGATGATTCTCCAGTGTTAGCAAAAAGATTCGTGCATGAAATTTTTAGGTTACATGGAGTACCAGAATTGATTATATCTGACAGGGATCCTAGAATGACATCAAGATTTTGGCAAACGCTTAATACAGCTCTTGGAATGAAACTAAACTTTAGTTCTGCATATCATCCAGAAACGGATGGAAAAACTGAGAGAGTAAATCAAGTGTTGGAAGATATGTTGCGAATGTATTGCATGGATCAACAGTATAAATGGGAAGAGTATCTTCCATTAGTTGAGTTCGCATACAACAACACTTATCACTCATCTCTTAAAATGGCACCTTTTGAGGCACTTTATGGAAGAAAGTGCGTAACCCCCGTTTAGTTGGGGCAATATTGAGGATAGAGTGGTAATTGGGCCAGAAATCCTCACTGAAATGGAACAAGTTAAAATGATTCGTGAACGATTGAAAGAAGCAACAGATAGGCAGAAGAGCTATGCTGACCTAAAGCGGGTTGATCGAAGGTTTGAACTTGGTGAAAAGGTTTTTCTTCGTGTTAAACCCAGAAAGAGTTCTATAACTTTTGGCAAGGCTGCCAAGTTGTCACCTCGTTATGTGGGACCTTTCAAAATTGTCGAAATAATCAATCCTGTAGCTTATCGATTAGCATTACCACCTGCTTTGTCTCGCATGCATGATGTTTTCCATATTTCTTTGCTTAAGAAATACGTTTCAGACTTGTCACATGTTTTAAATTGGAATTCCTTGCAGTCCAAGACCCGGAATAATTGTGGTTAAACCCACATGAGTGTTGGAAACTCGCCAATCAATTGCATTTGAGAAATCATGAAATACAACAATGTAAGGTCCAGTGGGACCAGTTTAACGAAGAGAGTGCAACTTGGGAAAATCTAGAAGAGATGAAAGTTGCTTTTCCCTTTCTTTTTGAACAGAATGGAATCTGTTGACAAAAAATTTAATTATTATGAACTTATCTTTTTCATGTCTTTATGTAAGCCAGCTTGAGGCAAACATTATTCAGGTTGAATAAATTGTATCATGACATTGATTTATGAAATAATTCATGTTGGAATTGGTCTTTTGTATTGTGAACTAATAAATTGATTGACCTGAAGGTAAATCAAAATATGTAATCATCGGGACGATGAATCTTTTAGGAGGGAAGCATGTAACACCCTGAACTATTGTTACTTCCTCCTGAGCATTCAAGTGTTGATATATGATTTCTTCTGTATAAGGACATGTTCCTTTGGGTTGTGAAGTCATGCTTGATATGGATTGTATCTCCTTTTCTCTTGAAGATCTTTGACTCAGCCTTGGATCAGTTGCATCGATCCAAGGAATGTTTTAAGCTTATTCAGGATGAACAAAATTTATGGACCTTATGAAAGTTACAAGGTCTGAATGAGTTTGAATGAACAATCCCAGAGTTTAACTCAGGCTGATCATGATAAATGAAATTTGGTTCCAGATATCGTAACATCAGGAAGGCCTAGACCTTAAGCCAGGTAAGATGTTCTTGGGTATACCGTAAGCTTAATTAGCAATGCCAGATAGGATCCTTTACAGGAATGTTTTACCCTGTTTGGCTCTAATACTGATTGGTCCTACTTGGGAGACCTAGACTGGATTCGTTAAGGTTAATAACCTTAACCTAAACTATAACCTATTGGTTAAATAATTGCTAATCTAACCTAGCCCTAAACTATAAGCTTAATGCTCCTAAGAGTTAACTTCTTCTAGCGCTATGGATGTAAGACTAATGTCTTACCCTATGATCTAACCTATGTTTCTTACCTATCCTAACTAATGACAAGAATGGAGGGGGACCTATGAAGGGGCGCGAGTCATGGGCGGTGGTTTCCATGGCATTTATGAGGGGGATAAGGATTGAAGGACTTGGGATGCTGTCAGATTTGGTGGAGGTTGCAAATGGCTAATATGACCTGACGTGGCAGTATCACCAAGTATGGGAATGTTTGTTTGTTTTCTTTTGGCGATCACCAATTTTGGCGGTCGGTGGCAATGGAGAATAGGCGGGAGGATGGAAGTTAATGCAATTAATGAACTTCGGTTCTGAGCGCGGATTGCGTGGGAAGGCATGCAAATGGAATATTGTTTGGTTGTTTGGTTTTCAATGCATTCTGCTTTTTCACTGCTGCTTGAGCAATCGGTTCTTCGAACCATTCGTCTACTCTGTGCTACATGGAAACTTTGATAATTTCTAGCTTCCTTCTCTGTCGGGGAAAGTTTATAAGGCATGAAGGTAACAATTTATTGTTGTTTAATCTATCGTGGAAGAAGAAGAGAAGGTGCGAGCACATTCAGAGGTCTTCTTCAAATTTTTAAGCGACACTATCAGGCATGATAGGCCCTAACTTTTAAAAATCTTGCTTTCCTTCAAATTCTTTCATTAGAACAACTCTGTTCAGATGATTTCTTTTGTTCAGTTGGTTTGACTGGAAGCAATGTATTGGTTTTCTTCTTCTCTTTTTGATTTGGGAATCCCTGGTTCGACTTCTGTTGAAGTCCTTGCTGTATTTATATTATGGATTCATCTTCGGCTGAAGACCTTGTTGTGTTAGCATGTTGTTGAACTTTTGTTGAATCCTTGCTGAGTATACATATGGATTTGACTTCTGTTAAAATGCTTGTTGTGTTTACATTTGGTTCGACTCTGTTGAAATGTGTGCTGGGATTACATACGAACACGACTCTGTTGGAGTCCCTGCTGTGTTTTCATATTGGTTCGACTTCTGTTGAAGTCTTTGCTGAGTTTATGTTATGAAAGTGACTTCTGTTGAAGTCCTTGCTTTGTGTTTATATTATGAAATCGACTTCTGTTGAAGTCCTTGCTGAGTTATATTATGGAATCGACTTCTGTTGAAGTCCTTGCTGTATTTATATTATGGATTCATCTTCTGTTGAAGTGTTTACTGTGATTACGTATGAACACAACTTTCTTGAAGTCCTTGTTGTGTTTACATGTTGGTTCGACTTCTGTTGAAGTCCTTGCTGTGAATACTTGATGAATTCGACTTCTGTTGAAGTCCTTACTGCGTTTGCATGTTGATTCGACTTCTGTTGAAGTCTTTGTTGTGTATACATATGGAATCGACTCTATTGAAATGTTTGTTATGATTGCATATGGATTCGACTCTATTGAAATGTTTGTTGTGATTGCATATGGGTTCGACTTCTGTTATGTTGTTTCCTTGCTTCTTGATTAACTGAGGTAATAAGTTCCCAACTGTACCATGTTAGATGTTGCGTGGGATGATTTCTTGGTTGAGGAATGACATAAAAGAAAATTGTTGTGTCTTATTTAGTTGGTTTATTGTTTATCACTGGTCGTATGAGTTTTTTTGTTGCTTGATAGCTTCAGGTGAATACATGGTTGATTTGAGATGAAACTGTAATTCCTTCTTTGGAGCTCGACTGGTTTAGTGGCAAGTGTATGAAAAATGTATGAATACAAGCCTGTACCTCTGTTGAAAAGGGGTCGGGATGGTCAATAATTATGGGTTCTGTAAGTGATGAAATATCTAGTGTAGCTGTGTTTTCCTTACGATTTAACTTGGTTAATGGGAACATAGTCTGACTGAGAGAAATCTTGCTTTGAGGAACTCTGAATCCTAATAACGTGTGGGTAATCCTAGATCTGCATGATGGAAATTAGGTTTTGTACTTGGAAGGGATGGGATTGTGTTGATTTTCTTGCTTTCTTTTCTTCCCTAAATGAATTCAAGATTGATTGTATATGCTTTGCTCCTGGAAAGTTGGTACTGTCCTGAATTTGTTTGGAATGGAGATCTGAACGCCTCTGTTCTTTCTCTTAAGTTGTAAAGCACATGTGGATATAGGAGTTTTGGAATACGAAAGTATACTCTCCCTTTCTGGAAAATTATTAGTACTCCCTTCTTTTGTATTTCCATAAGAACTCTGCTATAGGGGTATAAGATGATTAAACTGTTAAATTTATGAGGAAAGAATGGTAAATGCTTAGTCTTGACCTAAGTTCTTTTCTTATTTACAGTTATAATAATACCTTGTTTGAGTTATTCAGTTATCTACTTTAATAAAAGTAGAATTGTAATAGAAGTTGGTATATCTATCGATGTCATGGAAATAATGCAATGAGTATAAAGGAATTTCTTTAGAGGCTATAACCGGTCTTTGCTGAATTGTTAAATGTAAATCTGTTGGGTACACGCACTGGTAAGAATTCATTCTGGAATGGAGTAATTTTTATTGGATTGTTACTGTCCTTGGATTTCAGAGGGATGGATATATTAGATTCATTTTGTTCTTCTTAGTCTCTAACATAAGATGAATTATCCGAGAAGAGTCAATATGGTAGTTATATTATGAAATTATGTTAAAAAGTCATGTATGGTAGAAAGATAATTAGTGTGATTCATGTTTATAGGTTTGATGAAATGATTTCATTTAAACAGGTTGTCTAATGGAAACAATTGGTGGAATGCAATTGTTTTAAGAATTAGTGCTTATCATGCTCAGTTCATTGAACTGACCCGTGCTAGCAATTTTTGCAGATGGTCATCATAAGTGGTAAAGACACGCAGATCTGATATGATGCTCAGATTGTTTAATCTGGTTTTATGATGAATTCCAACTTGATTTCTCTATTTGTACTATATGAAGAAAGTTGTTCTTTTGCTTTGTTGAGTATTGTATCAAATATGCTGAAGTGCATAAATTGTAATTGTATGGCTTGGAAATAAATGAAAAGGGGAAATTGTTACTTATGTGGCTGCATTTTTAATTGATGGATTGATCTTCTTAGGTTCGATTGATTTTAAGTGCATTTTTATTATTTTATACCATAGAGTTATTTGGATTCTCTAAGTAGGCCTTGTAAAGATTATGTGACTGAATACTTCGTGAATGATTAGTAATTCTTTTATGTTATGAATAAGGCTAAATTGGAAATTAGTCCACTGCCTTTCGAGAAGTTAAGGTTAAACTACACCTCAATAGGTAGCTGAAACGGGAAGAGTAATCTATTACTCCCTATCCATGATCTAAGTCAAGACAACGTAACTGATGATTTTAAATCACTATATCTTAATAACAATAAGTAAGATATATTTCAGTCTTGGGAACTGATATAAACTCATATGGGTATAGTTAGCATCCTTATGAGAGGACTTAGGGCTATTGCCCAATTACGTTGATTAAGATTATTGAGAACCAATGATCTCCTTGACGAGATCTCAAATCTTATTAAACTTCTCTCTGTGAAATGGATCTTAATTAAGGCAACTCAAAGGTGTGGAACCCAGGGGTTGGGAAAAGACTACCCAGATAGGAGAGTCTTAAAATTTAATTTCAACTCAACTTAAGTAACTCCTTGAAGTTATGTAAATCTTTCCGAGGTGGTTTGTAGGATGTCGACACATGTCAACTGCAGGGTTGTACCTTCGAGAAGATTAGGATCTTCACGAGGATACAATAATGCAGGTGACCTATGGCGACACCCTTTGCATTGATCGTTAAGATTTACACCTTAAACTCGAACAAGTTTTTACTCTGGGACTGGTTAGGAACATGGTCATGTTATGAGGCTGCCCTTGGAGACTCGGGGTACCTTGACACACAGGGTTAACTGGGGTTGACCCAGTATGTCAGCTTACCCTAGTCCTCGAGAGCATCCTTATAACGTTTGTCATGTTATTAATCCGTTCCTGAGTGAATGACTTGGGACAGGGAGGCTGACAGAAGTCAGTATAAGACATTCTATTTAACATCGGAGTGGGGTGAAGGACGTATTCCAGATTGATGAGTATGCCGTCAAGGAATACGAGACATGAACAATATGTTTCAAATCTTTGGCCAAAGTATCGCAAGCTGCTGATTGCGTTGTCCTATGTCACCTAGTCTGAGGGACGTGATGCCGATGAATAATGGTAACAATTATTCAGATAGGTTCCTTGGACAGAGCATTCTAAAATCCCAGATTAGGGAAGAAAACCGCAAGAGTGAAGTGTTAAAATAAAAATGCCAACTCTATGATACTCATGAATAGATCGGTAGATCACTGAGTCATTACAGCTGCATATGGTTATCTGTTATAAGAATGATTGTTATGATTTGCGAGTTCTAAATTATGTATTTAGAACTAGGAAGCACTTATCAAAAAAAAAAAAATTCTTGTTCTAATGTACTAAAATGGGAATGTTACATGTTTGCTCTATCTTAAAACTCATTTCTTCTACAAAACACAATTCCAAAGCACTAATAACTTCTTGCTAACTTGCTTTCGTTCTTCAATGATCCTATTATCTTCTACAAACATATATTTATAGCCTTTCTCATGTCCTCCCGTGCACTGGAGAATGGAAAAGCTCATGGAGGAGAAGAGACATAGACAACCTTTCAAATTTTGTCACTATTCATTTCATATTTTTATTTTCTATCCAAAAGAGCCAGGACCGCCACCCAATGTGGGCAAGCGGTCTCGGACCGCCACCTTGGTTGGGTGGCAGTTACAAGTCCACCACCCTGGTTGGGTGGCGGTTCTGTAACCTCTGCTCTGCATAGAGTGGTGGTCATGTTACTATAAAGATAGAACCTCCGTGTATTTATTTTCCTTCTTCGTGCTGACTGATCTGATGAAGTAGAGTCATTTTGGATCCCTATGGATCCATGGTTGAATGTATCCATGCGCTAGACCAAATACACACCCATACAAACTTAGATCATACTCAAGTTAGTATCTCAACACTCACAAAATATAGAATTCAACTCTATCTACTAAAATAGTAGTACATCGTCAATATTTATAGGGCGGGACTTGTCCTTCACCACTTACATTCTTTTAATAATAGGTATGCATGCAAAAATTACCTACATGATTTTACAAAGGTAGCTAATAATAGATTATCATCATGCTTTAATCCTATTATTATAAATTGCCATGAGATCTCCTTATCTATGTTCTCTATGCGATTTTTCCAAATATAGCCCTTACTTGGCCACCAAGTCATCTTGTTTTTCTCTACTCTTAAACCTTTGCTTGATAAAAACTCTAACTCTATTTTTCTATTTTTATCCCCTACTCTAGAAAATCTGATAAATCCTTGCTCTTGTTCCTTTATGTGTGCAGCCCCATGCTCCGACCTATCTTCCCACTATATGCACCCCTTACGCTCTACCTTGATCCTCGCATCGCGCGTGCCTGCGCTTAACCTTTATGCTCAATTGATACTTAGCAAGTTTCTCTAACCAACATTACCTCACGCTATGGATGTTTTTTTCCTCAACAATATTGAATAAAAGAATGCCTTACATAAATGATTACATCCAAGAATAAGAATATGGGCTTGCACCCCAAAAAATCAAAAGAACCAGAACTTATGACTTATTGGACATAAGGAGCCTAGTAAATTCCTTATCCAAAATCTTCTCCATCTCCCTCCATCCTTCCAACTCGTTTTTTCCTTAATCGACACAACATCAACAATGTTAGGTACTTTTACGGGAGTTAACTCATCAATTTTTCCCTTGATCTCTGTGACCATCTTCTCAAGCTGCAAAGCCGCATCAACTAAAGACATCCATCCCGTGTTACTAAGGGGAATATTTCCTTTGATTGGTCTCTTACTATGGATTTTAGAGATGTTGTCAAGTCTCTTTTCTACTCCACTTCAAAGCAAACACCTTCTCTCACTCGGCCTGTTGTTCTTCATTTTATCCTCGAATCTCCTTTAACTCTATCTCATCATTGAGGCATGCACATTCACAACTTTTTCAAAATCTTGGTAATTTTCAAAAAAATTATGCCCTTCGTGTAACTTCCTTAGCCTTTGCAGCTAGCCCTCATACTATACAAGATGTGTCTCTATTTTTTCCTGTCAACCTTCTTCGCATGACTATCTCCTCGGATGTTGGCCATGTACCCTTCCTCCTCTCATGTGAGAGTATCCATGCCAAGTCCTCCAAATAATATCTCATATTCATCTTTAACATGTGCAGTAAGGTTCGGGTATACAATAGTGATAACATATAATATGTACTCTACTTTCTTATATGTTACGTATGCACAATCACCCTTTTTCTTTTCTTAGCTCATGTTGGAGCTTCTTAATATTCTAATCCTTCTCCTAAGATTCCTTGTGCATTCTTTTGATGGTAGAATCCTTGTCAAAAATCCTCACCCCAACCTTATGTCACCCGCTTGTTGAATGCATTACACACTTGTTCATCGGTGGCAATTTGTGAGTCGACCATTGGGAAGGCTTCTCCTAACACAAACTTTAGTAAAGTATCCGAAAAATAATTTGTGCTTACCTCAAAAAGTGGATCTTCCATATGTGAAACTAGAAATCCCAAGAAAGTATCTTCCTGGTCATGTGAGGGCCTCATTTTTGTCAAAGAATTACCACCATAAGAGGTCTTTTGTCACCATCGAGATTTGGTACCTCGCCCAAAATAATTTTGTAGGGTCATAATTATATTGCAACATAGGGCCACCGGGGATGTTCTTTCATCTTCTTCCCTTTCCTCTACATGATTTTAGCACCTCTTGCATAATAGAGTGAACTATGTCACTCGCTTCTTGCATTCTCGTGTCCTCTCTTGCAATGGTGTCCTTATTTCTTTCTTCCTCCTCCTCACGCTCAATTTCATGCTCTTATTAAAACTCCTGGTCTCCACCTACATTTTCTATAAAGGGCTCACCATGGCGTCATTCCTATTCATCTTCCTTCGTCGGACCTTCTTCCTCGCACACATCATACTCATCTTCATCCATGTCCTCCATAGTGTGAATGATTGGGGGGTCCTGTGGTACCTCTTCTTCACCATAATTCTCTATGTCCTTTGTTTCTTGGTTTGAAACCACTTGGGGTTTCTTCTTTACATGTGTCTTCTTCTTGGGACTTGGTTTATTTGGAAACTTCTTATTCTCTCTGGAGGTGCTCATGATGTGGCCTATCTCCTTATGCTCTTGCTATCTCTTTTCCTTTGCGTCTTGGTTAAGGGTTGGATCCTTTTCTCCTTCCTCTTCTTTGTCATCCTCTTCTTCTTCTTGATGGGGAGGGGTTTTTTCTAGTGCTCATTTTACACCCACTTGTTTTTACCTTTTGGCGATTCAGGAGTTTAAGGTCTTTTCATTAACATAATTTCCACTAGGTAATTTAGGCTTTAAGTAGATGTAGACCTTTGTTACTTCTTCTTTTCCTATTGTTAGAGTTTGGAAATTGATGCCTATATCATCTCGATTCCATTGTCTCCACATACATTGTAGTTACCAAGATACACAAATTTCTAGCACAATGTGTGGACAATTAACATCCACCTTGTCTACATCAAATTTCAGCTTCCATGCATCATACATCCTATTTACCGAAGCCTCAAAGTATTTCCCTGTGAAAGTGAATGGAAGTTTACACCAGGGGCTTTTATCACCAGACTTCATATAAAATCTGCCCAAGTAGAAATGTTGATACACCGCAAAACTCATCCTTTCTATCTAGGACCAAAGGTAATTTCCCTTGTAGTATGTACCACTCATTTTTGAATGCCTTGTGCATCCATCTATACCATCTATCCACCCCCAGTTTGTATGCATTATTTGTCCCACCATATGTATACTCAACGAACCTTTTCATGGGGGACTTTTCCTCCATCGGGTACTTCCATACATTATCATTTGGACCATATAAAACCCTAATGTATGAAATAAAATTGATAGGAAGATGGAACCCCAAGTTATCTTCTCACCTCTACGCGCCTCTTCAATAATTCCTTTAGCAATATAGGAAGTAATGTTGTATGCTATTTTATTTTCCATCTTTTGTGTGATATGGAGACATCTCTTGTTCACTTCAAACCATCTCTCTAACACACCCAACTTGCAACTAACTAGGCATGTGGCAAATCTTAAATATGGGTTAGATATTTTCACAATTTCCATTGTGCAACCTTGCCTCTGATATTTAAAAGAAACGATAATAGCCTCCACTCGCATCATCCTCCAAGTCAAGATCTATCTTAGAGCCTTATCTCGCACAAACATGTGATCCTTCTAATTAATTACACAAAGATGCACATTCTTCTACCTACGAAATAAAAATTAGTCCTTGTGGAATCAAAAAATTAGTCATTGATATAAACACTCAGGTTTTCCAAAGAAAGGAAACTCATAAAATTGTAGAATTCTTGCACTCTCCAGGTCCTTTTGTATTTTGTCATCGTAGACCAATTTTCCATCCGGGTCCTCTTATTGATCTTTTTCATTACTTCCTTCTCTATTTCATGCTCATTCACCTTCGAACGATGGTTCAAGTCACTAATCTTGCACTTTTTCAAGTGCAATTCACATGGTTGTCCTACAATCAATTCCTCTAGATACTACATTTTTGATAACCAATCCTCTTACACGTCCTCCACTTTAGGATTTTTCCCCTTTTCATTACATTTTCCCTTCGGTGATACTATGGATACCTTCCTTGGTGCCATTTGTTCAATATGTGCAACTTTTCACTTCTCAATTCAACCACTCCATGCCCTAGGTGCTAGATAACCTTATGCTCAACCAACGGTGCCAAGTGTTCGCTCTCCGTCCACCCTCATTGCTCGAAGCCTTAGTCTTCCTTAATGATTTTGTGCCCTAGTTGCAACTCTTTACCCTAATTCAAATTCTTCAAACCTCATCTTGATAGATGAAAACCCTCACTCGATTAATGTGAACCTCCATGCCTTCCTACACTCTAAACTTCCACTTGAAGGAGCTCTAAATAAGGTTGTGTGCTATCTCGATTTGGTTTTCTTTTATCTTCCTTGGATCTTCACAATTTCTCACAATTTTTCACTTCTTCATTCTTCAAAAACTCAAAATTTTCACAAGGTAAGGTAAGAATGAACTCACCTACGCTCTTTTTATATATTTCTAAAAAAATTATATTTATTTCTCCTCACTACCACCATACGTACCACAACTTTAAATAAGAATTTTAGATTTTTGATATTTTTCCTACTTTTTTCCACACATGGAAGTTATAACCTTTTGTGTACCACTACTTCCCGGATGTAGTCATCCTTGTGCAAACTCCACTATGATGCACCTATCTTCTTCTTCTATGCCATAAAACAATTAGTTTTTCATGCTACTTCCTCCCTCGCATTACATAATGCATGCACAACCTCTTTTCCTATGTGCCTTGCCAATCTTTTTGAGCAATTCATTTTGAGCACCATAATCCTAAGCATGTGTAATACCTATAACACCCCATTTCTTCTATCCCACACACCTTTGAACCAACATCCAAGATTTCATGTTTACATAGTTATACCTACTTCTACCCCACACTAAAGGTATGGGTCCTCTGTGCATCAACTCAATAAATGGTAATCAACTCTTCTACGTGAACGTGCTTATTACAAAAAACAAAAAAAAAAAACATGAAAGGAAACCTAATATAAATGATAATATTGACTTATTACAAACATAAAGAAGCTTATTTATAGTAGGGCTTCAACCTACTCCCATTTAAGTAACCGAGCAACATGGTGTCATCCAACGCTTGCAATTGACATGCACCTGATTCTAGTATCTTGGTCACTAAAAAGGTCCTAACCAATGAACCTTCAACTTCCTTAGGTGGCGTGAAAAATTGGAGTCATACAAAAGTACCATCTTGCCAACTACAAAAGGCTTGTTCTTGATGTGCTTATCATGTCAAGCCTTCTACCTTGCCTTTTCTATCTTTTGAATCCAACGTGCAATGGCTGCTCTCATCTAATTAAATTAATTTCTCAATGTGCTCTTCCATAGAATTTTCATCGGACAATCCACTTGAGCACGTAATATGCATAGGATGGTTAACATAAATTCCACATAGGTTGAACATTCTCTACACCAAACACCAACTAAAAGGGTGTGGCCTTGTTTAATCATTTATAGGTTGTTCTATATGCCCAAAGAATGGTTGATACCTTTTCATCCAATCCTTTCTTCCAACATCACATATCTTCATTAGTATTTGTCCCAAGATCTTGTTGAAAGCTTCAACAATGTCATTTTCTTGAGGGTGATAAGGGTAGTCTTATGGTGTGCCACCATAAACTTTGCTAGTAATATTTTCATTATCTCATTCAAAAAATGGTTTCCTCTATCACTTGTTAAGCTCAAAGGGCATCCATACCTAATTGCTGATTATGTTCTCCCAAAGAAACCTTGCTTGTTATTGTAGTTGCTGTGTAATATTTTGTAGGCGTAGCCTCTTCCCACCTAGGTAAATAGTTAGTACATGTGATGATGTAGCATGCACCCCAATCTTGCATGTGGGTGGTGTATTAGGTCCTACAAAATCAATAACTCATTTCTCAAAAATTGCACTTGCTATATAGGTCTTCAAGGCATTTCATCCTTTTACCAGAATTTCAATCGTATGACATTGATCACATGCTTTGACAAATTCCTTAGTATCCTTTTATAATGTCTCCCACCATAAACCATCTAGAAGGATCTTACGTGCAGCCAAATTTCCTGCATAATGTCCTCATGTAATTCATTTGTGTTCCTCTTCCATAATGGCTTCATGATCATGCTCTAGAACACATCCGCAAGACCTCATCTCTTCCCATTTTATACAAGTCTCCTCCAATGAGATGATATGGTGTAACTCGAATAACATGTTATTTTTCTCCAATGTTTTCATCCCTTTTGGCGCAAGTCCAGTGCACAAAAATATTGCATGTCTTCGCAAATTATCTAGTGAATGATTCAACTTGAAAAACTACGCATCATGCATAGTTTCCTCAATACTCTACACACCCTCTCCCAAAATTGATCCTTGATAAGTGATCAGGTCCCCAAATTTCTCTTTCTTGGCTTTACAATAACTATAAAATCAAATTCCTGAAAAATGAGGATCCACCAACACATGCACCCTTGTAAAATGGGTTTTTTTGATCAAGTACTTCAATGCCATATGATCTGTATGAAAATGAATGGGGTGGCCAACAAGTACTATCAAAATTTATGAAGTGTATAGATCATGGATAATGCCTCGCACTCTATCATCATGTAGTTCTAATTTTCTAGTGTCAACTTCCTACTTGCAAAGCATATGGGATGATCCACATTACCCTCTCCTAGTTGCACCAAGATTGTGCCAATAGCCATACCAGAGGCATCCACATGTACATGAAAAGGTTTTTTCTATGAAGGAAGCACAAGATTGGTGCAAGTGGTAAGCTTCTCCTTCAATGTTTCAAATGCCTATTATTACGCATCACCCCAATAAAAATTTCCTTTAGCTTTGATTAATTCCTCTAGGGGCACAACAATATTTGCATATCCTTTGATAAAATTCCTATAATAACCAATATTCCCCAAGAAACTATGCACTTCACTTTGGTTGGTAGGTTCTCTAATCCCAAAATCACTGTAATCTTAGTTGGGTCTACCAACAATCCATCCTTGCAAATAATGTGCCCAAGAAAAGTTCCAAAGGGTGTAGTAAAGATACACTTATTTATATTAAGAGAGATGCTTAACTACCTGCATCTTTCAAACACGAGCCTTAGATTATCACAATGATATTTTAATATCCCATAAACATTCCAATCATCCAGATAGACCTATAAAAACTTATAAATAATGTCATAAAAACCCGAACAACTATGTGTGATAACACTTCGGCACATTCTTTAATCCAAAGGGCATCACGGTATATGAAAAAATTCCCCATTCATTGTAAAAGGTAGTCTTCTCATGATCCTCACACGCAATGCACACCTGGTGATACCCTGAGAATCCATCAATGAAATAGTAAATTTCATGTCCTACAACACCTCAAGTATCTCCTCTATGAATGGCATAGGAAAAATATCTATGACACATGACAGCAAGCTTCACATCCCATGTAATCTTCACAGATCCTAATTCAACCATCCTTCTTGATTTTGATCACCATGGGGCTAACCCACTCAGATTCTTCAATCGGTTCAATGATCCCAACTTAAAACATCTTATTAATTTCTCTCTTTCACCTTCACATGCAGGTTCGTTCATCATGTAAGGCCTCTTCCAAATGGATGCACACCTTATTTTAACTTAATCTTCATCTCTCCCAATGAGGGATGCACACCCTTTCAACTCATGGTAACCTCTTGGAAATAAATCCTAGAAGTCATGCAATAACTCAATGATCTTTACTACCTCTTGTTCTAACCAGTAATCTCCAATGATAGCCTCCTTAGGCACATCCTCAATGTCAATATTAACCTTTTTGGTCTTCATAGGAACATGGTACGCATGTGTCTTTTCATCTGTAGAGTCCATCACCTTGTGTGCACCTATGTATCTTTAATATATAGGTTCTCCTCTTCCTCATCATCATCAATGAGGTATACCATATTCCCTTTTTTTTTCTTTTTCCAGTGGCACGCCCCAACAATGTCTCATCTATTTCCAATGTATCTTTGTGCCTCAAGATTGGGATCCCAAAGTAATCAAGCATGAGATCCTCTATTTTTTCACTATCCCCAAAATTGATGCACTTTATAATCTATAAAGCCTCATGTACTTGGTGTCTTATTAGAAAAATAATCAAAAGTGTGAGCCATACCTTCAATCATATCTCACAACTTGCAGTCTCTTGCTTGAGCTCAACATGCACATACCATGCATATGCATGCATCCACAGAGAGTGAATAGAAACTTATGTACCCAAAAAGATGGTGGTAAAGCCTCTTGTCCTTACACCCATTGTCTCTCACAATTATGAATGTGTACCAAAGCAGGAGTCTTCCCATCATACTCATGTATAAGTGTAGGCACATTATTCTGGGTAAACCTTGTTGAAAAGGAAATTCTCACTTCTCACTAGCCCAACAAGTTATCTCTGTGTGTTTCCTACAAGACACCTTTTGATCCGAGAGAGGTATATACCAAAATATTCCTTCTATCTCCATCATTATTCCATTACTCTTCCATGGCATAGTGCAAGAAAGAAAGATTCTCCTCTCCTCTTTAGTATACATGGGTAACTAAGTTTTTCCCAAGCACATAATCATGAGTAGTCCGATCATCCTATTAATTGTTCCATTAACCTCATGCTTGAAATTTCATATGTGTCATGGGCTCAATTGTCACAAGAAACACTAGTAGTATCATTGATGTAATGCGTGCCTTCCCACATAAAGTACGCCTTCCTTGGATGGTTTCACATTCTTAGGGTTGTGCATTATGCGTGTATAAATCCTATTCAATTCTTCCTCACTCACTAAGGTTCAACGTAAGGTGCAACCTTCACCTCATCCAAGGTATGACCACACACTCATCCTTGTTCTTAAAACTGATATATCTTTTATTGAAGCACATATATGCATTGTTTGCATAACAGCAATTCCACCCAAGTAGTTCTAGGAAGTTATCTACCTTAGCCAACTCCAAAACTTCAAAATCTCTTGTAAACTTGGCTCCTTGAATGGTAATTGAAGCATCCTTCAATACCCCAATAGGCATGGCCCTTATTTTATTTTCCATATACAACACATTATAAGATGGATACAATGGTGGTATCCCATTTGGTTCCATGCATCCAAAGTCAAAACATTCACCTTTACGCTTGTGTCAATCAAAATATTACTCACTAACCAACCATCAATCACTACATCCAGTGTGATTTCCTTGTCATACTCATGGTTTATGTGGTGGAAAATTTACATGTAATATCTTATGCTCATCTCAACTCTAGCACGCATTATTTTCTCACGCAACCATTCTCCTAGTAGTGGGATGATGTTCTCCTATCTCAACATCTTGCATATCTCTCCTTTAGATCATCTACATCTTTCTGTGGGAGCTCAATATTCTTCACACATTCCCTCTCACACACCTATTCCTTTAGGCACTAGATCTCACCCTACAAATCTATGATCACTCCCATAGTTTCTTGATACACCTCCTCCCGACGAGAAAAATATGGGTACTTGACATGCATAATCTCCTCTCTATTGATGAGTGGTTTTACTTTAAGAGGCTCATGTGCGTTGCTTCTACATGTGTAGTAACTAACATAGGCTGAAATTATGGATTATGCATCTTCTTAGGTGTCCATTGTTCATTCTTCACACATTGTACCTTGATCATCCCCATTCCTTTTTCATTCTTTTTTTTTTTACACATATGCTCATAAAGATTAGGGTAGTCTTCAACCTTATGTTACTTTCCAAAATATGCACATACATGATTCTAGGACACTCGTACATGTAATGATCTAGGGACCCAAAAGTATAACAAGTCCTATGAGTAAATATTCCTCTACCACCATGGCCTCTTCTCCTATATCCACCTCAGAACCCACCATCTCCATTATTTCACCCTTATAGGTATGCTGGACTTCTTGTGTCCGAGAGATACTAGCCACCATGGTCTATCATAATCCAGTCTCACATGCCTCATAAATTTGTTCTATCAACTGAAAATTTTGTATCATGGGTATGTGCATCGCAAATCTTGCAGTACATATACACATTCTTCATTTTTATGTGCTGCAAGAGAGGGTAATTCTAGACATCATGATTCTTATGGAAAATCTCATGAAGATCAGTAATAATGTGCGTATTTTCCTACATAAAACTATCCTTTGGATGTCCCTCAACTTCATAATCACTACCATCATATCCCACTTCGCACATCTCATGTGCTGAATTGGCAGAAAGCTTTTCCAATTTCTTAGCCATAGCCATTATTTGTGCCTTAAGAAAAGGGATCACTCTAGTGTCTACACTCCCAACTATTTCCCATATAGAGTTGCTTCTAAAGCCTCACATGGATCAATTTATGTTTTATGTGATAATTCCCTTCAAAATGAAGTAAAAATCCTCCAACGAACCACTGTGCATGTTGAATCTAATGAATATCATAAGATAGTTTAGACAAGAGAGTCTTAAACCATACATCATAATCCCTCACACTTTCAGACAATCCTTGCTTGATATCCTTGAGTGCGCTAATACTCTGTTGTTCAAAGTCTGGAATGTGAAACTCAACCAAAAACGTAGCACATAATGCATCATAATCCACCACATTCTGGTGTGATCATACTTTCTATACCAATTGTGTGCATGCCCTTGAAGTGTGGTGGAAAATTGTCTTTCCTTTCGATCAGGGGCTATAATCCCTTTAGCTCTCTACAGTAATTCACACTTGTGCACATACTCAACAACATCCTCCACACCACTATACTCTAGCAAGTGAAGAGACATCTCAAAGTAGAATTGAGGTTTCTATTGTTTTGGTAATTGAGGTGGTATCTGCTAAGGCTGATTCAGAGGTGATTTTTTTGTTGTGTAACCTTCCCTGGGTTAAGACTAGACCTAGATCTTGAACCTCCTCTAGGGTTTCCTCTACACGCGGGCTAACTTGAACCTCCCGAGCCTCCCATCATAACTTTGTGGTCATCTAGAAAACTTCCTTATGTCCCCTGTCGTTGTGTGCTAAAATAGACACCCCCCTGTGCTGTGTTGTCAAAACACCTATAGGATTGCTTCCAATGGTTTTCGCACAACACTCTATCTTGATGATGTGCCTATAAAAATTCCTCAAAAAGTAAACCCAAACACTTGTGCCCAATGTGCTGTCATATGCACATCCTTAATCCATTGTACTTCATGAGTTGAAACTAGAATGTGCCTACATGTATCTCCTTCCCAACGTGGAGATCCTTCTTTCTCACCTTCACTATGGTGCTCTTCAACAACTACCTCTAGATTTGAAACACCTTACGCAAGGGCTAGGTAGACAAATTAGATCAAATGCGCACCCATGGTCCTCATTATCTCCTCTGACACACTCTCATCAGAAGCTAATGTGGTACCTTTACCTTTCTTTCCCATTGTCGTGAGGACATGATACTCGGGCTCCTCATCTTCCATGGGGTTTTAATCACTTCCGCTAGTCATCATTCTCCTTGACAAAATGTTACATCATCACTACCCTATGTCGTGCCTCATTATACTTGAGTCATCTTTCCTCTCTCTTCCTTTCTTCTCATAGGGTTCCTACCATCCTCTCCAAACCTACTTATGCGCCTACACGTGGTGTGGATTTAGCTAGCCACATGTAAACTCTCCATTATTAGTTCTATCATCAATATCTTGATAGCTAAGGGTATCACACGCAAATAGGATTCTCTTGGCTCACACAAAAAGTAGAATTCTACCTCCTATAGACATGAATATGTATAAATTGTGTATTCCAAAGTATAGTTACACAATACACCTTACCATAAAAATCCACAACTCTTGTCCATGTCTTAGTCAAATCAAAGAGAGTCGATAATATTCCTGCATCCAAAATATCTTCCCTAGTTAGAAATCTATGTTTTTCATGTAAGATGTTAGCCATTAGTACAACTCTACTTTAGGAAGAAGTCAAGAACATCTCATAGAAGCAAATCATACAAATTATTCTCCACCTAATTTCACACATCAAAATCAGGCCCAGTGTTATATCTGTGTGCAAAAGTGTCTTGGTATTCTTCTACCTAACTCTCAATGCTCTCTAAAGATAGTCGATATGCCATCTACATGAAACATCCTGGTAAACATATTGAAAATAGGTCCCGAAAATGGAACCAAAATGTAGTCTTTGTTTACCTAAACTAGGGTTAGGCATGCTTGACACTTCATCTAGTCAGATTTGGAAGCTCACCCAAAGTGCAAACAACCACTAGGTCCCTCCTTTTCTTTGCTTATCATAGTTTTAGCACACATGTTAATCATATTTATAGCAAAAACACTCATTCATGCATAGATGATCATCATAACTTGGAAATTTAGAAACACATATAATAAGGAAAAAAACCCTCATGATCAATAACACTTATATCATCACCATAATTATAACAACATTACTTAATCAAGAAGTTTGAGTATATAAATGTAGATTACCATTCTCTATTCATTTTATTAAGAAAATATTGAAATGAATAGATGAATAAATCTGATTGCAATGTAGCAATAAATGAATAACCAATTAAGTACAAAATAGATCCAAGCAAATAAACAATTAAGATTTAAAACCCTAAGTGCAAATGAGGAGATAAAATGAATTAGTTGTTTCGCTATGACCATGGAGGTGCATATAAATTAAGAATTGGAAAATCCAAAGTGTAGAATGTTGCAATAAAACCCGGAAAAATGTAGAAACGCCATAATATGATGGATTGAGGTGCCCGAGATGGGTCAAGGGCACCTACGAGAGCCGTAGACCGAGTTCTGGGCTCCTGTGACTACCAAAAACCTCAAAAAATCATAATTTAATGGTCATAAGGTGTTTGATGTCCTTTGATTCTTGTGGCTAGTATGCCACACAATGATCAACGATGTCGCTCGATAACCTAAAATAAGAAATTGACCTGTAAAACCCTCAAAAGTGTATTAAATCCCAAAAAAATAATGCAAATGAGGGGTAAAACTATCCTCAACCATCAAATGAGTGATCTTACGACTGAGTGCTGCACTACATTTCAGACCTAATGTAGTTCTAGGTGTGTGTGTGTGTGTGAAGATATTGAGCCCTAGGTGGATCTTGTGTGCGTCACACTTGATAACGAGTAATAACTAGATGTAGAAAATGTAGATAGATGTGTTCATGAAAGAATGAACTTCCCCTCCTATGAAGTGTATGTAAAATAATGTAGTCCCTTTCCCTTGTGTGGATGCTAGATGGATGTTTGAATGCTCTTGATAATGACCTTTGAATGTAACCTTAGGTGGTGATAGTTAATGCTTAGTGCTTATTCCTTTATTATGGCCACATAACTTTATATTTATATGATCCCTTTCTTGAATTTTGTAATTAACCCTAAAAGGTGAATACCAAAAATATAAGATGCCCAAATGTCTAGAAAGGATAAAAAGATGTGAGCAAAGTAAAAAGAGGTCGGGGAACCCGGAGGAGATGAGGGTGCCTAACTCATGCATCATGGCTTAGTGCTAGTGTCCGAATTAGAAATTTTGAAGTATGGAAAGACATACTGGGCAAGTAAGAGTGTAAGACCAACCTAGGAAATAGAAAGCAAGAAAATATGGCCAAAGACATGGGTTAATTAATAATTTTCTTACTTAGGAATCATATGAATAGTAGTATGTGATCAGGACTAGATAGATACCTAAAGTGTGTGATTTAGTGTCTACAATGTTGGTATCCAAATTTGTTCTCCTTTTCAGTCTGAGCAGCACCATAGATGTGTCATGGAGCTTAAGGATATATTATACCATGTTGTATGTCATTGGTAGTCAAGGATATGGTCTAGGCCGACACTCGGGTTTGTGGAGAAATGGATAGCACTCGAATAGGACTTGATATTGTCCTAGCTGTTTTAGGTTGTGCCTTGTAACCAAGGTAAGAGGACCTATTTTGTAACCTTTTAATGGTGAAGGAGATGAAGATGTCCTTCTTTTTTCTTGGAATTCTATGATGGAAACCTTGATGAAAACATGATCAACACCCCGATCTAAACTCTCACAAGTTGTCACTTCTCAAAACATGGGTATGTTCTCAAAACAAGCCAAAGGTTACTAGAGACATGGAAATCCTGATCATTATGCATACTTTTGCAAATGGATTTTGATCTTTTGTGGGCATACAAATGCAAATCAGGGATAGTACATGATAGGATATTTGTTGTTTAGATGATTTTTGGTGGGGGTTGACAAGATAAACTCGGGATAAATCGGATCTATGACAATCTCTACAATACTTGAACAAGTATCGATGACATGCCTAACATAATTAGGATGTTATTTCAACCAGAAGAGGCACAAATGGAAGCCTAGGTTGCACTCTTCACACAATATTTGATAAGCACCACAAAATCTTGAAGTAAAGAACTCAATTAAACACAAAAATCCATGATCAAACCACGCCTAAGGTACCCCCAAAGGCTTACAAGAAATATCTGCAGTCAAGGAAGGTAAAGTGATTTTAAATTTGTTTATCTTCTTATCAGATGAAGGCTCTTTTAAATATGAGATTGAAAATGCCACTAAACTATCAACCATAAATGGAGATCTTGTGTGATTCCTAAAGACTTTCAATGTAAGATTGCAACAAGAACAACAAAATTTATTTGCAGGCATTTAAAATTGATAACAAACATCATATTGCCCAAAGAAACACAAATTTAATTCAAAAATTGTTAGATTCAATAGCAGGGAGAGTTACATGAATAATCTCAGAGCTGTGTGATGGCTATACACTTGTAACCAACTCACATACATGAATTTCCAACATATGAGACATTAACTTGGTTCTTTGGTGGATTTCTTAGAAAATGAGCTTTCTCTCATAATTCACTCGTGATTTTCAACTCCCTCCTTTAAAATTTCTCCAAAAATGTGCTATATTTCCTATGCCATATTGGAGCCTTCTTTCCCAAGCAAAGAATATGCCATGGGATCAAGTTTGTTACAACAATTCTTCATGATTAAATGAAAATGACATAGAACAGAAAAACACTCGCAGACCGCTAGGTGTGTTAAAAAAGATTAAATCATTACAAATATTTGAATCATTATCCATCCTGGAGGCACATTTTTTTATCACTAAGGCATGCAAGCATCTTTCACTCATCATTTTCACCTTTTTACCCTTTTAAACTACCTCTGCAACTTTTGATTTTGACTTTTCATGTTTTTTCTCGAGCTTGAGAAAAATTACATCAAAAACACCATAGATTGAAGAATTAAGTCATGAAAATGATGCCAATGTTCTCAGAAGGCCAAGACGACACAAAATCATATAAGATTTGATGAAATTTGATGCAAAAACGTGATTTCCAAGCTTCTTGGAGCTCCCATGGTGGCTAAAACAAATGGATGCACAGTAACCGTTGATCTCATCCACCTTTTAATATCAGCCCTCCACGTGGAAGATGTAATCCAAAAATAAGCTCAATATTACCTTTTTAAACTTTGGATAAGGTGGGACATGTGTCAAAAATGATTGGATCGGCCCATGCCTTTAAAAAATGCATTTGTGACCTTTTGAAAATTTGGAAAATTTTGCCACTTTTCCCCGCTTGCCTCATGGGCCCGCCATGTGTCCAAAGGTGGGTCCCATTGAAACCATGAGACCAATTCTATCAATTTTGCCTCTTTTTGGAAATTGGGAAAAATTTCACTTTTTGCCCTACGGGCTGCACTCTCGATTTTTCCCTTGCCACATGTCTCCTTGTGATTCACTAGCGGGCCAACGCTTCAAATTTTGATTTTGAACCCTTTGTGAAAAAGGGAAAAATCCCCTTCTACCTCTGCCCGGCCCGCCAACCCGCCTTGCTCTGTTGGACACGTGTCCACCTGTGATTGGCGCGGAGCCATTCTTCATTTTTTACCTTTTAGACAACAAAGGCAAAAAGTTATAAAAATTTCCTTCGGCCCCTTCCTCCGCCTTTTGCCCTTTTGGACACACGTCCTTTCCTAATTCGTTGTGGAGATTTGGCCCAAAATTTCAATTTAGCCCCCCTTTTTTGCTAAGGAAAAATTTCAATTTTTCATCCGCCAGGCCGCCGACCCACCTAAAACTGATGCCATGTGTCCTCCTCTGATTGGAGTGGGAGAAAACTGATTTTGAAATTTTATAAATTTAGAGCCAAAAAACTCTAAGTCCCCAGTGGCCCACTTCCATTTTGAAACTTCTAGGACACGTGTCCTCTTGCGATTGGCTACGGGGTTTCGGGCCAAAATTTCACTTTATCACTTTGAGCCATAAAACATCAAAATTCTCCAAGTCCCTCCACCATCCGCATGCCCTCAGACCAAATTATGTGCCATGTGTCCTCTCCTATTCACCGCCACCTTCGGGCCCACAATTTTTCTTTGAAAATTTCGTAAATGAAAAAAAAATTTCCTAAGGAAAGTCCGCCACCCGCTAATCCCCTAGCCAATCCAAGCATGCCACGTAGGCACTTCTTGCGTAAGGTGGAGCCATGGATCAAAATTTTCCTTTTTGCCAAAATTTCAAAAATGATAAGTTAGAAATATTTCCCGACACCCCCTAGCCAATAGGAAACTGCCATGTTGCCATTAACTTCCGATGATGAATTTGATGGGAAAATGACACCCGTATGACCGTCAAAACGTGAAAAATTTAACGGATGCCCTAGAAATCAAATTTTTCAACAAGGATTGCAAATTTTTTGATTTTAAATCAACTGAGGCATGATTTGTCATTATTTTCGACCTTGGGACTGGATTTTCAAATACAAACAAGTACGAATTGGTCAAATTTGATTTTTTCACGATTTGGCAAAGGGAAAAATGACATAGCCCGTGAAATTGGAAAAACTAGGGAACAAAAAAGGGTGAACTTGGATCATTCCTCAAATTAGGGAAAAACAACAAGTTTGCGAGCATTTTAAAACATTCAACCGGAGGGGAAGACATTTAGACCATTAATTTAAAGGGTAAAACGTTGTTTGAGCAGATATAGATTTGAAAATTTTAGGACAACATGGTGGAAGTTTAAAAATGACACCAATATACAACATTACAAAATACCATAGTCAATACATGAATAAGTAGTTGATTACTCCATGGTTTAATGTATCCATGTGTTTGACCAAGTGCGCACCCATACAAACTCGGATCATACTCAAGTTAGTATCTCCGCACTCATAAAAGACATACTTCGACTCTAGCTACTAAAACAATAGTACATCATCAATAGTTATAGGTTGGGGACTTTCCCTTCACCGCTTACATGCTTTCCTAATAATAGGCATGCATGTAAAAATAGCCTACATGTTTTAACAAAGGTATATAATAATATATTATCATCAAGCTTTAATCCTATTATATACATCACCACGTGCTCTCCTTATCTCTGTTTTGCATGTGATTTTTCCAAATATAGTCTTTACTTGGTCACCAAGTCATCTTACTTTTCTCTATTCTTATAACTTTGCTTGATTGACACTCTAAATTTGCTTTTATAATTTTATCCCGACTCTAGAAAATTGGTTTAGTCCTCACTCTTGTTTCTTTGTACATGTGACCCCGCACACCAACTTGTCTTCCCACTACGCCCGCCCCTTATGCATTACCTTGACCCTACCACACACTAACTTTGTGTATATCCTTTATGCTCAATTGTTACTTACAAAGTTTCTCTCGACCAAAAATGGAGCCTTCACTTTTAGAGCTCTTAGCACCTTTGGCCATGAATAAGACTTCATCACCTACATCATCATGTTTAGACTCAGATTTAGAATCGAAACACCATCATCACTACTTACCTTTGATGAGAAATAGTCTTCCTTGGAGTAAAAGATCTTCTTGGTTTTCTTCTTGTTTTCAAACTTTTTGAACCTCTTCTTATTCTTATTAGACCTATGATATTTCTTATCATGATCTTCATCATCTTCATCATTATGCCTATGAGGACACTTGTTTAAAAATGTCCAATCTCACCATAATTGAAGAATTTGAAGAGAAAATTACCCTTGTACTTTCCTGATCTAGTCTTCAACTTTCTAGAAAACATGAAAATAAACTCATCATCATCAAAATCAGGAATATCATCATCTAAAAATTCTTACCTTTTGTCTTCTTCTTAGCTTTGAATGCAACCTCCTTCTTGATAGGTTTAGTATCAATGGTCCTCATTTCATAGCAGTCAAAATTCCATAGAGCTCATCCATCAACATGGTACTCAAATCCTTGGCTTCTTCAATAGCTGACACTTTGGCATAAAACTTGGGAGTGAGTGATCTCAACCCTTTTACACCACCACATCTTCTTTCACCTCTTCACCTAAACCTCTATTGATATTGACAACTTGATCAACTCTAAGTAGGTATGTAACAATAGTTTATTCTTCCTTCATTTTTAGGATTTCAAACTGATTCTTGTATGTCTGGAGATTTTCCATATTTACCTTAGAATCACCTTCATGGATAACCTTAAGTTTTTCTTACACGGCCTTAGTAGAACTACAATGCATCACCATGAAAAGTTCGGATCCTCCCAAACCGGAAAAAATGGCATTCATGGCTTTAGAATTATCATGGTAAGATTTATTACTTGTTGCATCTGTTGGAGGAGTATGAGGAATAATATACCCATCTATTACTTATTTCCAAACATAAAATCCCAAATAACTTATGTAATATTTCATCTTGATACTCCAAAAGGCATAGTTGGTCCCATCAAACATAGGTGTTTTTCTAGAAGAAGAGATACTCTACCGACTCACCATTTTTGTACTTCAAAGGATCTCCTTTAAGTGGTTAAAATTTCTTCAAAATTACCTTTCTCTAATACTAATTGTTAGAAGCACAATGACTAGTGGGTGGGTGAATCAGTCTATTAAAACTTTCATTCAATTGTATTTAACTTGTGTGAACCATTAACCATTCAATATGCATCAATGTGAGCTTATTAACATGAAACAACCATTCACAAGAACATGAACCAAGAGAGTACACAATAACACAAGATATAAAGTGGGAAACCCTCAAGGGGAAGAAAACCCACTAAACCTTTGCATATATTACACAACACAAAGGAATTTAGTGAAGCACCCACTTCACAAGGAGCACCAACCCTTACAAATTTAGTGATACCTCAAACCCACAAGGAGCACTAACCCTTATTTAGTAAGGAAACAACCCTACAAGGAGGATACAAACCCCTAAGATGACTAAGCACAAACCTATCCACCTGAAAAAATGATCTTATATCCTTTTTGCTTCAACAACTGATTGTGATCTATTTTTCAGCCTACTCTACTCGAAACCTTCTTAAACAACCCTCTCTCTCTCTCTCTCTCTTTCACTCACACTTACACCTTAATATGATGATTAGTTCTAATGACCTATAGATCCTTATTCTCTCTTTCCTTCTTATCTTCTCATACTCTTCTCAACTCTTCTCTTGACACCGTATAACACTCAACACACACTTATCTTGCTCATTCATAAATCTTCCCCTTATTTTCTAACTCAAATGAGCAAATAAACTTGATTTATATACATGAAACACCTCAAAAACTCCATATAGGTAGACACATACCATTAGTTTGATCAGATCAACATAAAAAAATATTCCAAACTCTTATATGAATCACCAAAGGAGATCAAATAGGTCAACATTACCTTAAACAATAAACTAGCTCACAAGGCCTAAAACAAGTTCTATCCCTCCAATGGTCATAAATTTAAATTTAAATGTACCAAGAAGCTTCACCATGAATCCAAAAGTTTGAACATGTCAACAAAATTCTATCACAACCATATCCATGTGTAAGAACATCTGAACCATCCATCTTCATCATGAAACACACCAAGAAGAAAACAACTCTCATTAGGTATTAAGAACCTAATTTTCACTCCCAAACATAGAAAAATTCTCATCTCAAAACACTTCACCAAGGAAAAAATAAACATCAAAATTATTATATTGATTTCATCTAACTCATACAACTTATAACATACTTCAAATCAAGGCACAAGGCCCCAAAATGCATACAACTCTGAAATGGCTCCAACCTTCGTCAATGTCTCAAGAACCAGTCTTGATCTCAAACACTTCTAACATTTTCAGGAAAATTCCTAGCACAAACACCACTTGGAATACATCACTAAAAAAATTATACACCTCTTCAAGTAATCACAAGCATAAGTCACTTGAAGAAACCCACCTTTACATACTTGTACCAACACACAATCTTGACAAGCCTAATAGGGATAATTAGGCCATTACGGTTTCAACATGAAACCACCTCATATGATCTCACAAAGGGATCCAACACATCATACGAGGTCACTAATCTATCCAATACCATCTAACACTCCTACAACATGCAAACATCAAACACACCTTAATGCCTCTATACTAGATTTAGCTCTTAAGGCCAAAAGAGGAAGGACATATTAGAGGACATGTTTCCCCAATTTTCTCCACACAGCTTGTATAAATATTTTCATATACATTTAGTACACATCCCATAATTTTTTCCACATCAGGTATTTTATCATGATACTTACAATACATGACTGTATTAGCAAATCTTCACAAAACAAAGGTTTTTCTTCAACTTACCAAAATAGGTTGAACATGAAACCACCACCAACAAGATATTTGAAGAGTCCTCTACAAGCCTAGGTCACAAAATTAGCTTGAACAATCCATTTCATTCCCATTCCAGTAATGTTTCCTCCATCACTATAAGATAAGGGTTTTGGGAGGGTTTCAAACATGTTTAGTTTGTTAACAATGGTTCATAAAAATGTGATGACCAAATGAACCCATTATTTTTAAAAAATATTATAAAATTCATACCCTAAAATCCACCAAGGTGTTATATTGTCATGCATAGCTCACACATGTGGGTGAGCATCCAAATATGACCTTTGAACTGAAATGAATGTTTTGTAAAATCAATGGAGCCAACAACAATTTTTCATGCATTGTCTTCATCCTCATGATCTCAAATTTGGCATGTACTTCTATGAGGACCTTATTTATGGTATCCAATACTCATCTACATTATGTTACCTCTAAAATACTCCATACATTGTGTTTTTCCCATGCCTACTAGCCTTGTCTTCATGAACTTGGTTCTAAAGGACCTTGAACATGCACTAAACATCGAATCTGTGACCTTATACATCTTATACATATGCTTTGTAACCTTAAAACATATTTCACATGCTTACATTAGTATACTCTACCTCATTCCTCATGAAACCATACCATATGATTGTCTTAGGTCTAGGACTAGGCCTATAATGGCTTCTTACAACACATGACAGACCGAAACCGGCATGAAATCCAATTTATGAACACTCACACAATTCTACCACATCACTTTGACCATGCTAGACACCTTAAAATCCTCTTACCCTCTTTGTATCTCACTCTCAACACATAGTTGCTTGACCATGCCTCAAGAACCATGCATACACACCTAGTCATCATGTTACTTCATACTAACCTATTCAACACATCATCTTATTTGTTTAATGACACCCAATGATAGCTCTTATGCCACATAGATTCCCTTTGAAATCAATGTTACTTGACATAAATGAAAAACAAACTAACACAATTCCCAACAAAATTGGGGTTTGAAACCTATTCCATTGATCTTAGAATGTTCTTTGGAGTCATAATCATATAAAATTTCATCTCAAAAGACCTCTCCAAGCTCCGGATTTTTTTGAAGTTTCCTCTAATGTAAGGTATGTTAATCCCACACTTAGTCATTTTTTCAAATGCTACATGTAAAATTTTAGATTATTTCAAGCATTTTTGTCCCTATTATCCCTTTCTCAAGGGAAACAAGGGGGAAAAAAATGGTTCCCCCTTGTAAGAACCTCTCCTAGTTCCTCATATGACCCTTCTCAAATCCAAGAGAGGGATTATTTGACCAACTTCCATAGTTACACACTTAATCGATCTTGTCAAGTGGCACCATCCTGCTAAGGAACCCATTTTTGCACCTATTTTCCCTCTTGCTATGCAAACAAGAGGGAGAAAAATCTTGCCCACATGAAATTCCCCTTTTTGGT
Organism: Taxus wallichiana var. yunnanensis; assembly: GCA_018340775.1. Classification (NCBI taxonomy): domain Eukaryota; kingdom Viridiplantae; phylum Streptophyta; class Pinopsida; order Cupressales; family Taxaceae; genus Taxus; species Taxus wallichiana. The sequence continues at coordinate 506,084,700 of CM031244.1, read as the reverse complement.
TCTCCATATGTCCATTCTTCAACCTCTTAGGAGCTTGTTGGCAAGAAAATTTGTCAGGTGGACAAATTTGTGGGTTTCTTGCCAACACTTTGGGAATTGAAGTCCCTTTACTTAAACGGTGTAGTTTCGTGTTTACATGTACATGAAAATTGATTTACGTGGTCGTTTTATCGAGGATCCGACGGGGCACTCCACCGATCTGTGTGGCAAAGCTATCAATTTATTCTAGAGATTACTTCATGAGAAAAGGGAAAGGGAGTGATAAAAAGAGAGGAGGGGATTAATGCCATGGGTAGAAAATCATATTCTCACACCCATTAATCAGAAAGTTCCAAAATACATTAAATTTAAGAAGAAACAACCTCTAAATGGCAACAATACCAATTAGGACTTATGAGCACAAAGAATCAGTAAATCCCTCAGTCAAAAAAAAGGATATAAACTCCTTCCTTGTATTGATGCTCAAGAAAAATTGTACATAACAAGAATAAAGGAATGCAAGAGTGGGAAAATATAATAATTTCAGCTATCTCTTTGTTCCTTCACAAGAATTATTCTCTCATGAGATTACAAATTGACAACCAACTAAGAAGAATCCCAAATGAGGGGCTCATTACAATTTATAGAAGAGAAATGCCTCTTCATCTTCCTAATGACACTTCATATGCCTTATTTTTGACTTTAGACTATTCACATTCTTATCAAATATTAAGTCCCTTTTATAAAAACAAGGTGACTTAATTTTACATCATGTTTCTAAAGTTACTTTTCAATAACTTAAAGGCATATTAAAAAGTGCAAACCCCAATGAAGAATTAGAACATTTGAAGAGAGAGAAAGTTGGGGGAAGGAAGAGAAGAGAGAGAAGAAGAGAAGATGTTGCTCTTGATGAAGTCCATTGATTTTGATCATTGGAATGCTTCAAGGTGATGAAACTCTAAATCTCTGAATCCTTTGCACCTTGAGAAACTCTTTTGGATGGTTCATAGACACCTTGGGTTAAGTGTTTAAGAACACTTGTTGAATGAATTTTTGATGACCAAAACAAAACTCACAAAGATCCCTTCCAAAGAGATAGGAGTTCAAAACCGATACTGCCAAGTTAAATGAATTGTTTTACTATGACCATAACTTCCACCCTGCACATGATACTCCTGCAACTTGAGCCATGAAGTGAGTGTCGAAGAGACATTGTCGAGTTCCCTGAGATGGATCTCGAATGCCCTATGAGAAATTCCCATGATGATCTTGAATGATGATGTTGACCTGAATGATCATCCCTCTATGTCCCATTGTGCCAAAATTTCCCTTTGAGTGTGACTTACCATTAATAACAAGTGTCTAGATGGGAGACTTACTATTTTTGGTAAGGGGTGATTTTTGCCTCTTCTTGACCATCTAATGTGATGAACTTCCTCATTCAATCCTATGCACACTATTCTTCACCTCAACCACTTCTTGGGGTGACTTACTATTTTTAGTAAGTGTCAAAAATACTTCTCTAAACTCCAAGAAGTCTAAACTTGAATTTCCAACTCTTTGTATGCTCCTTTTGTGAAATCCACCCTTTGGAATGACTTACTATTTTAGTAAGTTCTATGAGACAACTTACTATTTTTAGTAAGTGTGAAAATTAAGCTCTTTTCAACCTCAATTAGATATGACAACTTGAATTCTTTCTTCTCCCTGTGTTCCTCTCACCTTCTGGACCAGTTTGCTTATTTTTAGTAGGTGTTTATGGAAACCACTTACATATTTTTAGTAAGTGTTGATTTTAGGCCGAGGTGACCTTTATGATGATTTTTTCCTGTGATACTTCCTCTATGTTCACCGCCTCCTTCAGATTCTTCAGATGGTGACTTACCCAAAATAGAAGTCTCCCATGTAGAAAGGCCTACTATTTTAAGTAAGTATGCTTATGTTGATCAGGTCATGGTGGGAAACAATTTTTTTGATATGGGTTTTTTCCCAATATCAACCCTTTGAAATTTTGGACTTACCCGATCACCGGTTTGTGAGATTTTAAAACTTGAAATTTTTTTACCTAAGTCAGTGGCTATGGACATGAAACCATTAATGGAGCTTGAAAATTTTAGGTCCACTTCTCTCCTCCTCTTGTATGTTGATAAATTATATTTTTGATGTGGGTTTTTTCTTCTTGTTTCACATCTAAAATTTTCTTTTGCAAACCAATTTGGTTGATCGGAAATGATATTTTCATTTTTTGCATTGTTGAAAAAGAGGATTTGTTCAATGTAAAAAAATCCTCACTATGAATGGGGAATCTATTTCCAAGGTTTTTATGGCCTCCAAAATGACAAAGACAACAAAAAAATGGTACTTCGATCCATGCCCTGGTTTGCAAGATTATGGCAATTTCTTCGTTATCGGGTAATAATGAGGGTTTTCAGATGAAATTCTTTATTTTACCTCCATTCTTCACCTTTTTGATCTGATTTTCTTATGAAATCTCTATATTTCAATGTGATAAGGACATGGAAAATATGGTTGAGTGCATTAATGGTGGTTTGGATGTCTGAGAAAAATTTTCCAGAGTTTCGACAGGGTGTGGAGGTGTGGGGGATGAATTGGCATGCATGAAAAATGACTAAGTTTGAATTTATTCATCCAAGGAAAAAGAAAACACCAGGGGATGGGCACATTTTTATGTCCCTATGTCCCTTTATCTAAAGGGATGAAAGGGATGTTAAATTCCCATCATGCCTCATCGTGACACTTGGCGAGATTTGACTGGCTAAGCATTTGAGAGGGAGCTTGAGGGAAGCACCTAGGGGCTGAGTTTTGGCGTATGGAGGACCAAAAGGCATAGCTAGCTAGGTATGGGCACATTTTGTCCCTAATGTCCTTTTAGCTAAAGGGATGAAAGGGACATCATTTTCCACTTTGCGCCAAGGTTGTGACACTTGGTGATCATCCGTGCAGTGAGAGGAAATGGCTCCGACTAGCTCTCGGGGCTTAACTCGCAATGCAGAGGGGTCACATTGGTGACTTGGGGGACAAAAGGGGCTGGGAAAATTTTACTGTCCCTTATGTCCCTTTTATAAAGGGATGAAAGGGACATGAAATCCTACCAGGCTCCTGGAGTGACACGTGTCCACTTGAAAATTGACTAACTACGAGAACTCTTACCTTGAGAGCGAACTTGTGAAGGTTATATCTAGAGTTCCCGATGGAGTTTTTGAAAAAATTTATATGATTATGACTAGAAATGGCCTTATGAATCCAATGGTGGGGTGTCTCAAATCTTGATTCATCCATTTGAGCCCTGAAAAATTGGATTTTTTTTTAGCTATATGATTGAGCATGAGAAAAAATGGATGTAAACATATTGTGCCTAGGTGTTGTGAAAAATATGATTCCACCATATTATAGTTCTCTTAATTACCTTTCCATTGATATATTTTTAGCTCCTAACTCCTTATAGAACTCCTAAAATTGCTTCTCGAAGCTCAAGTGCTTTTTTAACATTGTGCGTTGCCTAGGCTTGAGAACCCATTTCTGTGACTTGCCCCAAAACTTCCAAATATTCCCTGAATCTTCCAAAATATTTTCCCTTGATGTTCTTAGAACTTGAATGCATATCCATGTTTAATTTTTCTCCTTTTTCCACTCTAGGGGGTGCATTAGTCCTGGGAAGGCTAGTGGTAGCCCTTCCCAAAATTGCTCAAAATTGACATTCTCAAAAACTCCTAAAATCACCTAGGGGGATTGAATTTTATTTCCTAAATCACCTAGGGGAATTGGATGGACATCCAATTGAGGACCATTACATGGAATGAGTAAGGCTTGGTGTTAAGGATGGGTAGACTGGGGTGTCTTGGAAGGTAAAATTTGAAAATTTTGACACAAGGGTATCATTGTCATGCTTGAAAATTGAAAATTTTCCTATTGCACATTTACATGACAAAAATTAGCTCTAGCTTGGGGACATGTTATGGAATGAGCACAATGAAGACATGACATGAGGAATCCTAGAATCTCAACATATAACACATTGACTAGTGCCTTATCCATTGGGCCTCACGAGTCATTTACAACTTACAAGAGAGAGATAACAAGGAAGAACAACACACACACACAAAAAAAAATGAAAAGGAAACACACAACACACACATGGAAAGGGAAAGACACACAAAAAAAAGGAAAACACACCTAACAAATCACCTATGGTACAAGGTGGGGATAACCCACTTTCATTGAAGCACTTTTCTTTTTAGGGGTTACCCCAAAGAGGTAACACGAATGTCGATGTCTTGAAAGCCATTGACTAGTTCAAGGAAGTAGCCTCCTTTCCTCAAATGCCTATGAAATCTAGGTGCTTTCATGATTGTTTGTGCACTTCGTAGGAGTGAGCCTACATGAGATTTTTTTGTTCTCTCAAGCCTTCACCTAGAAATTCCCTTGCCTTTCATTCTTTGAGATCATTTCCAAAGTGTTGATTGCCTTCCATGTTTATCCATAACACCATTATTTTATTTGAACACTTCATCATCATTCCAGGCTGATCCTTGTTCAAGTTGTTTGAATCTTCTGATCTCTTTTCATTCACATATTCATTCTCTATATTTGCCAAATGTTCCAAAGTGATGTGATCAAGTTTTGATTTTGAACAAATTCCCAATGTTCTTGCTGGAAAACTCTCCTCAATGTGAGTTGGCTCAATATTTTCTCTACCACCTTCCACCATGATGAAGGTGTTGTTATCAAAATTGAATATGTCCAAAGGAGTTCCAAGGAATTTTCTTCTTTTACATTCATGAACTTCCTCTTGCATTGTGGAAGAAGAAGACATGCTTTCACTTTCATGCTCACCATTGAGGAAGTCATCCAACCTATCTAATTGTTCCATCTCCACATCGAACATAGGTGTATCAAAACAAGGAGCACTCATTGATTCACACTTGTCTTGTATCTCCATGGCTCGAGTCAAGAGTTCAAGGCTAAGTTGAGGATTTTCAATTTCTTCTACAACTTTCAAAATATCTTGCATGGATGGCTCTTCCAAATTCATCATAGATTCATCTTATTTTCAAAAGAGTTTCTATATTGTGACTCGAGGAGTGGTAAAAAATCTGATCCATACCTTCCCATGATTCATTTGAAGTAACTTCCATTTTCTTCTTCTATGTTTTGTGTTCCCAAGGCTCCTTCATATAGGCACAAAAATTTGACTTATGAACCCTTCCAACAAGGAGAAGAGGTCCATGCTTTATGGAAATGGCACACCTTCGAGCTCAAAATCCATATCATCCTCATGATAATCATCCTGTTCCTTGGTTTTGAGAATGAAATTGGTCTCCTCCATATGTTCATCCATGATTGAATCAAGAAGAGAATTTGATTCCTCAACTTTCTTCTACTTCTTCACATATCTCCATCTTGTCATTAATTGAAAAATCAAATTTTCTAAGAGAGGATTACTCATGAACACCCCGAAATCATCATTTTTTATTTCTTCATTATCAATGGAGTCTTCTAAAGCATCAAATCATCCATTATGCAACTAGGATCTTCCTCTATTGAATATGTCACTCCTTTCCAATGAGTTGTCTTTCATGCGAAAAAATCTTGCATCTCATCTTCCATAAGAAAATTTCCTCTTCTTCTTTCATGGTGAGGAAAGGAAAATTTTCATCTCTCGACGATGTGAGGAAATAGTTTCCTATCCCACCACCTTGAAACAAAATGTTTACCCTTGGATCATCTGATTTTTGTACTATGTATTTCATCTTACACACCGAAACAACTTCTTCATCTCCCTTTCATAGGTATGGTTGTAGAGGACCAGTCCATTTTGATTTCACCACCTAAATCCCTACAAAAAATTTTTCTTAGGAGCATGCTTGAATGAGGTTGGAATGTCAACTACCAAGATGGTGAGCAACACTTTCTTTTCTGGAAGTCGACCAAAGCAACTTGAGCATCCTTTATCCTTCCCACCAACAATACTTCTTTGGATTCCATGGAATAACAAGAGCCATTCACATGGGTCAAGGTAAGTCCTAAGGCATTTGTAACTTTCATGGGCATCACATTTTCAGAGGCTCCAAATCTATGATGCAATTATTGAGTTGAAAGCCTTTGATGAGAAGTGACAGGTAAAAAGGTTCAACTTTATCGGTTTGGAGGCACTAAGGGCTAACATGTTTTGTGAAGGTGGCATGGATGGTGCAGGAGAGTAGGCCTTTAGAATTTGAGCTTGAAATTTTAGCACTACCACCACAGACTACATTGACCAACCTATCAAATTGAGTAGGGTGTGTTTGTAAGTATTCTAATTCTATGATCGAAACCTTGGCTTTACTCACGTATTCTACATAATCAAATGGGATCATGACGATGAATTTGAGGTTCTGGGGGTGATGGAATATTTACATGGAAAAGGTGTGGTTACCTTGGGAGTTTGATTTTCTTTAATAGGTGTGGTAACTGGTTTAGAAGGGGATGGGGAAGCAGAATTTGGTGCTACTTTAGATGATTTTGTAGGAGTAGCATTCGAAGAAGAATTATTCTTAGAGGTAGATTTTGAATTGGAGGGAGTACTAGAGGACTTACTTGGCATGGTAAATGAATTCTTGCTTGTTAGTGGGTCTATTTTTCTTGGATGAGTCCATTGATGGTGGCAACGATGACCCTCTACTTGATGATCTTATTTTGTGGAATTTCAATGGGAGGATATTTTCTTTCTTCTTCTTCACTACAGTTGTTGTTGAAGATGAAGTTTATTTCTTTGATTGAGCCCATGTGAACACCACACATGAGAATCTTGGAGATTTATTCATCATCATCATCTTCATCTCCTTCAACATACTCAATAAGGCCATTTTGAGTCTTCACCATTAACTTCTTTGACCTCAAGGTAGTCTCCATCATCACCTTCTTCTTCTTCTCTTTCATTCATCAACGTCACACGTAGCATTGATCTGGTGGTGCTTTGAGAGCAAGCCTATGGGGAGGCAAGGTGATTCTCATCTGGTTCAGGAGGATTTCTCCCTTGGAGCATTCCACATGGAGATTTGAGATAATTGTTTCTTCATGAAACCAAGTCATTTTCCATTTTCTGGAACATTGGGTCTATGGTGATGAGTTTGAACTCAACCTTTTTTTTTCCATTAGGACCTTTCACTTTTCCAAACAAGATCAAATCATCTTCAGTCTCAATCGTGAAGTCTTGCTTCCTTCAAATCCTTGGGTTGGGATCTCTATGAGGAAGAAACCAACTTCCAGTGGTAGAGCACTGATGAAGAACCTTTTCAAGTTATTTTCAGGAGGCACAACATCTTTAGGAATCCTCTTATTATTTAGTTATATTTGGAAATAAAGTCTCTCATTGATTCAAAAGTTTCTTTCTTCATTTGCACCAATTGGACCAAGAGATCCTAATGGCAGTCTTATGTGGTTTTGAACTTATGCTCAAATATGCTTCTTATGTCTTCCCAACATGTGATAGATCTTGGGGAAGCATGTAGAACCATTCAAAAACTTTCTCTTGTAGTGATTCCATAAAGAGTCATATAAACATCCTCGTGTTCTACACCCAATACACCACATGAGGTGATGAATGTTGCTACATGCTCCTCGAGAAGTTGAGAACCATCTCCTCTAAATTTTGGGAAGTTTTTCTTGAGCCTTTTGGTAGCTCATGGAGTGGTTGAGGAAGAGAAAGTGGGCAATGTTTCCACCCCATGGTACATTTGGCATGTGTTCTTCATGATCACGATCCGCCATTTTTTCCGATTCTAGCTTCTAACCTTTCTAAGGTTCACGTGGCTTCATGCTAATCTCGTCTCTCTTTTGGCTTAAGATCTCTTTCAATCTCCTCAATTTGAGCTCTTATTTCTACTTCAACTCTTTCTTCTCTTTCTCTAGCTTCTTCTTTGGTCTCTACATTAGTGAAATCTTCAATATTCTCATTGATGTATGGAAACTCAATGTCCAATGGATTGATGACACTTGAACTTCCAATGGGAATGTTTTCTTGATGAAGGGAGACCTTGGATTTCTAAGCAACTCTTGTCTTCTTTGAAGTTCTTCAAAGATGGGATCATTTTTCCTCCTTGTCTTTGTTGCTAAGTGTACCTTCGATCCACCAGCTTGAAAATCTACACTCTTCTCTGTGGATCCTAAACTTGTCTTTGTCTTTCTAGTTAGTGGTACATTCTTCTTCAAGGTCCAATACTCTTGTGGTAATGAAGTATTGAGTGAAGCTTTGTCGATTATGCTAGATGGCTTCCCTCAAGTCAGAAGTGATGTCTTCTTGAATATGAAACAATATCTCAGGCCTTTCAACAAGAGGGTTACCCAAAATAGCCATGATTTGTAGACATAAGGCAGGGAATTTTGAAATTCCATTTTTTTGGGTTTTTGGATTTTTCAATTTTTTTTTTTTTTCTTGACCTTCTGGTCATATTTTGGGTGTAGATGTTTCTAAATCTACCCCATGGTGGGCACCAAAAAATATTGGTGAGAAATTTTTTGGTGGAAAATTTGTGGGTTTCTTTCCAATGCTCTAGGAATCAAAGTCCCTCTACTTAAATGGTGTAACTTCCATGTTTACATGCACATGAAAAGTGATTTATGTGGTGGTCTTTTAACTAGGGATCCAACAGGGGCACTCCACTAACCCTATGACAAAGCTAGAAATTTCTTACTAGAGAATACTTCACGAGAGAAGGGAAAGGGAGTGAGAAAAAGAGAGGAGGGGATTAATGTCATGGGTAGAAAATCGAGTCCCACACCCATTAATCAAAAAAGTTCCAACACACATTAAATTTAAGAAGAAACAACCCTACAAATGGAAATAAGACCAATTAGGACTTATGAGCACAAAGAATCAGTAAATCCCTCAGTCAAAAAAGGATATAAAATCCTTCTTTTATTGATGCTTGAGCATAAATTGTACATAACAAGAATATAGGAATGTAAGAGTGGGAAAATAGAAGAATTTCAGCTATCTCTTTGTTCCTTCACAAGAATTATTCTCTCATGAGATTACAAATTGACAAAATACTAAATTTAAGAAGCTCAAATGAGGGGCTCATTACAATTTATAGAAGAGGATGCCTCTTCATCTTCCTAATGACACTTCATATGTATTATTTTTGACTTTAGACTGCTTCACATTCCTATATCAAAAATTAAGTCCCTTTTATAAAAACAAGGTGACTTAATTTTACATCATGTTTCTAAAGTTACTTTTCGAATAACTTAAAGGCATATAAAAAAGTGCAAACCCTAATGAAGAATTAGAATGTTTTAAGAGAGAGAAAGTTAGGGGGAAGGAAAAGTAGAGAAGAGAAGAGAAGATGTTGCTCCTGATGAAGTCCGTTGATTCGATTATTGGAATGCTCAAGTGATGAAACTCGAATCTATGAATCCTTTGACCTCGAGAAGCTCCTTTAGATGGTTCATCAACACCTTGGGTTAAGAATTGAATGAATTTGATAATGACCACAAAAACAACTCACAAATCCCTTCCAAGAGATAGGAGTTCAAAACCGATACTACCATTTTGAATGAATTATTTTGTTGATGACCAAAAATTCCACCCCATGTGTGATATCCCCAGGCCTTGAGCCATGAAGTGAGTGTTGAGAGACACTTTTGAGTTCCCTGAGATGGATCTCAAATTCCCTATGAGAAATTCCCATGATGATCCCGAATGATGATGTTGACCTGAATGATCATCCCTCTATGTCCCATTGTGCCAAAAATGCCCTTTGAGTGTGACTTACCATTAATAGTAGGTGCCCACATGGGAGACTTATTATTTTTGGTAAGGGGCGATTTTCACCTCTTCTTTACCATCCATTTGTGATGAACTTCTTCATTTAATCCTATACACTACCTTCATCTCGACCACTTTTGGGGTGACTTACTATATTTATAAGTGTCATAAAATACTTCTCCGAACTCCAACTATAATTTTTAACTTTAATGTCCAACTCTCCGTATGCTCCTTTTGTGAAATCCACCTTCTGGAATGACTTACTATTTTAGTAAGTGTTTATGAGATGCCTTACTATTTTTAGTAAGTGTGAAAATTCAGCTCTTTCAACCTCAATTGGATATGACAAATTGAATTCCTTCTTCTCCTTGTGTTCCTCTCACATTCTAGACCAATTTTCTATTTTTAGCAGATGTTTATGGGACCACTTACTATTTTTAGTAAGTGTCGATTTCAGGTTGAGTTGACCTTTCTAATGATTTTCCTATGATACTTCCTCTGTGTTCACCGCCTCCTTCACAACTTCTTCATATGGTGACTTACCCGAAATAGAAGTCTCCCATGTAGAAAGGCCTACTATTTTAAAGTATGCTTTTGGTGATCGAGATCACAACAGGACAATTTTTTTAGATATGGGTTTTTCTAAATATCAACCCTCCTCGAAATTTTGGGCTTACTCGATCACTAGTTTATGATATTTTAAAACTTGAAATTTTTTACCTTGCAGTGGCTATGGACATGACAACCATTAATGGAGCTTGAAAATTGCAGGTCCACTTCTCTTCCTTGGATCGTGATGGAAATTATATTTTTGATGTGGGTTTTTTTCTTCTTGTTTCACCGGTGAATTTTCTTTGCAAATTGATTGTCGGTTGATTGGGAAATGATCTTTTCATTTTCATTACACAGAAAAGAGGATTTATTTGCTGTAAAAATATTCACCGTAAATAGGGAATCATTGTTGTTGAGGTTTTAAAGCCTCCAAGAATGACAAAGACATTAAAAAATGTTACTTTGATCCGTGTCCTCGGTTTTGCAGATATGGTAATTTCTTCGTCGGGTGATTATGAGGGTTTTCAATTGAACATCTTCGTTTCACCTCCATTCTTCACCTTCTCGATCCAATTTTCTTTTGAAATCTATGTGTTTCAATGTGATAAGGAAATGATGGAGCTTTTAAGTGCATCAATGCTAGTTTAGATGTCCGAGAAACATTTTCCGAGTTCTAGTAGGATGTGGAGCTGTGGAGGGAGGAACTAGCATGGAAAAATGACCAAGTCTAAATTTATTAATCCAAGAAGAAAACACCAGGGGCTAAGCACATTTTTGTTTCCCTGATTTCCCTTTATATAAAGGGATGAAAGGGACATGAAATTCCCCATCGTGCCTCATCGTGACACTTGGTGGAATTTGACCGATCGATCTCCTTCTACTGTTTTTGATTTTCTTTCTTATATAACAGGTTCTTGTGTGAATCTCCTTCTGCTATTTTTGATTTTATTTCTTTTGTAGCAGGTTCTTGTGTGGATATCCTTATGCTGATTTTGATTTCATTTCTTGTATAGCAATTTCTTGTGTGGAAATCCTTCTGCACGCTTTTGATTTCCTTTCTTGTATAGCAGGTTCTTGTATGGATCTCCTTCTGTTGTGTCTCATATCTAAAATCAAAATTCATACCTCATGCTTCTCCTTCTCTCCCACACTTAAGCTCATACATGTCCTCATGCATGTTGTTTATTCATGGCTGCCCATAAATTAGACTCTAAAATTTTGATTGCAAAGAGGTGCACATATTTTTCATATAAGTAGGGGAGAGATGAATTTTATCTTGCCTTCCTTGGAGATTTTAAAAGTGGATCTAGCTGTAATAAAAAAACTTACAATAAAGCTTAAAAATAAAATAGTAGAATAAAATAACTTGATCATACCTCTAGTTGTCCTTGTCATCCTATTGTTAACATGGTCAAATAGTGTTGAGAAAGAAGCCACCAGGTAATAGTTGATTGCTTTTGAAAAAGAGCCATCCTTTTTTTTTTTAATTGGCCAGCAAGCTGGTTTTCCAATCAAAGTTGTTTTTTTTTGCCTTTGATTGGCCAGCAAGTTGGTTTTCTAATCAATTTTTTTTTTTTGTTTTGTTTTCTTTTTTTTTTCCTTTGATTGGCCAGCAAGCTAGTTTTTAGTCAAAGCTTTTTGATTTTTTTTAATATTTTTTTGCCTTTGATTGTCCAGCAAGTTGGTTTTCCAATCAAATATTTTTAATTTTTTTCTTTTTTTTACCTTTGATTGGCGTGGCTGGTTTTCCAATCAAAGCTTTTTGATTTTGATTTTTTTGCCTTTGATTGGCCAACAAACTGGTTTTCCAATCAAAGATTTTTGATTTTTTTGCTGAAATGATAACATGAGAAGGATTAGAGAAAAAATAATCCATCATCGACTATATTCATCAAAGTGAAACTTGTGTAAAATAGGAAGAAATGTCCGAGATCTCATAAAAACCTTTTTGACATTACAAAGCATCACCATAAGTTATGCGCATATCGGATCCAACAAAGATAACTCTCAATAATTCACTATTCACCTCTCCTCTCTCCTCTCTAACTACACAATACCACTACACCACCTACGCACTTCCCAAAATAGGTCACATGATTATAATAGCCATGCACCTTTACAATAATAGGCATACATGCAAGTGCGCTAATAATAGACACCCTATAGTTAATGGAAGAAGTAATCCTATTATTATGTTGAACTCATGCATGGTGCTTATAAGACGCTCGTTCCCAAAAATAGAATTTGCATGGCACGCAAGTCTCCATACCAATGTGTGCTCCGCACGATACCTTCCAAAAATAGCAACCATGTATGAAAATGGCTAAGTCCCGAATAAGTTTGTCTTGGCACTCGTTTCCTTCCCTATCCTTCCGCGCCTTCAAATACGCTTTGTTCTCGCACGTGCATCCTACACATGTCTTAGGAAAATATTGTCTCGCTCAACATTACCCCACACTAGAGTACATTACCATCTCAAAAATGGGGATTATTTATGATGTTCCCAAAGAATAAAGAATAAGAATTGAAAGAATAATGAATCACCGTACAAAAAGAATAAACCCTTACCCCACAACACCTTATTCTTCAACCGAGAGGATCAATTCTAGATATTCTATTTTAACCTTAGCCTCCAACATCTTCCATTCATCCAATACGGTCCTTATCTTCTCTGGATAGTCTATGGAAATGTCTTTCAATTCGTCCTAAGTAATCTTTTCCTTTTCATTCTTCGAAGATTGGACAACACCGGCCATAGTAGTTATCATTCCCTCCGGAAGATCCATCTTCGCACTATGTGCTTCCCAACCTCATTATTCTCTCCTTATGTGGGTCTTGAGCCGCTGCAAGGGCTTCACGCTCTGTTTCACCAAGTGTTAATCTTTCCGTGCATCCCAATGTCTCATCTTTCATGGCCTTCAGAACATCATTATCTTCAACTAGAGTTTTGATCCTTATCACTACTTCTGGTGCCACACAAATATTCAGAGCTTGGTTGGATTTCTTCAATTCATCCTTCAAATTTTGGAGCAACGCCTCATAATTTGAAATTTTCCTAACCATGGAGGCCCTTGCTCTTTCTACTTCTTGTTCAAGATCCTTTGGCGTTGGCATTCAAATTGGTCCATCTTCTAGCACTAGATCAACCAATGTGCACACATAATGCATAGCCGAAGGAAACTTCTCAAGTACCTTAGACTCAAGATGAGGTCTTGATTTTAGAATGTAGTCACCAATTTATTCTACCATACTTATGAAGGCCTCATTATTTTTCTTTTCTAGGTCCTAAAATCACACACTATGTATTTACGAGTGGAGTCTCGTGAGACCACAACATTCCATGAGTAGCAATTCATAAGGAAACATTGTCCAGATGAATTTATAAGTCTAGCTCACTCAAACCATCAAGGGCCCCAAAAATATTCTACAAAAAACATTTTTGGTTAATCAAAAAAATCGATATAGTTGAGTAGCCTACCACGGTGTTAGGGCTATATTCCCCCTCCTTGTACTCGCGAGGAGGGATGCGAGAACGCCGAACCACCTACTTTCGTGGAGAAACCACTTTGTTAGAAACGAGTAATGGTTGAAGACCACTCTCATTCTACAAAAGAGCAGGCTGAGTGTTTGAGGCCAAAGGTGCCAATTTTCTTGAAGAACCAACCATACTGCCAGCCAATACCTTCGTATGAACTAGAGGTAACTTGGTATCCGAAGGTTGCTTTGTAGCTGAGTTGGAAGCATTTGGAGGTACCTTTCCAGCTTGAATAGCTTGTTGGTGTGTGTGACATGTTTTGTCATCATCCACATCACCTGGTGAGTCATCTCACCTTGCGTGAGTCATAGGTCTTAGGAAGTCAAATGACAAGTGGAAAATTCTGTCATAGAATCTGTCATTGTCATTTGCGTCAGTGCGTCATAGGAGTTACATTCCTTATTTGGAATTTTAACTCCTCCTTTAGTGGCATCATATGCGTCAGTCATGTCATATGCATCAGTGGCATCATTGATTCTCTTTCCTTGTTTAGGCATGGGGGTTACACAACACCCCTATTTGTACTTCCTTTTTCGATCTATGAGTATGAGCAGACCTATTTTCTTACTTGCATTTTCATTCCATTGTTTCGAATCTTGCTTATTGCGTTGGAGCTTGACGTTACCATCGAGTGTAACTATGTTGTGGTGCATTGTTTTCGACATCAGTTCTTGTTTTTCCCTCTTTCATGGTATCAGAGCTGGTTTCGGTAAATGTGCACTCTTCATTTCTCAGTTGTTTATTACTTCTGGTATCTTCTTATTTTCCTCGTGCAAGTTTTTCGATTATTATTTTGGAAGTGTATTGCTCACCTCATACTGAGGTTTCAGCAGTTGCAAGTTTGAGGTATTTGGTTGGTTTTCCTTATCATTGTTGAGTTCATGATTGCCTCTATTCACGTGAGCTTGGTTTCGGCTTGGCATGGACCTGTGGGTTATTGTAGTGATCGGCTCTGCATTGGCTCTTATTGTCTGCTTGCTTCCCGTGGTTTGGGCTTCTACTCGTGAGTTTGTTTTCATTCGCTGGTTGTATCTACGTGGAGAGTATGCTCATTTTTTTCATGGTTTTGATACTTTGCAGGCTCGTTTACACTGGTCGATTGGCTCATGTTTTATACCTGTGGTCATTGGTTTGGACTGTTATTCAACTCATTTTTCTCGCCACTGGTGAATTTTTCTAATCACCGAGGTTCATTTTGTTGGAGTCCACCATGCATTGGAATATTCAATCTATCCACCTACATTGAGACTGGTTCGAAGTGTCTTGTTCTTGTTTTTTTTTCCCGATGCACCATTGGAATCTCCCTGAGCAATCTAGTTTTCCATTTACCTAGAAACGAGACTCGACCTTTCCTCCCTCTGTGTATAACTCGGTGTGGAACTTCATCTTTTCCCCCATCGATCATCCTTGGTCTCTTCTTCAACGTGACCATTTCATCCTTGGCCTGGAACAACCACTCCTAGCATGTGGACTAATATCTAACTCGACTGTTTCACTTCTAGAGGCTCATTATTCTGCGTCAAATGTTACCTTTTGCACACTCAGTTGTACCTTCTCTGCCTTGAACCATTACCTACATTTGAAATTTTCTTAGCACGCTACCATCTCCCTTCGACGGTTACAAAACACGTTGCAGCTCTACCTGTGATGCCCTCCTGTAGTGGGGGCAGTTTCACCTTGGCATGTGGACTAGTCGACACACCTTTGGAGTGTTCATTTAGACGTGGTACAACCAGTTCCTCTGTAACTCCAACATTTATAGCTTGGAACGCAGCGGTCATGGTCAACACATGGACTCAACTTCAGAGATTTACACAAGTTGCCCTATTCTAAAGGTTGATTATTGGTAAAATCAATCTCACCTTTATTAATTTAAGGTGTAAATCATTTATCTTGGCATTGTAAACTTTTATTGGGGTAATTTTTCTTGTTTTAATATCCATCCTTCGAGTGTCAAAGACAGAGGGTGAGGTCCGGGGTTGGTAGGAGACTAATCCCCCCTCGCAATTAAAACAAACCCTAGATAAAATTATATGCCGTTTCCAATGGACACATATATGATACCCTTTGCATGCATTCAGGGCACTTTTTTAATCATTTACAAGGCTTATTAGTCTTTTTCCATCAATTGTGGGAATTGGTTTTTGCTATAAATTTTGACTCGTTGCTCCATTTTGAGCACTTCTTTAGTCAAATTTGTATGTTTTTTTCCACTCTAGTTGATGGGATTATTAGTTTTGTAAACACACTATTTTTATAAAGTGCCGCATTCTGGGGGGTGTCTTTGTATTACTTAATTCAGCTCTTTTTTTAGCCTTGTTCTATCCCTTTTTTGCTTGTGGACTTGTGTGCGCATCTACCACAGTCTTACGATAAAGGGATTATTTTGTGTGATGTGAGACACTATTTCTCACAAGGCCTTCTCTTCCCCTTCTTGTTTTCTCTCATTCTTGTGCTTGCTTACAGTGTCGATTTGTTGCACCCAATGAACCTTGATTGTTGTCTCCACCATTGCGCATTATTACACTAATTACAAGGTGAGTGACAAACTGTTCTCGGCACACAGTCACATCTAGTTGTAATCAACGCACTGAACTATAAAGTGCCACAAAAAGGGGGTTAAACTTGTGTTCCTTGGAGGCTCCTCTCGTCATGGACATTGAATTTCATCGCTCCGTTGTTCAACTAGGACTAGGAAACTACCTACAATGGAAGAATGGGATACTTGATCATTGTATTATGTACAATTTGTTACCACATCTTCTTGGGTTGGCACTTGAACCTATTGACCACATTCATCACCAAAATTGGTTGAATGAGAATGATATGGCATATGGGCTTCTTTGTCTTACTATACTGAGAGGACCTTCAATGTCGATTAAAATTCACCGAGTCTACGCACAGAGCTTGGATCTTCATTCGGAATTTTCATGGAGACTTTAATCCTCCTTCATCTAGTTATGGATCTTTTGATGATCTTGTATCCATGGAGGAAAGTGAGTTCACCAATAATTTTTATTACAAAGGGCCACCCACACATATTTCTATGCATGCTCCTTCATAAATTAGTATTGCTCCTATCATAGTTTCTAGTGACTCTCCTCCTCAGGACTCTTAGGTTGAATTCTCACCTGCACACACCATGCTGCCTTGGATCTTAGGTTTCCCCCTTCACGAGCATCTACTGATTCTGTTGAATCTAGCATAGAGATTCTGCCATCCCCTATTACTTCTAGAGACTTCGAGATTGCTTCTTCAAAGGGTTCTTAGAATCCTCCACAACAGACATTGATTTCCTTGACTTAGACTTGGATGATATGCTCGAGGATAACGACATCACAGTGAAAATATTCTTCCACCTACTACCTCTTCATAGATTAGAGTTTCCATCACACCTACTTCCATTGAATCTCCACTACAATAGGTTCATTTGCCCCTTCAGGGCTCTCTCACAACTCAACTCTCTTGATGATATATCTATATTTGCAGACTCTCACCTTATGGAGATTGATAGGATTGTCACCGCTTCTCTTGATATATTATCTCCTTCTCATATTGGGCCACCTTTCAGCACACTCCATGCTCCTCCTCCTTCCTCCACTGATCATAGACCTTTGGTCCCTTTAGTTTCATTAGGAGTCCATCAGAAATCATCTTCTCGGAGGAGCTGGATAGCTCTCTTTTCTTCTTCTCCTCTTCTTCTTTCTAGAAAGATGTTGTTTGTATATGGGCACCTTATCAGGCCTTTAGTTGCTGGGCCCCATTGACACATCTTTCTTAGTTGTCTAGGGAGTCTTCTTTTCTATTATGGCTTACCATTACCTCTTCCTCGGCTTCGATGAAGGGGGGTGTTGGTGTGTGTGACATGTCTAGTCATCATCCACATCACCTGGTGAGTCATCTCACCTTGCGAGAGTCATAGGTCTTAGGAAGTCAAATGAAAAGTGGCAGATTCTATCATAGAATATGTCATTGTCATTTGCATTAGTGCATCATAGGAGTTACATTCCTTATTTGGAATTGTAAATCCTCCTTTAGTGGCATCATATGCGTTAGTCACGTCATATGCATCAGTGGCATCATTGATTCTCTTTCCTTGTTTAGGCATGGGGGTTACACAACACCCCTATTTGTACTTCCTTTTTTGATCTATGAGTATGAGCAGACTTGTTTTCTTACTTGCATTTTCATTCCATTGTTTTAAATCTTGCTTATTGCATTGGAGCTTGACGTTACCATCGGAGTGCAACTACATTGTGGTGCATTGTTTTCGACATCGGTTCTTATTTTTCCCTCTTTCATAGCTGAACCATGTTGCAAAAGGCCCGACATGAGTGACCTATTTCTTGTTGGCTTTTCGGTCACCCACGTGTGCTAACCCTCCTTGTCGGGTTGAGGGTGAGGATCACCCAAAGGCTTTGAAGTTGCTTGGCGAGTAGCCAACAAGGGACAATCCCAAATTTTATGCTCAGAAGATTGACATCAAAAGAAAGTATTCAGAATATTGATGTATAACACCTTATGAGCAAAAGACACATCACCAACCTGGATGGAAATAGACTCTTTCAGGTCCTTTGAAAGATCAAGTTCTATGCAAACCCTCTTTTGTGGACGAGATGTAAAGAACCTATTAGGCTCTGTGTATATAACACAGCCGAGAGTGGCAACAATACACTCTAAAAAATTCTAGTAAGGCATAGGAAGCCCTGGGAACTCAACCCAAATGGGGACCTTAAGAGTTGTCTAGTCAGAGACAAGAAAGTCTCTGGTCCAGGTGATAAAACCAACAGGAGCTTCTTACATACCAGGTTTGTTGCTTATGCAAGATAAGGGAAGCATGACTAGGATCAACAAAATGAAGGCAAAAAAACCATGGGTTAGGTTCTGGATGGAATCTAGTTTAATACCATGCACCATCCAAGCAGTTTGGACCCATGATTTAAGCATAATTTCAGAGGGAGTCCTTTTAACAAAATACCCTATTAAGCATAATTGTTCTAGCCATTTTCAAGTGGAATCAAATTTTGAAAGTGGTAAAACAATATCAGGGGAAGTATCATTACCTCATGGAATACTTTTGGCATGAACTTGCGAGGGTGTTTCCCGGAGCCATTGTTTGCAAAATTGCCGCTCTCTCGTCACAGTTGAAATAATTGGACTAGAGTTGAGCGAAGTCATATTTAAAGCCCGCCAAGTGGCTAGGCTCTAGAAAAGAGGCCGAATAAATGCATTAATGGCAATAGATCTCTCATTGCAGATGAACTCACTATTCTCGGCATGTAGAACCCTAAAATTCCAGCCGTAATCCTAAAAGATTTGAAAATGAGAGCTCCTCTCTCCTAACTCATGAAAGAAAACTTTTGAATTTTTATATATTTTAAAATTTTTACGCTTATTGATTTTGTGAAGTCACAATTAGCTAATAACAACCGACTCTAATTGGGGAGAAGGACTTTATGAATGTAGTAATGGACCCGCACAAAATATTCAATGAACACGATCCCAAAAATGATGGAGCACAAAAATGGGATGACAAAAAGAGAGGAAACTAAAAATAGGGAAAACAAACAAACCAAAATCCTAATTGCCTATGTACATATAAATTCAACCCATTTTCAATTTTTATAATACTTGAGATATTGACCACTTTGTAGGGAAAAGGAAAATGAGTTCCATCGGGATACGCCAAGTAATACGTGTTTTCTCCATAGAAATGTTTGATCTTGAAAGGGCCTAGTCACAACGCATCAAAGTTCCCATGCTTTCCTTTTTGCATAGTGAGAGCTTGAGGGAAGCACCTGGGGGCTAAGTTTTGAGTGTATGGAGGACCATAAGGCATAGCTAGGGCTGGGAATTTTTTTTTTCCCTGATTTCCCTTTAGCTAAAGGAATGAAAGGGACATACATTTCCACTTCGTGTCGTCGTTGTGACACTTGGCGATCATCCGTGCAGTGAGAGGAATGGCTCCGACTAGCTCCTGGGGCTGAACTGGTAATGTGGAGGGTCGCGTTGGTGACTTGGGGGCCAAAAAGGATGGCCACATTTTACTTTCACCTATGTCCCTTTGCTAAAGGGATAAAAGGGACATGGAATCCTGTCAGGCTCTTGGTGCTGACACATGTCCACTTGAAAATTGACTAACTACGAGAACTCTTACCTTGGGAGCGAACTTGTGAAGGTCATATCTAGAGTTCCCAGTGGAGTGTTTTGAAAAGAATTTATATGATTCTAAATTAAAATGGCCTTCTGAATCCAATGGTTAAGTTATTAGCTCTTTATTTATCCATTTGTTCCTTGCAAGTATTTTTATTCTAGCTATATGATTGAGCATGAGAAAAACTGGATGTAAACATATTTCACCTAGGTGTTGTGAAAAATATGATCCCACCAACTTATAGTGCTTTGAATTAACTTTATATTGATATTTTTTAGATCCTAACTCCTTATAAAACTCCCGGAATTTTTTTCTCAAAGCTCAGTACCTTTTTAACATTGTGTGTTGTCTAGGCCTGAGAATCCATTTCTTGTTGACCGCCCTTAAAAATTCTAAATTTTCCAAAATATTTTTGTCGATGTTCTTGGCACTTGAATTCATCTCCATTTTGAATTTTACTCCTCTGTTCTACTCCAAGGGGGTGCACTAGTCCCGGGAAGGCCAATGGTAGCCCTTCCCAAAATTGGTCAAAAGTCGACATTATCCAAAAGATCCTAAAATCACCTAGGGGGATTGAATTTTATTTCCTAAATAACCTATGGGAATTGGAAGGACATACAATTGAGGACCATTATGTGCATTAGGTAAGGCTTGGTGTTAAGGACGGGTAGACCTGGGGTGTCTTGGAAGGTAAAATTTGAAAATTTTGACACATGGGTATCGTTATCATGCTTGAAAATTGGAAATTTTCTTGTTGCACATTTTCATGATAACAAAGTTTAATCGGTTAAACTTCGTCTTGTGCACACTCCACCACAAGCTGCCAAGTGTCATCATCTCTCCAAGGCACCATTTTTTACACCTCTTATACATTTTCCAAGGGGAAATAAGGGGAGGAAATGGGGTCCCATGTGTAAAAACCCATATTTAACTCAGCTTCCACCACCTAGGGTTAAAAAAATTTAATAAGAAAACATGAAAATAAAGCTTAACTAGTTGTTGAGCCAACTTATTTACACAAGTCTATATATCCACCATTATAGATGCTCTAAAAAATTAAAAACTCTATAATATGACATAAATGCTCCATGGCTATGAATACTAATTATTGCACATGTATCTCCATCCAACTATCAAAGCATGAGATCCTTGTGTGAAGATGAACACAAGGTGAGCTCACTATTTTCACACAATTGGTTGTTGCACCTTGTTACTTTGATGGTGTTTGTTGTCATTGATTTAAAATGCATTGATGGAAAATGGAGAATGCAATAGCAATATTATTAAGTGTTTCTTAGAGTTTCAAGTTAAATTCAAGTGGTTTCAAGAAGACAGGGTCTTGGATGGTGAGTGGCAGTGTCATTTTAGGGTGGTTTCAGGTACCTAAAGTAGTGAAATATGATGTTACAGGTTAGAAAAATCATGGGAGAGGTGTTAAGAGAGCATCTACAACATTAATAAGCAAAGATTAGACTCAGCTTCGACCCCAGGGAGTCAATTTTGTATGTTGGTCAGAAATAGTGTTGAGAACAAGCAGTGTTCTAGCATGCAAATGAGATGGGATAGAAAATGTAGACCTATTATTTTATAGAAAATATAGGAGATGATATAAGAAGGTTTCATGATGCTTCATACAAAATTTTAGGTCAAATTTAGGTCATTTGTTCAAGTTATGTGAGTTTTTGTAAAACAAATTTTTGAAAAGCTCATTTTGAGTTGCCTGGCTTCTTATCCTTCAAAAAAAATTATATAGTCTCCTTCGAATAAATCATATAAGGAATTTTTGGAGTAAATTGGCATAAAAATCATGTGCAAAAATATTTTTCTCAAAAGGAGGTGTGGTTGAAAAGTTATGAGCATTTTTCTGGAATAGCGGTTTTCTCTCTCTAGTTATGTACCAAATCGATAAGAGAAAAATGTGAATTTGGACTCCAAGTCTTGTTTTATCACCTCTAGAGTATATTATTAGCTCATTAATGATGTTTCTTAGGATCAAAAGGTATTTTAAGGTTTTGTTTCTTGAAGGTACAGGTAATTTTTTTGACACCATGTCTTAGTGTGAATGCTCTGGCATATGAATATTCTAGCTGTTTCAAATGGAATTTTTGCTCAATGAATGCTCAAACCTCTTCTACAGGCACATGTAAATGTGTGTGAGCATTCTCAAGATTTTTTGGCATAGTAACTCATTCAAACTTTGATAGCCAAGACTGCCTCTTGAGAAGAAAACTTGATTCAATGCATCACCATGCTCCAATGAGTCTTGTTGCCAAATGCAATGCATTGATTGAGTCTCGATATCCTTGAGAAAAATTAAATGGAAGGAAATGGTTAATTTTTTTTTGACTGTGGGTTGATTTTTTTGGAAATGATAAGCTTTATGTTTTAGTCTTCCTAGAATCAAGGATGAAAATTGAAGGTTTTCATTGCTTTTGAATGCCATGCTAAATTTGGACCATGTAATCGAGTCTTTTGTGAGACATGTATAACCTAAAAATGAAGAGTTTCAAGGTCCACACCAGTCACACTAACTACATCCATCTGGTTGGAGAAATGGCTATTCCTATCATAGAATTTTATTGCCTATTTTATCAATTGTACCATCTAAATTTGAATTGTACATGTAAACATTGATCCTATCAAGAAAATTACCATAATGTCAATGCATCTAATCACCTTGGAAAGGTGGAAATATGTTATTAGAACACTTAGAAGCCTTTATACTCCATTTTCATGAATTTTTTTTGAAGAAATAGTTTGATTTGCCTTCTCGGATTTGATTTACATACCCCGATTCTAAGGTTTTAAATACAAATGTCTTTGAATCTCCAAACGTATGCTAATGAAACTTGCCAAAATTTTGAGGAAATTTTTGTATGGAGGGAAGTTCACATTGCAAAAGGATTTTCTTAGTTTCATCAAGAATTTTTCAAGTGTTGTTGATAGTGTCTTTGAAACTCACTCCACGACCCTGCACAAAACCACAAAAATTGTTAGGACTATGACTCTTTTCTCGAGAATGAAAACCTTTGAACAAAGCTTCTAAGAAATAGGAAACTATTTGGTTAAAGATAATATGGATCTAAGTGACTTTGCGATTTGTAGATTCATGATAAAGGATGTGAATACTAGGAAATCTTCATGTCCTGCAATTATAGTATTTGGAAAGTGAAAAAATCCTTAGACAAGTGAAATTAAATCATCTCTAACATCAAGAAAAAGTTTAAAAGATGCCTAACAAAGTTGAATTAATAACTTATGTCATTTAGGTTATATCACAAAGTCTCAAAACCAGGTTGTTTCGCTAAGGACATGGTTTTGAAATGAAATTGAAGATTATAAGGTAGTCTCACTCAAGTGAATGAGGTATTGAGAAGTCAAAAGGCTCTAGGCAGTTACAAAGTCATGTTTAACTCCCTTTAAGGTCGAATAGAGGTAGTATAGAAGCTAAAGATTCAGGAAACAACTACAAGCCACTTTGGGAATGTGAAGTGAAAAAGTAATTGCACGCAATATCTCTCAAGTAATAAATATTGAAAATAGTTTTAAAAATAGTTTGTGTGTGGGTTTATGTATGATACAACCGTGAATTAATTGAAAATTATCATCAAAGTACAATATCAAAAGAAAATTAAATATGATTACATGTAACAAAGAAATAAATTAGTCTATGAGAGAATCTTGAACATAAGTAGAAGGTTAAAAGGCTACTTGTTTATGTTATTTATGTGAATGAAAAATACAGAGATAGAGTATGAGATTAATGTGTAGAAAAGACGACATACATGGTAAAGCGTGTGAGGTTGATAAAGTGAAAATACGGTGAAAAAAGGAAGACACAATGAGCTTTTAACATAGAAGCAAAATGGTATATAAACATAGTTGAGACCTACAAGATATTGAATGAAGATATGTTTTTGAAAATATGATCAAGATAGAGTGGTGAAAAAGATTGAGATTACAAAGTGTTAAGAATAATAATGAAATAGGTTGAGTCGAGAGAAGGTGCAAAGTCATTAAAGGGTGAAACATATGTGTGTTCTCCGAGTAAGAAATTGCAAGAGAAATCAGTGAATGAAATGGTGATGAGAGAGTATGTTAGATTGTATATGTGATTGATCTTTAATATATAGGTTCAAGATTTAAGTGATAGTAGAAAATGATTGTGACTTCCTTCTTAGAACAATGAAGATCAAGAAGTGTTGTGTGAAACTTTGACATGTTCTTGGAGACCTTGATAAGAAAAGAAACACTTTGTGACAATAGAGGATTTAGTTTTTCCTATAAAGTGACATGACTTCAGTTTACTAAGTGTGTGAGAATAAAGTTTAAACAAGAAGATTGATTTTTGATGTGTGAAGGAAGTATCTCAGCCAAAGTAGAAGGAAACAAAGAGTGACAAGGCAAACAGAGAAAAGTGCTAATCTAGGGTCATCATCACTTGTTGGAGACAATAACTCAAGAGTGACCAAATTAGTTGAATGAGTCTAAGTGGTAGCATATTAGTTGGGAGTTAAAGCTTCCATGTGAGTTGAAGCTCACTAAATATCAATAGAAGTTGATTGAATTATAGGGGGTTGAAGCCTCCAGACTAAGTAGCAGCTTGGTCAAATTGAGGAGTGGCAGCTCTCGGGTTGAGTTGAAGCTCAACCTTGAAACTAATGTAACAAAAGTGGGACAAAATTTTCCTAAGCATAGTTCATAGTTTCAATGGTTTTTCTTCTTCCCATTTTGGGTTTCCCACATTAAACCTTATGTCATTGTGTACTCTCTTGCAAATTGTTTGTGTATGTTTATGGTTTTATCACATCAGATTTAAGAAGTTAAAATTTGTAAAGACACTGATTCACCCCCTCTCAATGTCATAGTTTCTAACAATTGGTATCAGATCCTGGTCCTCCTGAATCAAGCCTAAAATCTTGGAGGTGATCTTGAAGACACAAGCATGGGTACATTAGTAGAGTTAGTGTTGAAGAAGAAGTATGAAATTGCTCAAGCTCTTATCAAGGAGTTAAAAGAAGAAATCAAGCTTAAAGAAGTTAGTCATGGCCAAGAACTAAATGATATGGATTAATTTGTTAAAAATGTGTCAAAGGCCTTAAAAGGTAAAGAAACTGCTTGCCTCAATTTTGAAGAGAATCTAAAGACCCTGAAGATTGATTTGACACAAGTTACTAATCAACTTAAAACTTGCAAAGCAAACAAGGACATTCTAGTGGAGTAGAGCATGATACATGCTAGAAAACTATTCAAGCTATGAGTGGAGGATGTGAAAAATTAAATGTAGAAGTAGAGACCCTAAAAGAAGAGCTGAACAAACAAAGTAAAATTTTTTGAGAGATTAATCAAGTAATACTTCTTGTCAAGGATGTTCTCAGCCCAAGAAGGACAATAAAGAGCACAAGAAGATCTTTAGGCAGCCAGATTGTAAGGAAATTATTAGGTATGTTTCATGGAGTTTGTTTTTCATGCAATATTTTTGGACATAGAGCAAGATATTATAGAAGAAAAGTATATGAATACCATCCATGGAGAGATTTTAGATTTGAATATGAGAATAACATAGTGTGTTTTAATTGTAAAGGAAAAGGTCACACTATCAAGAATTGTTTAGAATATCTAGTAAACCAGTTTTGGGACAAAAATCAAGTTGTTTGCTTTAATTGCCATGAGCTAGGAACATTTTTAAGAAATTTTCAAGAGTCACCTAGATTCAACTATAAGTTGAATGCATTCCAGGGAAAAAACAAAAGAAGATACAGAGAAAATGCAAACACACAAAGTAAGACCAAGTCAGCTATGGCTAAGAAAGATGTTGGTAAGAAGAAAGAAAGATGGGTACGCAAAGTCAAGGAAGAATCAAAATTTGAGACATCAAAGGATGAAAAAAAAGAGCAAGAATAGATACTTGAAGAAAAACAACAATCCAAATCAGTCATAAAGGAAGCAAGCATAAGTAAGTAATAGAAAATGATGATAAAGGAAATAAGAAAGAAATCAACTCCAAGTACAAAGCATGAAGAATGTTTTCCCCAAGTAGTATTACAACAAGTGTATGAATTGTAACATTTATGTCTATCTAGCACCCAAGAAGAAGATGAGAGATCAAGTGATCTTGTGGTCACACCAAGGAATGAATCTGAAAATATTAACAAGAAAACTAGAAAAAAGGAAGAAAGAATGAGTCATCAAGTTACTTTGATGACTTCCTATTGTTCTAAAGTGATCCCATGAGGTGGTATGCCTTCTCTAGGCTTTTAGAAGGCATGCATTAGTTTGAAAAGAAGAAAAGTATGATCTTGAAGGTTCTTGTCATCAATTGGTGTTGATACATGCATTCAAGATGTTCAAGCATGGAAATAATCCTAAGGTATGTTATTCATTATTTTAAGGGTCATGTACTTGACAAGTCTTGTATGGAAGTCATGGTTAAGTTCTCAGAAAAGACAAGTATGAGGTTGTTGTCATAATCTTGTTGCTCCAAGTTTGTGTTTCATTCAAGCATATAACAGTAAGAATGTTTCTCTCCTCAAGTGTTGTGTATAAGTGCACTTCAGCCAACAAAGTGCAAATATCAGTGCATATCAGTCTAAAAGTGAAAAATATGAGTCACATACTAAAAGTTGTTATCATACAAAGAATACAAGTCTATTGAAAATGTTAATAGTTCCTAGCATGTGTTAAGAATCAGATATGAACACTTATTTGTATGCATCTCTGAGGTTAAGTCATCATAAGAAGGTCATGTCAAAACTGTAATATCAAAGTGACTATGAAACATTTGTGTTGTATCAATGTTGTTGTCAAAGAATATATCATAGATCTTAGTATTAGTGAAAATATCTTTACAAGAAATTCATCCAAAATTAAATAAAGCATTTGAACCTAGAGAAGTTGTCTCAGTCTCAAAACATATTGCATTGAATATGAAAAACAAGTTGTCTCAGATTGTTTTCAAGTGGGTCATAGGTTTTAAAGGCTTGTGGTTAATTAGAGATGTCACAGAGTTGCACAAGTAATGTGCTTCATATATGATAGCTGAAGATACCTCGGAAAGTGAATAGCATTCAGTATGAAAGTGACTATGTTTAGTTTATGTGGATATCAGGATTATGGTTTCATGCTTCATGTTTCAAAAAAAATGTAATGTCTAAAAAGGTTACAGAGTGTTCTCCTCAGGTGCATAGTACAGATTTAGAGATGAAGAAAGAGCATCAAAATGACTAGGTATGTGCAAGATAAGGTGAATGAAGAAAAAAGTTACAATATGATGAGATCAAGTGAATATGATGAGAAATCAAGAAACTATGTAAGGTAAGGTTACGAGATAGGTAATTTGGCTCCAAAGGAAGAGTGTTTGTCTTTAGGGGGAGTTGGTTTCAGGAACAAGTCAAGAGGTCTAGCAGAGACAATGGAGTAAAATTAAGGATGATATTTTCAAGTTTATACTAAGAGGAAGTGCTGTAGGTGCTGCATGGAAGAAGAATAACAAAATTCTTGAGCATCTTGAGATGAGAGAACAACATTTTCCTAGGGGGAGTGTCTTTAGGTATGAGCATTCTTAGTTTTATGTGATTTTTTCAAGCTAATAAGTTTGTGGTGCTTACATATCTTTGTCATAGATGTCAAAGGGGAGAGAGTGTGTTGGAAACTTGTTTCAATCTTAGTTTTCCATATCAATTTTCCATCAATGAAAAAGGGGGATATTGTTGCACCTTGTTGCATTGATGGTGGTTGTTGTCATTTATGTCAAAGGAATTTATGGAAAAGGGAGAATACAAGAGCAGGATTCTCATGTGTTTCTCAGAGGTTCAAGGTGAATTCATAAGGTTTCAAGAAGACAAAGACTTTGACGGTGAGTGGCCATGCCATTTCGGTGGTGGTTGGAGGTACCTAAAGAAGTGAAATAGAATGGTACAGGTTAGAAAAATCATGGGAGATGTGTTAAGAGAGCATCTACAATATGTATGAGCAAATGTTAGACTCATCTCAGCTTCCAGGAGTCATTTTTGTATGTGGGTCGAAATAGTGTTGATAACTAACAATGTTCTAGCATGAAAATGGGATGGTATAGAAAATGTAGAAATATACTTTACTAAAATATATATTAAAGGATAGAAGAAGGTTTCTTTATGTTTCATGAAAATTT
Organism: Taxus wallichiana var. yunnanensis; assembly: GCA_018340775.1. NCBI lineage: Eukaryota > Viridiplantae > Streptophyta > Pinopsida > Cupressales > Taxaceae > Taxus > Taxus wallichiana. The sequence continues at coordinate 506,056,562 of CM031244.1, read as the reverse complement.
CAGGTCAAAGTTAGGTTATTTGTTCAAGTTATGTGAGTTTTTGTAAAATAGGCTTTTTGAAAAACTCGTTTTGAGTTGCTTGACTTCTTAGCCTTCAAATAACATTATGTAGTCTCATTAAAATAAATCATAGAAGGAATTTTTGGAGTAAATTGGCATAAAAATCATGTGCAAAATAATTTTCTCAAAAGGAGGTGTGGTTGAAAAGTTATGAGCATTTTGGTGGAGCAGTTTTTCTCTCTCCTAGGTGTGCACCAAATTAATAAGAGAAAAAATGTGAATTTGGACTCCAAGTCTTGTTTTATCACCTCTAGAATATATTATTAGCTTATTAATGATGTTTCTTAGGCTCAAAAGGTATTTGAAGGTTTTTTTTCTTGAAGGTACATGTACTTGCTTCTGACACCATGTCTTAGTGTGAATGCTCTGGCATATGAAGATACTAGTTGTTTCAAATGGAATTTGTGCTCAATGAATGCTCAGACCTCTTCTACATGAACATGGAAATGTGTGTGAGCATTCTCAATTTTTTTGGCATAGTAATTCATTCAAACTTTGATAGCCAAGACTGTCCTCAAGAGCACTTGACTCAATGCATCATTGTTCCAATCTTGTTGCCAAATGCATTACATTGATTGTCCGATATCCTTGAGACAGAGTAAATGTAAGGAAATGGTGAAGTTTTTTTACCGTGGGTTGATTTGTTTTTAAAATGATAATCTTGAAGTTTTAGTCTTCCTAGACTCAATGATGAAAATTGAAGGTTTTCACTGCCCTTAGTGAATTCCATGCTAAATATGGACCTTAATCAGTCTCTGTGAGACCTGTATCACCTAAAAATGGAGAGTTTCAAGGTCCACACTAGTCAAACTAACTTCATCCATCTAGTTGGAGAAATGGCTATTCCTATCATCAAGTTTTATTGCCTATTTTTATCAACTGTACAATTTGTATTTAAATTGTACATTCAAACAATGTTCCTCTCAAGCAAATTTCCATCATGTCAATGCATCTAATCACCGTAGAAAGGTGGAAATATGTTATTAGAACACTCAGAATCCTTTATACTCCATTTTCATGAAATTTTGTTGAAGAAATAGTTTGATTTTCCTTCTTGGGCTCGAATGTGCACATACCCTAATTATAGGGTTTTAAATACAAATGTCTTCAAATCTCCTAATGTAGTAAACTTGCCAAAAATTTGAGGAAAGTTCTATATGGAGGGGACGTTCATGCTGCAAAAGAAATTTCTTAGTTTCATCAAGATTTTTCAAGTTGTTGACACTTTGTCTTGAAACTCACTCCTCAACCCCCGCACAAAAACCACAAATAATGTTAGGACTCGATTCTTCTCTTAGATAATGAAAACCTTCAAACAAATATTCTAAGAAATAGGAAATTGTTCAGTTAAAGCTAATATGGACCTAAGTGAATTTGAAAGCTTGTATCATTCATGACAGTGTTGTGAATACCAGGAAATCTTACCTGTCTAGTAGTTAAAGTATTTGGAAAGTGAAAAAATCCTTAGACAAGTGAAATTAAATCATCTCTAACATCAAGAAAAAGTTGAAAAATTTCCTAAAAGTGTATCAATGACTCGATGAAATTCAAAGTTATATCATAAAGTCTCAAAACCAAGTTGTTTCGCTAAGGACTTGGTTTTGAAATGAAATTGGAAGATTATAAGGCAGTCTTACTCAAAGTGAATGAGGTCTTAGAGAATTCAAAAGGCTCTAGGCAGTTACAAAGTCATGTTTTACTCCCTTTAAGGTCGAATAGGAAGCTAAAGCAACAGTAAAACAACTACAAGCTAACGGGTAATGTGAAGTGACAAAGTAATCGAACGTAGGCTTTCTCAAGTAATTCATATTGAATATAGTTAAAAATAGTCTGTGTGTGGGTTTATGTGTGATACAACCGTGAATTGATTGAAAATTATCCTCAAAGTACATTATCAAAAGAAAAAGAAATGAGATTGCATGTGGAGATAAAGCAGAGAAATAAATGAGTATACTACATAGAATCTTGAACATAAGTAGAAGGTGAAAAGGCTACTTTTCTATGCTATTTATGTGAATGAAAAATATAGAGATAGAGTATGAGTTTAATGTGTATAAAATGACTTGCATGGAAAAGTGTGTGCGGTTGGATAAAGTGAAAATACAAAGTGAGAAGGAAGACACAATGAGTCTGGGAATAGAGAAGCAAAATGATATATAAACATAGCTAAGAGCTTACTAGATGTTGAATGAATATCTTGTTGTTGAAAGTATGATCAAGACAGAGTGGTGAAAAAGACCAATATTATAGTGTTAATGATAAGAATGACAGAGGTTGAGTTAGAGAAGGTGAAATTTATTAAAGGGTGAAACATTTGTGTGTTATGAGAAATAAATTGTAAGAGAAATCAGTGAATGAAATGGTGATGAGAGAGTATGTTAGAATGTATATGTGATTGATCTTGAATATATAGGTTCAAGATTTCAGTGATAGTAGAAAAGGATTGTGATTGTCCTTCTTAGAATAGTGAATATCGATAATTGCTTGTGTGAAACTTTGACATGTTCCTAGAGACCTTGATAAGCAAGAAACACTGTGACAACATAGGATTTGGTTTATCCTACAATGAAATGAATTTAGTTTACTAATTATGTGAGAATAAATTTTAAATAAGTAAGAATACTTATTTCTAATGGGTGAATGAAGTATCTCAGCCCAAGTAGAAGGAAACAAAGAGTGACAAGGAAACAAAGAAAAATTGTTAATCTAGGGTCATCATCAGCTATTGGATACAATAACTCAAGAGTGACCAAATTGGTTGAATGAGTCTAAGTGGCAACTTAGCAGTTGGGGAGTTGAAGCTTCCCTGTGAGTTGAATCTCACTAAAGATCAGTAGAAGTGGATTGAATTGTAGGGGTCAAGCCTCTTGACTAGGTAACATCTTATTCAAATTGAGGAGTAAGCGACTCCAGTGTTTAGTTGAAGCTCAACCTTGAAACTAATGTAACAAAAGTGGGACAAATTTTTCTTAAGCATAGTTCATAGTTTCAGTAAGTTTTCTTCCTAGTTTGGGTTTCCCACATTAAACCTTGTGTCATTGTGTACTCTCTTGAAAATGGTTTTGTGTATTTTTATGGTTTTATCACATGAGATTTAAGAAGGTAAAATTTGTGAAGACACTTATTCACCCCCTCTCAAAGTGTCATAGTTTCTAACATTGGTTAATTTGGTGAATTTTTCATTGTCAAAGCTTCAACTCTGCTGGTGTGTGTGACTGTCAAGTCATCATCCACATCACCTAGGTGAGTCATCTCGCCTTGCAAGAGTCATAGGTATTAGGAAGTCAAATGACAAGTGTCAGATTCTGTCATAGAATCTGACATTGTCATTTCCATCAATGCGTCATAGGAGTTACATTCCTTATTTGGAATTGTAACTCCTCTTCTAGTGGCGTCATATGCGTCAGTGGCGTCATTGATTTCTTTCCATGTTTAGGCATGGGGGTTACATAGCACCCCTATTTGTACTTCCTATTTTTCGATCTATGAGTATGAGCAGACCCATTCTTCTTACTTGCAATCTTCTTTCCATTGTTTCGAATCTTGCATATTGCGTTGGCTTGAGGTTACCATCGGAGTGCAACTTCATTGTGGTGCATCGCTTTTCGACATCGGTTCTCGCGAATCCCTCTTTCATGGTATCGTGAGTGGTTTCGTAAACGCACTCTTCTTCGCTTCTCGCTTGTTTATTACTTGGTTTTTTCTCATTTCCTCATGTGCAAGTTTGTTTTCGATTATCATTTTGGAATTATTGCTCACCTAGTATTGAGGTTTCAGCAGTTGCAAGTTAAGGTATTTGGTTGGTTTTCTTATCAGCTAAGTTCGTATTTGGATATTTCTAGATCTTCGTGGCTATTGCTTCTCGGGTTATTTCTTCTTTGGTTGTGTCGATTCAACCGCAGGGTAAAAGAAGAGCTCTGCTTTTTTGGCGTGGACCCGTGATTACCGGTTGGGATCGTTGTTTTTCTTCACCGGTGTATACTCGACTATTCTCGAGCTTTTTCCCTCATCGCCGTGGTCCTCGTTGCCTCGAAATTACCTCTACCCGGTCTCAACGTTTTTGTGAGCCTCGCTGAAAACCTCTCACGTTTTTGCCTCGATCTCTCACTTTTTGGAGTCTACTCACGTTTTTTGAGCCTTGCTGCATTCCCCACCTTCAATGTTCAACCTTCTATGACTTCCGTGTGTTTTTAACCTGCTCTGCATTTTTTCTATCCTCCGGCCGTTTTTTCAACCGCCTAGCGTTTTTAACCTGCTCCAGCGCGTTTTTCTATCCTCTCGCTGTTTTTTTAGTCTGCCCGTGTTTTTGCACTGTCATCAATTATTTTTCTCTCCTTTCCTCGCATTTTCCCGCCTTCTCTGGCCGTTTTTCCCTATCCTCGTGCATTTTCTTTCGATTGGCTACATTTTTGCACACTGTTCTAGCGTTTTTTGTTGAGGCGTTTTTTCCTTCAAATGACATTTTTGGACTGTTCGCATTTACCGACAAAGGACACAATACTACATTATCTATTTTTACCTGCCTTTCATCCCCACGTGGCTTTCTCACGCTGCTGTAATATCTCTCTAAAAATACGTTTTTTATTCACTTTTCTTAAAAAAACGTGGTTGCATTCTTTTTATCTTATCACTCTTCTAAAAAACGTGTTGTTTCATTATTTTTAAAAGGTATAAGGTAAAAACATTACATTTTATTGGCATTGTAAGTTTTTTGGCTTGTTTTATTAACCTTCCGTCGAGTGCCGAAGACGAAGGGTGAGGTCCTGGGATTAGCAGGTGGCTAATGCCCCCTCGTAATACAAACAAACCCTACCTAAAATTCCATGCCATTTCCAACGATCATACATACGACACCTTTTGCATGCGTTTAGGGGACTTTTTTAATCCGTTTGCAGGCTTATTGGCTATTTTCTCATCAGTTGCGGGAATTGGTTTTTGCTATAACTTTTGACTCGTTGCTCGGTTTTGAGCACTTCTTTAGTCAAAGTTACATGTTTTTTTCGCACTCTAGATGATGGGATCATTAGTTTTGTAAACACACTAATTTTATAAAGTGCCGCATTTTGGGGGTGTCTTTGTATTGCTTAATTTAGCTCATTTTTTCTTGAGCTTTGTTCTATTCCTTTTTTGTGGACTTGTGAGCGCATCCGCCACAGTCTTACAACAAAGGGATTATTTTGTGTGATGTGAGACGCTTTGTTTCTCACAAAGCTCTTTCTTCCCCATCTTGCTTCTCTCTTTTTGTGCTTGTTTGCAGTGTCGATCTGTTGTGCCCTACGAACCTTGATTGTTGTCTCCACCATTGTGCGTTATTACACTAATTGCAAGGTGAGTGACAAACCTGTTCTCGGTACACAATGCATCCGGTCAGAATCAATGCACCGAATTATAAAGTGTCAAACTCGGGGGTGTAATTTTGTTCTAGGGGGTCATATTGTCTTGGGTGTTGTCAGATTACATGTAGATGAATTATCACCGAGTCCGACGCTTGCATTTGTGCATCTTTCACTTTTTGATTCCGCATCATGGAGGGTGCTCTTTCCAGATTTGAGCGTCGTAGGATCGCCTTACAACCTCCGCCAATTCTTACTGGGAGAGAGAACTATTCAGCTTGGCGTGCTTCTATGGAACATTACTTCACCTGCAAGGGTCTTTCTCACTTCTTGCTTGGGCCAGTTCCTGCACCCACTGATCATCGTCATCTTAATGATTTTCTCAACAATTGCGACTCGTGTTTTTGGTCACATGATGATGCATGTCTCTACATCTCAATGGGTTCACGTGGCAGACTCAGATCCACCCCACCGCGTCTGGAGCATTCTTCAGTCCCTCTATGGAGACCCTTCACATACCGCCATTGTTGTTGCAGCTGATTCAGTTGTCTCCTCTATTTTTTCGTGTGATGACAATTCCACTGACACCAAATTGCTTGGTTATACTTCTGATAACGAGGATTGTGCACCCAGTTCTGATGTCGAGAGTACTATAGAGGACTCTTCTCCTCTTTCTCTCACTATTCCAGAGAGTGTTGTCACATCCCACATTTCATTAGATATTGAGCGCTCTCCTATACATGGGTCTCAATCATCACACTAGCCTATTTTCCACCTTTAGTGTTTGAGGCCAATTTCACTCCTCAACCTTCCTCGGATGACTCATACATATCCGACATCGCTCTTCCGCTTTGTTGAGCCCCCTCATTGGGATGTGTATCTACCGACCTTAGTTGTCTTTTCATGAGCACACTTGTGATGTACTACAGGTTCCTCATCCATCTATAGGTATTTCGAGGATTTCATCATCTCCGTTGTTGGGAGTTCCCCTTCGGGACTCTCGCTGCCACTTCCACTTTTCAGAGACCTTCATTGATCCACCCTTGCTTGTGGATCCCTTTTCTATCAGTGGGGATGTTTTGTTACTTTCACATCGCTTGGACATCCTTTCTACAGGTGTTCACCCTTCATACTCTGACAGTTCTACACTCGTGACAATACCCTCGGCTCCTTTGCACTCACTTGCTAGACCTATGTCACACTTTCATGGACCAGACTCAGAGTTCTTCATGCTACTTCCTTCAGTTTCCTTCGTGGAGTGGGCAGATTTCCAACACATCTTTTCTGTCCTTCCTAAGGGCAGAAACACAGTACGGTGCAGATGGCTCTTCTTCAGTCCAGAGGTAGAGGATCTCATCATCGACATACAGTATGTTTAGATAGTTGATCAGGTTGCAGACATTTTCACCAAGCCCTTCACTGAGGTGAAGTTTCTTCACTTGCGATCTCTTCTTGGGGTGAGGTCTGCTAAGCTGCCCATCTTCTTCGGGCTATATAGTCCTCCTTCTTGTCCTCTTCTTCTTTCTAGAAAGATGTTGTTTGTACATGGGCACCTTATCAGGCCTTTAGTTTCCGGGGCCCATTGACACATCTTTCTTAGTTGTCTAGGGAGTCTTCTTTTCTATTCTGGCTTACCTTGACCTCTTCCTCGGCTTCGATGAAGGGGGGGTGTTGGTGTGTGTGACTATCCAATCATCGTCCACATCACCTAGGTGAGTCATCTCACCTTGCGAGAGTCATAGGTCTTAGGAAGTCAAATGACAAGTGTCAGATTCTGTCATAGAATCTGACATTGTCATTTGCATACATCGCGCCATAGGAGTTACATTCCTTATTTGGAATCAGTAACTCCTCTTCTAAAGTGGCGCTATATGCGCTCCAACGTCATTGATTTCTTTCCATGTTTAGGTATGGGGGTTACACAACGACCCCTATTTGTACTTCCTATTTTTCGATCTATGAGTATGAGTAGACCCATTCTTCTTACTTGCAATCTTCTTTCCATTGTTTCGAATCTTGCATATTACATTGGCTTGAGGTTACCATCAGAGTGCAACTTCGTTGTGGTGCATCGCTTTTCGACATCGGTTCTCGCGAATCCCTCTTTCAAATCCTCTCGTTAATGGATAAAATCACACATCAAAAACCTATAACCCTCCATCCAAATTTTTCTTTTTGATTTGCAAGATTTCCAGAGAGGATGAAACACAACAAAAATTTGAGCATGAGATCTTGGTAAAGAGCCGAATCTAATGAGGGATTCTTTTGTTGCAAAAAAAAACTAGTAAGTGCACATTCTAAAAATCACAAGTTCTTTGTATATTTAACTACTAAAAATAGTAAGTCTCTCACAACATCAAGATCTAATCACTCGTAACATTCGTAAATAGTGCAAAATAGTAAGCATGGTAAAATAGGTAATTTTCCAAAATAACAGTTCCAAAAAAGTAACTTGCTAAAAATAGAAACTTCCTAAAAATGGAAAATAATCATCAATGGAGGTTAATTGTGTATCCTAAGATCTTAGGAAAATAAAATTTGAGCAAAAATACAAAAATTTCCAAAATAATAGCTCCTAGTCCCACCTGCCAAAAATAGAAAGTCTCAGTTTTTAGTGCAGAAAGTTACTATTGGCTCCATTTTCACTCATCTCATTAATTTTTTCCATCATCACATGGTTGTAAAGTTTCCTCGAAGATCAAACAAGAAAATTAACCTTCCACAAGGATTCTAAAGCATCATTTTGAGCACATTTGTGTCAAGGAGCAAGAAAAAGCATATCGAAGTGTAATAGGTGAAAACCGAGAACATCATTGTCAGTCTAACATAATTTGAAAAGAGTCAAGAGCTCCATTGGAATTTAAGACTCATCAAAGGATTTCATCAAGGTCACAATTGATATGGGAAATTCATTAGCCAAGTTGGGAAGCATCATGTTTTGAATCCATTATCCTCCCTCTAAGAAGAAAATCAAAGTGAGGTTAACCAAGCCATCGAGTATTCAACAAGAATCAAGAGATCATCCTTCTCCATGGGAGAATCTGAGTACAAGTGTATGCAATAATTCTAAATATAATTTCATTCTAGTATTCTAGATTAGTGAATGTGAAATAGGTTATTTTCATGTGTAGCATCATGCATGTAATAAAAAGAAATCATCTTAATTTCATTTGATGTCATAGTATTCTCAAAAAAACAATCAAACACCTAGTAGTGTGTTCAATTCTCAAAGTATGAAACATTGAAATTGAATCTCACTTTAATACCTTTAATATCCATTGATCAAGAATATTTGAAAAGGAAGATAATGAAAAGATATCTCATAGTGGTTCCATATTCCATGAGGATTCATAAGAAGGTAAGATTCATTGTGAATACCATAAATAATATTGACTCATGTAAGATGGATCCATCACAACCTCCTTCTCTTCAATATCATCCAAATGTATCTCTCTCGGTGGTGGAAATCTTCTCATGGGAAACATGTAAACATGAGGTGTGTAAAAATATTTTGGAGCTAGGAAAGGTAATAAGGTAATTATATCAACTCGAGCATTGTGTATACAAGAATGGAAAATCATCTTTGTTTCATTTTCTTCCACCCACTTGGTAGTGTTCTTAAACACTCACCTAAGGCATTGTAGTGTGAGCATATCTCAAGAAGCAAAGACGTTGTCATTACTTCATTCCATTCCAACTAGTGGCCACCTCTTAGGATTCTCATTCGTATGTAATCCTCTATCCGTAATGTGAGGGTATATTTTGGTGAATGAAAGTTAAACATCAAGAGGTTTGTGCATTATGGAGCTGATTTGTGATCACTAAGGTCAATTGTGAAAGCCTAAGGAGAAGAAAATTAATCCTCACTCTCACTATGAGATCAAGAAAGAGCCATCATGAGTGATGTCCTCAATCATCTCAATCTTGCATCGTAATGCTTCACAATAGTGTTTCTAAACACTCATTCGATAGTTTGTAGTTATCATGCATCTTAAAGAAGGAGGAAATTGTGATCACTATGATTTAAATCAACAAGTTCTTCATCAACAATATATCGGTCAACCTCTACGCTTTCTCTCTCTCTCTCTCTATCTCTCTCTTCATATTCTAATTTCTCATTAAGAATGTACTTTTTGATATTTTGTCCTATTCACTCAAGTGACCCTTAGCTAAACATCAGTAAGAGTCCTTTTTCCAATAATAAAAATAATAATCACTACCTAGGTATATGAAAGGTCACGAGTGATGAGGATAGGTGAAAGGTCATGTGGGGGGTAGATGACATGACATTTTGTAATGCTATAAATTGGAATGTATTCTCCATTCCAAGGGTTTGGAAATTGTTGATTGAATGTATGATGTTGAGGTTACCACTTCTACATCAATAAATAAAAGATGCAATTATTCTATTTCTTGTCTTATATTTTTCTACTTTCTCCTTCTAACTTTGCATACTTGATAATCTTGAAAATACAAGAAAGGTATATGCACTTTTGATTAATAAATCAATGGAAGTTTGTATCTATAATTTTTACTATCTTATCATTATGTGCATTGTTGTGTTCTTATAATTGGATGTGAACTCAATTTGGTTATTTTATGTGAATTTTGTAATCCTACTTACAAAACTAACCATCTCTCTCGTTAATTTCCCTAACTCCCCTTTACCTCTCTTCACCATAATTTCCACCCTTTTACTTCATACAAGCACTTTACCACAGTTCCCGGCCTATTGGCCACCCCGCAAAATTAGATTAGTTTATATTCAATAATGGGAGCCTCCCCATACACAAAAAGGAGGGGATAAACCCCACATTGTTGTTGAAAACTCAATAATTCGCAACACAAAAAATATTTTGCCAACACGATGATAAATTCAAACTTCCGCGTAGTTATACCTAAAAGGTTTCCACCCCCAGGGATCAAAGGGCTTGATTATTGTTAATACTATGGTTTATGATCATACTATTTATTCAAGGATTTTAGTGTATTATCCTGATGAGGTTTGTTGAGATGATAACAAGGGCATAAGACTTTACATATCATTTGATGGTTTAGAAGGATGAGACACTTGAAGTGTGTCTTGTGTGGCACGTTTAGGTGTGGGTTTGAGGGGTTTTAGATTCTAAGATGGAGACTATAATTTTTGATGAGGGATGTGGTCCTAGAATAGAGGGTAGGGACGTTATATCACATTTTTGGTCTTTTGAGAGTTTTATCTTTTAGTGCGAGATGATTTTTATTTTTCATATAGGACTACCAAGGTTTTAAATTTATTGCTAAGAGATCTTGTCTTTGGAAGGGTTGTTTATGATTTCAAAAATAGACTACTTTTCTTTACGCAGTCTCAAAGGGATAATATCAGGAATATTTGTGTGAGTATATATGACAGTGGTTTGGAAGTTACGACGTAGGAAAGTTTGAGGTCTCAGTAGTAAGGAGATCCTAAGAGTCTATTTGTATATCCATTATTTTAGTCACAAAAACACATGGTATGGTAGGTGTAGGTGAGAGCTGGTTGATGGTGTTGATGATATGAGTAGTATAATTTTGAGCCCCTATGGCATTAGTTTGATTATTAGTTGGGGGATGGTTTGGAAAAGGTTGTTTGAACATATCTATGGTTTGATTAGGAGGTGCATTCAAATTGTCAAGTTGTAGCTCACCTCGATCAATGAGATCTTGGAGGACATTTCTAAAAGAGAGACATCTCTCAATGTCATGTCCTCAAACTTGGTGATATTTTCAATAGTCATCACCCCTATACCATGATGGTTTAGGGTCAAATTCATCGATGGGTTAGATGGGAGGGAGTTTTATCATGCAAGCTACCACAAGTTTGTCAAAAATATAATTATAAGACTCCCCTAAAGGTGTGTATTTATGTGGAGGTTGAGACTATTCAAAGTCTAAGATCCCCTTAGATGTGGTTTTCAATATGAATGCATTCAATAAACCCTTACATTTGTCACAGCTAGAAGATATTTTAAAGGAAGAGTCAAGTTTAAGTTTTTTAGATCGCAATTTAACCTTAATAACCTCAAGGATCGAATTCAAATATTTGGTCCATGGTAAAAAATAGAGTTGTAAGGCTCCCCTAGAGGTGTGTATTTACATGGAGGTCATGATCGTTAAGAGCTTGAGTTCCCCTTAGATGTGTTTTTCAAGATGATTGCATTCGTTGAACCCTTATATTTTTCATTGCTGGAAAAGGTTTTAAAGGAAGAGTCAAGTTTAGGTTTTTTAGATTGTAATTTAACCTTACCATCCTCAATGGATAAGAGTTCCAATTTATGGGCCATGGTAGAGCCTCATCAAATGATTGAAATAATTGAATTTGAAAGGTGGATGATATATGTTTCTCTTAAGATTGAGAAAATAATTCGATCAACTTTGTCTAAGGAAGAGAAAAGGATAAATGTTTTATAATTCTCTCCATCTAGTGATGAATCAGGAATATATTCATCATCGAATTATTTTATAGCATATAATTTGATGATAGATATCTTACACAAAATATTGATAAATTTTTTCTAAGAACAATTGTGTAAATGAATAAAGGGAATGGTGAGGAATGATATTATACCGATCGAGAGCGGGCCTAATTAATAACACCAAGAATGTCCTTAGCATAAGATATTGATCATGAGCTATAAGATAACAAGCATGATGAAAGGCCCAAATGTGTTATTATGGATCTTCCTTACTATATATAATTTTATAAACATCAAAATTTCCCAATGAGGAGATAAGGTTTGAAAGGTATAAAGGTTTATATGCTCATTACAAACTTTCTTGTAAGAAAACATGTTTTTAGGTCCCATGGTGGTAGCTTTGAGACTCACAATCCTACTTATCAATGCTTGCATGGGATAATTTTGAGGGGGTTGGATGTTTGAGGGGTTATCTTGATTATAGATGAGGGGGTTTGATTGTTGATATGGGTGATATGGTAGGAGGATTTTGAAAACGAGGAAAATTTCCTGGTATGTTGTAAGTTTTCTGAGAAACTAATGGTTGTGAGGAAGATTGAATATACTGATAGGGGTGAGTGTTGATCAAAGAATACTTGGAAAAGATCACACAAGGAGTTTGCGCGGCAGGATAGAAGGCCGTGGATCAAAGGCGCAGAAGGATAGGAAGGACCCACATGCAGAAGACAAGTTTAGATTTTAGGACTTAGCCGATTTTGAGTATGAAGATCTATTTTTAGGAGATGGCATGCAGAACACATCAACGATGTAGAGATGTGCAAGCCATGAATTGTCTATATTTGGGGAAGCGGTTCGAAGCGTCTATGCATGGAGACAAGCTAAGAATAGAATGGATATTTTAGTTAACTATAAGAGAACTATAGATAGCGCACTTGCATGTGTGGCTATAATTGTAAATGGCGTGTGGCTATCAATAACATGCGACCTATTTCTGGAATAGATAAGCGGTGAAGGGAAAGTCCCCACCATATATATATGATGTTAGGTGCATGGTAGAATAAGAATCTAGAGATCATAGAGAGCTGCATATGTATGATTCTGGATGTATGAATGTGTGTATTAGATCAATACACGCCTTTATATAAATTGATAGTACTCTAAGGAGCTTCTATATTTATTAATAGATGGCAGATATTGGCTGATTCTAAGTGTCATTTTGTGTAATCGAGTAGTGTATGTTATTAATTCAATGGTGATAACTATTTAAGCTTGTTCTTTTATAGATCTATGGGTAGCATGCACTGTAGAATGATAGATTAGTTATGAATCTATATGTTTCTATCTTCATCATGTTAGCATCATGTTATAGCAGAACCATAAAGAGGGACTTGGTACCTTTGCGCACTTTGGGTGAGCGCTCAGTCTAGGCTTAGTGATGTACCAATGCGACTAGGGTGTTATCTTGCAAATTCTAGGTCGCATCATTAGTTCTCCTTGTCGGGACATCTTTTTCATTGTTTTCAGGATGGTTCATGATGAAGACGTCTTGTTAACTCTAGCAAGTATTGAGGAATGGATACATGATCTGGAAGGAAGAGTATGCACGATGGTTCAATAGTGGATTTGAGTTTAATGCACGCACTTGGGTGGAACAAAATCTGTATGACAATTTATATGAGAGCTTTTTTTGCTATATTTCTAGTAGAACTATACGAGTGGCTTACTTCTTATGCATTTCAGCGAATTGAGGTATCACACACTTGTCTGACACAAGAAGAATTTCAAGCCCTTTATGATGTTGATATGATCTGGACTCACGTGGTGGATATGTGGTTTCATGGTGTTCTAAATAGTTATATTCTAGAATATTCAATTTTGACATACTCTTGCCTGTGGGGGTAGTTGAATTCCAATTTTGAGGTATCCAAGAAGAACATATTTGTAAGTTATTCCACCGGTGATTAAGATCTTAATGGTAACTTTGAATCGGAAAGTAAACCGATGGCTAGATAAACTTCACCACGCGCGAAGGTAGGTACAGTTTGGTATTAAGATGGCGGACCCAGCGGAAGAAAAGCGAGAGAGGAAAGGAAACTTAAGTATAATGAGGCATGCGAGAGGGAAATAGAGAAGAAAAGTTTCGTTGCATAAAAGTATGGCGTTGAGGAGAGAGCTGGCTCGTGAAGGATTTATAGCTCACGTAGAAGACGTGGAGCGAGAGCATCAAGAACTCCTCCATCTTAGAAAGCATGACAGAGATCCCTTCTCAGCCTCACACGTGAAGTACGCCAAATAGGACTACTTGGGCCATAGGTGCACATCTTAATCCACCCGGTGACCTATTCTTTGCACTTGGTTTTTAGTATCTAGTATGACAAGTAACCAAAGAAGCTAACTTGGGAAGTAGGAAAGCAGGAGTAAGTCAGGGACCAAGTACATCAACGGCAGACGATGGCTTCAATGTCATTTGGAGGAGCATTATTGGGCACGTCATCCATATAGAATGTAAGCACGTAGAATACTAGACTCACCTTTGGAAGTGGAACTACTTCACAGATTATGGGGGTTCTATATAGTACTACTGTCGGAGCATAGGGGAGTACATCTACAGGCCCTATTCTAACTATAGGTGGCGGATCAGGAGGTATAGGTGGTTCTAGTTCGGTGGATCTGGTGGTTTTGGAGGTAGAGGGAACATAGGAGGTTCCAGATTAGGTGGTCAAGGTCCGTAGCAACCACAAAATATCTATATGGAGATGTCTCTTCATCTCCCGGAGTATAGAGGTATAGAGGATGCTGCCAAACATGTGCATATGTGAGAAATATTATGGTGAGCTAAAGGAATTACATCTACAGTGAGTGAAAGGCAAGTCAATTCGCTACTACATTATAGGGGCGCGTGCATAACTGGTATAGGAAGTTTGACCTCGATAAAACTTGCATGGATTATGCAAAGACCGAGTGATGATTTCTTAAAAGAGTTCCATATCCCTGAGTTTGAGCAGAAGAGTATATGTGCACTCAAAGATATCAAGTAAGGCACTACCGAGAGTGTGCGTGAGTATGATGCTCATTTTAAGATACTTTATCTAAGTTATCTTATGATATCCATGCTAACCAAAGATGCACAATGGTTCGTTGGAGGATTGATTACACCTTTTAGGAGGGCACCTTTGTCACATAAGCCATACACGAGATCCACGTGAAGCACCGAAAGAAGCTTTGCATGCTGATTCGATTGGGAACATCGACACTAGAGTCGGTCCTATTCCTAGAGGGACAAATCACAGCTATGGCTAAGCAGTTAGAGAAGGTGTCAGCAAATTCAGCCCATGAAACGCACTCAGAATTTGGTGTACAGATTGTGAAGTGGAAGGTCACACCAAGGATATTTTCCCTTGCAGATCTGTACACTCGTTATTGTTGGACTGTGAAATTTTCCATTTGAATCATGATGCTAGCCACTATCCTTTGTTACAATGCATGTGCGATAAGGAAGAATGTATCTTGTTTTTGCAAGATTTACAGGTCCACGACCCATGATACTGAGGATTGTTAGTTGATTGGTCAGATCTAGGATGCCATAGACATTGGAGTATGACAGACAAGTATAATAGATAATTCTAAGGGTAGGAATGAGCACCAGGATCGGGATCATAATCAAACATGCTATGACAGGAATGAGGGGCATTTTGAAGGAGGTCGTGGAAGGGGACGTGGATATCATGGTGGATATGGAGGATGAGGCTGAGGTGGAGGAAGAGGAGATTTCCTCGTGGAACATGTTATACGTGTGGATCTCCTGACCACTACAAGTGTGAATTTCCTTAGAATAATGCATGTTATTTCTGTGGGAAGAACCATAGCTATGAAGAGTTCCCAGACTTATATGAGCATTTGAGCAAGCAATATAACTAAAAAAATGTGACAGGATGGTTAGAATCCATCGTGTGGTAGGAGATCAATCGATGGATGCTCAAGATAACGTAAGGGCCTGAGGCATTGATAGTGAAGATTACTACACATGTTGAAGTAGTGCACGCGCGAGAGGCATTGCACCAAAAACCTGCGATTACTAAGGAGGAGGTTTTGCATGCGAGGTAGCCAGATCCTACTCATCGAAAAATAAGTTTACTAGGATACCATGTAAGTGCTAATGAATCTTCAAGGTGAGATATAGTACCTAAAGGAGTAGAATAAATCCTTGGAGATATTTCAAACTGATATCAATGATCTACGGGAGGTGTGCAAGATGTTGCACTAGGAGAACATTATTCCACTATATGGACGTTGGTTGAAAGGGAACTCTCTGTGTAGTAAGTCTTGAGAATGACGATAGATTCTACATGCAAATCTTCCCTTGATCACATTGACTATGAAAAATAAATTACTTTGAATACGGTTATGGATGGGTGGCTGTTGAGAAACATATTGATTGATACAGCGTGGAAGTAATGTGTTGACATTAGATGCAAAGGTACAAATGGGGAGGCCTCCATTGCAACCATCATCTAATGTGTTATTTATGGAAAACCGGACTAAATCCACTCCCATAGGAGTGTTGAAAGATGCATCTATAACTATACAAGGGGTCAAGTTCATTGGGGGTTTTGAGGTATTAGCACTAGCAGAAGCGCATAATTTTCCACCTTGCTTGACGCCCTTGGTGTTATGAAAATAATGTTGACTCGAAATTCAATAAGGGATATATCAGCTTTGAAAAAAGGAGGAAAGGGTTGTGATACCTTGAAATATGGGAAGTCTATGCCATATGTTGAGCCTCTAAGTGAGGAGGACTTAAACAGTGTTTATGTACACGCTATTCAAGACCCGTGAGGTTAATAAGCCATCAAAAGAAGGCATTCTATAGTGGGAGAAGTCTCATTCTATTAGTGATACTATGAGTATTGCTTGTGAAAATTGGGCTCATGATATATATGAATTATTAGGGCGCGAGGTGAAAAGCGTGGTTGTGTGAAAGAATAGATCTCATTCAATTCGACAGATAGGTAGCCCAATACCTTGGTATACAGGGACAAAAGATCTTTCTACCTTTTTGAAGGCCATGGAAACATAGTGGGTAGACCAAATTACATGGAGGGATATGTTAGCATATACACTATGCGGGATGTCACCGCATTGGTGGGTAGTCCACAGGATAATATTATAAACCGGGAAGAGATTGAATAGCTTTCTCTACCGGTTTATAAGGAACAATGCACCTACACAAATATGCATTTATCATGGTGATCAACCCATTCAACATCACATTCAACAAAGTGTGAGAGACTCTAGATAGCGGGACATGAAGCATTACCACCTTCAACTGGGTGCATAAATTATATTCCATGGTTCAAGTATGTGTATGCACTTGGTATGTATATGTAGAACTACATAGAGAAATTGGGAACCGGCAAGAGTTGGCTGCAAGTATGATCCAGACATTTGACTACTTGTCGACTAAACCTCATGTTGCAGAGAGGCATTAAGATTTTTCAAGCTCTTAACTATGGGAGATAGTGCAAAAGTAGAAGAGAATATTTAGGAATTATTCGGAGAGACAAAGTTTGGAGCATGTTTTGAAAAGGACGAAGAAATAGACTCCAAACTACTTGAGCACGCTTGCCTTGAGAAAGAGAAAGGAAAGATGGTCTACATCGTGGATCAAGGAAGTTGAGAACCTAGATATTGAACATTCACATGGGGTGTGCGAGGTCTTGGATAGTGCAAAAGGATGCACACGCCTACCATGAACCCATGAAGACAAAGAAGGTGAATATAGGTTCGGAGGCTGAGCCTAAGGAGGCCATAATTAGAGATTACTAGTCAGACTCGAGAGGTAGCAAAGATCATCGAGTTACTCAGGGATTTTCAAGACTTATTCCCTCAAGGATATCATGAACTTAAAGGTGTACATGAATCAGTTGGGGAAATGAAGATCAAACTTACGGTGCACGACCAGTTAGAAAGAGACCTTACAAAATGAATCCTAATTTACACGAAAAGGTGAAAGAAGAAATTGATAAAATGTTGAAATATGGAATTATCAAGCCCCTTGATGAGTCAGAATGGGTTAGCCTAATGGTGATTAGTATCAAGAAGGACGGATGGATTAGGATATGTGTGGAATACAATGAATTGAATGCTACATGCGTCATAGATCCTTTCCCTACGCCATTCACTAAGGAAATACTAGGAGTTGTAGGGCATAAAATATATTCTTTCATAGATGGATTTTCCGGGTATCATCAGTTTGGATAGCTCAGGAGGATCAAGAAAAGATAACATTTACTACTGAATGGGGAAGTTTTTCCTATACTGTGATTCCCTTTGGATTGAAAAATGCACCTATTGTGTTCTCACGTATAGTTGTTCGTGCATTCAAAGATTTTATTCACAACTTCTTACATGTCTATCTAGATGATTGGACAATATATGGGCTTATGAAAGATCATTGTGAGAATATGCGCTTAATGTTTGAACGATGCGCATAAATTGAGTATCTCTTTGAATATCAAGAAGTGCATAATTTCTATGCCATTTGGGATACTATTAGGACATATAATCTGTAAGGAAGGTTTGCTAGTTGATCGATGAAGGTTGGTAGTCATTTTAGGCTTGGAAGCACCTCCACCAAAGTGAGGTGCGTGGATTTTTAGGTCATACAGATATTACAAAAATTCATAAAAGGGTATGCCAAAATTACTACACCCTTGGAAGAATTCTCAAGGGGAAGGTACATTTTATTGGGGAGAATCGCATAAAGCGTGCGTGTTTGAGATATTAAAAGAGAGACTTACTACCGTGCTCATTATGTACTTCCCATCATGGGATAAATCATTACATGTGCATATGGACACTTCGTATGGCCATCTCTGTACTATGTTAGCTCAACCAGTGAAGTTATTATAGATCATCCAATTTGTTTTACTAGTAGGAAGTGACTCTGCTGAAAAGAATTATACAACTATGGAGCGCAAACTTTGCCAATGATCTACGCATTTTACAAGTTTCGATAAGATTGTTTGCAACACCATGTATGTTTTATACATATCATATGACATTAAAGTACTTGGTAAACAATCCCATCTTATAGGGTGCACATGCATATGGGTGTCCCTATTTCAAGAGTTTGACTTCACAGTTGTAGTGAAGCCGGGAAAATTAATTCTGACCTGGACCATTTATCTAGAATCAATTCAGAGAGGATGAATAGACCATTGAAGAAACAATTCCAGATGTATAGTTATATAGGTTACAACACACACCCATAGAATCAAGACATTGCTATATTTCTACGAATAGGTATGGCACCGTAAGGAATGAAAGCATTAGAAAATAAGTAGTTTTCTATACGCGTGACACCATATATGTTAATTAGTGGTGACTTTTACAAAGCTAGGTAGAGATGAAGTATTTTGCCACTATGTGTTAGAACATGAGCGCAAGGATATCATGGAATAAGCACATGGTGGTATTGCAGAGGCCATTATGCGGTGACGTGACTACCCGAAAGATCTTAATTATTGGATTATGCCGGAGACACTATATAAAGATTGTAAATATTATTGTAAGGCATGTGATCATTGTCACTACCTAGGAAAACTAGGGTAAAGAGATGAGATTCCTTTGAGACCAATTACTAGTGCCAAACCATTTGAGAAATGGGCCATTGACTTTGTAGGACCTATCTCGCCATCTCGTGCACAAGACTAGGTCACGCTATATCATTACTTACACAGATTATCTTACACGGTGGGTAGAAGCAGCACCTACGAAAGATTGTACGGCAGCTACAACAGCTAGATTTCTATGGGAGAATGTTCTTACACAATATGGGTGTCCTTTAAGCTTGACAAGTGATAGAGGTACACACTTTTTGAATGAGAAAATCAGGATCCTATTAGATGAGTTTATGGTTGCACACCATAAAACTACACCTTACCATCCTCAGGAAAATGGAACTGTTGAGGCCTTAAAAAAATTGGGCCAAACTTTGACAAAAATATGTGATGTTGGAAGAAAGGATTGGGATGACAAAGTGCCAGCTTATGCTTTGGGCATATAGAACAACTTACAAGAGATTGAACAAGGCCACACCATTTTAGTTGGTGTTTGGCACGAAGTTGTTCTTCCTATAGAATTTATGTTACCTTCTTTGCACATTGCGCACGCTGGAGGTCTAGTTGATGAATAGGATTTAGAAGAACATATTGCAAAGATGATTCAGCTAGATGAGTGATGAGCCATAGCACGATGGAGTCAGAAGTAGGAAAAGGCCAAGCAGAAGGCATGACATGATAGAAACATAAGAGATAAGAAGTTTGAGATTGGACAAATGGTACTTATTTATGACTCAAAGTTCTTGCGCCATCCAAGAAAGCTCAAAGTACATTGGTTGGGGTCGTATGTTATCACTTCTATACTTGAATCAGGTGCATGCCAGTTAGAAGCACTTGATGGAACATGGCTACCCGGTTACTTTAACGGGAGTAGGCTGAATCCCTACTATAAATAAGTCTTCTTGGTGTTTTTAATAAGACAGTGTTGCCATTTAGTTTAGGTTTTCAATTCAATATTTCCTTAATGTATTTCCTTCATTGTCGCTATGCTTTTTCAATTTAGTTATTGTTTATGTAATAAGCACGCTTGTGCACTTGAAGCTAATTATTGTATGAAGAATTTTTATGCATAGAGGAATGCACATACTTTTAGTGTGGGGTGGTTGTAGTGATCCAAGAAAAATACTTTGGGAATTGAAAGATGAAAGGAATAAGCTATTATGGGTGTGCCTTAAGTCAAAAGAAGATTGTTTCTCAAATATGACCAAGGATGGAGATGAATTAAGGAACAATATAATGCGAGGTAAGTAGAGGCCATGTTAGATACCAAGAGAAGGTGTAGTGATTAGGTACTCGGGTGTAGGAGTGCACACTGAAGAGAAGTCTGTGACTAGAGGGTAGGAAGGTGCGCTAGAAGGTTATAGCTGGGTGCGAAGATGTACCACATAGAACAAATGGATTTGGTCAATAAATGAAGGGATATTTGGTAGGTGAGGAGCAACAAATGCATCAAATTTGAAAATTTATATAAGGAAGGGATGCGATTCATTTTTACTATTGCAAATAAACATATTTGTGAGATGATCCAAGTGCAAAGAGTCGGGTGATTGAGTTAAGGTGCAAAGGGTGTGAAACCAAGAGTGACAACCAGATCTGTGCTATAAGAAGCTTATGTCCCCGGTGGTGAAGGGTTTGAGAAAAGTAGAAAGACAAAAAGGATTAGGTTACGAAGTTTCCACCTAGGGCATAATTGAATCGAGCTAGGGTTTGATTCACAAAGTTGTAGGGTTGAAGAAGAGACATTTGCAAGGTAGAAATGACACTAAAGAAGGCATCTGCAGTAGCAAAAAAAGATAAGAAGAAGGTGGTTGTTGAGGAAGAAGAGATGGCACCTGAAAGTCATTTTTCAGAGATGCAATACCTGTAAGGAGTCATTGTTAGCCAATAGTGGGATTCACCCATTTGAAAAAGAAAAGTAAGTGAATATAATCATAGGACCTCTGGAGAACAAAAAGGAGCTCAATTCCTTGCTTATGGCTGGAAAAAAAATGCACGGCATGACAGATGACATGCCGATATGACGATGCGGGTGAAAAACTTTTAAAGAGAATTGGGGTATATCAGTTGTATGAGTTGCCATATTTTGGGAAGTATGAGCCCTTTTACCAGGGGCTCATGAGAAGGGTACACGAAGACTTCTTCTTCTTTGTAGGACACAGAGTTAGAATTTCATCTGCGCTTGTCTCGTGCTTGTCTCATTGGTGACAAGTCTAAAGGCCACAGGAGAAGATATAAAAGGTGACCGTACGTACCCAAAATTATAGGGTACTGCACCGCCAGAACAATGTTACACGTGCCCTAATGATGATACAGGTCTCCTCACAAGGTGTTCAAGATCTAGAAAAAATCTCCAAGTATGTGTTAACATCCCGCATGCCCCGCTTAGCCCCCCGCGTGCTTTTTGATTTTCCTTCCCCTCTTTTCCTTTGGTTTTCGGTCTTCAAGGACAAAACCACCACCCGCCTCGGCGGCGGTCCTATAACCGCCGCCCCTGCTCAGTGGCAGCCCTTCACGTATTTTCCGAATGTTCCTTTTAACGCGAATCACGTAAAATTCAACATTTACCAGCTTTTTTGACTGCCTTTGCTTGTATTTATGATTATGGTTCCCTGGAATAGTGTTTTTGAATTGTTTATAGTTTAAGAGATCAAATTGGTTTTCACCTTTGGGTAAATGGGAATTCTATAAATAGGGCTTGTGCTCAAGAAAATGGCCCCTCAAATTTGCCTCTCAATTTCTCATTAATAGCTTAGTCTTTCAATTTTTCCTAGGATTCATAGTTTTGTTTATTGCATGCATAGTTAGTGTTGTCTTGCTATTAGGAAGCCACATAATCTTCTTATGCTAGTGTTGTTATTGTTTCATGCAATCCATTGGAGTAGGATAGTTTAATTTTCAGTAGGAAGCCATTAAAGTTACAGGTTTTGTTCATAAAAAAGAATAGTTTCAGGTTCTGGATGTTTTGTGTTGCATGACTTGTAATAAATCCCACTAGGAATTGCATAATCCAAGCTCTATTCTCTTGCGCTATCCCTCTCCTACTCGCATTGTATTTAGTCTGCATCCTAAGCTGCCATTATTTCAATACCAACTTCGTTGATGCTAACATCACACGCTTTTCTGGATTCATGTGAGCACAAAGGAATGAGGAGATCACACTAAGGGGACAAAGCCACACACCATCGGATTCGCCACTATTTTACAAAATCCAGGTTCAAGCTTTCAAAGTTCTAGTTAAAACATATCAAATAGAATAGTAAATCATTTCATTTTAGTTAATTTGACTTTCGATATTGCTAGGGAAGCTTTGGGGATTAATAGTTCTTGAGAAACTATGATTCAATCCTCACTTCTGAGGTAGGATCGGGGGTCTTTCAAATAGATTAGATCGGTTATCTAGTTATTTAGAATAGATTTAAAAACTACAGAGACAAGTATCTATACTCGGTTACTTTGTTTGTTTTAATTACGTTATTAGTTTAGCTATTAATTTCTAGATATATTAGATAATTGCTTGTTTAAATTCTATTCAATAGTTTATCAAAATATCAGATTTAGGAATATACATAGATATATCTTGCGTAGTTAATTTATTCTGTCATTAGTTAGACTTATATCATTTCCTTTTTGCATGACAATCACGGGACCTAGAGAGCCTAGAGAATACGTATTCGAGCCAATCGTGCCTCAACCCAATCTTGTTATGGAAATAACTGATATAGATCAGAATCTTAGAATCCAAGTCTTCCAAACAACAACAGACTTACAACAAATCAGTTCACAGTTAAGAGGGTTAAACATTGAAGATGACCAAGCACACACATTTTGGTCAAACCAGCCAAACTACAGATTACCCTAGATAAATATCCGCATGACTGTAGAAGGGCTTGAAAGAGAGTAAATGTTTAGTTGTGACCCTTTGGTCTCACAGCCAGACGCAAGAGATGTTCTCACCGACATAGACACCGGCTTAAGAATTCAGTTCTAGAATGCCTGTAAGGTACTCTAAAAAATATTGCACAACTTGTAGTTCTAAATATAGAGGCCGAAAAGGCATACGACTACTCGATACTAGGGATTAGAGATTGATTTCTCGTAAGACCATAAGCAGTCCACAACAACCAAGAATCTACGGTTGTGATCCAAAATCCCACAACCCAACGAGTCCACAGGTCAATCCGACATTGACGCTGGCTTACACACATTAGTATTTAGATCCACTCCACTTCCACCAACCATTATCACACAGTTAGCCTTATTAGATGTAGCAGCTGACGAAGCTAAGGATTTATGGACTAGACCAGAGAATCGCCCATAGAGTCCACTATATCCATCATCTACCCTATGACCCTATCTCGGAGATATACACGAAACAATTCCAGGTCATTTTCCCCATATCCCACAACCTATAGACCGGATTACGCCAGAGCTCGATATTGATTGGAGCCTTCGAGAAGTCATCCTCACCGACCAATCTATCACACCAGTTCAGGTTAGGAGGGCCTTCTTTGCCTTAGATTCGCATATTCCATTAGTGCATGTCGAAGATATAAGATTGCCTAACTAGTTTACCTATATCCCACGTATATTCCATCCCCACCGGTTGTCTCAACGACCTTG
Organism: Taxus wallichiana var. yunnanensis; assembly: GCA_018340775.1. Classification (NCBI taxonomy): domain Eukaryota; kingdom Viridiplantae; phylum Streptophyta; class Pinopsida; order Cupressales; family Taxaceae; genus Taxus; species Taxus wallichiana. Next base: position 506,032,493 of record CM031244.1, on the reverse strand, counting down.
GGAGGTCGGGTGTGAGGAAGAGTTACTTGTAGATTCCCATGCTCGCTTGTCACTTTTCCATCATACAAAATTGGTGAACCCGACGTGAAACAAACAACGTTTTCATCTTTTCCACCTCATTAGCCTTCACATCAGCTTCACCAACAAAATTGGTGAACTTGGCGTAAAAGGAACAGTTGCTTCACTCTCAATGTTTCATCTTCTTTCATCCACCTTCACTCTTTCCCATTATTCTGCATGGGTATTCATATACCCCCCGAATATGTCAAGATTTGATGCATATGGCAGACCTCTCCTAGGTCTTGAAGCATACTACGATCAACTGAATAGACAACCATCACCCTCGCTCTCAGCATGGGGTGACAACTATTTAACTAACCAATTATCAATACAAACTCCGCCCCCAAGGACTAGATATAGTTCTTTCCAAATAGAGGAGTTGGATCAGCTCGCTCAAACACAACAACCAGATCCTTCAGGCTCGAACAACATGACACTCACAGGAGAATCTGGTTCATCTCCTCAGGTGTTGCTTAGACCACAAATTAGTAGATAATCAGATCCATATTCATTTTTAGATGATGAACATTCAATGCGTTATACCAGGAATGAACAACGTTCTCGGAGTATGTACCCGCCTATAGGAAGTTTACAAACACAACCCGAGGTCTCGTTTCATGAAAACACCTCCATGCCACTACCTCTAGGAAATGCCCTCGTGAAACTTGGTAGGGCAATGATCAGTTCATAGCGGGGTATCACATACCTATACAAACTCAAAATATACAACAAATGCCACTAAGGAAAAATACCATGACTTCACCAAATGAAGTCATTTCAACTTTAGTAGAAAAATTTAGAGGGTTAGAACTTGCTCAAGCAAATCACAATTCTCAATTCATGCAGGTAGGAAATTCCAATCCTCCACATCATCCTAGCCAAGTAGACCTCCTCATAGGAATAGGCACATTGGGCATGCCTCCTCAGTATTCACAATAAATGCCAAGTAGAACCGCCTGTTTCTAACACCGTTCTCGTGAGAATAAGATACCTCCTAGTCTAGTACAAAATAATCCATTCCTAGGCAATACTCCATCATACTTAAACATGTATTCCAAATCACCACTCCAAATCACCACAAGGAGATATGTTCTCCTCTCCTGGACATGTTTTCTCAACCACAGGGGTTTCCTTATACCCCTGTAAATGCATACGCTACGCCATATCAACAACCCATTCCACCTCCACCCCCTCAAGGAGGACCATCAATGGTCGAAACCTATGTGATAGGGACTTATTCAAAATATTTGAAAGAGCCCTTAGACTTCACCATACGAAGCATCATGCTTCCAGAGACCGCTTCCCGATTTTCCCAAATACAAAGGGGAGGGAGACCCGAATGCACATATCAAGGCCTATGCCACAGCCATTCGAGAGCTGCTCCCTTGGGATGGGGTTGTTGCCAAAATATTCCCCAAAACCTTAGAGGGCATCACCCTCGATTGGTATTATAGAATACCTGAAGCTTCCATCCATTCATTTAAACAACTCGTTTCAGAGTTCATTAAGGCGTTTGACATGAACAAACTGTTGAGAACAAGAATCAGGGAATTCTTGCACATTAAACAAGAACACAATGAATCTATTGCTCACTTCATCCAAAGATGGCGTACAATCCTTTATTCTTTAGCAAGTGCTCCAAACATGGATCAAATGGAACTATGTGATTTATTCCTTCATTCTCTCAGCAGAGAGGTGAAGGAAGAAGTCCAAAAGTTCCCACTAAGGACTTACGATGAAGTACTTGAGAGCGCCCCGAATAGATCAAACAACAATAGATAGCGGTCGCAAGACATATGGAACAAATGGGAGGTTAATCACCCCCAGCCAGAATACTACGACTTATCCTACTACCACAAACGTCAATCAAGGACCTAAAATCCTTAACAAAAATCGCGGTGCAACAACAGATGGAGTAACTGACCAAGCTAAAAGGGAAAATGTTGTAAATACTCCACCAATGATTAACAATCAACGAAACAAAAATTTTACCCCAACAATCAATATAGTGGATTTTAATCATCCACAACAACAACAACAACGGTGGATCCAAACACAGGGTCCAAGCCAAAACTCAACTGGATATCAAAACCAGAACCAAAACCAAAAACAACAAATGCAAAACTTTAATCCTAATAGGCAACGGTTTGATCAGAGTTTTGGACCAAAATATGTGCCACACCGGTAACCTAGGAATTACAATCCTAACTCATATTGTGGTTTCCACAATATTCGAGGCCATGACACTATAACGTCTTTGTGATTACAATAAGTTCATGCAAAGTCTTCCTAAGAACAAAGATAACTTTTCATAGATATGTTCTTAGCAGATCCTATATCACCTGTGCCAAATACTTTCACAGGAGGCAGTCTCTCCTCAAAATGCTCCCCTCAAGATCTTCAATGATCCACTCCCAAATCACAATAACAACAAATTAAATCCAAATGGGACGAATAAGGGCATAATGATAGGAAACAATGATCATGAAGCCTCAACTTCACTAAACTCACCAGTTGCACCACAATTAGGAAGTCAGCCATGACCCAAGATAGTTGGTTTAGTGGAGTTAGACACCAAACTACCTATGGATGCCGTAACAAGGACACAAGAGTATTCCTCTCAGAAAAATCCAAGTTACTCGCTAGAGACAGATAACATCCAATAAATATTAGTAAAACTCGTAGGTGCCTATGATTTAATTAATGACCTAACAAAACCTTCTCTCACATCTCATTTTGGACTTCATTTAGAACTCTCCCGCACACAAGGCTACTCTTTTAGAGGCATTAGGTTTAGGTCATTTAATCAACATCACTCCACCTCCCAAAACATAGGTAAACCATATAGATTTTGATATCCACCCTCCGGGGAAGCCGGATAGGGATACCGAGTTTATATTCGAAATAAACAAAATTCCAACAGATGCTGAGATTGCATGTAGAGGTGATCCAGCCTTATATTTGCAAGTGTGGGTTTATAACAATTACGTTAAATGCGCAATGGTTGATGATGGGGCAGAAATTAACATAGTTCCCTTCTCTTTCCTTCAAAAGCTAGGATATGGAGAAACAAATTGTTCCACGACTTGGAATACACTAAGAGGCTATGATAGCCTTAAGGACACTTCGATTGGAACTATAATACTACCAGTTACCTTAGGAACCAAAACAATCCTGAGTGAGTTTTATATTATAGATCAAGAAACCAACTATAATATGATCCTCGGCCACCGTGGATACACCGTATGAAGGCAATCCCTTCTATGTTATTTCAAGAAGTAAGGTTCTTGCACTTAGGAAAGATATTCGTAGCCAAAGGCGATCCAAAACCATTCGATATACACCTAGCTGACTTAAAGAAAAGACCAGCGTTCACTCTGAGTTTGAACTCCCAACAAACCAACTTAATAAACCAACCGACGTGAAACCGGAAGAAAAGTTGGTACCTACAACAGAACTAGAAACTATGAGCCTAATCAAGAATATCCCAACCCTCAAGGATGAGGCTAACATTGTCAAAACAATATCATTAGGAACTACTGCAAAGATTGTTGAATTTCTAGAACAGATTTACCAAATTTCCTACCATTTGATTCTGTAGGCATGGGATATACCCTAGGTGTTGGTTCTCTTCCAGCAGAGGATCTTTGCATGGTAGAAGTAACTGAAACTGAAAATTTGACGTAGCAAATGTCCCAATGTCCATCTTCCCAACTAAATATTGGACTCTTCATTTTGATGGAGCTAGATGTCATTATGGGGTCAAGGTGTGTGATCTTTACTTCACCTGAAGGAAAGATATTACCATTCGCCTTTAAATTAAACTTTGAATGTACAAACAATGGCACTGAGTACGAAGCCCTCCTCCTTGGTCTCATCATAGCTAAGAGGTTTGGGGTTGACAACATCAAAGTATTAGGAGACTCGCAATTAGTAGCAAACCAAGTCTCTGAGGTGTATGAGACCAGAGCTGAACACTTACAACTCTACAAAACAACAGTATTAAATTTGAGAAAAGAATTTGACTTCATATCCATTGAAGCAATCCTGCGAGAACAAAATATTCTTGCAAATTCGATAGCAACCTCAACGATCACGCTTCACTCCAAACAGTGAGTTGGAGGATACCCGTTTCACAGTATCCCTTCGTACTGAACCATTAGTAAAGAAAATGTCAAATCCTCTCTTAATGAACATAGCTGAGAACAACTCTACTATCTTAGATCATGTTGATAGTGATAGAGCCACTCTTGATTACTTAAATGCCTATGCAGCGTTACATCTCACCCATCACGTGGTAGATTTGTTCTTAATCCCACATTCATCTTCCTACTTCGGGAATCCCATGATAGAGATTCCCCCACAAAAGGAACTCGACATATACACGGTAGATAATGGAGACGATCTGGAACTACCTTCACTCCACCCGAGTTTGAAGAAGGTAACACTTTTTAATCAAGAAACGATCGATATTAACATCAAAATGGAGGAAGAACAAAAGATCTTGAAACTAGGATCTTCATTGACTCCGTAAGAAATAGAAATACACACTCGAATCCTCAAAGAAAATCGGAAAGGATTTTGCATTTAATTATAAAGAAATGACAGGGTTACACCACAAATCGTGGTACATAACCTCGCACTAAATCAGATGCAAAGCCAATTAAAGAAAAATCGAGACCAATGAAACCCAAGGTAGCTCTCATGGTGAAGGAAGAGGTAATGAAACTCCTCCAAAGGATTCATCAAACCACGATTACTCTCGGTGGGTATCTAATATTGTTCCCTGTTCTCAAAAATAATGGGAAGATATGCATTTGCATAGATTTCGAGACATTAAAAATGCATGCCCTAAGGACGACTTCCCGTTACCATCCATAGATGTCATCGTTGATGCAATAGCCGGATTTGAAATTTTGTCTTTCATGGATGGATTCTTAGGATACAATCAAATCAGAATATCCGAACAAGACCAAGCCAAAACCACATTTATAACTCCTTGGGGAACTTATTGCTACGCTGTTATGCCATTCGATCTCAAGAACGTTGGCACTACATACCAGCAGGCAATGACATATATATTTCATTATCTTATTCACAAAATTATGGAATCCTATGTAGATGACTTGTTGGCCAAAGCCAGGAAGTGCTGTGATCACTCGGAAGTGCTCCTCATCATTCTTTCACGTTTAATAGAATACGAAGTCACACTAAACCCAGAAAAATGTGTCTTTGGTGTGATAGGAGGGAAGCTCCTAGGTTACATTATATCATCATGAGGGATTGGTGTAGGTCCAGCCAAAATCTAGGCTGTCCTTGAAATGATCCCACCGTTGGATGAATTTGGAATCAGGTCGTTTCTTGGGAAACTCAGTGCAATCCAAAGATTCATCCCAGATTTAAGCTTTGTCATTCACCCAATCAACAATCTACTCAAGAAAGATTATGGTATCAATTGGACCAAAGACTGCAATGACACTTTCAAAGTGGTTAAGAATTTCTTGTTGTCACCACCTATGCTAATGCCTCCTAAGCCAGACCACCCTTTAATCTTATATTCGCAAGCTACCAATGTCTCGCTAGCCTGCATGCTGGCTCAAGAAGACGATGATAAGAGAGAACGTGTGATCTATTTTATTAGCCGAATGTTTCTAAACTATGAAACATGCTATACACAAGCAGTAACGAGAGTGCTTGCCATAGTCTTTGTTATCCAAAATTCACCCCCTAGGGTAAATTTTGATAACATGCATCAGAAGATTCAAATCCCAAGCAAATTGATTGATTCAGAGCAAAATCAGGTTTCTAGGGTCCCTTCAGGTATTTTTCTAACTCCCCGCCAAGAAACAGGAGCAAGCTCTGAGAAAATGTAAAAAGTCAGCAGAAAGGCAAGTAGGTTGACCCAGGAAAAAGTGTGAAAATTGGCTAAGTCCTACTCAAGGGAGCAATTGGGACATTTGGGACGTCAAGGCGCGGATCGGCCGAAAAGCCTCAAATTGCGGCCCAAATTGCATTTGGGACAATCGGGCCAGAAGTACGCGGAGGACGCGAAAAGCCGATCCGGCCGAAGGAGGAAGAAAAATTGGCTTAGGTGTTGCTCGGGACGCTTGGGACAAAAAGACCCGAACCGGCCGAATCGGCCGAAATGAGTCCAAAGGGCCCAAAATCAAATGGGACATCTGGGACAAATGGACGCGAAATGTCCGAATCGGCCGAAATGAGTCCAAAGGGCCCAAAATCAAATGGGACATCCGGGACAAATGGAGGCGAAGTACGCGAAGGAGCCGAAGGAGCCGAGGACCAATCAGAAGCTGCCACGTGTCCTCACAGGAGAAAAAGTCAAAAGGTCAAAGGGGCGAGTTATCGAGCGCTGAACCGAACCAATGAAATGGCGCCACGTGTCCAAGTTTAAGGGGCCCACAAGCAATTTCAAAAGGAAGGCCCGCGAAAGACGGAGGACAGAGAATTGCTCGTCCAATCAGCACGTGCCACGTGTCGTCCAGACGGTGAAGAGCGGGAAAACATTTTAAAATCTGTCTTGGTCTGCTCCGTGCCCTAAATCTTCAGATCGCCATATCTTTTGATCCAGAGCTCAGATTTCCACGTTCTTTATATCAACGGAAAGCTCATGAAATTCTCTACATGATTCTGGGGTTAATCTCGAGTTTTGGTGCAGTTTGGAGAGAGAAAATCAAGAAACGGCTCTGACGCGTGATACAACAGAAGTGACGCTTCAACAACCAGCTTTAATGCAGCAGACAGCCCGCCGTTTTGCCAGGATCCGCCGCTTATACCATAATGAGATGATTTAAAATACAACCTGGGGGTGGTTGGAGTAGATCTGACTTTCCTCTTTCTTCCTTCTCTCATTCTTCCTATATATTGTAAGGAGTGGCAAAATAAAAGTGGTTGTTCATTCTTTCTGCTCTGCCCTCCCTTCTTTTCTTCTCTAGGGTTGAAAATGGAGTTCGAGCCTCCTCCCTGCTCCGTAATGGCGTTTTTGCCTTTACTAATGGAATGATGTTCTCAGGCAAACTTCTCAAGCAACAAAACGTGTTTTGTGATGCATCCGTCCATCCTTTCTCGCTTTTGCTTGTTTTCTTCGCCTCTCTTCACTGCAGTATCTCGTGCATGCTCAACGTTCACCGCAGATCCGAGCCGTGTTCATGGAGTTTTGGGACACTTTTCAGTGTGAAATCTATCCTTGGGCCTCGTGATGCATCTGTCCATCCTTCCCATTGCTCACCTCTCTTTGTCCCATGGCGCTTTGATAGATGTCCAACATTCTCCTTCTCTCGGTGTATCACCGCTTTTAGTGTAGGCTTTTGCTGTTTTTCCCTTCTCTCTCTCTCTCTCTCTCCTCCTCGGCATGGTTAGATTAGGATTAGATTAGCTTGCCCGCACCGGAATAGCTTGTGGCAGTAGTTTAGGAGCAGAACCAGCCTTCTCTGGAGATTCCTCTCTCGCTTCACAAGTCCCACGCTGGAGAGAGGTTTCCATGTCAGTGCAATCACACTGATGCCCGAACATCAACCTGAAGCCCGATGTGCGTCCAGGGGTGCCGTGATTTTGCACTAACAGCTTTGCACGACTGTGGGACCTTAGAGGTCTTTCACTTCATCTTTTGCAGTGTTGGTGTGTTCCCGTGAAGTTTTCACCTTTGAGGCACTTCAAACACATCCTCGCGACTCCATCCGGTCAACAACCCATCTGTCAAGCTGCAGACCTTCCTTTCCATCCATTTTCATCCATTCTTCCTTCCATCTCTTCCATCATTCTGTCATTCTATGAAGTTGTGCAATCATGACTTCATTTCCATCATGGATTTCACATCAACAACAGCAGTATATTCCACCTCCAACACGTTTTACAAATCCTCCAGATCAGCATGCATACTCATATGAACAGCAAGCAAAAGTCGGGCCACATGGAGCTTTCCAAGAGCAAGGGTGTGCATACAATGAAGACCATCAGATCCAAGATGCTGGTCTGTTGGAGAAAATCCAAAAGATGGAGGAGGGGATGGTGCAGTCCAGGGCTCAGGCACAGATGAGAGCATTTGGAATCGGTCAGTGGAGCACCCCCGTCCATGGGTGGGACCTTTTCCAAGTCATTACAGCCCTCGTGAGAAGCTTGACTTCATGATTGCAACGCTGCTTTGCTTGCAAAGTGGATTGAAGAAATAGAAGTGTATGAGAGAAGTATTCAAAGAACCTTGTCAACAGTAAACACACCATCTCATGCCTTTTCTTTCCTCTTTCCCAATCTGCTTCACCAAGAAGTTGTCAAGTTTCAAACTCTCCATCTGCTGTCCCAAATGTTGAATCCATTTCTCCATCCCCTAGTCTTCCACCCCATCTCGATTCTTCTTTCCTTTTCCCTTCCAAACAGTCATCCCCTCCACAAGAGCTAACAGAATACCCCTCCTCCAAAGAAACAAGAGTTTCTACCTCCTCCACCACCACAAAAATGTAAAATCAATCGAGTTTCAACCCATTCCTCCTTTTGCATTCCCAATTCCATGTGGGAAAGAAGAAATTGTAAAATCACCATCAAGGACAACAAGAGGAAGAGCCCAGAAAAGAAATGACAGACAGCTTGAAGGTTTGGGCTGCCAAATTTGGGATGACACAGATCCCTTTGCTGGTGAAGCCCACAGAAGAGGCTGAGGTTGAACAAATGGTGGTTAGGACTGATTTGGTTGCAGCAGAAGAAGAAGATCTTGCAGTCCCAACTTATCCTCTAGAGCAGCAGATTGAAGAGTTTGACTTGACAAACTTCATGCTGGAGAAGGAGTTCAATCAAGAGCAAGATTGCCTTCAAACATTGGAGGAAGGAGAAGCTGCTCCAAATCCAAAAGAAGAGGAGCACAATCTAGCTATGGAGGAGAAAAACGCAGATCCAAGGGCTTTGAGCACAAAGCAGGTTACAGAAGAACCTTCAGTTCTTCTTTCCACTTCATCTCTCTCAAGTTCTAGCACTGAAAAGGAGTTTGATCTCTCAAACTCAATATTGGAGAGTGAAGGAAACCATGGTGGTCAAGTTGCAGATCAAGAGGACACCATGGAGGAAGTTGAACACGAGCAAGCAGACAGCAATGAGGCAGCTTTACCCGCCGATTTGGAGGACTGCTTTTGATGGAGAAGAGCCGGTTGAGTTTTCACCATTCTCTTTTCATCATCCACATCCCAAACACAAGAGTCTCGCTGTCATGAAGGAGAGCATTCATTTGCAGCACCTCGCATCTTATAAAGAGCCCTTTGGAATCAAGATCGGAAGATTCTAATCTTCCATGTTCTTCATCTGAGGAAGAGAAAGGACGTATGATTCCACCATTTCTTCCACACCATCCATTCAAGGTCTACAAGAAGACTCCATTCTTGGAGTTGAAAATCACAGCAATGGGCATATCAAACGGATCGACCTTGCCCAATCGTGTATTTGGCTTCACTGAGCCAAAGGAGAAGCCACAACCACCATGCTTGCTTCGAGCATGAGGATGAGCTACAAAGTACCAAGGATCAGCTGCCATACCTCTCCAATCCAAATGCAGAGCAACTAAAAGAGGTATTGGATTTTTTTCAAATGATACCTTGATGATTTGGATAGAAGACCACTTCTTGTTGATTTTCCATCCATCCAAACAGCCATGATCGCAAAAATCAATCGTGATGGCTGCCAATTTTGAAGAAAGGAAGCTATTTTGCACAACCAACATGCAGGTTTGTTTAGCTTGCCTTTGTTTCAGCTAGAGTAGAGTAGGTAGGTTTGCTTTCAGCAGAAGAAGTGCTTGTGCACACTCTGCATGTCCATTTGGGGCATGTATGATTTTCAGCTTTGTACATAGTTTTTGGTGTTGCTGGTTTTGCTCTTGCACAGTTCTTTTCAGTGATTTTTGGTGAGAAAAACTCCATGCCCGGTGGGTTTCCAAGTGGCTCAGAGGAGAGATTTTCAAAGTTTAGATCAGTTTTCAGGCTATTACTTATGACTCCATGCCCAATGGATTGCTTCAGCACTGGGTCTTTTCATCTAAGCAGTGATGACCCCATGAAGTCGCCAATTGTTATCCAAAATTCACCCCCCTAGGGTAAATTTTGATAACATGCATCAGAAGATTCAAATCCCAAGCAAATTGATTGATTCAGAGCAAAATCAGGTTTCTAGGGTCCCTTCAGGTATTTTTCTAACTCCCCTGGCCGAAGAAACAGGGAGCAAGCTCTGAGAAAATGTAAAAAGTCAGCAGAAGGCAAGTAGGTTGACCCAGGAAAAAGTGTGAAAATTGGCTAAGTCCTACTCAAGGGAGCAATTGGGACATTTGGGACGTCAAGGCGCGGATCGGCCGAAAAGCCTCCAGGCGGCCCAAATTGCATTTGGGACAATCGGGCCAGAAGTACGCGGAGGACGCGAAAAGCCGATCCGGCCGAAGGAGGAAGAAAAATTGGCTTAGGTGTTGCTCGGGATGCTTGGGACAAAAAGACCCGAACCGGCCGAATCGGCCGAAATGAGTCCAAAGGGCCCAAAATCAAATGGGACATCTGGGACAAATGGACGCGAAATGTCCGAATCGGCCGAAATGAGTCCAAAGGGCCCAAAATCAAATGGGACATCTGGGACAAATGGACGCGAAATGTCCGAATCGGCCGAAATGAGTCCAAAGGGGCCAAAATCAAATAGGACATCCGGGACAAATGGAGGCGAAGTACGCGAAGGAGCCGAGGACCAATCAGAAGCTGCCACGTGTCCTCACAGGAGAAAAAGTCAAAAGGTCAAAGGGGCGAGTTATCGAGCGCTGAACCGAACCAATGAAATGGCGCCACGTGTCCAAGTTTAAGGGGCCCACAAGCAATTTCAAAAGGAAGGCCCGCGAAAGACGGAGGATAGAGAATTGCTCGTCCAATCAAAGACGTGCCACGTGTCGCCCGTGACGGTGAAGAGCGGAAAACATTTTAAAATCTGCCTTGGTCTCTCCTGCGCCCTAAATCTTCGGGGACGCTATATCTTTTGATCCAGAGCTCAGATTTCCACGTTCTTTATATCAACGGAAAGCTCATGAAATTCTCTACATGATTCTGGGGTTAATCTCGAGTTTTGGTGCAGTTTGGAGAGAGAAAATCAAGAAACGGCTCTGACGCGTGATACAACAAGTGACGCTTCAACAACCACTTTAATGCACAGACAAATTTCCCGCACGCCGTTTTGCCAGGATCCGCCGCTTATACCATAATGAGATGATTTAAAATACAACCTGGGGGTGGTTGGAGTAGATCTGACTTTCCTCTTTCTTCCTTCTCTCATTCTTCCTATATATTGTAAGGAGTGGCAAAATAAAAGTGGTTGTTCATTCTTTCTGCTCTGCCCTCCCTTCTTTTCTTCTCTAGGGTTGAAAATGGAGTTCGAGCCTCCTCCCTGCTCTGTAATGGCGTTTTTTGCCTTTTACTAATGGAATGATGTTCTCAGGTAAACTTCTCAAGCAACAAAACGTGTTTTGTGATGCATCCGTCCATCCTTTCTCGCTTTTGCTTGTTTTCTTCTTGCCTCTCTTCATCATGCAGTATCCAGTGCATGTTTGAACGTTCACTGCAGATCTGGAGCTATGTTCATGGAGTTTTGGGACACTTTCTGTGTGAAATCTATCCTTGGGCCTGTGATGCATCTGTCCATCCTTCCCATTGCTCACCTCTCTTTGTCCCATGGTAGTTTTGATAGATGTCCAACATTCTCCTTCTCTCGGTGTATCACCGCTTTAGTGTAGGCTTTTGCTGTTTTTCCTTTCTCTCTCTCTCTCTCTCCTCCTGGCATGGTTAGATTAGGATTAGATTAGCTTGCCCGCACCGGAATAGCTTATGGCAGTAGTTTAGGAGCAGAACCAGCCTTCTCTGGAGATTCCTCTCTCGGTTTCACAAGTCCCACGCTGGAGAGAGGTTTCCATGTTGTGCAATCACACTGATGCTCGAACATCAACCTAGAAGCCCGATGTGCGTCTAGGGGTGCTTTGTGATTTTGCACTAACAGCTTCACAATCAAATGTTTAAGACATTACATGCTAAACTAAGAAACAAGGGTCATTGTAAAAACAGACCATTTATGAACTTTCCTCACGCAAGGGTCCTTGTCTAAAAACGTTGGATGATTTATAACCTTAATGGGTGAATTCGAATTAACATTTGTCAATCAGAAGTCTATTAAGGGAAAAATCATTGCGGATTGGTTAGCTGATAACCCATTAGACGGAGGCGATCTAGTAGATCTCGACTTTCCCGATGAATGCATATATTACGTCGAAACTAGACCTCCCATCTCTGAATGTCCTTGGTATACTGATATTATTAATTATATCATGGACCAAACATATCCAAAAGGTTCTACGCTGCAACAAAGAATGCAGTTATGCATTATCGTAACGAAATACGTTGTTATAGAACAAGTGCTCTACCATAAGGCTTTTGATGGAATGCTTCTAAGGTGTGTTGACACAGAAGAATCCAAAAAGATCCTCCATGAATCTCATAGTGGAATATGTGGAGGCCACTTCGGTGGTCATGCCACCACTCACAAAATACACCGATGGGCTATTTTTGGCCCACTCTAGAACACGACGTAGTAGAGTTTGTACGCAGGTGTCATAAATGCCAAGAATTTTCCCATGAGATTCACATGCTGGCACAAGCTCTGCAACCAATCGCTACTCCATGGCCCTTTTCTACATGGGGCCTAGATTTGATAGGGAAATTATCTCCCTCATCTACAAATGGCCATAACTTCATAATCACGGCCACCGAGTATTTTACCAAATGGGTAGAGGCTATGCCTCTCACCACCGTACTCAAGTTTCGTGATCACCAATTTCATTTTGAACCGATCATTTCAGAGGTACGGTGTCCCACAAATCATTATCACCGATAATGGGACTTCTTTTAAGAATGATGATGTTCGTGAATTATGCAATAAATTTAAAATAAGCCATTATACACCTCCTCTTGTATTACCCTCAAGCTAATGGACAGTCAAGCAACAAACAAAACATTGAAGCTATTCTCCTTAAAACGATGAAAGAAAACAAACGAGATTGGCATTTAAAGTTATACCCGGCCTTGTGGGTCCACTTTGAAACTCAATAAGAACACCAACATGAGAAACTCCTTTCTCGATGGTATTCGGAGTAGAAGCAGCTTCTCCCACTTGAGGTTGAAATACCCTATTTCCGCATCTCATTACAAGGATTTTGGATGAAGACGCTTATAGAGAAGCACGCTCTCCAAACTAGAAAGCCTAGATGAGGCCAAAGTTAGATGTCAACATCGGCATAGAGTCTATGCTAACCGGATGTGCCGGCAATATAACAAAAAGTTCTATGAATGAGATATATATGAAGGAGATCTAGTTCTAAGACTAGACAAATGATGGATTGATAAAAAGACCGACGAAGGAAGGAAATTCTGGCCCAAATGGTTGGCCCATACTGAGTCACAAAAGACTATGGAAATGGTGCATATCTCTTATGTACACCTGGAAGGTGAGGAATTTTGTGAAACAAATCAATTCCCTACACCTTAAACGATTCTATGCATACGTAACCAACACTATCTCGTATAATTATATCTACATTACATATTCATGTAGTTAGGTTCATTTTGTCTTCTTGTTTTGTACAATTTTGTGATCAAGGAACTTATTCTCCAAGAAATTCATTACAAACTTCTGATGGTATTGGCATTAGCTTTCCAAATCATACTTCTCCATTTTATAAATGTCATCACCTGCTTCGGAATCATTTCATCCATTTAAAGCTAGATATGACAAAGTCTTAATGGTAACCATACCAAGGTCTGCATGCTTGTTCTCACTTTTGGTTTCTCCCCGGGATAGGTGTCTTGCCTATGGTCTGCATTCTAGAAGCTTCATAGTGACACATCTGTCCCATATGTATATCTCTTTGGAAGTAAGAACATACTGACATTTTGCTCAAATAAACAAGTCAAATATAGATCAAACAGAAAATTTTATTTTTACACATTTCCTTGCCCTACCAACCTTTGGTGATGAGCTTGCATCTCTTACCAATGATGTAGGGTTGGGAAAGGATGGGAATGCCCTTATTCACCTGTACCTTGTCCATGGTGATAATCCCATGCTTCTTACTGGTAGCATTGGGCAAGGTGTAGGGGGTCCTCTTGAAAAATAAACATCGAAGGTCATAAGCAAACAATTCAAATGAACCTTTGAAATCTTGAGTCAAAAACAAATGAATCGATGTCCAAAATTTGAAGAGAGTTCAAAACCTTGAAAACCAAATTTTTCTACCATGTGGCCATCTACGGATCTAAGTCTAGATAAACCAAAAAGAAAATAGCATTCTAAACTATGGAGTCACTTGAGTAGAGTAGGTTTGTAGTGTCCTAATTTGGTTCCATCAAATATTTGTCTATCACTCATCACTACTATTCAACAAATTTCATAGCTTGTGCCCTTTCTAGCTCTCGGTGATGAGCCCTCGCATCTTACTAGTTGCGTGGAGTTAGGAGTGAGGCAAGTTGATCTGCTCATCATATCGGTTTATCATCACATTTTGTCAAAACAAGTATGAAGTACTGAAAAATTGCTTATAGAAACCAAAGTTCAAGGTCATATTGTGTCTACATTATCATACATCAGCATCACGAAATACAAAAAGAAAGAAGGCATTTGTATCATTTGTCCTCCATTGCATACATTCTAAAAACATATAAAAACAACATTATAGTTTACATGTGGAAACAAATCACAAGAACATAGATACCAAGGGTTTGATCCAAAATGAATATATATATATATATATATATATATATATATATAAATTATAAAATCAAATTTCAGATAATGCCATCATGCACTAAGCATGGTAAAAATCTCAAAGAGCCCGAGAAATACAAAATACATCATACAAACAATCTACAAGAGCCGTGTGGCCTCTCAACCCCTATGAGATCCCTCTAAAGATGCACGCCCATGTCTAAGACTCAAGCTATGTCGGCACTCTTCACGATCTCAAGGAGTAGTCAGGCCTCACCGTGAGAGTGACTCCTCATTAGGCGCCTACTATCTTGTATCCCGCCAACTCGGTGCGGAGGGTAGTCATTAGCTTGGCCACATGCCAAATAGGGAAAAAATGATGGTATGCCTACCAGCTACTAAAGGCTCCCCTGCATCCATGGATAGCTCTCAGTATGGGTCTTCTCCATGGGGATCATCAGCTATCAGTGCATACCTAACAAATCAGGTCTCGCCACTCATCAACAGTCTCTGCAAGAAAAGGAGAAAAATGAATTAGAAATACTCAAAAGATAGAAACAAAAGTAAACAAAAGGAGAGATAACAACTAAGGCAATCCTAAAAAACCATTAAAGAGAAGGATGATAACTCACTCGATCTCTAGGCCTCCAAGAGGGATCCCTAGGGTCAGCACCTACCACAGATGCCACCGCTGACTGATGTACTCCTCTCGTGGCTAGAGTGACATAGCATCCCACTACGGACTCATCCTCTCTACCCAAGCCCTGAGAAAGTGGCTCCTCTAAAGCTAGTGTCACCCTCTTTGCACTCTGCTCTACCCTCTCCGCCAGTAAGATATCCTGAGTGTCATGCCACTCAAGATCGCTGTCCTCCTCTCCACTCGACTCACTGACCTTAGCCTCGGTCTCCTCCTCTCGTATCTCCCCCTGTGAACTCCTCAGACTCAAAGTCTATGTCAATGGGGTCATCACTGCTATGGGCGGGACTGGTGGCAATCTGAAGTAAGGGTGCTTGAGGGTCACCAACTCTCCCTCGAGCACGTACTACCCTCCTAGCTGCAATGGGAACACCAGGAGTAACAACGGTCCAACCCGGCCTCTAGGACCTCCCCGGCCTCCCGAATTGATCTCAGATATCGGCACCACTGGGAAGCATGCCCATGTGTTGGTTGGATATTTTTCAAACCAAAATATGAGGTTCAACACGCACATGGGATTAAATCCCTCCTCAAAGACAGTGAGGCTGTCTGCTTATTGCTAATCTAAAACGCAAGAAATAATATATACAATATTCACACTAATCTAACCATTGGGGGTTGGGATGAAATCCCGAAATCCACATTCACACGATTCAAGGATATTGCTTTCGTAAGTGAAATAGGTTAGAAACTGTTTAAAGTGAAAGAAGCACGGTAGAAAAGAAATGTGAGAAACGTATTTTCTTTCGAGTAAACACAGAGCACGAAATAATCATACGAGTTTTAGATCACAGATATAGTGTCCGAGATAATTAGAAACACTGAGATTCTATGCAAAGAATAGCTTTAAGATCATGAACATAAGAACACTGTCTTAAATAAGATATATTTCACAACACAAAGTCTGTAAAACAATATCAACTTCTATTCTTCAAAATGATTGAAAGAAAACACAAAGTTTTTCTCCTTTCCAATAGCCTCTTAATGCTTCAAAAATTCTCGACCCTTTTGAATGCACAGGCATCCCTTATTTATAACAAAAGAAGCTAGAGATAAAATAGGACAGATCCTAAAGAGTAGCATGTTAACTGGAGTTTCAGCTTTGCATGATTCTCACGCAGGAGATCAAGTCAAAGTATGAATTAAAAATAATGACAAAACGGAAATAAAAGATATGTCATTCTAAAAATAGAAATGTCATGGGACGTTGGAACTTAATCCGAGTCATCATCTTTTGATTCTTCTTCTTTCTCTTCCTCCACCAGACTGCTTGCTCTCGAACTCCCGAACTTCCAAATAATGCCTTGCATTTCATTTTCCTCAGGTGCAGTGGAATGATCATTCCACATTTCGCAGGTCTCATGGATATCACTGGCACTGCCGGGAAGCTTTTTCAACCTTTTGCTGAGCTTTCTTAAGGCCTCCAACGTATGTTCAATCCTCACAAACTGACCAATGACTTCAAGGTCGAATCCATCTACAGGTTCATGTTGAACAGTCTCTTGAACTTGTTTGAAGAGATCATCTGCTGATAGGGCACTTGAGTTCCCAACTGACACCTTTGGACAAATCTTTAGCAATTCTTCTTCCAGATCACTTTTCCCATCGATCAATTTATCCCTTGATTCTCTCAACTTGCTGCAGGCTTCGTTGAGAATCTTTACTCCGACTTGATGGCCTTGATCAGGTGAAAGTGTTTATCTCGTATGTGGAAGAACGCCTTCTTCTACCAAGAGATGTGCTTTGGTATTTGCTTTAGCACTGGAGAGCTTCACAAGTCAAATCAAGTCGTCCCAAGTTCTTCGAATGAATTCCTCATCCATCTTCTCTCCTTCCTTCGAATCTCTCGCCAGACTCGATGAACTTTCACCACGCCTAGAATTACTTCCTTCCTTGTTGGAGCAACTTTTGATCCATTCATCAACCACTCTTCCTTTTTTGCAATCTTCTCAATCATAGGCACCGATGAGAAATCAAATCCGCAGAAGCGTAAGCGAGTAAGAAGGTGGTATGGATTCAAGGGGTTTTGAGAGTTTGATCAAAACCTCTCACAACCGCCCACTTTTTCCTTAAGCTCATCTCTCGCTGACCTTTGTTTCTTTCAACTTTTGGCACAAAGACGCCTATGGAAGCCCGTGCATCTTGTTGCGCTCCTTCTCATCATTATTTCCTAGAGACACCCCAGTTACACCGCAATCGCAGCTATTACATCATCTCTAGTTTTGTCACCGAGGGAGTGGCAATCTCGTGAACTTATCTCCTGAAGCATCTACCAAAACCCTTGAAACTGCTTTTGGGTTTCTTGGCTGATCTCGTAGGAGAAGCCTTGAGTGAGCTGAAATCAAAGGTCTGGTAGGGGGTACAATCACTTTCCTCTTCCTGAGTTTGCTCGAGTAGCCATCAGGAGTATCGAGGAAATTTCCAATGTTGTAAGAATCGGTATTCTACTCTCAAGGGGAGCAGATTCTACTATTGGAGGGGGAACAAGAGTCAACATGGTAGAGGTGCAATGAATAGAGGAACAGTTGTGGGGGAGTGTTGGTGATCACTTGGGTTCCAACAGAGGGGGTGAGAGCCCTGAGAAAATATTGGCCATGCTTGAAGAAGTGGATGGGGAATGAGGAGGCTGAAGTGGTTGTTGAGGGGGAGGCACAGATTCAGTTTCCAAAGCCTTGAATGCAAGAGATAAGGTCTCTCCAGTTGAGCAATCAGCAAATGGTGAAGTCAAGAGCTGGCTTCCTCCTTCTTCTAAATTAATCTCCCCTATTTCTGGTGGTGTTGGTGATTCTGGCACAACCACCGTTTGAGCTGGAGAGACAATTGAAGAGATTTGTCTTTCTTTCTTCTTCTTGGGAATCCTGATTTTTATAGACCCCCCAGTAGATTCCTTGTCCTTCTTCTTTTCGAGGGCCCCGCCTCGTAAAGCAAACCAATTTTGGAAACTTGTCATCCTTAAAATTCATCCCCCAAGAGGAGAGCCATTTCTTTGTACGAGCCAGAATTAGGGCTGACCTATCGGTGATAGAGGCTTTTTCGCTGGCCGACCAATCAATAGGCGGGAAAACGTATCGATCTTCATTAAGCCCATCATAGGACATATCCAACACACTTTCATTGTCAGTTGTGCCATCTGGCAAATCAGAAAGCTCTAGCGTCTGAATCTCATTAATAGTTAACCTACTATTATCTTTTCTGCGAACTGCAACTTCGTTACGCAGATCCACCCAGATATCCTCAATGTCGGCCCGTGCAGATGTAGGGCTCCATAGGTTCTAAGTACTCCTCGGATGTCAAAACCATCCCGAGACTTCATATGCTTCTTTAATTTCTCCTGGAGTTCACATTCAACATTTTTGGCCTTTGCCACTGTTGAGCAAGTATATCTCCCAATAGAAATTGGGAAGGATACTGCTGCCTTATGCTTGCTCTGTTGGAATTTGTGAAAATCCAATAGCTGTCTGACCAATTCTATTAGTATCAATCTATCCCCTGGATAGCGAGGCAGACGGAAAGGCTCTCCCGAGTACATGACCGTTCGAAGGTAGGTAAACTTCTTGAACTGTAAGAAGATACATCCCCATTTAGATACCTCAGTCCAAGCTTCGTCTGATACCCTTGTCTTTCTTAGCCCTGGGTTCAGCTGGCAGATGTTCTCGTAGAAAAAGGCATCATTTACCCTCCTAAAATGATCCTTGGACCCCTTCTTTGTTATTTGAGGATAATACTTATAGACTGGGTTTGTCGCTCGCTCCCTTTAGTATCCAAATCCGGATAGCTCCTCATTCCAGTGGCCGTGATAGGCCACATATGAGAACATATAAAACTTTCCGGTCGACAGGACCGTCGTCATCTGAGAGTCAATCTCATTACTGATAAGGGTCCCCCAGTCAATCCCTTGCTTGTTCTTCTTGATGGTGACCATAAATTGGTACATCCATCCATGAAATAAATTTGATTCCGGCAAGCCAAAAACCCGGCTCAGTAGGGTGATAATATCGTTGATTTCTTGTATGAAATCCGATCTAGGGATAGTTCTTGGAAATCTAGATATTACTGGTTTTGCCTTGACCAAGAACTTCTTATTGACATCCCTAATGCAATTTTCCTGGTTACTGTCCCAGGCCTTCTGAGCCGACTTGATGTCTAGGGCCCCATACTCTTCAAAATTTGGTAGTTTCAGGAGATCATCAAAATAAGCTCCATCTAGTTTGATAACTACTTCACCAAACTTTCGATTCCTTACTTTAACGAAGAAGCTGAGTCGTAGCTGGATGCACACGCCAAAACAAACTCTGGACATTGGGCAGACATGGGGAAGCCTGCTGCAAGGGGCAAGCCACTGTTAGCTAAAGCCACCATCCATGGGGTTTGAGAAGAACTCTTCACCCTATTCCAAAAGTCGTCCATATCTATGTTGCCCATTTCAGTATCCCTGATATCATAATTACAGTCGATATATGACGGGGATTCTGGTTTCTTAAATTTGTATTTCATCCTGCTAGATTTTTCGGCCTTCTCCTGTGATGAACCAGGATCCGACATGAAGAATATTGGAAGGAGAAAGGCTCGGAACTCCGGAGATGCTTGTGCGACCGAAAACCCGATTGATCGAATGCGTCGGAAGAAGAGAAGAACCCGACACGCAGAAGAAGATATCGGAAAACTTTGAGAACCCGACAGGTCTGATATGTCGGAATCTTGGCGAAACCCGACACTTGCTTTCAATGGCGGAAACAGAGAAAACCCGCACCCACTTTCGATGACGGAACTTAGAGATGCCCGCACTTAGTGTTGAGGTCGGAATGTTTGAGAAACCCCGTCACTTCGAGCTTCCAATGTTCTTCGGACTTTTGAATCTGCAACACAACCTTCAAAATCCGGGAAACAAAAAAAAAAGCGAGTCTTTCCTTTGAATTTCTACATACACAACTTCCTTTCTTTTTTGTTATTCATATTCCATACATCATGCAAGTAATTGGAATTTGGAAGGAACAGCACCAATCGATAGTCTCAAAAAGAAAATAAACCCTAAAAACCCAAAACCCTTTCCAAAACAACACAGAAAGAAGAAGGAAGAAAAACCCTCAACAACTGGCAAGAAATTGGAAAGAAAATACACGCAATCGATCCATAAAAATCAAGAATAAAGAAGGGAAGAAAAATACCTTCGATTCGAGACAGTAAAATCGAAAACAAACGATCCAGCCTGGTAACGCGAGTTTGCGGGTTTTGGGAGCGGAAGAGCATGCGAAAAATCCACGAATTAAAAATATGAACGGTAAGAATGACGTGGAAATCCACGTATTTATAAGAAAATCAGTAATAAATACACTTCACTTCGGCGACGTGCCAACTCACCGACCACTCGGCATGAATGCCACGTCAACATGTCAAGGAGTCCGAAAACCCGACACGAAGAGATTTAGTGCATTCCGGGTTTCGGGCTTCGAAAACATGGAGCACAAAACATGTTTTGAATCATGAATGTTCCGATGCATCAACTTCCGAAACCCGATTACAAAGAAGGATGAGCGGACTTCGAATCGGAGAACATGGCGCATAAAACATGTTTTGGAACATGAATGTCCCAATGCTTTAGAGTTCAAAACCCGATTACAAAGGATTGAGCGGACTTCGAATCGAAGAACATGGCGCATAAACATGTTTGGAACATGAATGTCCCGATGCTTTAGAGTTCAAACCCGATTATAAAGGATTGAGCGACTTCGGGAATCGGAGAACATGGCGCATAAAACATGTTTTGGAACATGAATGTCCCGATGCTTTAGAGTTCCGAAAACCCGATTACAAAGGATTGAGCGGACTTCGGGAATCGGAGAACATGGCGCATAAAACATGTTTTGGAACATGAATGTCCCGATGCTTTAGAGTTCCAAAACCCGATTACAAAGGATTTTCTCATTCAGAAGCGTTTCGGTTTCGAGGTCATAAGACATAAAGCATGTTAAAACTTATGTCAAGTCATTAGTAACACCCGAAAACCCGATTTTCTCTAAAGAGGTCATAATGCAAAATCACTTCAAAATTTTGTAGGGGTTATCCGATCGCTTCGTTGTGAACTCAAAATGGGGATAACACCATGTAAGGTAGGCCAAACTGCTGAGGCACTCGACCAAAAGGATGTATCTCCACCCTCCCCGTCCTATCCACAAGCTGCCCTGTGGTGGAGCAAGAGATCAAAGTAAGAGCCTCCTCGCCCCATAACCCTGCCATGGCCTGATAGGGTGTGGCCTCCATGTCATCAGTGGTCAAGGAGGCGACTGGCTAGTGAGGTGCTCTAAGCACCGACATGTCTATCCATCTGGCTGCCCTCATAGCTCTGGGATCTTCCACCTCTACACCTCTCCCATAAGGGATGAAACACTCGTAGACCTCACCATAACTAGGGTTAGATGGCTCAATGATCGCCCTCGTAAATGAACCACCTGCAGATAAATCATGATAGGTGGTCCCAAGAATTTCAGCCCCCGGGGAGTAAATCCGCCATGTCCCTCAATCTGTGTAATAATGGGGGACCGGGCAAGAAGGTGTCTCCTCCCTTGTCCCCAATCAATCTCAAGGCAAGGATCCCCATAATGGCCTCGACAAATCAAGGGGATAGGCAGTAGGAATGGATCGGACCCTCACCCCCTTCTTTGAACCCGTGGAGATATATGTGTCTCCCATATATGAGGCCCACTATGCTATCTGAGCCCATGACCCTGCTGTCTCAAGTGTGAGCCGTCTCCCGATGATCGGGACCCCCAAGATGAGGTAAACATCCTCCAAAGTGATGGTCCACTCACCCAAGGGGATAGGCAGCCGAATCTTGAAAATTGGAAAGTGTTCCGATCAGCATCCCAATATGAAAACAAGTCACAAAGTATGTGACTAGAAGGTGCAACATGCGGGACCCGTGATATGCGCAATATACCGGCCCTCTGAAGAGTGTCCTGCTCATCTTGAGAAAGGGCATCCAATATTGCTAGAAGCCAATCACACACTCTCTCTCGGCTCCATCGGATATATTCCTCCTTCACCTACATACACCCAAAAACACACAAAAAGGAGTAAGTTAGTATTCAAATGACATTAGAAAAATCATGAAAGTAGGTAAGAATGCTAGAAATGCAAAAATGAATTCAAATAAGTATTGTTTATGCATTCTGTGAAGGACCACCACCCTGAGCAGGGTGGTGGTTCCGTAATCGCCACCTTAAAGGCGATGGTCTTATAACTACCACCCCGATTAGGGTGGCAACATGTAACCGCCGCCTTGCTCAAGGCGGTCGTCCATGTCCCAAAATTCCATGCGGGTCATGTGCCCTAAAAATGCCTAAAACACAAAAACATGACCATTTTGACCAAAACAAAGCCTACCCATTAGGCATCCCCCCTAAGTGACCCTACTAAAACTGACATTTTCAAAAATAATCCCCCCATGACAAAGATTTCACCATTTTAACATTTTAGAGACAAAAATAGTAAATCGAGAAAAACTAACCTGTGATCTTGTGGGTCGGTGTTCCACTCGTGGAGGCATGATCACAATCTCATCCCAACATTTTGACTATACTCTCGTCAGAAACCATCACCGTGGGTCCCAGAGCTCAAAATCAATCAAATCGACACACACAAATGAATAGGAAAATGGGCCTACTTTTACATATATAACATCCTGACTTGTTATTGAATGCCCTTTTCACAGGTTTAGATCACTGACAGAGGTAAGTTCTTATCCCCGCACAAATGGTACATCCTCATTTCGAATTATTTTAGTATTTATTTTTCGATTTATTTTGTCTATCTGCACTTGAGTCCACTTTTCATTTTATAGGTAGTGGGGATTTTGGATGGCATCGTTTCAGCACACAGGCGTGTCAGGTATAATTTCTTACTTCCCATTTCGGGACCGCCATACTCGGATCCACCATTTTACACCTCTTCATGGCTAAAACGCTTCTCCGAGGGGGCAATATGTACGTACCCAAAATTGTAGGGTACTGCACCACCGGAACAATGTTACACGTGCCCCAATGATGATACAGGTCTCCTCACAAGGTGTTTGGGATCTAGAAAATCTCTCCAAGTATGCGTTAACATCCCGCATGCCCCGCTTAGCCCCTGTGTGCTTTACTTTTTCCTTCCCCCTCTTTTCCTTTGCTTTTCGGTCTTTAGTGACGAAACCACTACCCCGCTCAGGCGGTAGTGCCTCAGAACCGCCGCCCCGCTTTAGGGTGACGGTCCTTCATGCATTTTCCGAATGTTCCTTTTAACACGACTCATGTAAAATTCAACATTTACCAACTTTTTTCGCTTACCTTAGCTTGTATTTATGATTTTGGTTCCCTAGAATAGTGTTTTTGCGTTGTTTATGGTTTAAGAGATCAAATTGGTTTTCACCTTTGGGTAAATGGGAATTCTATAAATAGCTGGCTTGTGCTCAAGCAAATGGCCCCTCAAATTTGCCTCTCAATTTCTCATTGTAGTAGCTTAGTCTTTCAATTTTGCCTAGGATTCATAGTTTTGTTTATTGCATGCATAGTTAGTGTTGTCTTGCTGTTAGGAAGCCACATAATCTTCTTGTGCTAGTGTTGTTACTATTTCATGCAATCCATTGGAGTAGGACAATTTAATTTTCAGTAGGAAGCCATTAAAGTTGCAGGTTTTGTTCATAAAAAAGAATAGTTTCAGGTTCTGGATGTTTTGTGTTGCATGACTCGTAATAAATCCCACTAGGAATTGCATAATCCAAGCTCTATTCTCTTGCGCTATCCCTCTCCTACTCGCATTATATTCAGTCTGCATCCTAAGCTATCATTATTTTGATACCAACTTCTGTTGATGCTAACATCACACGCTTTTCTAGATTCACGTGAGCACGAAGGAATGAGGAGATCACACTAAGGGGACAAAGCCACACACCATCGGATTCGCCACTGTTCTACAAAATCCAGGTTCAAGCTTTCAAAGTTCTAGTTAAAACATATCAAATAGAATAGTAAATCATTTCATTTCAGTTAATATCACTTTCGATATTGCCGGGGAAGCTATGGGGATTGATAGTTTCTAAGAAACTATGATTCACTCCTCACTTCTGAGGTAGGATCGGGGGTCTTTCAAATAGATTAGATCGGTTATCTAGTTATTTAGAATAGATTTACAAACTGCACAGACAAGTAGCTATACTCGGTTACTTTGTTTGTTTTAATTGCGTTATTAGTTTAGTTGTCAATTTCTAGATATATTAGATAATTTCTCTTTTAAATTCTGTTCAATAGTTTATCAAAAATATCAGATTTAGGAATATACATAGATATATCTTGCGTAGTTAATTTATTCTGTCATTAGTTATACTTATATCATTTCCTTTTTGCGTGACAATCACGAGACCTAGAGAGCCCAAAGAATATGTATTCAAGCCAATCGTGCCTCAACCCAATATTGTTACGACAATAACTGATATAGATCATAATCTTAGAATCCAAGTCTTCCAAACAAAAATAGACTTACAACAGATCAATTCACAGTTAAGAGGGTTAAACATTGAAGATGACCAAGCACACATGTTTTGGTCAAACCAGCTAAACTATAGATTACCCTAGATATATATCCGCATGACTGTAGAAAGGCTTGAAAAAGAGAAAAAGTTTGGTTGTGACCCTTTGGTCCCACATCCAGATGCAGGAGATGTTCTCACTGACATAGACACCGGCTTAAGAATTCAGGTTGCCAGAATTCCTTTAAGGTACTCTGAAAAGATTACACAACTTGTAGTTCTAAATATAGAGGCCGAAAAGGCATACGACTACTGGATACTAGGGATTAGAGATTGATTCCTCGTATGACCATAGCAGGTCCACAACAACCAAGAATCTACGGTTGTGATCCAAAAATCCCACAACCCAACGAGTCCACAGGTCAATCCGACATTGACGCTGGCTTACACACATTAGTATTTAGATCCACTCCACTTCCACCAACCATTATCACACAGTTATCCTTGTTAGACGTAGCAGCTGACGAAGCTAAGGATTTCTGGACTAGACCAGAGAATCGCCCGTAGAGTCCACTATATCCATCATCTACCCTATGACCCTATCTGGAGATATACACGAAACAATTCCAGGTCATTTTCCCCATATCCCACAACCTATAGACCGGATTACGCCAGAGCTCGATATTGATTGGAGCCTTCGAGCAGTCATCCTCGCCGACCGATCTATCACGCTAGTTCAGGTTAGGAGGGCCTTCTTTGCCTTAGATTCACAGATTCCATTAGTGCATGTCAAAGATATAAGATTTCCT
This sequence comes from Taxus wallichiana var. yunnanensis, assembly GCA_018340775.1. Taxonomy (NCBI): domain Eukaryota; kingdom Viridiplantae; phylum Streptophyta; class Pinopsida; order Cupressales; family Taxaceae; genus Taxus; species Taxus wallichiana. Next base: position 506,006,659 of record CM031244.1, on the reverse strand, counting down.
AACTAGTTTACCTATACCCCACGTATATTCCATCCCCACCAGCTGTCTCGGCACGACCTCGGGAGGTCGGGTGCGAGGAAGAGTTACTTGTAGATTCCCATGCTCACTTGTCACTTTTCCATCGCATGCTGACCTCGTAGATAAAGCCGTAATCTTGAAGACCAAACAAGAGTTGGGATACACCAAGGGTCCGTGCGGAATGGACATAGACAAATTTAAGAAATTTCTAGTTAATGATCGGAGGGGTGGTCGTAGGTAAACACTACGTGGTCGCATGTGGTGCAAAAGATGTTGGAAGGGACGATCTACAAAATTACAAAGCTATATTGCAGAGAAAATAGTTGAAGAAGTGCACACGGAGGGAAGATCAGCTTTGGGGCTGTTCTACTATCACCGGTGTGTCATGGATATTGGAGTACCGTATGAACCAAAGGAGAAAATATGGGAATACCCCATGGATAAAAAGTCCCCAGCTTAAAGATTCAACAAATACCTATGCAAGGGGGCCATGATAGATGAAGTCAAGAAAAGGAAAAGAAGTGGTATGATAGGCTTTGTGTGGAATTTGGGGAAGAGTGGTGCATCCCAAAGGACCTACTAACAAAGGGTAGGAAAACAAGTTCAGCTTTATCAGTATACCATCATTTCGCATCACACATTTTCCAGTGAGGGATGGAGTCTAGAGCCCTTGGTGCAAGTTACCCTACGCATTCATTTGTAAGGTATTTTTAGGAATTTGTTCATAGGTTTATTGACATGCGTACACTAATCTTCAATGCGATAAGGTAGACCGTGACTACCATACATTGAGGAAGAATTATGTATATCCTGAAGAAGTGCTTATACAGAGAAGATCATTTCAGAGGTGTTGAATATCAAGCCAATAAGTTTGGCTGTAGCAGATTTGGGGGTAGCATTGGTATATCTCTAGTTGAAGCCAAAGATGGAGAACAAAAATATGTGGAAGGTGATTTCACACTTCCAAAGACCACTAAAAGGGAAGCATATAATGGAGAATATTCCAACACCTAAGCTCACAGAGCAAGTTGACGTGCAAGGATGAGGAGGAAGAGCGAAAAGATAGTGGTGGTTTAGAGCATAGGGGTAGGAGACATCCTACAAGTTAGAGTGAAGCTGAGCGCGCTGTTACACCACCTCATCCACAAGAGGGGGATGACAAGGAATTGAATGCGGTCCAAGGGGAGCATATAGTTAAAAGAGTATGCAGGAGAATAAGGACCCAAGGTGTTACTCCAACCGTTGTGCACAAATCACTCGACTCTCCCCATAAAAGGAAGCGGCTGGCGTAAGAGGAGGAAGATGAAGTTGAATGAGGAGGAGGAAGAATCTCGAGGAGAGCATGCCTATATCTCCTACACTCCCAGAGCACACAAAAGAAAAGAATGAAGCATCAAAGGAGAAGGAAGAAGAAGAGAAAGAACTTGAAGAAACCATTGCGAAGATACCGTTAGTGTGAATTCATAGACCCTAGATGTTGATTAGATTTCTAGTTTGATCATTCGAAGCATCCAGTGTGATTGCACAACATGGAATCCTCTCTTTAAGTGTGGGACTTGTAAAGACGAGAAAGGAATCTCTAGAGAAGGTTGGTTCCTACTCCTAAACTACATGCCACAAGCTATTCCAGTGCAGGAAAGCTAATCTAATCCTAATCTAACCACCAAGGAGATAGGGAGAGAGAGAGAAGAGAAAAAGAACAAAAAGTCTACACTAAAACGGTGATACACCAGAGAAGGAGAATGTTGAACATCTATCAAAACTACCATAGAACAAGGAGAGGTGAGCAATGGGAAGGATGGACAGATGCATCACAAACCCAAGGATAGATTTCACACAGAAAATGTTCCAAAACTCCATGAACACAGCTCCAAACCTGTAATGAGTATTAAAACATGCACAAATACCTGCAATGAAGAGAGGCAAGAAGAAAACAAGTGAAAAACGAGCAAGGATGGACAGATGCATCACGAAACACGTTTTTGTTGCTTCAGAAGTTTGCACAGAACATCATTTTAATGGTAAAAGGCAAAAACACCATTACAGAGCAGGGGAGGAGGTTTGAACTCCATTTTCAACCCTGGAGAAGAAAAGAAGGGAGGGCAGAGCTGAAAAGATGAACCACCTTTAAAGAAGCCCCTCCTTACAATTTATAGGAAGAATGAGAGAGGGAAGAGAGAGGAAATCCAATCTACCACAACCACTTTTGGATTGTATTTAAATCATCTCATTATGGCATAAGCGGCGAATCCTGGCAAAATGGTAGATGTCTAGCAGAAAATGGCGAACGTCATTGTATTAAAGCTAGTTGTTGAAACGTCACTTCGTCTATTATTACGTGCCGAGGCGTTTCTCAATTTCCTCTCTCCAAACTGAACCAAAATTCAAGATTGACCCCGAATCATGTAGATAAATTCTCTAGCTTTCCATTGATATAAAGAACATGAAAATCGAGCTCTGGATCGAAAGTTATGGCCATCGAAGATTGAGGCAAAAACAAAGCTCGAAAACGAATCAAGCGGGAAACAATTTGAAATTTCCCTCCTCATCACCAAATCCAGTGCCACGTGGCACAATTTAATTGGTCTCGCAGGCTCATCCTTTTGAAAATTTCCTACCACTTAGACACATGGCATGACTGATTCGTTGGCTGGGGCAAATGGGTTCCTTATCTCTTGCTTGAGGTGAGGACACGTGGCGAGATTCTATTCGTTCTCCTTCTTCTTCGCCTTTCGCGTCCCATGCGTCCCTCACGTACTCCTGTCCCGGATGTCCCAAACTACCTTGTGGTTTTTCGGCTGATTCGGCTCCTTGTGTACTAACTACCTGATGTCCCAAACCTGCAGGGGACAAATTTCTCTCGAACCGCCCGAAATGGATCGACTTGTTTGCTCTCGGCCGCTTCGCCTCTTCGCGTCCTTCGCGTACTCACGGCCCATGAATGTCTCGAACTACCCGCCGATTTTCGGCCGATTCATACTTGCACGTCCCTCACCTACTAATCGCTTTGCACTGATGTCCCACCTTATTCTTCCGCGTCTTACCGATTCGGGCCTTCGCGTACTTCACGTACTTTTGGCCCGATGTCCCAAACTCACGTGAAACAAAACTTAGGCAATTTTCTTCATTTTTCAGCCGCTTTGGCCTTTCACGCCCACGCATCCTGATGTCCCAACAGCTGCGTGGACCGCCTAACGGCTTTTCGGCCGATTCGCGTCTCGACGTCCCAACTGTCCCGGACTGCCTGGACTAGGAATTAGCCGATTTTCTTCATTTTTTCGGCCCCAAGCTTGGTTTTTTGCAATTTTTTCACCTTTTCTAACTTGTTGGGCTTTCTTCTTGGATGGGAGAGTTATAAAGAAGCCGAGGGGCCCCAAAAAACATGATTTTGGGCTTTGAATCAATCTACTTGCTCGGGACTGAATAATCTGATGCATGTTATCAAAATTACCCTGGGGGGTGAATTTTGGATAACAGATACTCAAGACATGGAGACACAAGTTCCAAATTTGGAGGCTAGAGTTCCTAAGTAGCAAAGGTCTAAGAGGACAAGTGGGGAGCACATTCCACCAGCCATGGGGTATGCAAAGGATGCAAGAAAGATTATCCATGCCCACTTCCAGAGCACAATAGCGTAGAAGGATCTATTTGGCTGGGAGTTGATGGACGAGGATATGATGATTGTGCGCACACGAAAGCAACTATCATGGTTGATGCACACCCACATGGATGAACCTAATTTTTATGTGTGTGAAGAGTCATGCATTTTGAGGTGATTAAATAAGGCACCTCGTGGGTAGACACATGATAAGAATCCTACTATCGTGTTAGGCGAGTAGGTCAGCAATGCATTGGTGAAAGTTTTTGCAGAGGTGGCTAGAAGAAATGTGGACAAATCTGCCACAATCAAAGTGTTGTGCGAAGAGTTGAATACAAAGGACACTCGAGATAAAGTGCATAACACATGAAAGAGAATTCACATAGAAGAATGAAGTGTTCATAAGCATCGCAAAGGAGATTGGGGACACTGTAATTAGAGAAAGGCCACACTTGGAACCCAAGGTACCACAAACATTTCCTTCAGCAATACACTGTGGGAAAGCTAGTGGACTTGGTGCTTGAAGATGAAACTCTGCGTATGCAAGCGCTGAAATATCAAAAAAATATGTTGAATGGGAGAAAGCATCTGTGATGAGAAAAATCACATCTTATGAAGGGCTGTTGTAGGCATTACAAGAAGTATTGAAGAAAGAAGACCAGGCTTTAAATATATGCATAGCTCTAGAGGTGATCATCAACATTAAGACCTTGGAAGAGAACAATGAGGTCCAGAAATCCATGAAAGATGAGACATTGGGCTACACATAAAGGTTGAAAATGGTTAAATAGAAGTATGAGGCCCTGGTAGTAGCACAAGAGCCGCATAAGACTAGGTTGGAGGAGCTTGGAAAGTTGATTGCATAGAATATGGACCTTTTGGAAAGAAGGATGGCATCTATGTCTAGTGTTGTGTTGGTTCTCAGTAAATGAGAAAGGAGAAATTATGAGGGATGAGTTGGAATCCATTGTTGTGGACATCCTAGAGAAATCGTAATGTACTCACCGAATGACAAGTTTTGGAGGTAGAAATAAAATAGGCGTATCCGCAGAGATGATACTACAAACTGATATAGAGGAGGTTGCATAAATAACCTCATATAAATTTTGTATTTATCCACATTCTTCATTCTTATTCTTTCATTGTTATTCTTTCCTTCATATTTTTGGAGATGCCCATTGTTGGGATGAAAATGAGATTAGTGTGGGGTAATGTTGATCAAATAATACTTGGCAAAGATCACACAAGGAGTTTGCACGGGATAGAGGCCAGATCAAAGGAACGGAAGGATAGGAAGGACCTACGCGCAGAAGGAAAGTACAGATTTCAGGACTTAGCTGATTTTGAGTATGAAGATCTATTTTTAGGAGATGGTGTTCTAACACATCAACGATGTAGAGATGCGTGCGCAATGCATTGTCTATATTTGGGGAAGTGGTTCAAAGTGTCATGCATGGAGACAAGCTAATAATAGAATGGATATTTCAGCTTAACTATAAGAGAACTATAGATGGTGCACTTGCATGTGTGGCTATAATTATAAACGACGTGTGGCTATCAATAAAGACGCCACCTAATTCTGGAAGATAAGCGGTGAAGGGAAAGTCCCCACCCTATATATATAATGTTAGGTGCATGGTAGAATAAGAATCTAGCGATCATAGAGAGCTACATATGTATGATTCTGGATGTATGAATATGTGTATCGATCCATACGTGCCTTTACATAAATTTATAGTATTGTAAGGAGATTCTATATTTATTAATAGATGGAAGATATTGGTTTAGTCTAAGTGTCATTATGTGTAATTGAGTTGTACATGTTATTAATTCAATGGTGATTACTATTTAAGCTTGTTCTTTCGTAGATTTATGGGTACCATGCACCGTAGAATGATGGATTAGTTATGAATCTATATGTTTTTTCCTTCATCATGTTAACATCATGTTACAACAACCCTAAAGAGGGACCTGGTACCTTTGTGTGCTTCGAGTGAGCACTCAGTCTAGGCTAAGTGATGTGCCAGCACGAATAGGGTGTTATCTTGCAAATTCTAGGCTGCATCGGTGAGGAAAAGAAGTGTTGATAAGAGGTTGTGATGGTCATGGAATTTCTTGAGTTAAAATGTATCAAGATTTATGGTACACTTTTCATAGAGATGGGATGCAAAAAGGGACGAGCACTAATGATAAAACTTGTATTAATGGGTGATTAGTACGTAGGAATAAATACTACTAGATTATAAACTACGGATATAGATTGTTGCAAGATGACAAGTTGTGATGTGCCCAAGGGACTTACGCTTAACTAGGCATATTAATAGAGTTTGTTAGGGGAGGAAGAGAATTCAAAGGGGTATGACTAACCATAGGTGATGAAGTAATATTATGATTTTGAACACCTCGAGGGTTAGGCGAGGATGTAGATGGCAAGGGCCCTTATTGACTAGCCTTGTTTTTATGAGAGAGAGTTGAGTTCAAAGAGAACTATGGGAGTGGATAAGATAGGTGTTGATGTTCTTGTATTACAAAGGTAGGATAGGAAAAAGTTTCTTGCTAACTAGGCGATAAGAGGGATCAATAAGTGGGAGTGATCGAATGTGATAGTGGTGATAGGTGGTGGAGGCTCTAGACTATAATGGGGAAGGCGGATAGCCCAAGAAGTAAGATAATTGCTAAGGGAAATAAAATTAGTGTCCATAAGTTCTTTGAATACTTGGATCTCCACTATGAAAGTGTTGTGGAATGGATTCATCAGGAATTTCAAATGTATTTGATTATACACTAGTAGAGCGCAGTGCTCTTGAATTTATTTAAGGGATTGTTACAATGGGTTTGACATGTCTATGGTATTCTAAATATGGGATTGTTGTCTAGTCAAAACCATGAAACAAAAAACAAATAATGACAAAAGATATTTAATTAAGACGTAAGTCACACAATCAACAAGAGATTTTAATTATCTTGATTTAAGTTGAAATGTGTGAAAAGAAACAAATGACTAATAAAGGATACTAATAATCATGCCAACTATGGCTACTTTCACGTATATTTAAGGATGGATACCTCGATATAACTGAAGGTATAAGAGGCCCAAATATATGTTGGTGTCAGTATGAGGCATGGTATTAGGGCCTACCCGCTCACTTCATGGTCTTACAAAAATAAGGGTGTTAGGTGCTTAGCCAATATACCGCCCACCAATTATTTATAATCAGCCAAAACACCAAGTTGACTTCCCCTTAGTGATGAAATCCAAGTAGGTAGACCTAGAAAGAAGTGTCTAGAATGAAAATTTGTATTATAATGTGATTTGGATGTGTGTGGAGGGAAGCAAATGCATAGTTTTAACCCCTATTTAAACTAGATGAGTAGGCAAAAATGAAGATTATATTTAAGACCCAAAAAAATTGATTTTGATGAGGACAAAGCACACAAGATGCGATGCTTTGAAAGGAGATTAAAAGAAAAAGGAAAGGTGTACCTTTGTTTGCTAAATACTCCTTTTTAATTATTTTATGTGTTTTTGAGAAAGCTACCAGGTCTCCACACTAAAAGTTAGTTGTTGTGACAAGAAATGAAACAAGAAATAGATTTTACTATGGAAATGTAAAATTTGATCGAAAAGGGACTAGGGTCCCACCAGGTGTGCCAAAATGTTTAGGTAGATTTTGGATTCACTCTTATTATATGAAATAAATCACCAAAACTCAAAAAATAACAAGGTTTAATGATACGTGTGTCAACAACGTCAAGATGTATGGGTATAAACAAGTGCAAAATATTATTCTTCCAAAGAATAAGGAAACCTGCACACAAAAAACAACTAGACAAGAGAGATGTTAGATGATAATTTGATGAGTTTCTTAGAAAAGGCCAATACCAAGAACCAAAGAGATTCCTCGATGGGTGTCAACTCATTTGTAGATAATTAAGATAGAGATAATGGTGGAAATAGAAATAATATCAAAATATATGGATAGACGAACTTAGTCAACATCCTCAATGATAGGATGAGAAGGATTGAATACATATTTCTAGTAACAGCTTGGCTTCGTCACTTTTTTTAGGAGGAATTCCAATTAATTGGTGATATAGTTTGGATTGGGTGTGAAAATGATGGCGTAAATACTTAATTTGTAGTTGATATCTAACTACTCCCACACAAAAGGTTGTTGTATGATTAGTACATTAAAGATGGTGTTTGGTTCATACCCTTCACCTGGAATGGTCATCTACAAACAAAGGAAAATTGAAACACATAAATTAGTAGAAGACATATTATAAAATGGATTGAAAATAGGCAATATGTTAATGAAGGGCTTTAGAAGTAGGAATCACTCGGCGACTCAAGAAGATTGCTTTGGTAATTCAAGGGAATCATTGGCAATTTAAAGGAATCACGTAAGACTATTGTGTAATTAGATAACTTTGAATAAAATATGGATTTTTATTTCAAATATGTGATTAATTGATTGATTTTTTCTAAAAATGATGCATAGATACAAAGGGAATGTAAAGAGAAAACAATACCTTGCCTTTGATGAAAAATATAGATGATGAATATTATAGAGAGACCTTATGATGGTGTGGGATATCTAAAGGATTGATGTGGTTCCACAAGGTGCTAAAATGTCATGAATGATGTTATCTCAGTCTCGCAATGGTAGATTATTAATACGGTGTTTAGGGATCTCCATTTAAGGACTTTGGTGGGTTTATATAGAATCGTCAAATTTTTGGCAGATTCTAGTGATCTAGGAAAAGTAGAGAAAACTCACTTGAAATTGGTTGAAACCAACTCCAAATGGGTGAGTTTTGGGTTGGGGGTAAAAATAGACTAGTAAGAGTTTGTTAGGGAGGTTTGGAGGTTATGAAGGTTTGGCCTTACTAGGCTAAAATGGGTTTAAGTGGTTTATGAGGTTTAGAAGGGGGTAAGTGAGTATTTATGGGAGTAAATGGATATCACGGGTGTAGAATATGATTTGGGGAATGATGGGACTTAGTTATAGTGGTTAAAATATGAATATGAGCTATGTGGGTATATTACCTAAGGGTGTTGAAAACTAGTATCTACACCTAAATTTGGTAATTAGGTTCTTGAAAGTATTATTTTGACTTAAATCCCTTAATAATGACTTGTAAACATAAATAAAGATTAAACACATTATTCTACTATCTCCTAAGGATTACAAAGAATCCTACTCCCTCACCCTATTTATTAGACATGTACAAGACTAATCACATTGCACATAAATATCATAAACCTCCTATCATATTTCTTCATATCTCTAATTTCTAAATTCCACATCTTTGGACCCTACCATGTAGATCCGGAAAAAAACATCATATAATTTCTTCCTTGTTTAAAAATTCTATCCATAGTGAGATAACCATCAACTTTTATTATGTTTATCTTATTTCCACTTCCTAGTAATACTCAATGTGAAATCACATTTTTGGAACAATATAAAAGAAATGTAAAACCACTCATTTACTCACCAAGCATTCTTAAGAGATCATTTAGAAAATATCTATCAAATATTAAAAAAATAGCTCTAAAGTTTCCTAAATGAATATTAAAGACTAGGAGCCACCTATACAAAATTCTCAAGCACTCTAAACCAGTTAAGAGAAAACCATGCCAAGTCAAAAAATCTCAAATTAAAATCAAGACCAATCAAGAACTTACTCTCAAAAAGGGTACTTTTAAGGATTTTTTAACTTTAGTAACTAGCAATCTATTCTAACAGTCTATTTTGGAATGGTATTCATAATTCATTAAGGGTACATTTGAAGTATCCTTAATTAAATCACTATTTATATTGAGGCGGAATGGAAAACATAGGGTAATGACACTCTAGAATTGCATTGACTATTACATAAGCAGTAGGAGAAGTACATGGAGTTTGAATCCCTCATTTAGGAAATGTAGTGTAGTGCTTGGCAAGAATAAACAAGGGAGATGGCCACTAAGGGAAATCCAAATCAATTGCACACCACTTTTTGTTATCTAATGCCCACTTTAGTATTAGTGTAGGAAATTGGGGTTTTGATCTCTACAAATGTATGTGTGAAAATTTTGAAATGAATAAAAGTTTTTAAGAGTTAGCTAAAGAAAAATACGAAACAAATTATATTAGAAAATAAGTGTAGAAAATTCCAGACACAAGTGGCACAAAATAACGTCTAAATACGAAGGGTTTCAAAGATCTATTTTAAAAATGAAGCATATTCAACCTATTTGACTCAGTTCAAAACCCATATCACTTTACAAAGCAATTAGAAAAGATAAGTGTGCTCATCCTCTTTTGTTTTACTGTATTTAGCATGTGCTTTAATTTAATGCCACTTATTAATAATATTTTAGATGTGTTTGTATGCCTATATTTGGATCACCTGCAAGATGTATTAGTTGATATAGAAATCTCCAAATCAATTCTACTAAAAATAATGGGCTTACATTTCCATTGAAAAAGTGAGGGGCAATTATGGGTTATTTATTGAATAAAGTGGGTAGAAAACTTCTTGATTTGAATCTAAACCTGCACACAAACACACTTGGAAAAATGTTAGTTATTTTTTTTTGGTTAGAAGACCTACCTCGGTCCAATCCATAACCTTTTAAGTAGATAAAAGACATTTAATTGAAGTTAAAATGTCTAAACAATGCATGAAAATGATAAGTATAATGGAATCGGATCGTAGGAAAATTGTATTTGCGATTCACTTAAAATCACACAGATATCGTAAGCCAATCGCACTTGTGATTCACACATGTGTTAAAATTTCTCCAAACAAGTGTTGCAGTAATTTGCACCTATCTCTTGTGATTCACCAATACATGTAAAACTGAAAAAAATCAAGTATGGGATCACATGCACATAGAGTCGTGGGGATAGAATGATGGGGGTGAGTGGTGTTTTATATTTTTGAGTGCATAGAAGAATGTGACACATATGGGTGTAATGTGCATAGATGGGTGAGATGATAAGGGTCCATAGTGCATTGGGCATGCAAATGGGTAGGTGGGATGGAAAAAATTAAATGTGAGTGGGTGAGGGTTAGTAAATGAGTGATGAGGTGTCTTTTATCCCCATTTTTGGGGTTTTAAATTTTTATTTTCTTTTATGGGATTATTTGATTTTTTGGGATTATTGTGTTTTATAATGTTTTTGGTATTTTTGAATATAAGACCTTATGCATAAGGTACATTTTCTATTTTCTAAATTTTTCCCTTTTTTGGCTATGTGGTACAATTTTCGGATGTAACATAAAAATTGAAGACAAGATGGGGTCGTCTAACCCTATGATAATGGTTGCCACAATTGTGGGATTAGATAATGGATAGAAAGGAACTTAGAAATTTGATTAATGGGCCACTTTAGCCATAGTTTGTGAAGGGATTGCTAGGTTTATTTCGTAAGGCGTAGACTATTGATCCAATTTACTAAGATGATTTGATGATTGAGCATCATAAGATTGATAAGAAGGATTTGAAAGAGAGATCAATGGTGAACTAGGTGGAAGAGACGATGAGATAGGTGGTGAGTTGGGAAGGTGAGCTGACATGCTAGAAAGAAAATTGGGTGGGTGAGCTAGCAAGATAGACAATGATTTGGTGAGCTAGGTCGTGAGTGGGTGGGTGAGATGGTGAGCTAGGTGTTAAGCTAGGTGGGTGAGTTGGCACACTAGGTAGAAAGGTTGTAAGACGAGTTGGAAAGATAGGTGGTGAGATATGTGGGCGATTTGGTGAGCTAGGTGATGAGTCAAGGCGGGTGAGCTGGTGTGTTAGGAAGTGAGATGGGAGGGTGAGCTAGCGAGATAGGTAGCGAGATGCATGGAAGAGATAACAAGGACACAAGGAGGTGTGTGGGTGAGTGGGCATGCAAGATGGTGAGATAATTTACATTAGGGAGAGTAACACTAATGAATTGGGTTGGGTCAATGGATTGTGGGTGAGGCACATACATGGTGTGAAGGGCTCACCGGGCCGAGTCACTATAGTGAATTGGCGGGTTATGTCCAAGAGAAAGATTCTGAGTGAAGGGAGTTGGGGTTGAGGGGATTTGGTAGGAGAGTATTTTTGGTGACCCAAATGATGATTTGAAGTGAGGAGGGTTGCAGGGTTAGTGGGGAGTGAGGATAAGTACACATAGGTCATTTGATTAACTCATATAGAGGAAGTAAATGTAGGAGGCGTAGGAGAATGACAAGAATTGAGGTAGGGTAGGGCATATACATGACATGATATGCCAATGTAATTTATATGGGTGAAGAGAAACATGCCTTGGGGAGGGATGTGTTAGCCACATGGTTAGGGGGTGAGTTGGGGCCTTAAGGCATAAGACACAAGCACAATAGCGAATGGAGTTGAGGGTGAAGGTGGGAAAGGTTATTGTGGTGAAGTGAGGTGTGAAAGTGGGAGGGTGCATGTGAATTGGTCGAGAGGACATAGGGCTGGGTGGTGGAGTATCCCACGTGACTCGGTGGGAGGACACGAGGATGGGTGGGTGGTCATTGTAACAAGTTAGGAGTTGGGGAGAAGGTCGCAGAATGACCCGCACGTAGAGTTACGAGCATGGGGTGGGTGTAGTAGGGTAAGAAGAGGTGTGGGAGGTGGTTGAGTAGGGTAGTAGACCAATTGTAATAGCGACAACCAAGAGAGTTAGGAACCTTGAGAGGATACATGGAGAGGTGGGTGAGTAAGTGTGGTAGCACACGATTAGTGACAATGTGTAACACCCTCAATAATTTTTATATTCCTCCTTTGCATTTCATGTGTTGACATGTGATTTTATTCTAAAGATGTGTTCTTTTGATTGTTGGAGATCATGCTTGATATGGATAAATCTTTTCTGTTCTTAAGATCATTAGACTGGAATGGAATGGCTTCCTTGAATCCATTTTTCACTTCTTGTAGGTGAGTTGCAATTTGGTTTAAGAGTTGCAAACTTATCTCTTTATTTGACTCATCCTTGGATCAATTTTAGTGATCCAAGGAATGTTTTAAACCTTCTCAGTTGAATGAATGGTAAATTGACATTCCATAATTTGAGGGACATAGCGGACTGAAATTTGTTATTACAAGTTCTTTAATCTTGTGTGAACGTGTTTTCATTTAGTTTTATGTTGTGATTGGGTCCTTGAGATCGATCTTGGAAGTACATTGCTGACGTAAATGAAATACAACCTACTCATGACATAGGAAGGATTCAAAATCCTAAAACTAAAGGATTATCCTACGAAATCCTAAGCTAGGTAAGAATATTTACTACCTAGCTATGTTACTTAATTGAATTTTTATTCTAACCTAAGATTCCTATTCTACTTTGTTGGGTTGGCATCCAAACCTAAGCCTTGTGCTAAGGGAATATGGAAAGGTTTCTAGGCTATCTAAATTAACCTAAAACCTAATGCTATAAGGTTATGAGATGATCTAACCTATTGCCTAAAACTAAAAGGTTGTGAATTAATCTAACCTAATGTTGGAATTACCTAAGGTAATGTGTTAAGGCCTAAGGTATTTAAGGGATATATCCTAAGCTATTTAAATGGGAACCTAAAGGGGTCGCATGCCTCTATGGCAATGGTTCCAATGGCATTGAATTTGTTGATAAGGTTTTTAAGGCATTAAGTACTGCCAGATTTTGGCGGGGCTAGTTGACTTGGTGGAGGCTTATGTGGAAGCTCCACTAAAGATGGAATTGCATGTTAAATGGGAATTGACATTCGCTAGATTTGGGAGGCGGTGGAAAGGAGAGATAAGTGGAAAATGGAATTAATGAAATTAATTGGCCTCGGGTTTTGTTCACAAACCATCTTGGAAACTTGGAAGGCGGGTTTGTGGGAGGTTGTTGGTTTTTGCATGCTTTTTAGATTTTGCTCTACATGGAGAAACTGGTTCTTCGAACCAGCTAGTTCGACTTTCACTTCATTTTTATTTTTAACTCACCTAGTCTATTTTTGATCATGGGAAGGTATATGAGGCATTATGAGGAAAGTTGTTGGTTGGTTGATCTTTCATGGAGGAGAAAAGGAGTTGGAAGCTCGGCTGGAAGTCTCCTTCGATTTGGCAGAAGTGCTATCAAGCATGATAGGCTCTAACCATTAATATCTCTTGATTTCTTCTAAATGTTTTCATTAAAACAACTCTGCTCTTATGAGATTCTTGGTTTGCATGTTTTATCTGGTTATTTTCTTGCTAGGTTTTATAAATCTCTAAATTTGGGTATGAATCCATGGAAAATTAATGTTAAGTCTTGGAAACTTTCTTTGTATGGGTTAAATAATGAAACATGCATGAGAAACTTGTTTCTGTAGCTCTTCTTGTCATTTCTTGAACCAATATTCGAAGAGTTGTGTTTTTAACTGACCTTCGTTTTGTTTATTTGGTTATGAGTTTTTAGGAACCTTGAGTCCCGTCGATATTACATTAGAGATCATGTTTTCTTTTAGCTTGAGATTGTATTTGAGCTCGTGTTTCATTTGAGCCTGTATTCAAGTTCGTGTTTAGTTTGAGCTTGATTCGGGGTTAGTGTTTTGATAAGAATTTGTGTTGGAGGTTCTTGTTACCCCTAAACTGTGTTTGGAATCTTGGGTAATCTTAGACTATTTTTGAAGTCCGTATAGCTCTATACTTGTTTTTATTCTTGTGTTATTCTAGAATGTTAATGGAAGTTCATAATGTACACAACACTCGTATTTTATTACGTGTATGGTTCTGAACTCTGGTTAGAAGCTCGTGTTTTGTTTTGAGCTGGTATGAGTTTTCTTTGTTTAAAATACAAACTAGAATGGGAACTTGTTGTTGCCTTGAACCTATGAATATTTACTTGAATGGTTCTGAACTCTTATATGAGAAACTTGTGTTTCATTTTGAGTTGGAAATAGGGTTTCTTGTTTATGTTATAAACTAGTTAAGGTTGTTCGTATTATATTCTGTCTTGTATTATGATATTTGTGTATATTTGTGCTCATGTTTGAGACTTTGTGATTCGACACTATACATGTAATTTGGTACTTAGTGTTTGGAATTTATAGCTTGAACGATGTGTTGGTTCTGTTATGGTATTTGTGAGTTGGTTTTAAATTACATTCAAGTTGAAAGCTTATAACTCTTTTAATTCAAACTACTTACTCAAAGTAAATATGGGGAAGTAGTATGACTGAGCTGTTTGAATATCTCTTAGAGATTTAACTGGAAACGCTTTCGTTTGATAGTGGATTTGGAACTTCTTTTAAAGACGAGTTTTTACCAGTGCTTAGAAATTGTAGTGGAAGGATTACTTAACTCTATTCAGTTTGATTTTGTTTTATAGTTCTAAAAGAATTATGAACCACTTACTCTTAAGTACAATGTTGTGGAGGAATTTTAAAGGAACTTTAGTTTTGAGTTCAAGGATACTCCTAAACTGGTTTAGTTTAAGGTTTCGGGTTTTCTATTCTTGTTGGGATCAATAAGTGAATACTTGAGTCTTTTAAAAGAAAAAGGAAATTGAGAATCCTTAGGGACAGTGTGCTATTTTTGAACTTTACTTTTTATGTTGTTCTAAACTGAAATTAGAACTCATGATTTTAATGATAAGGATTGTAAGGGAGACTTGCAATACGTTTTCTTTACAATGATTTGGTTTTGTTCTCTCTTCTAGGAACTAGTGTATGAGCTTATTGTTTGGATTAGAAGAGGGAATTTGTTGTTAAGTATAGAGAAATGATTTAAGGATTGAATCAAATTCTAATAAGATTCCTTTTCTAACATATTGGGATAAGTTCATTTGATTGAACCCTTATGTTATTAGTTCTCTTGTGAAATGGAGATTTATTATAATTGTTTAGTCTTCCTTGTTCATATCATTTGTTGAAGTGATGTAGGAAGATATTTGATGTTTTAGTTTTGTTGAACAAAAAATATAATCTTGTTGGTAGACTATTTAAATTCTATATTCCTTCTTAGATTGATATGGGATTACTTTCGATGAAAATATTAAATGTTAAATAAAGGTAGTTGTCCTTTAAACAAAACAGTTAAATTCATGTTATGAACTTGTTTCGTTTTTAGTTTTTGTGTTGGGCATAGTTTGGAATGGTTATTCTTCTTCCTTGCTTAGGAGCTAGATGAATCATCCTAATGGGAACTATGTTGTAAACCCTTTCTTTGTCTTATAGTAAAGTTAAATGTTGTATTCTATTATGATAGAATTGGGAACAATAAGATGTTATGATCTGTTGTTTGTTTAAAGGTAATTGATAGGATCAATTAAACTTTAATTTTGTAAGGCAGATGTTGTGGATTATATTATGTTCTTCTCTTAGAAGTGAATTTAGATTGGTTAATGTACTTCTTTTCTGATTGTTATTACTTATACTTGATATGTATGATATATTAATTGTTTCATTAAAGTAGAGTTGTTTTAATGGAACAATTAGTGGAATGCACTTCATTTTAAGGCTTAGTGCTTATCATGCTTAGTTCATTGAACTGACCCGTGCTAGCAATTTTTGTAGATGGACTTCGTAAGTGATAAAAGAAGGAAAAACTTATATGATGCATTGGCTGATTTAAGTCTGATTCTTTGTGAAGAATTCTGATTCGTTCTTGAGTTGTATTGAAAAAGAAAAGTTGTATTCTTTTTAGAATGAAGGTTGTTGTTATGCAGTATGCCTAAAATGCATAAGTCTTGTAAATGTATAATTTTAAAGATGAATTGAAAGTTGGGAATTTACTTGTATTGGTTGTGTAAATTATCTTGTACTTTTATGAAAGAGATGGAATTCTATCTTGTTGATATTCTTCATATTATTTATATGCTTAATTGGTTATCTTTTGATAAGTTGGATAAAGGGATTTAGTTCAATTTCCCTAATTAAGATGCAACTTGTTAAGTTGCAGAATATGATGTTCTTTATCTAAACAATTTAACATAGTAATGTAATGTGTGTTGAACATGCAGTAAAACTATAGAAATTGTAAAAGATAAGGAGGGTATGATAAACCCTAACACTAATTCATGAAGAGGAAGACTCTTCCTCTCAAAAAAGGAATGTAAACGAAAAGGAAAGGTAATGTGATTGTTAATCATTAGACTTCATATTCAATGAAGTCTACCTAGTTAAACCTATGTGGTTGTTACACCTCCTTGATTGGTTAAGTTACATTATAATGGAACTTATGATGTTGTTGTCCTATTTTTGGTTAACTGTTTGTTAAGCCAGATAAACGAACTTAAAAAGAAAGCTTAAGTTAAGGAAGTTCTTTAACGATTAATTGAATCTGATATGGAAAAAGAACTTAAGGAGTGTTGGATTAGGGTTTAGCAAGGTTGTATGTAATCTGTTTTAATAATCCAAATTAATTATATTAATAACCTCCTAGGGGTATGTACATCTCGATGAGGCTATTTTTGTAGGATGTTGGCACATGCCAACTACAGGGTTATACCTTTGGGAAGATTAGGATCTTCTCGAGGATACAATGATGCAATTGACATGTGGAAAACCCTTCGCATTGATCATCTAGATCTACACACATATGGAATTGAACTTAGTTTGTCCCTAGGTCCAGTTAGTAGCATGTTTAGGATAGGGAGCATCCCCTAAGACTCAGGGTACCTTGGCACATGGGGTTGACTTAGGTTGACCCAGTATGCCCATTTACCCTAAGTCTTCATGAGCCTCTTCCTATCATAAATTATGTTGTTAACTTGAACTAGGGTTAAACCTTGGGCAAGTGGGCTGATAGAAGTCAGTAAAGGACATTCTAGATAACAATAAAGTAGGGTGAAGGATGTATTCTAGATTGACGAGTATGCCATCAAGGAATAACAACATGAACAATATGTTAGAAATCTTTGGCCAAAGTATCACAAGTTGTTGGTTGCATTGTCCTATGTCACCTAGCCTAAGGATCATGATGCAGATGAATATTGGTAATAGATATTTAGATAGGTTCCTTAGATAGATCACTCAATACCCAGAACAGGGTAAGAAAACCAAGTATACATAGTATACGAAAAGTATTCAATACTTAATGTTAATCATGAATAGATCGGTAGTTCGTTGAGTTATGAAATGAATAGATTGGTAGCTCACCGAGTCATTACAACTGCATATGGTTATCTATTATAAGAATGGTGGTTATGGAATGTGTGTTCTAAATTATGTATTTAGAACAGAGAACATTATTCATGCAAAAAAATAAAAAAATAAAAATCCCTTGTTTCTAAAGTCTTAAAATGGGAATGTTACACAACAACTTGCCTGCATAGGAAGGGGAGTGGAGATTTGGGTATGGGTATAGGGCCGAGTGATAGGGGAATTGATTTGTGATATTGACTTGAGTGTTGGTGTGGACCATGAGGGAAATGGGTGATGGAGAGGGTTGGGTGGGTGGTTAGGGTATGATTTGAGTGGGGGAGCATGGGTAGGGTGTAGTTTGAGCAAAGTGAAATAGGGGCCATGGAGTAGGTCGAGTTAGGGTAGGGTTTGAGCGGGGAGGGTGGTAAGGGGTATTCATAGTAGTGATCGAGGACATATGAACAACAAATAAGTGAGGGGGAGGAGGTGGGTAAAAATATGAGAGTAGAGTAACATGTGTGAGAGAAAGGGGGTCGATTCCTAAGTATAACTCGGAAAATAGGTGAGTGGGGGCTTGGGAAATTCATGAATATGACTCATAAAAAGAGGATTTGACGTGGTAGAGTGAAGTCGGTGGAGTAGAGCAAGATACTAGGTGTGAGGTAGGTGGAGGTGTATTGGGGTGGGAGTCATGGAGTAGTGGAAAGCATAATTTGAAAGAGATCCACGTGTGATTTGACCTTCGACATGGTGAATATATAGAGGTGGGGTGGAGAAGAGGGCCCATTTGGCTACGTGAGGACCGAAGGAGTGAGAGGTGTAGAGCTAGATGACGCGCCCACGTGAGAGGTTGCCCAATAAGAGGTAGGCTTATTTTTTTTTTGTATATTTTTATCTTTATGAATAGATATGAGTTTTATTTATTTTTGAGGTTGTTATAATCAGCTGCTACCGTATCTGCAACCCTAGTGTAACCTTTCTACAACCATGTTGTAAATCGGACCGCAACTAGACCGCAATCGTAAAAGGTGAAATTTTGAGGATGAGATGATGTAGTATAGTACTAATGAGGGGCATGGTGTGTGGATGTATGTATTTCCATTGTTTATGTTATAACACATGTTTTCTAGTTTTACATACGAAAGTTGTCTTGAGAGATTACACAACAAGAGATGGAGTTATTACGAGAGAGTGGGGCTATTTCATATTACATGTATTGAGTATATGCAGATATATAGATGCTTGTTGATATCGCTAATGGAGAGATGGGATAGTGATATAAATATATTTCATTTAGTGATTTGGTGAGATGATGATCACACTAGTGGACGTATGGAGGATATTTCACATTCCTACCGAGGCTAAACATGTAGTCTTAGTGACAGATCCTAGGATGTGAGATGGGATGTTAGGCCTCGTAATATTAGCTAAGTACCCAAAAAAGCACGTGGGCACGTGGGATCAATACGAAGAAGGGAGTGTGTGGTAACGACGTGCAAGACAACGATTTTAGGAGGGTTTAGCAAAACCCATGGTGCATGAGCCTGAAAAAGCAAAGGGTTTAAGGACTTAGCCATATTCAGAATTCCGAAGCACACGAGAAAAGTGTGACCTGACTATGCATGCGGAGTGGATAAGGTGTCAGCCTGGAAACTTGGTGGTCAAGAAAGGAATATTCCATGCGATGGAAGGATCCAAAAAGACATCATTGTAGAGAGTGGAGAGCTCGGATGGGAAGAAGCATGCTCCATTAGAGGACCACCTTGACACTTGGTGACTGATCTATTACTTCATAAAGGCATGGCAGTGGGAAATACAACTATATATAGAGATTCTCGGGTAGAATAAGAAATAACAGATATAGAGAGAATGAAAAGGGTGAAGCTCTGTAGAAATGATAAGAAGGTTCTAGAGAGTTGAGGTTCCATTTAGAGGACTGTAGGAGTAGTAGCTTTTCTAGAGGGATGGGTATGTGAAAATATTTATGTAATATGGGAGCATAGTTAGGGTTTCTGATGCATAAGTCTGATCTACATTGTTACATTGGCTGTCATGGCTTGGTGAATGTAATATGGTTACTGAACTTTGACTAATACAAATGTGAGATTCTATTTTAAGTATAAGTTATTCATGGGTGTGAATCCTAGTATATTTCCTTTCTAGTATGGATCGAACTCATTATTCGTATAATGTTTATTTTGTTATCTTAATGGGTATCTTAATATAATGCCTCATCTTAAGCTCTTAGAATGAATGCATGGTTCTTTACCTTTTTGCATCTAAGTTCCTATCATTGATCAATGTATTCTCATAATACTCACATAAAGGAGGATCGGTGCTCATGCGTGCCTCGAGTGAGCACCTAGCACCCAACACCCATGATAGGCCGACGCACATGGGATTAGATTTGTTGTGAGAAATGGATACATATACATCTTGGCTCCATTGATGTGTAATGACTAAGCTCATGACCTTGGAGAGTGTTGAAGCATGGTTTAAGAGCATAGAGGATGAGTTTGCTCAAAGATTTAGTGTTGGACCTGAGTTTGATGCATGTAGATGGGTAGAAGAGCACCTATACCATGAGCTATATGAAAGTTTCTTCATTGATTTCTAGTAGAATTATATAAATGGATTTTAGCATATGCATCTAGATTGAGCTGGTACTATAGATCATGTGTATGAACCCAAGATGATTACTAGAAGCTACAAGATGCAGATCTAACTTTGACATGTGTTGGAGATCACTTTGGTGGAAAGGAGTGTTGATTATTTATACTCTAGAATATGCCATTTCTATGTATTCTCTTCCGGAGGTTGCTGAATTCGAGGTCCTAAAGGAACCCGAGAGGATCATTTTTACGTGTTGTCCCTTTGGCTATGAAGATCTTGATCATCACCCTAAGTTTAGAGGCATTTCCTATGGCCAACTAAGCTTCTTTGAGTGCGGGGGTGAAGAAGTTAGGGTGGAGGAAGATGGAAGACAATGCGGATGAAAAGGAGAGGGAAGAGAGAAGACTAAAGTATAGTGCAGCTCGTGAAAGGGAGATGGCTAGACAATGTGAGGTTGTAGGTGTGATGGATCTATGGAGGTAGACATTGTGGGAATGAGTTGAGGTTCACGTAGAAGACGTAGAACTTGAGCAATCTATGCTAGCCCATCTTGGAAAGTGTGGGAGAGAAGTCCGTTCAACTTCTAATGAGAGTTCATCACATAGAAAAACGAGAGGCATCGTGTATATATGAACCCACCCGGTGACCAACCCCTTTGGTTTTCCGATCAAGTGACAAAGTATTGCCAATCTGGTTAATATCGGTGGAAGTAACCAATCTACACCCAATAGATATAATTTCTTTATTGGGACATATATGGTTGCATAAACCATTCCTTTGTTTGGAGGAATTTTTGGACATAGTGCAAATACAAAAGGTTTTGGTATCACATCTAGAAGTGGTGCAAGAAACACAACCTGGCGATGGGACAATATCACAAACCACCAAAGGTGCAGTTCGAAAGTGGGACATTGGGGACACTAGGTGCGACCACTTCATGCCATTTTTTGGCTATAGGAGGTGGATCTCGTGGTGTAGGGGCTAGATGACATGGTGCACCTAGCAAATATGAAGGATCTAGTGGGTCGGGGAGGGATAAGACCTAGTGGGTCCATTGTTCTAAAAATATGTCGTGAGAGCAGATCTATGGATAGACGAGCCAACAGTGTGCAGGGCATAGCCCCTCTTTGAGACAAAGAAAGCAAAACTGGTTTATTACTATTCCACCAGTAGGAACCTATGCAAGTCTCACAATATTATACCTTCGGGTGTTTAGGATCTCATCCCAGTAGAGGTGTTTCCAACTATGGAAAGAAAGGAACGGAGGGAAAAGATGGAGAAAGGATGGGTCCGAAGGGAGAAAAGAAATGAATCCCAAAGCAGAAAGGTCAGAGGGTTTATGTTTTTGGATTGGTAATAAATGGAGCCAAACCTACTTGCATAAACAAGAAAAGCAATACTGATGGACAAATGAAAAAAAAGATAGGTCCAATAGAATGAACGCACAGATCTGACATAAGAAAGATCAGATGCCTATAACACACATATTCAACACAAAGTCTTAATATTTGTATTAATGTTTCCTCCTGTTACAAAAAGTACAAAGCCTTTTCTTCTCACTTCTATTTTTCATCTAAAAAGTGTCCACACTTGAATACAACAAATATTCAAGTATTTATAGAAGGAGGAGAAGAGAGAAGGAAAAAGAAACCAACAACTAATTACAAAAATTTACAAAATATCTAAAAGTCAATTGTTGACTTTGGGCAACTTGGTGGATGACAAAATTCCATGGTGCAACAAGGATGATGTCATCATTTGTGCCAACATAATTTTAAATATTACAAAAGGAAAGCTAAGAGGAGGGAGCTATTCGTCGTCGTCTTGCAGCTGGAAGGGAGTATCCTACTTCTGCTCAGGAGAGGCAATATGGAATTGGGCTCGGTACTCCATGAATTTGCTGATCATTGGCTAGAGTTGATCCTGGGTAGGACCCTTGGTGTGATCACCGATGACTTCACAAGTCTCCCATTCATCTCTGAGTTTTTGGGAGCTTGAAGTACTCATTACCTACCTCCATCAGGTATCCCACAAAGTTGCGGCAGCCCAGAAGGTTGTTGATGGATTCAGCGTCAAAAGTGGCTTCTGGCTCTAACCCTTGCGAGACGATCTCTTTGAAGATTCGAATAGTTTCATCTACCTTCCTCAAGGTGAATGACGGAGTGAGCAAGCCCAGAGACATCCTTAGGAAAATTTTCTCCATTTGATGCATTGCATCCAGGGCTTCCTCCTTGACCTTATCTATCTTCTCCAGGACAAATTCCATCTGATCGACCCAGTAGTCCAAAGCAGCAAGGACTTTGTTGGGTGCTCTAGGGTGATCAAGATGCCAAATTTAATTAAATCATCGACTAAGCAGTTGAGCATCTTCTGAATGTCTCATGTTACAACCTAGCATGGTCCAACTCTTCAGAGATAGGTCCTGCAATCGCCTAGAGTTCCTTGTTCACCCGACCAATGTTCTGATATAACTCGGTGAACTTGACGATTACTTCCTCACTATCTTTGAGGATATGGTCTCTCTAGGTGGATACTGCCATGCCTTGTTCACCAATCTTGGCGTATTCATTTATCTTATCCTGACTAAGGGCCTTAGGAGTCTCAGTGGTAGTTGTAGGAGGTGCACTGCCCATTTTCTGCAGGGTGTGGAGAAGATGTTTATTCTACTCTTTCAGTAGCCTCTTCTCTTCCTTTGCTTCTTGAAGCTTCTTGCAAAGGGCATCCACCACGGATAGGGCCTCTCCTTGAAGGCTCTCGATGACGTTCCCATTGTGACCTGCATCACTGTATAATCTGTAGGGGACATATCCTTTTATCTTTTGTGGGATCGGGATACGCGATCTCCATTACTCTTTCACTTGAGGCACTCTGAGAGAAGTGGGTTATTGGCTTCTGCTTCTTAGCCCCTTTCATTGGGATGACAGAGAATTCCATAGGTGCAATGGGGACTTTCCTTTTATGCTGACTCAGGTGCTGGGAGATCCATGCTGGACTTAAGGGAGAAGAAGGAACGAGCGGAAGAAGAAGGAGCAACTACAGTGTACTCGGGGAAATGGGTTGAGACGCTTGGCGGTGGCATTGATAAAGAAGCCAAACTTCCAACACTCACAGGGGTAGGAGCTACTGTAGGAGAGGAAACTGTGGGGGCGGAAGGGAGCTGAGAGATGAGGGAAGAAATACTAGGGGGACAGCTCTGTGAGGGAAGAGAAGATAGAAGAAGAGGAAAGGGGAATAGTAGAAGATGGGGGAGAAGACACAACCAAAGGAATGGTTGCTTGGGTGATGGGAGGAGGGGAAGGAGGAGCGGGAGAAGGGACGGTGGGAACCTCAATGGTTATAGTAGTGGCAACATCCTGAGTGGATGTGCCTGTTGGAACACTCTCTGCCGCTTCTTTCTCCGAGAGATACCAGGGTTACAACCTATTCTTGTGTGGCGGAGGAGGGCTCTCAGGAGCTTCTTCTTGAGTGGCACTTGATTCTCCCTCTTTATCTTTACCTTTTCCCTTCGGAAAATGCTTCGGTCTGGCAGGTGCATTGCCCAAAGGGGACATGGTGAAATCTACCCCAAGGTAGATGAGGCCGTTCATTCTGCACCAATGCTCTGTGCGCTGCAATGTGCCCTTAACCCTCTCCTCAATGGTCTGAGGTGCCCTTGTTCTGTCTATTTTGGTGAATGGCCAGTTGTCCCCATCCGTGTCTAAATATACCTGATCAACTTCTTGATTAGTCATTTGGAAACCTTTTGGAACAATGACCATGCCATATTGAATAATTTCTGCCAGGGCCAGACAGGAGTGATCCTTCCTCCTGAGTTCGACCTCGTGATATAGGTCAATGTAAATGTCCTTGATCGTGGAACATGGATCGGATCGAGTTTTTCCTTTGGGAGGAAATTTTGTGGATCAAATGTCGGCCTCGCTAGGAAATTATGCTTCAGGTTGAGTAGTTCCAGCTCCGCGAACATTTCCCGGGCCTTGGTGTGAGAAGTGCAGGTGTACCTGCCCACTATGAGGGGGAAAGGAGTTCCACCCTTCTTCCTTTTCAGGCACTTCTCATGATATGTTATGAGCTATCTGGATAGCTCCAACAAGATCAACTTAGGGCCTGCATACCTTGGTAACTTGGTGGGCTCCCCCAAGAAGTTGGCTGCTCTGAGATAGGTAAAAGTGGGGAATTGCGTAAACAATGCCCCCCACTTCTCCATTGCAGTTACTATGCTCTTGGTTGTCCGACCGTGAGTCATATTGGGCCTCAAAAGGTAGACAATGCTGTAGAAGAAGGCATCGTTGATCTTGGTGAACTATGGAATGCTATTTTCCAGTCTTAATTCTGGATAATATTCAAATATTTTTACCTGGGGCCATACCCCGCATCAGCTCAGTGCTAGATAATCTCTCTTAGAAGCAGTAGCGTAGACCACGTAGGAGTTCATGTAGAACCTCCCCATTGTTGTGAGTTGTTGGAGCTGCTCAGAGATGGTGCTGCTGATGATTTCTGCCCACTCAAAACGCTGATCAGGCATGTTTTTGTTCATTGTTTCCAGGTACCTGAGCATCCATTTGTGGAAGTAATGGGCATCAGAAAGCCCAAACACCCTACTCAGGAAGGTAATGGTGTCGCTCAGTTCCTCAGAGAAGTCGCTGCGGTGAATAATCTGCGGCCACCTGGTTATTACCTTCTTATTTTTCAAATACACTTCGTTCATTAACTGCATGCATTTGTCTTCATTTTCTTCCCATGCCTTTACGTAGTATTCCTAGATTATAGCCACAAAATGCTGGTGGTGGGGAATACCCAGCATGATCTCAAAGTGTCGGGCGTGAGGTTGATTATGACCTCGCCCTTTTCATTCTCGAAACACCTTGTGTCTTTGTTATAGCAGTGGGCCACCACCATCATGAACTCATTATTCACCGCACTAACGGGGATTCCTCCTACGAAGTGTAGACCACTACCCACCGGTTGTCCATCCAAGAACTTCCCGTGACCTTCCGGTTTCTAGCCCAAAAATCTTCCATGTCTATATGGCCAAGTTCAGAATCTCTAATATCTAAGTCACATTCCGCATGGGATTCTGGCAACCTGACCCTTCGATACTTGTATTTCATTTCTTCCTCCATGAGTTTGGCCTTACCCTGTGACTTGGTTGGCCTTTTGGTTGATGTAGACATATGTGAATCTAAGTTTAGTTTCGATCTACAAGAAGGAGCAAAGTCCAATGCGAAGAGCCATGTTAGCTGTTAGATCGTCCATCAAAGCTTTACAGAATGAGGAGTTAGCAATTTAAAAGCTTCTAGGTGCAGGGTGCAGGAATATTGCAGGCTGTAGGGTCAAAATTATGGCACACTGAGGTGGAGTGTTGCAAGGAAGAAAGCAACGCCAAAGGGCACGGGGTGCAGGAAAATTACATACAACACTCTATGTTGATGCAGACAAATTTGCGCCTGTGCCATTGTGTAAAGTTTAAACTGGGCGCAAATAATTTTTGTGTTACATGGCAGCAGAATGCGCCAATGGCACAGAGATGGAACATGTTGCATAAAATTTTGGTGCGCCAAGGGGTGCAACATTAAAGGGTGTATCACTGACTTTATATGCACCAAGGGGCCTTTGGCATGGCGCAGGAAGAGATTGCATAACAAACTTTGTTGGTGTAAGCAGGATTGCACCTGCGCCGGGTAAGGATTTTCTTAGTTTTTTCGGCACAGAAGGATGCATGTTGCAGGAAAGGACAGTGCACCCTCTTGGCGTGACTATGTTTTATGCAACAAGGATGGCGATTGCGCCAAAAGAAAACCACACCCAGAACTGATAACTTTTAGGTTTTCTTTCTTCCTGATTGGTTTGCGGTTTTAGGCCTCTTTCGACGTGGATTTTGACAGTGAAGGGGGACAGAGTGAAGAAGATCTTGGGTTCATTTTTGAGACAAAGCCCTCCAGGCCAGTAGATCTGGAAGGAGGGTGAAACTGGCTTGGGAGGGAAGATTGCAAAATGGGTTGGAGGGGTTTATGGTTTCTTCAAATTCATTTTAGTATTATCCCACAAACAACCAAACCAAAACAAAAACCATAAGAAAAGCAAGGACCACTTACCCGGAATATATAGAATGAGAGAAATGAAGTGGGGCCCACGAATGTGACACGAGGATGACAGGAGCGCTGATAGGTGTAGAGGAATAAATTTTCACATGTTTTTCAATCGTGAAAATGACAGGGCGGATGCGCCTATATATAGCAAAAGGCGTAATAAATGTGCCACCAAATTTTTCAAAGGGCACACCAAAAAGTATGTCGACATGAAAATATTTGTGCCCTTTGGTGTAGTTATGCGTTTGTTAGCAAGAAATTATCTGATGCCTTCGGCGTAAATTCGGGATTTGGATCACAACATGAGATTTTGAGTGCTTTGGTGCACCGCTTAAGGGCGCAACATTTTTGCTGTTGACAGGCCGACGCATGTGCCTTGGTGCAAGCAAGAAAGGTGCATCATGGGGAGGTGCAACAATTGTTGTGTTAACACTCCAAAGGGTGCGCCAAAGGAATAGAAGGTCGCAAATAATGTTTGTGTTGCATGAACAAAATCTGCGCCCAGCCAAAAAGGACCAAAATGACTAAGTCCAAAAACTAGATTTTCCAGAAAGGGATTTTATGCCCTTCCGAATGTTGAGGACCTTAACAAGGAGCCAAAACAAAACTTTGGTATGGTTACCTACAAAATTTCCCTTGTCAATTTTACAAGATAACAGAGTCTAGGGGATGATGCAGTGGTAGAGGAAACCAAGGTTCTGGGTCAAGTGGACAAGGGCCTCAACCACCCCCGCAAGTATTTTTTGAGATGTCTTTGCACCTACTGGACTACGAGGTATAGAGGATGCTACATCTAGCATGGGCACAAGTGTGAATTGCTATGACACATGAAGGGGATTAATACCCCGGTGAAAGGCAAGTCAATTTACAACAATGTTGCAGGGGCACGTGCATAGCTGGTATCGCAAGTATGATCCCTATTAGAAAGTCATGAATTACACTACTTTGAAGAATTCCTTCCTAGTAGAGCTCCATATCCTTGAGTTTGAGCAAAAAATCATCAAAGACCCAAGGAGATCCAACAAGGAATGGCAGAGAGTGTGCGAGAGTATGATGCACGGTTCAAAACTCTCTTATCAAAACTATCCTATGACATACACCCCTCTCATTACGCTAATGGTTTGATGGGGGATCAATAACACCATTTTTAGAAGGGCACTATCACACTAGACTTTCATATACCCGTGCAAGGCCTTGGAGGTTTCCTATGCGGCGAGGCTATTGGGATCCTTTGATACCAGTGTGAGCCCTTTCTAGAGGTGAAAATTACTGCAATGGCCAAACAACTGGAGAAGGTGTCCGCGAACTTAGTGCATGAGGTTCATAGTGGTCTTTGGTGTATAAATTATTAAGTGGAGGGGAATATAAAGGACATTTACCCCCGTAGAAGTAGTACACGCCATGACAACAGACTTTGAAATCTACCATGGGGATCATGATGTGAGTAGGTGTCCCTTACTAAAACACGTGATCCGCAAGAATGTGTTCTGCTATTGCAATATTTGTACCTCTATGAGCCATGATACCAAGGATTGTAGGATGATAGACCATATTCATGATGACATTGATCTTGGCGAGTGCTATACCAGCCTTGCAAGTAGTTCCAAGGATGATGATCACCGCTATAAAGGGCACATAAATGGAGGAGTGCATGAAAGAGGTTTTCGCATAGGATTTTGTGGTCGTGTTGGGTTTCAGATTTGCACTTAGAATGAAACCATATTCAAGGGACAAGAAATTCCCTCCTCTATAATGGGAGAGGTTCCCTTGTTGAAAGCAGGGGCAAAACCTATGTAAAAATATACAATCTTTCATTCAATGGTGGTTTCCCGATATCTTGAAATGTGTTTTATGCCTGAAAAGTTATCAATACATGAGGATAGAATACTTGAAGAGAGGAGGGAGGTAGAAGAAGACAACACTTTCAAGGAAAAGAGCTGGCAAAGAAAACCCTTATATGTATTGAGAAATTGAGATATAGAGTAGAACCATTCACGTTTATAACGAGCACAATTCGTAGACTCAAAGTTCTTGAGATTGTATAAACTAGAACACAAATTTTCTAAGCATGGAAGGATTAAATGATTCATAGATCAAAGCAAGAAGGAAAGAGAAAGCATAGGAAAAGGGGAAAAACATTTGTATTGATTTCTTCCAATTAGAAATTACAGTTCCAGAATCTCAAAATTCTAACTCGTACAATGGCTTTAAAAGCTCATGATATAGCTCATAAGAGACAATTACAACTTCCTCGAGCAAGCAAGAAACAATTACAACTTATTCCAATCATCCACACCCTTTCTAATTCTTGATTTGTAAAGAAATTTTAATGGCAGAAAAACAATTTTTTTAAATATACGATCGTTACTTTATTTTGCCAATTAAAAGGTGGGCCATTCAATTTTCTTTTACAACTTCAAATTTGGGCCACCCACGTGGGAGGAATTTATTGGAGTGGGTCGGAGGACGCCTTTTGCATTTTTTCCTTTGAATTTGTGCCCGACTTACACATGGAGAGATCCACCTAGGTTCTTTTATACTTAGCCGATTCAA
The DNA here is from genome assembly GCA_018340775.1 of Taxus wallichiana var. yunnanensis. Classification (NCBI taxonomy): domain Eukaryota; kingdom Viridiplantae; phylum Streptophyta; class Pinopsida; order Cupressales; family Taxaceae; genus Taxus; species Taxus wallichiana. Next base: position 505,977,715 of record CM031244.1, on the reverse strand, counting down.
TCCTATTTCCTACTTGACCTATGTTGACCCCTAGACACGTGGAGGGCTAGCGCTCATTTGAGTTTCCGTTTTGGAAATGCCTCCTAAAATTGTGATGAGCTGACACATGTCTCCTTCCACCGGTCTTGGAATTTTCAATGGCCAACTCTGTCTCTCCATTGAATTTAACCACGTGGCAAGATGGCACTACTTGGAGACTAACCCTTCAATTTCACTTCCAAAATTACACCGTTAAGGTACATGGAGACTTCTGCCAACCCACCCATACTTAGTTAATTTTAACGATCAACTCTTTCTCTTTTTAGACCTAGGACACATGGAGGACTAGCAAAAGTTTGAGAACTGCCCCCAGATTTGACTCTTAAAGCTATGCTTGTGAGGTACATGGCACCATCTACCGAACCTTCCATGCTTAGCCAATTTTATCGTGTTTTACCTTCATTTTGAACCTGGGACACGTGGAGAGCTTGCGCTTATTTGAGGACTGTCTTTTGGACCCGACCACGAGTTATGCTTTGGTTAGATGCATGGATGCTTCTCACTTGGTGTTTAAAACATGGCAAGACTGCATCCAATCATAGATATCCATGTACTACCCGTGGATGCTAGGGCAAAAATTAATGGGGAAGATACGTCTGTCATTCACGACTGCGGGAAGAAAATGATAAAAAGAAGGGAATAAACTTCACCATTACGCTTGACTTTCAAATTGTTCTCCATGAATGGGAAAACTACAAATAATGCCAGGCTTGACACAATCCAATACTCCAAGGTATAGACTCAAAATTTTGAAACTTGACTTCAAAAGGGGAAAATTTTAAGGGCGAAAAACAAATTGGCTCTTTTTGGGGAGGACTTGGCTCGAACAAAGACACAAGACAAGATCAAGAACTACTGATAACTTTGGGAAAGAGGACCAGTGCCTTATCCATTGGGTAAAGGATTCAAAAACAAAAAAATACAAGGCAACACACACAAGACGGAAAAATAAATAAAAAAACAAAAGGGAAGAACATAAATGAAACACAAAGGAACAACCCAAAACCAAAACACTTTGTACAAAATATACAGAAGGACCACCTAGTCACCTAGGACTTGAACAAATTCAGATACTACCCACTATAAGGAAGTGGGAGAGGAGAACCATCCATGTAATCTAGATAAAAAGAGTTCTCTCTAGCAAAATGTCTGATTCTAAAAGGACCAAGCCAAAGAGAATCAAACTTACCATGACTTCCTCGTGGCTCATGTCTTTTGTCCCAAAGTAGCACAATGTCTCCCACTTGAAAACTCTGGGTTTGGATTTCTTGTCAAACAAAGCCTTCACTTTCAACTGATGATTTTCTATCCTACCAACCACTTGCAATTTGTCCTCATCAAACTTCTGAAGGTACAAAATTCTATTTTCCAAAGAGCTACTGAAACTTGAATCTTTAATGGTTTTCATTAAATGCAAGGCTGGAAATTCCACCATGACTGGAAATTAAGCTTCCACACCATACACCACTTGGAAAGGAGACATTACAATTACTCTCTTGGGTGTAATTCTATTAGCCCAAAGTGCATCATATAGCTTCTTATGCCAATTCCTCTAAGAATCATTTACAAGCTTTCTAACTATGTTCACCAAGTTCTTGTTTGTTGATTCTACATCCATTCCCTTGGGGTAGTAATATGAATAATGAGCAAGTGAGATCCCATACCCATAACAGAATTCCATCATCTCAGCAGAAGAAAATTTGGAAGCATTTTCAGTCACAATTTTTTTGGGGTCCCAAACTTGATCAATATGTTCTCCTTAATGAAGTTGTAAAATACCTTAGAAGTAGTGCTCTTGACTGGGATGGATTTCACCCACTTGATGAAGTAATATGTGGCAGTTAACACATGGATATGTCCAACACTAGAAGATGGGTTAAGAGTTCCAATGAAATCCAATCCACACTAGTTGAAAGGGCTCATCAATCACTACTAGATTTAGTGGTAAAGTAGCGAACTTAGGTCTTCCAACAAACATTTGGCATGATTCACATTTACCAACCCATTTTGATGTATCTCTGAAAAAAGTGGGCTAGTAATAACCAACACAAATTATTTTATGAGCTGTTATATCAGAGGAGAAATGACCTCCACAAGCCTGGTCATGAAAATAAGAGAACAACTTCTTTTGTTGCTCTTTGTCTACACACTTCAAAAACTTTCCATCTATGCCTCATTTGAACAAAGCATTATCCCATAGCACATATTGTGAAAACCTCAGTTTGATGGCTCTCTTCTCTTTGGAACTCAAGTGAGATGGACAATCTCCATAGGTCAGAAAGTGAGAAATGTTAGCATACCATACATTTGTCGAGTTGAGGAACAAAACAACAGGGACATCAAATCCATCTTTGACAACTCCTTGGTAGCTCCTTTAGCAATGAGTTCACATAGGCCCTTACCCCAACCAACTTTGTTGGCCTGATGTCAAGATCATACTCTTGCACCTTTGCTACCCAATTACCTCTCTTGGTTCCAAATTCTTGCTGAGTAAGAATGGATTTGATTGTTGTATCAGGCACCAACACCATAGAATGAGAATTAAGGATGTAAAACCTAAACTACTTGACAACTTTGACAACTGCAAAATCATGTTTCTCCATCATGGTGTACTTCAGCTCATGAGTTTTCAAGACATAACTCATGAATGTAATTGGGATCTCATGATCTTCAACATTCTTCTGGGCTAACACAACAACTAGGGTATTTTTAGTGGCATAACAATAGATAATGAAATATTTTCTAAAGTCAGGGCACACCAAGATTGGAGTCTTTGCAATAGCTTTTTTAATGTCCTCAAATGATTTCTTTCCTTCAAAGGACCAACCAAAATTTAACTTCCCTTGCATCATGCGAGCAATGCTCATAGTAAGTTCTACAAAATCGGGGATGAATCTCCTTAGGAAATTGATCTTACCAAAGAAATAATGGATACCTTTCTTACTTGATGGAAGATGAATTTGTTGGATGGTCTCGAACTCTCTCGATCAATCTTGATCTTTTCCTTTGAAACAATGTGTCCCAACAACTTTCCTTCTATGACACAAAACATAGACTTCTTATGGTTTAAATAAATTCCATGCTCTCTACACTTCTGTAATATTGTTTCAAGATGTTGGAAGTGATATGTTCTTGCCTTATAAAACACTGTCAAGTCATCCAAATACACAATAATGCATTTCCCTTTCAAATTTCCAAAATCCAAGTCCATGGCCCTCTAGAAAGTAGCACCAACATTGATGAAACCAAATGGCATCCTCTTGTATGTAAAGGTACCCCAAAGAGTAGTAAAGGTATTCTTATGTTGATCTGCAGTATTCACCTCTACTTGATTGTACCTCAAGAATCCATCTAACACAGATAGCATATCTGAGCCTATGAAAAATTGCAATACTTGGTCCATCATGGGGAGAGGATATTTTTCCTTCAAAGAACCTTGATTTACATTTCTAAAGTCCACACAGATACAGATCTCACAATTCTTCTTCTTGATAGGCACTATATTAACAATCCACATTGAATGGTGGATGGGGAAGATGATCCTAGCCTTCAGAAGCTTTTGTATTTCTTGGAAAATTGTATCATCTATCTTTGATTCCGAGCTCCAAAAAAGAAAGAAAATGCTGGTCATCATTAAAAACTTGCCAATTATTTACATTGTCAGGCACACTAGGTCTATGGATCAAATAAATGGTGAATTTCTCTTGAGGGAAATCAGGGTGAGGAATCAACAAGGACCCCGAAATAGCTAGAGAGTTAGCCCTAGTGTTCCTTTCCCTTGGCACAACTTCAATGGAAAAATCATCAAGGAATTCAATGGAATCCCAGACTAGATTCCTATAGTGTTTCAACCTTATGTTCTTTACCTGATAAAGGTCATTAAATTGTTTTACAATTAGCTCGGCATCTCCATGAGCAAGAAGGTTCTTCACTCCCATTTCCTTCACCATGCTCAACCCAAGAATAAGGGCCTCATACTCGACAATATTGTTGGTATTTTCAAACTAAAATTTGAAGGAGAAAGAATGAACCTTACCCCGAGGAGAAATGAGCACTACACCGATCCATAACCGGATGAGGAGCAACTTCCATCAAACTCCAAAGTCCGCACACCATTAGAATCAAGAAACACTTCCTTTGGCAGTCTTGTCTCCTCTTGTGACATGATCATGTAGTTCCCATGCCCAATGTCTTCATACAATATTTGTGCTTTAGGATCATCTGTCTTTTACACAATATACTCTACTTGTTTCTCAGGAAGCAGCTTCTTCATCTTCCCATTGACATGGATCAAGGCATGTGACCAATCCATTTGGATCTCACCTCCAATATCTTTGCAAAAGTTCCTACTTAGCAACATGCCATAAGAAGGAGGGATATCAACAACCAAGATGGTAACCAAGACCTTCTTCTCTGGTAAAGCAACAAAAGCTACTTGTGCATCCTTGATTCTCCCAACCAAAGGAAATTCTCTACTTTCCATGGAATAACAAGAACCATAAGTGCGGGTTAGGTTTGTACCCAAGACATGAGCCACTTTTACAGGAATTACATTATCAGATGCACCAGAATCAATGACACAATTGCTAAGCTTGTGGCTAGCTATGAGGAGAGTCACATAGAAGGGTTTGATCTTCTCATTGGGTGAAGTGACTGTAGCCACAAGGATGGGTTGAGGCAGAGAAGGAGTGGGAAAAAGGTCTTTAGAAGAATGGGCTGGGGTTTTAGATTTAGAATTTACAAAGTTAACCATTTTGGCAAAGGCTTTAGGATGGGTTTGATATAAATTTGCCCCAGAAATCTAAATCTTGGTCTTTTTAAGATGGTCTATAATGTCAAAAGATCCAGATGTGGATGGGGAATCACTACTAGGAGTAGCAGGAGATTTTGATCTATCAAATTTTTTATTTGTTGGACAAGAATTCTAAGAAACAGAAGTAGAGGAAAAAGGACTAGCAGAGCTTACCTTCGGTGGAAGTAGTAGGAATAGGAGCTCCTTTTCTTGCAATCACCAGGATGGTGATGGGGTACTCCTTGGATCTTTTTATAGGCTGCACCACTTTTTCCTTTTTGTTGGTCTGATCCCAAGTCATAATAGCATATGACTCACTTTTCATCTCGGCCACTACATCATCATAGTCATCTTCATCATCTACACCTTCATTAGAGAGGAAATGAAAGCAAGAACCACCAGGCTCCTCCATTTCTTCATCAGCTTCCTCTTCTTGTTCATCATAGATCCCATTTTCTTCCTCATCATCAGGCTCAAGAACTTCACAAGTAGCATTGACAAGCACCTTGAGGGGTGGACCTTCAATGGCCAACCTGGTTTGAGAAGAAGGAAAGTAGTTCCTAGGATGAAAGTTCTTTCTTAGAACATCTTGATATGGAGCATACTTGAGCCAATTGGTTCTTGATGGAAATGAGGTCATTAGCTAGCTTTTGCACCAACTGGTCCGTATTACCTCCGGAGAAGGGGAAGAAGATAAGATTTGGATTTGAAAGACTCCTTTTCAGCTTGCCGACATGATCAAGTCATCTTCCACACTTTGACAACCAATCTCTTATCGCATCTAAAGTTGTAAGATTTTCTCTCATTGGGGCATAACTTACTTCCAGGAATTGAGTATTCAATAAGAACACTTCAATCTGATCAATAGGTCTAGTATCTAGTGGAATCTTGTTAATCAACTTGTTTAACTTGGCCACAAATCCTCTCGTAGGATCATGTGGCTCCTTCTTTATTTCAGAAATATGAGCTAGCAAAGCATGCACATCCTCATAAGGTTTGAAACATTGCTCAAATTCAGTCATCATAGTATTCCAATTGATGATATTCCCAACAGAAGATGGTAAAACCAATCTGCAACATTTTCTTGCAAGGTTTCCATAAACAATTTAATAACAGAGACATCCTCATGTTCAACTCCAAGGACCCCACATGCAAAAATGAAGGCTGCAATGTGTTCATTAGGGTGTACTTTTCCATCACCTCTAAATTTGGGAAAATTCTTCTTGTTACCCCTAGGTAACTCATGCAATGGTTGAGGAAGAGATAGAGGCCCAACTCTTTGTCCCCAAGGCCGAGGTGCTACCATCCTTGGAAAGATTGTTTGAAGTGGAACCGAGACACCAAAAAATGAGGGCACACAAATTAGGGCTAAGTTTCTTGAGGAATGCTACTACCAAAATTTTTGTCTTTAACAAGAGGTGTGCTTGTGGAATGAGATCTTATATTTCTTCTTGTTGGAGGAAGTTGAAAACCTTTTTGATCCAAGAGTTGAAATTGGGGATCTTTAATTCCAAGAGCCCTTCTACCATGAGTATATATTAGAGTTTCCAGATCAAATAAATGATCAAATTATTTGTTCTTTTAAGAAAGGAAATTTGTTAAACAAATTCCCAGTGAGAGTCACCAAAAACTGTTGGGTTTCATATTTGCACTTTGAATGAAACCACAGTCATGGGACAAGCAAGTCCCTCTTCTTTAATAGGAGAGGTTCCCTTATTGAAAGTAGGGGAAAAACCTATGTACAAATATACAATCTTTCATTCAATGGTGGTTTCTCGATATCTTGAAATGTGTTTTATTCCTAGAAATTTATCAATACATGAGGATAGAAGACTTGAAGAGAGGAGGGAGGTAGAAGAAGACAATACTTTTAGGGAAAATAGATGGTAGAGAAAACCCTTATATGTATTGAGAAAATGAGATATAAAGTAGAACCATTCATGTTTATAACGGGCACAATCCATAGACTCAAATTTCTTGAGATTGTATAAGCTAGAACACAAAGTTTCTAAGCATGCAAGGATTAAATGATTCACGAGAAAGAGCAAGAAGGAAAGATAAAGCAAAGGAAAAAGGGAAAGACATTTGCATTGATTTCTTCCAATTAGAAATTACAGCCCATAATATCAAAATTCCAACTGTCTGATGGCTTTGAAATCTCATGATATAGCTAGCAAGAGATGGTTATAACTTCCTCGAGTAAGAAAGAAATAGCTACAACTTATTCCAATCATCCATGCCCTTTCGAATTCTTGAATCACAAAGAAATGTCAATGGCAAAAAAACCAATTTTTAAATATAAGGCCGTTACATTATTTTTCCAGTTAAAACATGGGCCATTCATTTGCTTTTACAAATTCAAATTTGGGCCACCAACATGGGAGGAATTGATTGGAGTGGGCCTACGAGATGCCTTTTGAATTTTTTTCCCTTTGAAGTTGCACTTGGCTAACATGTGGAGAGGTTTTTGCTTCCTTTATACTTATACGATTCAGCCTATTTCTTGCTTGACCTATGTTGACACCTAGACACATGGAGGGCTGACACTAATTTAATTTTCCATTTTGGAAACACCTCCTGAAATTGTGTTGAACCGAGGTGTGTCTCCTTCCACCGGTCTTGGACTTTTCAACGGCCAACTCTATCTCCCCATTTACTTTAACCACGTGGCGAGCTGGTGCTACTTGGAGACTGACCCTTTGATTTCACTTCCAAAATTGCATCATTAAGGCACATGGAGACTTCTACCAACCCACCCATACTTAGTCAATTTTAACGATCGAATCTTTCTCTTTTTAGACCTAGGACACATGGAGGACTAACGCAAGTTTGAGAACTACCCCATCTTTGACTCTTGAAGCTGAACCCAGATGAGGCACGATGCTCTATCTGTTGAACCTTCCATTCTAAGCCAATTTTAGGTTGTTTTACCTTCATTTTGAACTTAGGACACGTGGAGAGGTTTGTGCTTATTTGAGGAATGTTCCTTGGACCCTGCCCGTAGAGTTGCACCATTTGTATGTGTGGAGGCTTCCATTGGCATTTGAAACATGGCCAAACCGCATCCAATCAAAGATATCTATGTACTACCCATGGATGCTTGGGGAAAAAATTAATGGGGAAGATACGCCTATCATTCTTGAATGCGAGAAGAAAATAATAAAAAGAAGGGAAGAAACTTCACCATTATGCTCGAATTTCAAATTGTTCTCCATGAATAGGAAAACTACAAACAATGTCAGGCTCGACATGATCCAATACTCCAAGGTACTGAGACTCAAAATTTTCAAAAATGGACTTCAAAAGGGGGAAATTTTGAGGGTGACAATAGGTCACACTAACCATGATGGAGGAAGAAGTGAGTTCCATTATGAAATATATTATAATTACGGATCAATGGAGCATTATAAACGTGAGTGTCTTGACTGTTGTAATTCTCATGGTGTAGAAAAAAACATAAGTACGAGGAGTTTCCTGAGCTTTTTGAACACATGAGCCAACAACACCGACAGGATAAAGGCACTAGGATGGTAAGTATAAATAATGTCAACCCACAGTGGATGCCAAGAGTGGTGCGTGAGTCAAAATTAGAACCTATACTAGTGGCAACGCAAGAAAAGGCTACATGCATAAGGAGATGCTAAGGAAGAAACTGGTTGTTAAGGAAGAAGTGGTACATGGGAAGTATCCAGACCACGCTCATCATAAAAATTATTCCAAGAGACTATGGATGTGATTCGGGGATTACAAGGAGAGATCCAATGTCTAAAGGAGTAGTGAAGGAAGTTGGAGCAAAGGAATAATGCTGAGGCTCCATAGAAGGATCTAGATGAGATCGGGGAAGTGTGAAATTTTTTGAAGAAGGGGAATATCATTGCCTTGCTAGGAGAATGGTTACAAGAGAATGTACCATGTGTTAGGAGAGTGCGTGAGAGGTAGGTCCCGCATGCCAACCTTCCTCCTCATAGCCTTGACTATGATAAAGAGATCACATTGAATTTTTTTATTGATGGGTGGATTCTGAGAAATATCCTCATTGATACAGGGGCGGAGGTCAATGTTCTCACCTTGGATGCATGACATCAAATGGTAAGTCCTACATTAAAACCATATTCGAATGTGTTGTATATGGAAAACAAGACAAAGGAAATGCCCATTGGAGTCTTGAAAGACACAATTATCACTATTCAAGGGGCCAAGTTCACTGCAGACTTTGAATTCTTGGCACTTTCCGAGGTGGATAATTTTCCAAAATTGCTTGGGCACCCTTGGTGTTATAAAAACAATGTCGACCTATGATTTAACAATGGGTATATCAGTTTTGAGAAAAAGGTAGAAAGGGTGATTATCCCTTTAACGATGGGAATTCAACACTCTATAGTGAGCCCTTAGGAGAGAAGTCCTCAACGAGAATCTATGTGTGTTCCATCGGAGACCTGAAATAATTAATCACACAAAAGGAGTTATGTAATTTGAATATGCTCAGTCGATAAGTGATACAACTAGCATAACATGTGACAATTGGGTGCGTGAGACTTATGATATAATTGGGTGATAATTGAGAGGATCTCAGAATAAGGGTGATGAAGGCACGCTCGGTTAAGCACACAGGAAGGAAGAAGCTACCAAGTTACTCTGGAGGAGCAAGCCATGATGATTTATTATGAGAAATGGAAGCTCAATAGAAAAATAAGGATGAAAGGAGAAGTATTCTCACTTATAACTTGCTCAGGACTATAGTGCATTGGTGGGAAACACATCGTGAGAGTCTCCTAGAGTGGCATGAGGTAAGATTCACATTTTCTGTAAGGTTATGCAGAAGCATCGTGCCCACTATTATCCAAGACTACCATGGAAAAGAACCCACCTCTTCGATATCCAAGCATGTGAGAAGGTCTAGATGGAGGGCACAAAAGCTTTACCACCTTCATTATGGGTGCACAAGTTATATTCCACCTAGCAGGGTTGTGCGTGTGCATGGTATATTCACTCAACAGGGAATTGACAGGAGTTAACAATTGATCTCATTCAGGATTTTGAGTATCGAAGTACCAAGCCATCAGTGGATAAGGTGTTACAAGTTGTCAAGTGCCTTACAATGGGAGATAATGCCATGGAAAAAGATAGGTTACTAGAATTGTTGGGTGAACCTAGTTTGGAGATGTGTTTCAATGAAGAAGAATTAGAAGAGATACAACTTAAGTGTGCATGTATTGAAAAGGAAAAAATGAAAGATGGTCTATGTAGTAAATGGTGAAGAAATGGAAATTATGTATGATAATCATTATGAGCGTATGCGTGAAGTCATAGATAGTGCTGATGAGAACGTGCCTATTATGAGCCCTTGAAAATAAAGAAGGTTAACATTGGGACAAAGACAAAACCTAAGGAAGTTATCATTGGGGATTATTGGTCAGAGAAAGAGGTTTCAAAAATCATTGATCTATTACATGAGTTTCAGGATCTATTCCGTGTGGGTACCATGAGCTCAAAGGCATTCACCATTCCTTAGGGGAGATGAGGATCAATTTGAAGGAAGGTGTGCACCCAATTTAGAAGAGGCCCTATCGGATGAATCCAAACTTACACGTAAGATTCAAGGAGGAGATAGACAAGATGATAGCATCTGGTATCATTAAGGCTGTAGAAGAATCGAATGGGTAAGCCCAATGGTTATAAGCATTAAGAAGGATGAGAGGATAAGTATCTATGTTGATTATAGGGACTTGAACATAGTATGTACCATTGACCCTTTTCCAACCCCCTTCACCAAGAAATTCTTAAAGGAGTAGGTGGGCGAGAGGTCTATTCCTTCACGGATGAAATCTATGGGTATCGCTTGAAGTCGGGATTGCAAAAGAAAGACATCTTTCACCACTAAGTGGGGAATTTTTGCATACATGGTTATGCCTTTTATATTGAAGAATGTGTCTGCATTGTGTTCTCGCGCATCTTGGTACAAGCATTTCAGAATTCATCCATAAGTTTCTTAAAGTCTACCTTGATGACTAAATGGTGTATGGGCTAGTGAAAGACCATTGTGAAAATTTAAGAATGATGTTTGAGAGATGTCGGCGGTTGAGGATATCCCTCACCATTAAGAAATCTATCTTTTCTACTTTGTTGGGAACTCTGTTAGGACATATTATATGTAAGGTGTTGGTGCCCATTTTGATCCTCTGTTATTTTCCCATCTTTCCCCTTTGTTCTACATGCTCAAAAAATGTTTTTCTTCAAACTTGGTGGTCTGTAAACTTTGTCCTCCAGTTGAGTTCTTTCAAAGGCTCACAAACTTATTATTTTCCCCCATTTTAAATACCCCAATGATGATACACACATGTCTCCTTGCAAGGTGTTCGGAATCCTTTTTGGAAAGGCTCACCAGTCCACCTTGTATACGCTTGTATCCCGCATGCCCCTTAGGCTTTTTTTCCTCCGCATGCTTTGTTTTTCCCTTTTCCCCCTTTCTTCTTGCATTTTGTCTTTAGTGATGGAACACCACCCTTGCCTGGGTGGGCGGCTCCCATGATCCCCATCCCACCTCGATAGGGGGCGTCCCCTAACCTTATTGCATTTTGTCCTACACAACCGGGGCGGTTTTGTTCACATTTTCCAGATTCCTCCGATGATCATGTCAAACGTAAATCTTCAAATTTACACGCTTTCTTCAACCACTTTGGCTTGCATTAATGTTTTCTACTCCCTGAATAGTGTTTTTCCTTTGTTTATAGTAAAAGAGATCAAATGGGAGTTACCCTCTGGTAAATGCATTGGTTATAAATAGCCAACTTGTTTTCAAGCAAATGGCCCCTCATCCTCTCAATTCTCTTGTTCATTTTTTCAATTCCTTGCTTAGAATTCTGTTAGTTTCATGTTTTGCTTCCATTATTGGCATTTTAGAGGTCATATCATCTTCTTGTTTCAAGTCTCTGTTTCATTCTATTTTGCATGCTCCATATAGTTTTAACATAGAATAGCTTCATTTCTAGACTAGAATCCATTAAAGTTGTAGGTTTTGTTTTGTCACAAGGATAGTTTCTGAAGCTCTCGGTACACTTGTGTTGTATTCCCACAATAAATCCCACTAGGAATTACATAGTCAAGCTCTGTTCACTTGCGCTATCCCTCTCCTACTCGCATTGTATTCGGTCTATATCCAAAGCTGCCATTGTTCGATTGCTATCTTCTGTTGATACTATCATATACACACTTTCTAGATTCACGAGAACACGAAGGAATGAGGAGATCACACTGAGGGGATGAAATCACACACAACTAGATTTACCACTGTTCTGTAAATGCCAAGTTTGAGCTATCAAAGTTCTAATTACAAACATATCAAATAGAGTAGTGAATTATTTCATTTCAGTTAAAAGTTTCACTCTCGATATCACCAGGGAAGCTGTGGGGATTGATAGTTTCTAAGAAACTGTGATTCATTCCTCACTTCTAAGGTAGGATCGAGAGCCTTTCAAATTAATATGTTTAGTTGCTTAGATATTTAGGATAAAATCACAATTGCACAGAAAATAGCCATACCAAGCTACTTTGTTTGTTTTCATTCTTGTTTCTAGATTAATTGTCCATTTTATAAATATACTAGAGTAGCTGCTCTTTAATTTCATTGAAATACGTCATTGAAAAATACAAAAATAGTAGGATGCTTGCATAGTGTAAATACCTCTTTTTGTAATCAATTTATTAAATGTTAGTTAAAAGTTGAATCATTTTGTATGACAATCACAGGACCTAGAGAGCCTAGAGAATATATATTTGAACCCATAATACCTCAACCAAATTTACCCATGACATTAGCTGATATAGATCAGGACCTTAGGATACAGGTCTTTCGAGCAACAACAAACCTACAAGCAATTAGTGAACAATTGAGAGGATTAAACATTGAAGATGACAAAGCTTACAACTTTTGGTCAAATCATCCTAATTATAGATTGCCTTGATAAAACATCTGAATGACCGTACAAGGATTCAAATGAGAACAAGCATTTGGTTATGATCCTTTGGTTCCATAGCCTAACACAGAGACCTCCTCATTGACATAGACACTAGCTTACGTATCCAAGTTGCCAAAACACCTGTTAGGTATTCCGAGAAAATCATACAACTTCTAGTTCTAAATATAGAAGTTGAAAAGGCATACGATTACTGGATAATTGGGAGAAGGGATTGATTCTTCACATGACCATAACAGGTCCACAACAACCATGAACTCATGGTTGTGATCCCCAAGTCCCACAACCCAACGGGCCTACAAATCAGTCAAGTATTGACACCGGCTTGTGAACACTGGTGTTTAGATCTTCACCACTCCCACCAGATATTATAGCACAGTTTTCCGTATTAAACATAGAAGCCAATCAATCTAATATTTTTTGGGCTAGACCAGAAAACCACCCATAGTTAACTATAAATCCACTAAATCACCCATCACCATTTTATGACCTTGTCTGGAGATACATACAAAGCTCCCACAGGTCACTTCCCACGTATCCAACAACCAAGAAATAGGATCTCGGTAGAGCTCGACATCGATTGGAGCCTCCGAACAGCCATTATATCCGAATGAGCCATTACACCAATCCAGGTTAGGAGGGCCTTCTTTGCCTTAGATTCACAGATTCCATTATTGCGTATTGAGGATTTAAGATTACCCGATTAGCTTATCCATATCCATTCACCTTCAACATTCACCGGCTATCTCGACATGACCTCGGGAGGTCGGGTACGAGGAAAAGGTACTTGTAGATTCCCATACTCACATGTCACTTTTCCATCATACAAAATTGGTGAACCCGATGTGAAACAAACAAATCTTCCTCTTTTATTTTTCATTTCTTTCATCCACCTTCACTCTTTCCCATTATTCTAGCGGGTATTCATATACCCCCAATATGTCGGGATATGATGCATATGGCAGACCTCTCTCAGGTCTCAAAGCAAGCTATGGTCAAACAAATAGACAACCATCGCCCTCACTTTCTACATGGGCTGATAACTATTCGAGTAATTACTTGTCATCTCAAACTCCCCCTCACAGGACTAGCTCTAGTTCTTCATTCCAAATCGAGGAATTTGATCAGTTTACACAAACACAACAAATGAGATCCATCGGCTCTAACAATATGACGTTTACTGAGAATCCACTTCATCTCCTCGGTCTTGTTCGGACCACGATCGATAAGAGATAAATCAGTCAGACCCACTCCCCTTTTTGGATGAGGAGTACTTAGCACTGCTTTGCTAAAAGTGAACAACGCTTCCAAAATATGTATCCACCTATAGGGAACCTACAAATACAGTCTGATGCCCTATTCCAGAAAACACCCCCATAACTCCACCTATGGGAAATACCCTCGGTGAAGCTTGGTAGGGTAACGATCAATTCATAGCAGGGTATCATACCCCTTTACAACCTCAAGCTATACAACAAACACCCTTAAGGAAAGCACTACGTCTTCACCGATGGAGGTCATTTCAGCCTTAGTTGAGAAGGTTAGAGGGCTGAGCTTGCTCAAGCAAACCAAAATTCATATTTTGGGCAAGCAGAATCCCCAACCCTCTACATCACCCTAGTCAGGTCGACCTCCTTACAGGAATAGGCACGTTAGGCATGCCTCCTCAAAATCCTTATAGTTACCCACACAAAAACACCAACTAGGACCGTGTTTTCAAACACCACCCAGTTGAAAACATGACACCCCCTGGCTTGGCACCAAACAACCCGTACCACAACAATGCTCCTCCTTATTTAAACATTTATTCAAAATCACCACAAGGAGACATGTTCTCTTCTCCCGGATGTTTTCAACCACAGGGATTCCCTTATGTTCCTACAAATGCATATGCTATGCCATATCAACAACCCATTCCACCTCAACCCCCTCAGCAAGCCCCATCGATGGTTGAGGCCTACGCAGTAGGGACTTATTCGAATATTTAAAAGAACCCCTAGACTTCACCATACAAAGCGTTATGCTTCCAAGACCTCTTCCCGATTTTCCCAAATACAAAGGGGAAGGAGACCCAAACGCACACATTAAGGCTTATGCCACAACCATACGGGAGTTACTCCCTTGGGATGGGGTTGTCACTAAAATATTCCCTAAAACCTTAGAAGGTATTTCCCTTGATTGGTATTACAAAATACCTGAAGCCTCGATACACTCATTTAAACAACTCATGTCAGAATTCATCAAAGCTTTCGACATGAACAAATTGTTAAGAATGGGAATCAGGGAGTTCTTGCATATCAAACAAGAACATAATGAGTCCACTTGCTCATTTTATTCAAAGATGGCATATGGTTCTCTACTCATCAGCGAGTGCTCCAAATATGGATCAAATGGAGCTATGTGATTTATTCCTTAATTCACTCAATAGAGAGATAAAGGAAGAAGTCCAGAAGTTCCCACTAAGAACTTACGATGAAGTACTCGAGAGTGCTCTCCGAATCAACCAAGCAAGCAATAGATAGTGGTCGTAAGACATATGGGACAAATGGGAAATTAACCACTCCCAATCAAAACACCACGGCCTATCCTAATACCGGAACACTAATCAAGGACCTAAGATCCTTAACAAGAACCGCGGGTTACAACAGATGGAGTAACTGACCAAGTTAAAAGGGAAAATGTTGTAAACATTTCACCACCTATTAATAATCAACGAAATAACAACTTTACTCCAACAATCAACGCGGTGGATTTTAATCATCCACCATGGCAACAACAACAACAACAACAACAATGAAAATTCAAACACAAAGTCCAAATCAAAACCCAACTGGATATCAGAATCAAAACCAAAGGCAACAACCTCAAAATTTTAACTCTAACAACCAACAACCTTATCAAAATTTTGGGCCACAACAAGTTTTAAATCAACAACCTCAAAATTATAATCCCAATCTATATTGTGGCTTCCACAAGATTCAAGGCCACGATACTAGGACTTGTCGTGAATACAATAAATTCATGCAACATTTTTTCCAAGATCAAAAACAACTCTTTATAGATATGTTTTTAGCAAATTTTGTAGTACCCACGCCAAACACTTGTGCAGGGGCAGTTTCCCCTCAAAATGCATCCCTCAAAATCTTTAACGATCCACTCCCAAACCATTCTAATAATAGGTTAGATCCTAATGGAACAAACAAAGGTGTCATGACAGGAAACAATGATCATGAAGCTTCAACTTCATTAAATCCACCAGTCACCTCAATTAGGAACTCGACCCCAAACTAAGATAGTTGGTTTAGTAGAGTTAGACACCGAACTACCCATAGAAACCATAACAAGAACATGGGATTATTCATCCCAACCTACTCCAAGTTATCCATTGGAGCCAAACAATAGTCAACAAACATTGGTAAAACCCATAGGCGCCTATGACTTAATTAATGATTTGACTAAAACCTTCTCTCACATCTCCTTTTTGGATTTGTTAAAAACTCTCCCACCCACAGAGCTTCCCTCTTAGAAGCATTAGGCCTTGGCCATTTAATTAACATCACTCCTCCCCCGAAATGCAAGTAAACCATGGTGGATTTTGACATTTATCCTCCTGGGGCAGCCGGATAGGGATACTGAGTTTATATTCGATATAAGCAAAAAATGCCGACAGACGCTGAAATTACACGAAGAGGTGACCCAAATTTACATTTACAAGTTTGGGTCTACAATAATTATGTTAAACGTGCAATGGTTGATGATGGAGCAACAGTTAACATAGTCCCCTTCACTTTCCTTCAAAAGTTAGGATATGGAGAGACAAACTGTTCCACAACGTGAAATACGCTAAGAGGTTATGATAGCCTCAAAGCCACTTCGATTGGAACCATAGTTTTACTAGTCACTTTAGGACCCAAGACGGTCCTCACCGAGTTTTATATTATAGATCGGAAACCAATTATAATATGATCCTTGGTCGGCCATGGATACACCGCATGAAGGCAATCCCTTCCACGCTATTCCAAGAAATAAGATTTCTACACTTAGGGAAAATATTCATGGCACAAGGTGACCCAAAACCCTTTGATATACACCTAGCTGATTTGAAGAAAAGACCGGTATCCACTCCGAGTTTGAACTTCCAGCAAACCAGCTTGTCAAACCAACTAATTCACAACCAAAAGAAAAGTGATACCCACCACTGAGTTGGAAATTTCAAATCCAGCTGAGGACGTTCCAGTACTCAAAAGTGAGACCAATGCTATAAAAGTAGTATCACTAGGGACTACCACAAAAATTGTCGAGTTGCTGGAGAAAGACTTACCTATTCTCCTACCATTTGATTCCATGGGTATGGGACACACCCTGGAATCACTTCTCTTCCATCAGATGAAGTTTTTATGGTAGAGGTAACCAAAGCAAAAAAACAACTACGAAAAATATCCCAACATCCATTTTTCCAAGCGAGTATTGGACTCTCCACTTTGATGGAGCTAGATGTCACTTTGGAGTGGGGGGGGGTGATCTTTACTTCACCTGAGGGAAAGATCCTACCTTTCACCTTTAAATTAAACTTTGAATGTACAAACAATGGAGCTGAGTACAAAGCTCTCCTCCTTGGCCTCATCCTAGCTAAAAGAATGGGTGTCAATGACATTAGAGTGCTAGGAGACTCGCAACTAGTTGCAAACCAAGTCTCTGAGGTATATGAAACTAGGGCTGAACATTTACAACTATACAAAATAACCGTGTTAGATCTAAGCAAGGGATTCAACTTCATATCAATTGAAGCAATCCCACGAGAGCAAAACCTTCTCGCAGACTCAATAACAACCTCAACTTCCCATTTCACCCCAAACAATGAGTTGGAGGACACAAATTTCATGGTATCACTTCATACCAACCATTAGTGCGTAAAATACCAACAAACTCACTCCTAACTCATGGAGAAGCTGAGGATGATTTTTCTATCATGGATCACTTTGATGATGATAGAGTCACTCTCAAATATCTAAACACCTATGCGGAGCTACATCTTGCTCATCGTATAGTTGATCTTTCCCTAATACCACATTCCTCTTCCTATTTTGGAAATCCCATGGTAGAGTCTCCTCCATAGAAGGATCTCGATATCTATGAGGTAGAAAATGGAGAGAGCTTGGAATTACCTCCAGCCCCACCTAAATTTGAAGAAGGTAATGCTTCTTTAATAGAAGAAACCATTGACATAAACATTGGAATGGAGGAAGAACCAAGAATTTTGAAGTTGGGATCCTCGTTAACTCCGAGGAGATAGAAATACATACCCAAATCCTCAAAGAACATCAAAAATATTTTGCATTTAATTATAAAGAAATGATGGGCATTGCACCACAAGTCACGGTACATAATCTTGTCACTAAACCAGATGCGAAGCCAATCAAATAAAAGTCAAGACCAATGAAGCCAAAAGTGGCTCTCATGGTAAAAGAGGAAGTAATAAAACTTCTCCAAGTGGGATTCATCAAACCCATTGACTATTCACAATGGGTATCTAATATCATCCCTGTTCTAAAAAAGAATGGGAAGATACGCATTTGCATAGATTTTCGGATATTAACAAAGCTTGTCCCAAGGATGACTTCCCATTACCATCCATTGACGTTATCGTTGATGCAACAACTAGATTTGAACTACTATCCCTCATGGATGGGTTCTCAGGGTACAATCAGATTAAAATATCTGAACAAGATCAAGCCAAAACCACATTCATAACTCCCTGGGGAACATATTGCTACGTTGTCATGCCATTTGGTCTTAAGAACACCGCTACATATCAACGGAAATGACTTATATATTCCATGATCTTATCCATAAAATTGTGGAATCCTATGTGGATGACTTGTTGGCCAAAGCCAAGAAATGTTGTGATCATCCGAAAGTGCTCCGTATCATCCTCTCACGACTAATCGAATATGGTGTCACATTAAACCCAGAGAAGTGTGTGTTTGGTGTGACCGAGAGGCAAACCTTCTGGCTACATTATATCTTCACGAGGGATTGATGTTGATCCAGCCAAAATACGGGTTGTTCTTGAAATGATCCCACCATCGGATGAGTCTGGAATCAGGTCATTTCTTGGGAAACTCGTGCAATCCAAAGGTTCATCCCAGACTTTAAGTTTTTCCATTCATCCAATCAACAATCTACTCAAGAAAGATTATAGCGTCGATTGGACTAAAGAATGCAACGAGGCCTTCGAAGCAGTTAAACACTTCTTGTTGTCTCCACCCACACTAATGCCTCCCAAACCAGACCACCCTTTGATCCTATATTCACGAGCCACTCATGTCTCACTAGCCTACATGCTGGCTCAAGAAGACAATGATAAACGAGAATGCGCGGTCTATTTCATTAGCCAAACATTGCTTGATTATGAAACACGTTACACACAGGCAGAGAGAGAATGCCTTGCCATAATTTTTGCAACAAAATGTTTGAGACATTACATGTTAAACCAGGAAACAAGGGTCATTGTAAAGATAGACCATTTACAAACATTTCTCACACAAGGATCTTTATCTAAAAAGGTTGGCCATTTCATAACCTTAATGGGAGAATTTGAGTTAACGTTCATGAACCAGAAATCCGTTAAGGGACAAATCATTGCAGACTGGTTAGCTGACAATCCACTAGATGGAGGCGAGCTGGTAAATCTAGACTTTCCCGATGAGTGTGTATACTTCATCGAAACCAGGCCCCCCATTTCTACATGCCCTGGTATACTGATATCATCAATTTTATCATGGACCATACATACCCGGAAGGTGCCACATCACAACAAAGAAGGTGGTTACACATTATTACCACTAAGTATGTTGTTTTAGACCAAGTACTCTATCGTAAAGCCTTCGACGGCATGCTTCTAAGATGCGTCGACATAGAAGAATCCAAGAAGATTCTTCATGAATCCCATAGTGGGATATGTGGAGGCCACTTCGGTGGTCACGCCACCACTCACAAAATACATCGGATGGGCTATTTTTGGCCCACTCTCGAGCATGACGTAGTGGAATTTGTGCGTAAGTGCCACAAATGCCAAGAATTCTCTCACAAGATTCACATGCCAGCACAATCCCTATAACCAATAGTGACCCCATGGCCCTTCTCCACGTGGGGGCTGGACTTGATAGGGAAATTCTCTCCCTCATCAACCGATGGTCATAATTTTATAATTACAGCCACGAAATACTTTACCAAATGGGTGGAGGCCATGCCTCTCACCACAGTACCAGGTTCGGTAATTGCCAAATTCATTCTGAACCAAATTATCTGTAGGTATGGCATCCCACAAGTCATTATCTCAGATAATGGCACGTCCTTTAAAAATGATGAAGTCCATGAGTTATGTAGCAAATTCAAGATAAACCATCATACGGCCTCTCTTTACTACCCTCAAGCCAATGGGCAGGCCGAAGCAAAAACAAAAAATGTTGAAAGCTATTCTCCTCAAAATAGTCAAGGAGAACAAATGAGATTGGCATTTAAAACTATATCCGGCCTTGTGGGCCCATCAAACCTCAATAAGAACACCAACAGGAGTAACTCCTTTCTCTGGTATTCGGAGTAGAAGCAGTTCTCCCACTTGAGGTTGAAATACCCAGTCTCCGCATCTCATTACAAGGGATTCTGATGAAGAAGCTTATAGGGAGGCACGCCTCTCTCAACTAGAAAGCCTTGATGAGGCCAAGTTAAATGCCGAAACAACAACATAGAGCCTATGCTGACCGGATGTGCCAGTAAGTACAACAAAAAAAGTCTATGAGTGAGAAATATATGAAGGAGATCTAGTTCTAAGACTAGACAACCGGATCGATAAGAAAACCGGTGAAGGAAGAAAGTTTCGGCCCAAATGGTTGGGCCCATACCGAGTCATGAAGGACTACGGAAATGGTGCGTATCTTTTGTGCACACTAGAAGGTGAGGAATTCGGTGAAACTATTAATTCCTTGCATCTTAAGTGGTTTTACGCATAAAACATCAAAGTCATTACTTGTACATTATAGCTACCTACATTGCATTAGTCTTTTAGCTACTTCATTCTATCCATTTCATACAAATGGTAGTCCAGGAGCTTACTCTTAAACAATCTGTTACAAATTTCTGAAAATATTGGCAAAAGCATTCACATCACATCTCTTCGAACATCATCAACTATTTTCAAATCTTCTCATCAAGTTTGATAGACAAGTATTGACAAAAACCATACCAAGGCCTGCATACTTGGCTTTGCTCTTTCTTTCTACTAGGTAAAGTTGTCCTTGCCTACGGTCTATTCTAGAAGCTTCTTGGTGTCACATCTATCCCTCTTAAATCTCTTTGAATGAAAGGATATCCCAAAGTCATAGATCAGAAATGTCAAAATCAAATGAAATCAAAAGCACCAAGCAAACAAAATATTTTATTTTACACACTTCTTTGCCCCATCAACCTTCGGTGATAAGCCCACATTTCTTACTAGTGGTGTGAGGTTGGGAAAGGAAAGAAGTGCCCTTACTCACCTATATCCTACCTTTGGTGATGAACCCATGCTTCTTACTAGTGGCATGAGGCAGGGTGTGGGGGGTCCAGTCACACAAATTAACAAATCTTGGTATGCTAAAAACACAAATTCACCTCTATTAAGAGAAAGCAAATATCCAAATATCCAAATTCCAAAGAGATCAAATCCTCAAAACCAGATTTTGTCAACTAGGTTGCCATTCATGAATCTAAGTCTAGATAAACTAGAAAGTAAGTGGCTTTCTAAGCGTGGTAGTAGTTCTGAGTAGGGTGGGTGTGTAGGTCCAAATTTGGTTCTTGTTACTGGTTTGTCTGTCTCTCATCATTCCATTCAATCAAGCTCATACAACTTGTGCCCTTCCTAATTCTTGGTGTTGAGCCCTCACGTCTTACTAGTTGCGTGGATTTGGGATTGGGGCAAGTTCATCTCTTTATCACTATACATTCATCACATTTTTTCCAACATAAGAAGAAATTACAAACATCACCCAAAGAGTTCAAAAGTTCAATACTACCATATGTTAGTATCATCTCATATCAACATTACAAAAAACATACAAAGTAAAACATTCTGTTTACTATCATTTGTTATCCATTGCATACATTCTAAAAACATGAAAAATAAATATTCTAAAAACATCTAAGTACACATGTGGAAATGAGTCACAAAATTCTAGGCACCAAGAGTCTAGATCCAAAAAGATATATATATATATAATCAAGTTTCATATACAATGCCATCATGCACTAGGCATGGTCAAAATGCTCAATGAGCCCAAAAAATACAAAAGCACTCATACAGATATCTAACAAAATACTACAAAAGTGGCCTCTCAATCCCTATGGGATCCCTCAGAGGGTGCATGGCCACGCCTAGGACTCGGCTACGCCGGCACTCCGAATGCACTGAGGGCTCACGGTCACACCCTAGTAGCTGCCGTCTCGCTATGAGAATGGCTCCTCCTCATCAAGCACTCAGCCATCTTGTATCCAACTACCTTGATGTGGAGAGAAGTCATGATCTTCACCACATGCGCGAGATAGAGGAAAAACATCGTGTGCCTACTACTACAGTTGCTTGAGGGCTCCCCCACATCCACATAAAGCTCAACATGAGTCTTCTCTCGAGGGGAGAAGCAAGGTATCAGTGCATACTCGGTGAATCAAGTCTCACCACTCATCAACAGTCACTTTGAAAAAAAAAGAGAAAACAAGTTGGAAAACAATCAACGATAGAACCAAGAGTAAACAAAACAAAAAGAAATAACAAACTAAGATGAGTCTAACTAAAACAAATGTCAGGAAAAGAGTGACAACTCACTAGGATCGCTAGGCCTCCAAGAAGGATCTCTAGGATCCACACTTCCCATCGCCACGCCACCACCGACTGGTGCCCCTCTCCCACATCTGGGGCAATGTGATGGCCTGCAAATAGACTCACCATCTCCACCTGGTCCCGAGAGAGTAACTCCTCTAAACCGAGTCACCACTCTCTCACTCTCCGCCCTCCGCCTCTCTCGGCCTACAGGATCTCCTGGGTATCATGCCACTCAGGATCACTATCATCCCCCACCACCCATCTCACTGATCTCCATCTCCTCTGTCTCCTCCTCGGTCTCTCCCCCAGTGAACTCCTCAGACTCGAGTCCACATCAATGGGCTCATCACTGCTATGAGTGGGACCGAAACAATCCAAAGTAAGGGTGCCTGAGGAGCACCGGCTCTCCCTCGCACGTGTACCACCCTCCTAGCCACAATAGGAGTACCAGGAGTAACAATAGTCCAACCCCGGCCTCTAGGACCTCCCCGAGCCTCGTGGATAGACCTATACACTGGCATCACCGAGGGAGCATGTCACTATAGGGGAGGCCAAACTACTATGGAACTCTATCAAAGGGGTGTATCTCCAACTTCCCCACCCTATCTATCAACTGGCTGGTGGTCTGGACAGTAATCAAAGTGATGGTCTCCTCTCCCCATACCCCTACCATGGCCTGATAAGGAGTGGCCTCCATGTCTGCAGTAGTCAGGGAAGCCACTGGCTGGTGGGGTGCTCTAAGAACTATCATCCCCATCCACCTCACTACTCTGATGGCCCCGGGATCCTCCACCTCTACACCTCTCCCATATGGGGTGATATGCTCATACACCCAACTCATGACAAGAGTCGGTGGCTGGCTCAGTGACTACCCCTATAAATGGACTACCCTGTATAAGTCATGGTAGGTAGTCCCGAGGATATCTGCTCCCCAAGCATAGACACGTCCATGGCCCTCAATCTGTGTAATAATGGGGGCCCAACAATATAAGAGGGTATCCCCTCCCTTGTCCCCAATCATTGGATGCAAGGATGCCCATGATGGCCTTGCAAAGAAGCAAGGGAATGTCTGACTCAATAATAGAGTGGATCCTCACGCCCTTCTTCGATCCCATCGATACAACCACATCTCCCATATAGGTGGCCCACTGAACCACCTGATCTAGATACTGTTGTCTTAAGAGACAAACCACCCCCAAGGATCGAACCCCCAAGATATATGTAAACATCCTCCAGGGTGATGGACCACTCACCCCTAACTCCTGGCAATCGGAAGGTGTTCCGATCCACATCCCAATATGAGAACAAGTCACACAATATGTGACTGGTAGGTGCAACATGAGGAACTTGTGCAATCCTCCATATACCAGCCCTCTGGAGAGTATCCCGCTCTACCTGGGAGAGTGCCTCTAACACTACCGAGAGCCAATCACACTCCCTCTCCCGGCTCCATCTAATGTACTCCTCCTTCTTCTATACACCCAAAAACACAAAAAAGAAGTGAGTTAGTACTGAAATCCAGTTAAAAAACTAGTAAAAACACGTAAAAATTCTATACATGCAAAAACAAGTTAAACTCTGTATTATTTTTGTCCTCTCATGGACCGCCACCTGTGCAGAGCGGCGGTTCCATAACCGCCACCTTCTAAGGTGGCGGTCCCATGTAACCACCACCCTACACAGGGTGGCGGTCCTGTCCCACAAAAACCAAATGGGCCATAAGCCCTAAAAAAGGCCCAAAAACAAACAAATACACCTTTTTAACGAAAAAAAAAAACCTACCCTATGGGCGCCCCCTAAAGACACATTTAAAACTAACATTTTCAAAAATAATCCCCCGAGTAAAAGATTTCATCATTTCCACATTTTAGGTCTAAAAATGATAAATCGAGAAGAACTAACCTGAGACTTCATGGGTCGATGTTCCACTCTCGAGAGGCATGATCGCTATCTCACCATGAACATTTTGACTATACTCTCATCGAAAACCATCACCGTGGGTCCCAGAGCTCAAAAACTATCAAATCAATCCACACAAATGAATAGTAAAATGACTTCATTTTATATAAATAGCCCTCTTAATTTGATTTTGAATGTCTTTCGCAGGGTCGGAGCACCGACGAGGTAAGTTCTAAACCTCGCATAGATGGTAAGTCCTCTTTTCTTATCAATTCAGCCTTATTTCTCAATTTGTTTTATCTATCTGCACTTGAGTCCCCTTTTTCATTTTGTAGGTAGTGGAATCTTGGATGGTGACTTTCCAGCACACGGCATGTCAGGTATAGCTCCTAACTCCCCATTTCGGACCACCATACTCGGATCCACCATTTTACACCTCTTCATGGCTAAAACACTTCTCTCGAGGGGGCAATATGTACGTACCAAAATTATAGGGTACTGCACCACCGAATGATGTTACACATACCCCAATGATGATACAGGTCTCCTTGCAAGGTGTTCGAATCCAGAAAGGCTCACCATGTATACGCTTGTATCCCATGCCCCACTCAACCTCCGCATGCTTTGTTTTCTTCCCTTTTCCCCCTTTTCTTGCATTTTTTTGTCTTCATGTGATGAACCACCGCCTTGCTACCAGCGGCGGTCCCATGACCGCCACCCAGACAGGGTGGTGGTCCCATAACCGCCGCCCTACACAGGGTGGCGGTTTTGTTCACATTTTCCAGATTCCTCCGAATGATCACGTCAAACATAAATCTTCAAATTTACACACTTTCTTCAACCACTTTGGCTTGCATTAATGTTTTCTCCCCTGAATAGTGTTTTTCCTTTGTTTATAGTAAAAGAGATCAAATGGGAGTTACCCTCTGGTAAATGCATTGGTTATAAATAGCCAGCTTGTTTTCAAGCAAATGGCCCCTCATCCTCTCAATTCTCTTGTTCAGTTTTTCAATTCCTTGCTTAGAATTCTATTAGTTTCATGTTTTGCTTCCATTATTGGCATTTTGGAGGTCATATCATCTTCTTGTTTCAAGTCTCGTTTCATTGCTACTGCATGTAGTTAGTTTAACATAGAATAGCTTCATTTCTAGACTAGAATCCATTAAAGTTGCAGGTTTTGTTTTGTCACAAGGATAGTTTCTGAAAGCTCTCGGTACACTTGTGTTGTATTCCCACAATAAATCCCACTAGGAATTACATAGTCAAGCTCTGTTCACTTGCGCTATCCCTCTCCTACTCGCATTGTATTCGGTCTATATCCAAAGCTGCCATTGTTCGATTGCTATCTTCTTGTTGATACTATCATATACACACTTTCTGGATTCACGAGAACACAAGGAATGAGGAGATCACACTGAGGGGATGAAATCACACACAACTGGATTTACCACTGTTCTGTAAATGCCAGGTTTGAGCTATCAAAGTTCTAATTACAAACATATCAAATAGAGTAGTGAATTATTTCATTTCAGTTAAAAGTTTCACTCTCGATATCACCAGGGAAGCTGTGGGGATTGATAGTTTTTGAGAAACTGTGATTCATTCCTCACTTCTGAGGAAGGATCGAGAGCCTTTCAAATTAATATGTTTAGTTGCTTAGATATTTAGGATAAAATCACAATTGCATAGGAAAATAGCCATACCAGGCTACTTTGTTTGTTTTCATTCTTGTTTCTAGATTAATTGTCCATTTTATAAATATACTAGAGTAGTTGCTCTTCAATTTCATTGAAATACGTCATTGAAAAATACAAAAATAGCAGGATGCTTGCATAGTGTAAATACCTCTTTTTGTAATCAGTTTATTAAATGTTAGTTAAAAGTTGAATCATTTTGTATGACAATCACAGGACCTAGAGAGCCTAGAGAATATATATTTGAACCCATAATACCTCAACCAAATTTACCCATGACATTAGCTGATATAGATCAGGACCTTAGGATACAGGTCTTTCGAGCAACAACAAACCTACAAGCAATTAGTGAACAACTGAGAGGATTAAACATTGAAGACGACAAAGCTTACAACTTTTGGTCAAATCATCCTAATTATAGATTTCCTTGATAAAACATCTGAATGACCATACAAGGATTCAAATGAGAACAAGCATTTGGTTGCGATCCTTTGGTTCCATAGCCTAACGCAAGAGACCTCCTCATTGACATAGACACTAGCTTACGTATCCAAGTTTCTAGAACACCTATTAGGTATTTCGAAAATCATACAACTTCTAGTTCTAAATATAGAAGCTTTGAAAAGGCATACGATTACTAGATAATTGGGAGAAGGGATTGATTCTTCACATGACCATAATAGGTCCACAACAACCACGAACTCACGGTTGTGATCCCCAAGTCCCACAACCCAACGGGCCTACAAATCAGTCAAGTATTGACACCGGCTTGCAAATGATGGTGTTTAGATCTTCACCACTCCCACCGCCGATATTATAGCACAAGTTTTCCATATTAAACATAGAAGCCAATCAATCTAATATTTTCTAGGCTAGACCAGAAAACCACCCATAGTTAACTATAAATCCACTAAATCACCCATCACCATTTTATGACCTTGTCTGGAGATACATACGAAGCTCCCACAGGTCACTTCCCACGTATCCAACAACCAAGAAATAGGATCTCGGCAGAGCTCGACATCGATTGGAGCCTCCGAGCAGCCATTATATCCGAAATGAGCCATTACACCAATCCAGGTTAGGAGGGCCTTCTTCGCCTTAGATTCATAGATTCCATTATTGCATATTGAGGATTTAAGATTACCCGATTAGCTTATCCATATCCATTTCACCTTGTCTCGACATGACCTCGGGAGGTTGGGTATGAGGAAAAGGTACTAGTGTCATCACCAAATTTCAAGGGCGGAGGGACGGAGAAAAAGTCAATTTTTCCCATTTTTTCAAAAATATTAAAAAGTAAAAAAATGAGCCTAAATTCATTCCCAATCATATTTTGACACGTGGAGGGCCCAGTTGAAGAAGAAAGAGCATATCAAGGGTAATGTACATTTTCATTTTGGCCGCCATTTTTACTCTAGGAAGTGTGGAAATGCAAATTTTACATCATTTTTCATCAATTTTTGGTGAATTTTGTCCTTTGTGCTGCGAAAGATAAATACAAGTGGTTTTAGGGATTAATTTACGATTTGAGGTGTTTTTGAAATAAATTTTTACTCACGCCCATGCAAAACGTGAAATATCATATTATAAAGTTGCGAGAATCAAAATTTTGGAATGATAAGGATGAAATGATGAAATGAAAGAGGTCTCGTATGCTTGGAGAATGAAAAATTTGCCTCCACAATGGATAATGATGAAGAATTTGTAATGATTCGCCATTTTAGAAACACCTGGAAACTTTTGTTGTAAATTTGTTAAATGTCCCTATCTACGAATCATGTTGGAATTTTGTAACAAACTTGATGCTGGGTGTATTATTTTCTTAGGAAAGAAGGATCAAATGTAATTGAAAGTTATATAATGCATGTTTTGAGACATGCAAAAGGTCAGAGAAATTTAGAATTTCACGGGAAAATCTTGGAAGAAGCCCATTCTCTGAGAAACTACCTGAGAACCATTTCTAATTCCTTTTGCATAAGATTTGTCTCATGTTGAGTTGGTTTTAGTTGTAAATCCATCAACAAGCTTTGAGATTGTTCTTATAACATTCCCCTACTGATAGATTTGATCATTTCTAGATTATTTTGTGTTGTCTCTTGGCAAAATTTGCATGCACTTATGTTCCAAAATGTTTTTAATTTGTGTTTCTTGCTCCTGTTGCAGTCTTGTGTTTGAAAACTCTTTTCATCATACATGGTCTCATTTCTTGTTGATATTTTAGTGGCATCTGCAATCTCACATTCGAATGAGATTTCATCGATAAAGAGATAAACAGATTTAAAATCACTTTACTTTCCTTGAATTTAGTGATTGTTGTAAACCTTTGGGTGCACCTTAGGTCATGATAAAATAGAGATTTCTAGATGCTTTGTTGGTTCATCTGCTTCAAGCTTTTATGGCAAGTTATCAAATATTGTGTGGAAGAGTGTAGATCTGGGCCTCCATTTGGTGCACATATCTTGGTTGAAGGAGTATCTCAACCCTTTTTGAAGCATTTTGCTATGTGGGTCTTACAAATTTCTTACAAAGGTCCTCAAAGAATTTGGAAAATTCTGGTTAGTCTTGTCTAAAATCTCCCACCAAAAATTCATTCAGAATAACTAATCCTACCCCATACTACCCCTGCATTGCATTGTGTGTCAACAAAAGAATACAATCCATTTACAAAAATGCACAAAGCAAATCAGGATCATACCATGTCTCTAGCAGCCTCAGCCTTGTCTTGAAATCATTTCCATCATTTAGTAGTGACAGCTCTATTGAGTTTGAATAATGGAAAATTGATCATGTTTTCCCAAGGCCATCTCCATACAATATGCATAGTATAAGGATATCTCCACCTCCTTCACAAAACAGAGGCTGCAATATAGGTTATCTTACCTTGGTTGAAAGGCACAACCTAAAATAGTGAGGATTAGATCAAAATCCTTTCAAGGTGCTACCCACTTCTTCAAATCTTGAGTGCTAACAAGTCAGATAAATTGCTTCCCTGGCTACAAAATGACATATAAATCATTTATCGCCTCTGAATGTCTTGTAAAATCTATGATGTTGCTCAAGTTGTGAAGGAGATTAAATCTGGAACCAACACCCAAATGGCGCCAGGGATTTGCATGGGACATTATTTAGTATTTCAGATTTTGAGATCCTCACCTAATACTTCTTGTGTGATTTATATGCAATTACAAAATCTGAATATCATCTTCTGATCATATTTATAGGATTGGAATGAAGAGTAGAGTTCTAAGTTTGATATTCTCTTAGTTCAATCTTATCCTTGTGCATACATATTTGAGATATTTGAATGCATATCGAACCCTGGTAAATTCCCTTGCAAATTCTGCATGTAAATACATTGTTGAAGCATCATTTTATAATCATACTTGTAAGGATTAAGTGAATATATAAGTTCTTCCTACAAATTTTATCAGTTTCCAGTAGTAGTTGCACTTCATTTGCATTTTTGATTGATAAATTCAAAGAAAGGAGGGTATGATCTATAAATTTTGGCAAGATTTTCAGTGCTTTGATAGATATTTGATAGAGTATTTTAGTGCATTTGCATAACTAGGGTGAAATTCCTTAGTGGTGACTCCATGTTGTTCTAATCTTGATAAGTACCAGTGTCTTAACCTTTTTGTCATTTACTTTGGTGTTGCTAATCTCTGCAAAACTGGAAGGAAGAAGATCTCTCTTCATTAGAGACTCTGCTAAGAAGTTGTTTACAGATTCAAGAAACTTAGAGTTGGAAGGGAGAAGAGTTTGGAAGGTTGTTAAAGGTCAGACATCAGGAAAAGATATATCCATTGGTGAGAGAGATCAGCCTTTGGTAGAGGATTATCACTCTTCTTCAAGTGATTCTGATTCAAGAAATCCTCTCATAAACTTGTTTTCCTCAACTAGTGAAGGTCCTTCTGTGTACAAAGTAATTTCCTTCTCCAATATGCACCTTTGTGTTTCAATTCAAATAAACCTTTCTAAGAAAATCAGCACTTAAAGAATACCAGTCTTGTGAATCACATTCTTATGCCCTAAAGACCTTGCACTCCTCATCATCTTGTGTCACCCCCAAGATCACCTCCACCAAACAATATGGCTCAGCCTAGACCTTCATTTGTTATTAACACATTTGTCCTATAGACTTTAGAGGAATGGATGGTTACCCAAATGTTGTCCCACAAGATGTCGAAATAGATTGCCAAAATTCCAAGGTAACAATGCAATAATAACTAGTGATCAACATCTCAAAATGTTTGTTAACATGATGGAAGATTTTGAGATAGATTTTGAAGATGTGTGTATTAATTTGTTCATTCATACACTAGAAGAGTATGCTAGGGATTGGTACAAGGCTCTTCTTGATAATTCAATTGATTCTTAGACTGAGATGAAGAATGCATTTACATTGCAATATGGTGACAAGACTGATCCTAGATTTCTCTTGTCTAAGTTTGAGAATATCAAGAAGAACCCCAAATGAATCAGTCCATGACTTTAACACAAGGTTTAACAAGACTTTGAGAATTCTTCTTGTTAGTATGAGGCCTTGTGATGAGTCTTGTTTAATCAAATATGCAGATGCATTTGATAAAAAGGAAGCCTATTACCTAAGAGACAAGAACCCTACCAATCTAAGACAAGCTTTCACCATGGAACTTCAAATTGAAAACAATATCAAAGCAATTGGGAAACCTTTCAAGAGAGATGGTGTAAATTTGTTAACCCCTAAAAAACCTCAAGCTAGCAAGGGTGTTGATTTAGAGGAGGTTGTGAAAACTTTGGCAGGGGCTATCAAAGAAATCTCATATAAGTTGGCAAGAGCTAAGAAAGGAATTGGGAAAACTTCACAAGGTCAGCCAAGAGCACAAAACCATGAAAAATTTTCCAATCATCCTAGAGGTGATCAAAGGGCAGATGATATAGGGAAAGGACCCATGGGGTCTGCAAATAGACATCCTCAAGCACATGAAGGAAGAGTGTTACATGATCCCCTAACTGCTAGGGTTGTTGCTTTATTGAAGAAGTTATTGATATTGATTGGTGTGATAGGTGTTTTTTGCCCCATCCTCCATGTGAAGTGGACCAGCAAGAAGGTGAAGCTAATAATGATGATGGTACTGATGATGATATCTGCATGATGGGCTATTCTTCAAGTCCACAAGGAGGAGAAACATCTACTGGAAGTGATAATATAAGAGGAAAGCTGTAAATTTTTGGGATTGCATCAAATGGTACAAGTTTTCCTTCCCCTCATACTCTTAAAGTTGATGTAGTGCAAGCTTTTGAAATTCCTAACAATGACTTTGAATACTTAAGAGCTTTGATGATTAAGAAGTATGATGGCGGTATTCCTTCGGAGGAAGATAGACAATTGTTGATGAATGTTGTTGTAGCTCAAGAGAAAGATTATAACACTAGAAGAAAAGTTGTTAAAGGAGTTAGGCCTCAAGCCAAACCTAAAACACCCTTGCTCACAAGCATTCCCAAAGAATCTCCTAGAAGAGAAACACTTGCCAAAATCTCTGTTGTCCCAAGAAAAAATTACAGTCCTCCTCATGCCCAAGCTGCCAAGAATCCCATGCCATCTGATGAATCTTCTTGTCTCCCTTCCAATGCTATTTTTCCAAAGAGTGTTCCCTATGACATAGCCCAAGTATTGAGCCAAATCAAAGTGAGTGTTCCAATCATTGAGTTGCTTAGAATTCCTGAGCATAAGAAGAGAGCATTTGAGTACTTGGGGTTGAAAGAAGAGAAGACTACTCCAGGTAGAAATGTAAATGTTGTTGAGATTCCTCCTCAAATCATTGTTGACCTTGAAACACCACTAGTAGTAGAGGATCTTGGAGAGACACCTGAGGTATATTTGGGGACATCCTTGGTTGATTCCCAATTGAATGTTGATCCATTCTTCACAACTTTGATCATAAAGGATAGGATACTTCACAATTGTATGTTTGATTCCAGTGCATCATGTAATGTCATGCCTCTAGAAGTCATGAATGAGTTGGATATCAAAGTGACAACAACCTATGGAAGATTTACTACCATGGACTCAAGATAAGTGTCGGTTGTTGGTTGTGTGAAGGGTTTGGTAGTGCAACTTGCATCTTATCCCGGGAGGAATTTAAAATTGGATGTTGTAATTGTTGATTGCCCTACCAAATGGGGTATGTTATTGTCAAGAAAGTGGGCTGAAAGTGTTGGAGGGAGTGTCCAAATGGATATGTCTTTTGCCACCATTCCCATTGAGGGAAACCTTGTCAAGCTCTATGGAGAAAATAAAATGTTGCATCTAATTGAGGACGCTAACAATGCTTCTTATGAAGTATTATTTGCTGATGTTGATGCTGATAATTTTATTAGTTTTGCTGATGGAAAAGAACACAAAATGGATCAATCAAAGTTCCTTAAATAGGTATGTTCTCCTTGGACCTTGATATTTGATGGAGCTTGCTCCAAATTTGGAAATGGTGCTGGTGTAATTTTGATTTCTCCTAGCTTGGAAGAATTTGTTTTTACTTCAAGCTTAATTTTGAATGTACTAACAACATTGCTGAGTATGAAGCCTTGTTGTTGGGTCTAAGAATTTCATGGAAGTATGGTGTAAAGGACATCATTGTAAAGAGATATTTAGAGCTAGTTGTCAAACAAATAAGAAAATTGTATGCTACAAAAAATCAGCGGATGAAGTAGTATAAGCATGTAGTTTGGGATATAATTGAGATGTTTAATTCCTTCAATATTGTGCACCATGATAGAAGTTTGAATCCTACTTGACAAGTTGGCGTAGTGATGGGGTCAATATTTGGATATTGCACCATTTTCACCTTATTATGAGTACAATGTTGAAGTGTTAACTAGGCTAGCTATCCCCACGAAAACATCAAGAATTGGCAAGTGTTTGATGATGATGCTCAAGTGAAAATGTTCTTAGAAAATCAAGGTGAGTTTGTGGATTAGCATATTGATTGGGAACCAATGGTGTGTATGACTAAAGGGAGAGAGAATTTGTTTGGAAAATATATTATCCAATTGAAAACTAACACCATTCCTAGAGGTCTTGTTGCTCTTGAGTCAAATTTTAGCAATGCTGATTGCATCATCAATAGAAACATATCTGCCTCAAGGGATGTGGAAGATCATGACTTGGGAACAAAGGAAAAACCAAGGAGAGTTTGGTTGGGTAGTAGTTTAAGCAAGGAAGAAAAATAGTCCTACCTTTAATTGTTGAAACAATATCAAGACTGCCTTGCCTAGTCATATTTAGAGCTAAAAGCATATAGAGAGGACTTGTTTCAGCATGAGATCCCTCTTGAAAAAAATGTCAAACCATTCGATAGAAGAAAAGGTCAATTAATCCACTCCTCTCCATGAAAATGCAAGATGAATTGAAGAAACTGAAGGAGGGAGGGATCATTCAATTCACAAGGTATTCATCTTGGGTTGCAAACCTTGTGCCAGATCGAAAAGAAGAATGGAGATATCAGACTTTGTGTAGACTTTAGAAATATGAATAGAGCTTCATTGAAAGACAATTATCCTTTTCCAAACATGGAGAACATTCTGCAGTTAGTAACTAGATCTGAATTGTTTTCCACCTTGGATGGTTTCTCTGGCTTACTGATTAGGTTGTTGTCAAGGAGTCAGAAAGATTTAAAACTACCTTTACCACTCCTTGGGGAACATATGTTTATGTGAGAATGCCTTTTGGTCTCATGAATGTCAGAGCTACCTTTTAAAGAGCAATGGATGTTGCTTTTTCTAGTTATATAAATGAATTCATTGCGGTTTATCGGATGATGTGATTGTGTTTTCAAGGAGTAGAAAAGATCACTTGCAGCACCTAGAAAAACGTTGATCAGATGTAGAGATTTTGGAATCTCTCTCAATCCAAAGAAGTGTCACTTTGAGGTGAAAAATGCCAAGCTGATTGGTCATATTGTTTCAAAGGCTGGTGTCATGATTGATCTAGAGAGAGTAGAAGCAATCAACAGGGTGCCAATTCCAAGAACGAAGAAGGGCATCCAATATTTCTTTGGGAAAATCAATTTCATTAGAAGGTTTGTGTCCAATTTTTCTGAGTTGACTCTTCCTATCACATGCATGTTAAAGAAAGATCAAGTTATCAAGTGGGAGGAGGCTGCTATTCAGATTTTGAAGGAATCAAAGAGGCACTTAAACATGCACCTGTCTTGGTAGCTCCAAATTACAAGAAGCCTTTCCAAATCTTCTCCTTTGCTTCTAAAATACTATTGCATCTGTTTTTCTCCAAAAGGATGAAGATGGGGCTGAGAGGCCTATTTCCTTCTTTAGCAAGGCTTTACAAGCTGCTGAGTTAAAATATACAATCATGGAAAAACAAGCATTTGCCTTGGTGAAAGCAACAAAGGTTTTCAGGCCTTATATTTTAAGTTCAAAAGTTGTTGCTTATGTTCCCCACACCATGGTAAAAGACATATTATCAGAGATGGAGATCTCAAGTAAAATATGTAGATGGGTGAACAAACTATAGGAGTATGATATGGACATCCAAACCACAAAGTTGGTAAGAGGTTTGGGTCTTGCTAAGCTCATGGCTGAGAGCAACTTGCAGACTGTGGAAGTGAATGAAGTAGAAGAAGAAAGGTCGATGTTCTTGGGAAATTGGTAAGTTCTAAGTGGTACAAGGATATAATATTTTACCTCAGACACCTATGTTGTCCTGATCATTTAAATAAAAATAAGAAAAGAGCCCTCAAGTTGGCTTCTCAAAAATACATCATCACTGACTTTGGGCTGGCTTGGAAGAACCCTGAAGGTGTCCTCTTGAAATGTGTAACTGAAGATGAAGCTCCCAAAGTAATTTCTGATTTCCATGGGGGAGTTTGTGGAGGACACTTTGTTGGAAGGGTTACAACACACAAATTTTTGAGAGCTAGTTATTGGTGGCCTACTCTCTTCAAAGATGTAACCATGTTGATTAGAAAATGTGAAAGTTGTCATCGTTTCTTTGGAAGAATGAAAGATTTAGGCTCCCTTCCTTTGCAACTTGTATCAATTGAAGCTCCTTTCAAGCAATGGGGGATGGAATTCATTGGTGAGATCTCAGACCCTTCCAGTGTTGGACATAAATGGATCCTTGTAGCCACAGATTACTTCACCAAGTGGGTAGAGGTAATCCCCATGAAGAAAGCAACACACCAATTTGTTATGGACTTCTTGTTAAACAATATCATATGCAGATTTGGTGTGCTAGTCAAAATTATGGCTGATAATGCCATGTGTTTCAAAGCTAAACCTTTGATGGCAATGTGCAAGGAGTATGGAACCAATCTGACTTATTCTTCAAACTATAATCCCTAAGGAAATGGACAAGCTGAGTCCAGCAATAAGAACTTATTGAAGATCATTAGGAGAACCTTGGAGTTAAACAAGAGA
The DNA here is from genome assembly GCA_018340775.1 of Taxus wallichiana var. yunnanensis. NCBI lineage: Eukaryota > Viridiplantae > Streptophyta > Pinopsida > Cupressales > Taxaceae > Taxus > Taxus wallichiana. The sequence goes on along the minus strand of CM031244.1, from coordinate 505,942,042 downwards.
AAATGGGGTGAACAACTGAAATTTGTAGTTTGGGCTGATAGAATCACTGCTAAGAGAGCTACTGGTAAGAGCCCATTTGAGTTGGTGTATGGAACTCAAGCTCTACTACCCTTACATCTGTAGTTATCTTCATTTCAATTTGTTCAATAGCTTGAGGATCAAGAGGTTAGTCCATATGAAGCAAGGATTAATCAGATTATGGAGCTAGATGAAGAGAGAAGAGCATCCCACCAGAGGCATGTCAGATTTAGAGAGAAGTTGAAAATATTGTTTGACAAGAAGGTTACTCCTAGGGCCTTCAATATTGGAGATCTGGTTTTGTTATGGGACAAGAAATGAAGATAAGGAAAACATGGAAAATTTGATGCATTATGGATGGGCCCTTACTCCATTGATATCAGAATTGGTGAGAATACCTTTTTTCTCAAAGATTTAGATGGGGAATTGCTTGAACTTCCTGTTAATGGTAGGCATCTGAAGCATTTCTTGGATTAATCCCCAAATTTGAGGTATGCACCACTTGTACAGTGTATAGTGTTTGGTTTTTTGCACTCTGTTTTTGGTGTTTTGTCGGTTTGTGGTTTGCCTTGGTGTGTGGCAGCCATTTTTGTCGGGTTCTCAACTAGTTTTTGGTGGTTTTGGCTCATGACTCCTTTTCCCAATGGATTATTTTGGCACTTGGTCTACGTTGTTCTTATGGCACTCACTGGGAGTGCCCATCCCCGAGCAGGAGCCGATGTTGGTGCCCATTTTGATCCTCTATTATTTTCCCATCTTTCCCCTTTGTTCTACGTGCTCTAAAAATGTTTTTCTTCAAACTTGGTGGTCTGCAAACTTTGTTCTCCAGATTGAATGCTTTCAAAGGCTCACAAACTTATTATTTTTCCCCATTTTGAAAGAAAAATACATGTGTGCCTTACATTGTGCCCTAAAATTCCAAATCCACGAGCCTCTGTCATTTTTTCCATTTTCTCGGCCTATGGAGCTCGAGTTTGTTCATTTTTTGCATTTTTCCCTCAAAAATCCTTTACCATGGTAAAAAATTTCTTTAAAAAACATTCCTTTTGTTTTTTGACCAAAAAATCTTTCACCCACGAAGAAAAAATCAAATTCGGGCATCTCTGGTAAATTTTATGTTTTTTTGACGGTCGTACAGGTGTCATTTGCCCATCAAAATTAAGCTCAATCCATCCCTCACACATGGCCACTTCTGGTTGGATGAGATTCGATGGTTTTTTTCTAAAAACTTAGTGTTTTTGTTTTTTTTCCCCGCAGCTCCGTAGGTCCCAGAGGAGGACACGTGTCTCATTTTCATGTGAAGGCGGAGTGGGAGGTTGGCGGGGGACTTAGGCAAGTTTTTCCTTTTTGGCGAAAGGAAAAAATGGTGTGGAAAGGCCCACGGGTCTGCCATGGAGTAGGGGGTGGACACGTGGCAGAGCGGGGTCAGAAGGGAGCATGGACCGGTGGAAGACTTAGGCATTTTTTTTTGGAAGGGGTGAAAGTTGCAAATGGAACCATGGGTCTGCAATGGCACAAAAGGAGACACGTGGTGGGCAGAGTGGGTCGGCGGTGGTGGAGGCAAAAGGGATTTTTTTCCCTTTTTGCAAAAGACTTAGAATGAAAATTTGAGGTGTGGCTCCGTGACAAATCAAAGGAGACACATGGCAGGGAGAAATCGAAGGTGCGGGCCTACGGAAGAAGAAAAATGGAAAATTTTCCCTTGGTGAAAAAAGGGGTTTAAACATGAAATAAGCCCGTGGAATTTTAGTGATAGAGAGCATGACACGTGTCAGGAGACGAGGCGGAGGTGCGGGCCCGCGAGAAAAAAGTGATTTTTTTCCAAATTCCAAAAAAGGGTCAAAATGCACAGAATTGAGCCGTAATCCCAATGGGACCCACCGTATGCCTAGTGTCATCACCAAATTTCAAGGGCGGGGGCGAAGAAAAAGTCAATTTTTTCCATTTTTCAAAAAAATGTTAAAAAGTCAAAAAGTGAGCCCAATTCATTCCCAATCATATTTTGACACGTGGAGGGCCCAGATTGAAGGAGAAAGAGCATATCAAGGGTAACTATACATTTTCATTTTTGGCCACCATTTTTGCTTAGGAAGTGTGGAAATACAAATTTTGCATCATTTTTCATCAAATTTTTGGTGAATTTGTGTCCTTTGTGCCTACAAAGATCAATGCAAGTGGTTTTAGGGATTAATTTGTAGATTTGAGGTGTTTTTGAAATAAATTTTTACTCAGGCCCGTGTAAAACGTGAAATATCAAATTATAAAGTTGAGAATAAATTTTTGTTATGATAAGGATGAAATGATGAAATGAAAGAGGTCTGCATGCTTGGAGAATAAAAAACGTGCCTCCACAATGGATAATGATGAAGGATTTGTAATGATTCACCATTTTAGAAACACCTAGAAACTTTTGTTGCAAATTTGTTAAATGTCCCTATCTATGAATCATGTTGGAATTTTGTAACAAACTTGATGTTGGGCATATTCTTTTCTTAGGAAAGAAGATTCAAATGTAATTGAAATTTATATAATGCATGTTTTGAGACATGCAAAAGGTCGAAGAAACTTAGAATTTCATGGGAAAATCTGGGAAGAAGCCCATTCTCTGAGAAACCGCCTGAGAACCATTTCTAATTCCTTTTGCATCATATTTGTATCATGTTGAGTTGGTTTCAGTTGTAAAGCCATCCAAAAGCTCTGAGATTGTTCTTATAACATTCCCCTACTTGATAGATTTGATCATTTCTAGATTATTTTGTGTTGTCTCTTGGCAAAATTTACATGCACTTATGTTCCAGAATGTTTTTAATTTGTGTTTCTTGCTCCTGTTGCAGTCTTGTGTTTGAAAACTCTTTTCATCATACATGGTCTCATTTCTTATTGATAGTTTAGTGGCATCTGTAATCTCACATTCAGAAGAGATTTCATCTGATAAAGAGATAAACAGATTTAAAATCACTTTACTTTCCTTGAATTTAGGGATTTTTGTAAACCTTTGGGTGCACCTTAGGTCATGATAAAATAGAGATTTCTGGATGCTTTGTTGGTTCATCTGCTTCAAGATTTTGTGGCAGGTTATCAAAGATTGTGTGGAAGAGTACAAGATCTGGGCCTCCATTTGGTGCACATATCTTGGTTGAAGGAGTATCTCAACCCTTTTTGAAGCATTTTGCTATGTGGGTCTTACAAATTTCTTGCAAAGGTCCTTAAAGAATTTGGCAAATTTTGGTTAGTCTTGTCTAAAATCTCCCACCAAAAATTCATTCAGAATAACTAATCCCACCCCATACTACCCCTGCATTGCATTTTATATCAACAAAAGAACACAATCCATTTACAAAAATGCATAAAGCAAATCAGGATCATACCATGTCTCTAGCAGCCTCAGCCTTGTCTTGAAAGCATTTCCATCATTTAGTAGTGACAGCTCTGTTGAGTTTGAATAATGGAAAATTGATCATGTTTTCCCAAGGCCATCTCCATATAATATGCATAGTATAAGGATATCTCCACTTCCTTCACAAAACAGAGGCTGCAATATAGGTTCTCTTACCTTGGTTGAAAGGCACAACTTAAAATAGTGAGGATTAGATCAAAATCGTTTCAAGGTGCTACCCACTTCTTCAGCCCGAGTGCTAACAAGTCGATAAATTGCTTCCCCTACTACAAAATGACATATAAATCATTTATCCGCCTCTCGAGTGTCTTGTAAAATCCATGATGCTACTCAAGATATAAAGTTAGTGGATCCACCAAAGTTGTTATTGTAGGATTGTGAGAGCCTACTAGTCGAGCACAATGCACGGTGCATGGATTTATTGGGCATACGGGGTACTATAGGAAGTTCATCAAAGGATATGCCAAGATCACCACACCCTTGGAGGAATTTCTTAAGCACAAGAGTTCCTTTCACTGGGAGAAGCACAATAGAAGGCGTTTGACACTTTAAAATATAGGATTGTTCTATGCCCATACTATGTTTCCTTTGGGGATAAGCCTTTCCATGTGTATGTTAATGCCTCGGAATAACCATTGGACCAGTACTAGCACAAGCTGGTGATGGGATTGTTGATCATCCCTTGTGTTTTGCAAGTAGGAAGATGACACTAGCAGAACAAAATTACACAACTGATTACAAGGCTTTGTCATGATCTTGTGTTACATAAGTTCGGCTTTGAAGTATCTAGCTGTTAAATTACACCATTTATATTATACAGGAAGATGACGAACAAAAATTACACAACTGATTGCATCACATTCTATAACACCATTTATATTATACAGATCACATGGCAAGACCGAATTAATTGTTAAACAAGCTAGTTTTACAAGGGTGCATATGTTGTTGGGTCCTATTATTTCAAGAGTTTGAGTTCACGGTGGTTGTAAAACTAGGAAAAATTAATTTAGGACCTAACCACTTATCAAGGATTGACTCAGGAGAGGATGCACAGAGTATTGAGGATACCATGCCAAACATGCAAATGTTTAGGTTGTGGCATGCACCCTTAGAATTAGAATATATTGTGGTGTTCCTTAAAATAGGTGTGGCACCAGAAGAGATGAAGGCTTTGGAGAGAAAACAATTAGCAATATGCGCCACACCCTACATGTTGATTAGTGGAGATCTGTATAAGTTAGGTCATGATGAGGTTCTGCATTGATGTGTATTAGAACATGAGCACGTAGCGATTATGGAGGAAGTGCATGGTGGGATTGCAGGAGGGCACTATGTAGGAAATGCAACCGCGTGAAAGATTCTACTAATAGGACTCTAGTGGGAAACCATCTACCAGGATTGTATTGAGTTTTGTAAGGCCTGCAACCATTTTCAGCGCCTGGAAAACCTAGAAAGAGGGATGAGATGCCATTAAGTATGATAGCCAGTACAGATCCATTTGAAAAGTGGGAAATCAAATTTGTAGGACTAATTTTTCTAGCCACGTGAAGGACTAGTTCATTGTATATCATTACTTGCACTGATTACTTGACAAGATGGGAAGAGGCAACACCTACAAAGGATTGCACTATGCAGTGACAACTGCTAGATTCTTGTGGGAAAACATAATCAATAGGTATGGATGTCCTTTGAGCTTGACAAGTGATAGGGGTACACATTTCTGAATGAAATGGTCAAGATTCTATTAGCAGTTAATTATGGTGGCCCACCACAAGACTACCCCTATCATCCTTAGGAAAATGGAACTACTGAGGCATTCAACAAGATACTGAGTCACACGTTGACCAAGATTTGTGATGTTGGAAGACAAGACTAGGATGACAAAGTATTAGTCATTCTATGGGAATATAGGACAACCTACAAGAGGTTGAATAAGGCCACACCATTTCAATTGGTGTTTGGCATGGAGGCTATTTTTCTAGTTGAATTCATGTTACCATCGTTGCATATAGTGCGTGCAGGAGGATTGGTTAATGAACAAGTGCTCAAGGAAAGGATTGATAAGTTAATGCAATTGGACAAAAGGTGATCACTTGCTAGATGGATTCAAAAGACTGAAAAGGCCAGACAAAAGGCATGGCATGATCATCATATCAAGAATAAGTAGTTTGAGGTCGGGAAGATGGTGTTGTTGTATGATTCCAAGTTTCTACACCATCCTGGGAAGTTGAAAGTCCATTGGTTGGGCCCTTACATCATCTCATACATCCTTGACTCAAGCGCCTACTAGTTGCAAGCATTGGATGGGATGAGGTTACTGGCCATTTCAATGGAATTAGGTTGAATCCCTACTATAAATAAGTCTTCCTTGTGTTTATAAATAAGACAATATTGCCAGTAGCTTAGGATTTCCCTTTATGCATTTCCTTTCCTTGTGTTTCCCTTTCTCGTTGTTTGTTCCTTTCTTTTTGTTCTATTTTGCACCTTATGCGCTAGTAACCACTTATTACTTTCAAAAAGGTTGTGTATGCGTAGAGGACCATGCATTTGATTTTAGTGTGGGGTGGAGTTATGTAAAGGAGTAGTGTGAAGTGAAGAATTAGTTGGTAGTAAAAGTTGTATGGCCCAGTTAAAAGATAAAAATCTTTTAAGGAGGAGAGCATGTGGAAATGATGGATAATAATTTTGGTGTCAAGATAGCTTAACAAAGACCACATTCAAAGGATGAGAAGTGCAGGAACAACACGAGGTAGGTGAGGGAAAAAACTGGGTTGACAGAAGAAGTGCCTTTAGTGTTGTAGATGCGTGTGTAAGAGTCTTCGGTCGGTAAGGAATTTTTGCACATCAAAGGTTGTAAATGTTTCGCGCATGATTGGGTGCATGGGTAAGGGCGCTTAAGGCTAGTTTTAAGGGAATCAATAACATTTAATGCTAAGTACGTTGGTTGGTGGTGTAGCATTTATTTCTGGAAAGGGGGGAAATCTATAAGTATGAAGTCGGGCATGTTATTATTTACCTTACGATTATGAAATTGAAGAGCTCTTGTGAACTAGGGCATCCACGAAGAGATATTTGTGCGAAGAGAGAATCATAGAGATCTGAGTATGTGACTAGGGTTGATCTGTAAACTAGAGTGGAAGGAGTACACGGGCGTAGGGAAGATAATTTCATAGGAGTATGCCATCTTGTGGAAGAGTTTCTCCAAGTTAGGGTTTTACAGCTAGGGCACGGAGGAGAAGGATTCTTCCACAGAGTTGAGCCACATGATCAAGTAAAGCAAGGAAGAGAAAAAAGAAGATTTTAGGCAGTAACCTGACAAGTAAAAATGGAACCAAAGAAGGTGACCTTTTCACTAAAGAAGAAGGGAAAAGGAAACAGACTTCCACATATAGTTTTAATGAGGAGTGGTATGCAGAGATGTAGTACCCATATGGAGTATTGTTGGGGAAAGAATGGGTATCACATGTTAGGAAGATGGTCGTGAGTGACTACAACTATCTTACGTGTACCACAAAGAAGGAAATGGTGTTGGAACTAGTTCATCCAACTGATACAAGGACACCAGAAGGAATGTCGATCTATAACGATGAGGTGAAGGTAAAGTTGGGTAAGGCAGTTGCTGCAACTATATGAGTTTCCCTATTTTGGAAAGCTCAAGCAATTATACCAGTGGTTGATGTCACATGTGCATGAAGACCACTTCTATTTTTCAGGCTGCAAAATGCACATAACTACTCAAGTTATATCAAATTTTACTAGGCATGGTTTGTGAAGGGGACTCCATAGATGACAACTTGGATGATAAGGAGGCCATCAAGGAGATTATGAGGCCTATGACTACAAGAAGGGTTTACACTACTTTTATATCATAGATATCCTCAAACTTGTAATGAGGATGACCAAACACTTGGTTACTAAGTTGAATGGTCAAGAAAGGTGGACACAAGTAAACAAGGCATGGTTGAATGTATGCTGAAAGATTTCAGAAGGAACCATCTACAACTTGTCCACCTTTATTGTAGATGAAATCATTAGCAAGATGAGGGGGACAAGATAATGTTCAAAATGTTCTCCTCACCATCATTTTCTTAGAAATTGGAGTTCCCGATGGGCCAGAGAAGTTCATATGGGAGTATCTAAAAGAAGATCCCTTGCCCGTGAAAAGGTTTGAGAAGTATACCTGTGATACCATGATGGCCACCATAAGGCACACCTAGAAAAATGGTACAAGTGAATACACGATGCATTCGGGGAAGAGTGGAGGATACCTAAGAAACTGCCCATGCTTGTAGGTGAAGAGGCTGAGTTTGTTGTATATCAACATTTCTACATTGGAAGATTTACTCGACGGATGGATGGGACTCATAGTCCATGATGCAAATTTTGTTCTCTTTCACCATGCAGTATTTCAGGGGGTCAACCATTTCAAGGATGCCAAAAGGCTAAGGTTTGACCTGAGTGAAGTGGACCAAGACCACCGAAATCTACGTGAAAGCTCGTATATCTAAAGAAGCATACATATGTGGAGAAGTATGTCTCCCATGAAGTATAGATGATGAAGCCTTTAACACTTCCAATTTCTAGAAGGACTACAACAAGAGTATACTTGTACATCAGACCAAAGTTTGAAAAGGGAACCTACCTAGAGAATGATGTCTCCATTCTTGAGGACCCCATAGGGAGAAAGAAGGCTACACCAAAGAAAAGGGAGAGAGAAGTGCAGGATAAGAAGGCATCAAGTGTGTAAAAACACAATTTATGGGTGCACCGAAAGCAAGTGCTAAGCCAAGAACTTACAAGCGTAGGAAGAAATCCCCAGTTAGAGAGAAGACCCCTGAAGAAGAGGCGCCAGAGAGAGGAGTCTCCCACATAAGAAGAGTTTTCAAGGAGGAAGTCGCATGCTAGAGAGAGAGAGAGAGAGGGAAGAGTCTCCTATAATGGAATCACAAGTTAGGAAGAAAAAAAAGGTGGTCAGAGAGGGAAAACTTAGAGGAAATGGAGGGCTTGGAGGCCTACAGGGATGAGAAGGACAATGATGAGAATGAATAAGTTTAGAATCATCCCATGTATATGATATACATGATTCAGAATAAGAAGGAAGCAAAGAGAATAATGGAGAGGAGGAAGCAGATGCTCAAGGAAAAGGGGTGAGCGAAGAAGTGAACACAAGAGATCAGAGGACCCCAAGCCTCACCAAGGAACAAATAGAAGAGGCAAGAGAGAGAAGTGGAATTATCAAAAATTTAGTGGAACAAGAGGTAGAGTGCAATGCGGATGAAGTGCTCAAGGAGATAGAAGAGGAGAGAATTGGAAAAGAGTATGGTAGCATGGGCGGAGACCCCAACCTAGTAGTAAGCTTTCCAAAGGCTGCATGAAAATAGTGGGAAGAGCGTAGTGGCAACACAGGGGCAAGGAATGGGTTACATCAATGATCCAAGCAAGGTGTTATGTGTGTGCTTCCAGAGCACCGTGCCAATAGAACAACTCTTGGCCATGCCCTCATTTGATGTAGAAGGTGCATACCCATGAACTAGGAAAATGCTATCTTGGGCATTTGAATCCCATGTCGATGAACCTGAGTTTGAAGTAAGCTAAGGGGCGCTAATGAAGATGTTGAAGATAAAAGGGATAAACCCCTTGGTAAATGCTCAACAATTTTTAGATGATCAAGTCTATAATGCACTCAACAAGGTTTCAATTGAGGTCGAGGCTAGACTTTTTGGAAGGAATGATAGGGTGAAATTCCTAGAGGTGGAATTGGAGAAGAAGGGGAGGAGCTTCTTAAGAAAATAAAGGATCTGAAACAAGAAGAACTAATCAACACATAGCTAAGGCATAAAAATGAAAAGAGGATAAGGAAGGGTGTGACAAATTATAAGAAAATTGAGATGATTATGGATGTTATTGTCTTAAAGCATCCCAACCTAGCACCGCCCAAGAAAAAATATGAATCAACCTTGTAGTGCCTAGAGGATTTGACTCACATCCTCACAATGGAGAGGCAACCACTCACCTTAGAATCCATAGAAGAGGCATTGGCATGCCAAGAAAGGGAGGAGAAGCTGAAGGTGGTAGAAATCATTTCTCGGTATACCAAACTCCTCGCCGATGTAAATCCTTCCATAGAAGTTATTGAGGCTACTTATGATAATTGTGTTGATAGGGATAGGGTAGCAAGAATTTTAGTTGCTACACATGAAGTAGAGCTCAAGGAATTTTAAGAGAAGAATAAGGGAAATATAGAAGAGAGGGATAAGATCCTATCCGAAGTGGAGAATAAATCAGAAGCTATCGAGACCTTGCGGGGCTCGATCAAAAACTAGCTGAAGGAGTTATATCCCTAGATCACCCACGAATGGATGCACTCGATGAAATTAGAAAAAAATTAGAGGGTATTGTTGATATGATGAGTGCCAAGGGGAGGAGATAAGTTTTGAGGAGGTGAGCACCCCATTAGGTGACCTCTGTCAACAAGTGTAGAGTGAGGTAGATTCTTGGGAGAAGCTTGAGGCAGATATTGGAAAGGATTTCCCACTCCTCCTTCAACAATAAAAAATTATTTTGTGCTCCCCCATTCTTTAATTCATTCTTCCCTCATTCTTCATTCCTTCATTATTTATTCCAACTATTTAGATTCTTCCATTCTTTATTCATTAAAGGAAGGTGTTCCCAGGATGGAGAACATGCTTAGTGTGGGGTGATGTTGGGCCTCAGAATATTGGCTAAGTGCCAAAGGGCGCATGGGCACACGGGATCAATATGAAGAAGGGAACATGGGGTAAAGGTGTGTAAGATAGGGGTTTTAGAAGGGTTTAGTAAAAACCATGGCATGTGCACCTAGAAAAGCAAAGGGTTTAAGAAGACTTAGCCATATTCAACATTCCTAGAAGCACACAAGAAAAAGTGTGACCCGACTACGCATGCGGAGTGGATAAGGTGCCAGCCTGAAACTTGGTGGTCAAGAAAGGAATATTCCATGCGATGGAAGGATCCAGAAAGACATCATTGCAGAGAGTGGAGAGCTCATATGGGAAGAAGCATGCTCCATTAGAGGACCACCTTGACACTTGGCGACCAATCTGTTACTTCAGAAAGGCATGATGGGAAATAAAACTATATATAGAGATGCTTGGGTAGAAGAATAAAATGAGATATAGAGAGAATGAAAGGTGAAGCTCTGCAAGAATGATAAGAAGGTTCCAGAGAGTTGAGGTTCTCATTTAGAGGACTGTAGGAGTAATAGCTTTTCTAGAGGGATGGGTCTATGAAAATCTTTATGTAATATGGGAGCATAGTTAGGGTTTCTAATGCATAAGTCTGATCTACATTGTTACATTGGCCTATCATGGCTTGGTGAATGTAATATGGTTACTGAAATTTGACTAATATGAATATAAGATTCTGTTCTAAGTATAAGTTGTTCATGGGTGTGAATCCTAGTATATTTCCTTTCTAGTATGGATCAGATCTGTTATTCATATAATGTTTCTCTAGTTATCTTAATGGGTATCTTAATATAATGCCTCATCTTAAGCTCTCAAAATGAATGCATGGTTCTTTACCTTTTTGCATCTAAGTTTCTATCATTGATCAATGTATTCTCACAAGACTCACATTAAAAAATTGTTGTTTTCCAAAAGTATAGGGATCCAAAAAGTACACTCCACTCGCACCAACGATAAATGCTTACAATGAATTATAAGGGAATAATTTTTTTGAAGACAGAGAGAGGGGAGTTAGAGAATTTAGACAAGGAAAATTAACCCTGTGAGTAGAAAATCATATTCTCATCAGATCCAATTAGAAATTTCATATCCATAATTTGTTAGAAATAAACAACAAGATTATTATGCAAACAACTAGAGGAAACCATGCACACAAAGTTGCACACATTCATAAGCCATGAAAAGAAACAATCCCTTTCTTTATTTCCATTTTCATCAAGTTGTACAATGTAGGAAATGGAAGAAAAATGGTGAAGGAAAGTGGAAGAATGTTATCTCTCTTGTATTTCTCAATAGATCTCTCTCTTGAGTGCACAAAATTGACAACACCTAAAAATGAGGGTGTCATTATATTTTATAAAACTAGAAGTGACCTTTCATCTACCCCCCACATGAATATTAATTTTCTTATTCATCCCATGTCTCTTCATCTTTCTAGGACTTGGGAATTAAGTTCCTTTTATAAAATAAAGGAATTTTTACAACTCAGCTTTATAAAGACACTTTAATGAATAATTAAAAATATCCTAATTACACGTAATGAAGAATTAGAAGAGGGGGAGAAAAAATGTGAGAAGGATAAATAAAGAAGAAGAGAGAGACAGAGAGTAATTTTCCGAAGATGACCCTATTATTGAAGAACTCTCGAAGTGTTACTAGAAAAATTTCAATACCCTTGAACTCTTTACTAAATCTTGCCACTATTGGAGTTACTTGGAGCTCCTGAGGGATCAGGATGAGACTGAGGGACTTGATGAAATTACCCACAAGGAATTTGATGTGTTTGTACTCCGAGTACCATGTTTGATACTTCTTTGCGCAGTAGCGGAGATGATTTCCCTTATCTCGGCTAGAGATTCCAATGTATTTTCTCGTGGATCGAAAAGGAATCTCTGCCTTACTCTTCACTCGATCCTTGAATGCTTTCAACGGATCCTCTATTGAAATATTTGGGTTCACTTGCCACTCTACCACATTCTACATCTTCTAAACACCATCTTCATAGGTATATAGCTCATCAATGGCACACTTGATTAGTTCATACCATGCAAACAACACTTGGGCCCAAAATTGAGACAAGTCCTCTTCTACCGTTAAGAACATGCCTTTAATCACCAAGAGGGGTGATTTAAATCTTCCCATGTTAATGACCAAGGAATGCACTTTGTCCCAGTGATCTTTTTCGGCCTCGATTGAATCCCCTGTTGTGAGAAATTTCATCATGATGTCATCCAACTATTTGTCTGTACAAGGTCATCACCTCTGGAAACAACATCTTTCCTTTCTAAAGGATAATATTCACCCATTTGTCATTGAATTTTCCTTGCATGGTGAATACTTGGGTCTTCCTAATGGAATCAAAATCAATGCTACTAACTGGAGTGATTTCTTCCATAGGGAGAACATTGGTGGCATTGGGAGAACATAGGAAGTGAGAGTGTGAATGTGATCATCTGCTTGATCCAAATTTCCTTGTACTCTTTGATCCTCATGACTAGGTGAGTGAAATATTCTTGATATAGGTGTAGATCACCCTCATATGTCACCTATCCCAAGGAGATAATGCTCATCTCATAGTCAGCTAGAGCCATATCTTTAACAGATTTCCAACCTTTGGCTTGACTATCTCGACGTATTAATTCCCTAAAACACTCACCGTAAACCCGGAAGCTCGTTGAGCTAACTTCCTTTTTTATTTAACCATTGAAGAAATGGTTGAGAAGTTGGGAATTATTTCTTATTATATCATTCGATTCTCTTTTGTGATCATTTATTACATCTAGGGAAGATCTCATTATACTGCTCGTCAAATCGGTGGGCATGATCACAACTTCTTTCTCTACATGAGGAGGTAGGCCTTGTACATGTGAGGCATGTGTAGTAGTAGGGTTGGAAGATCAAGAGGTTGTTGTGAGGTATATGGCTCATTTGGCTCAATTTCCCCCTGTTTGAGATCCACCATAGGTATCTCACTCATTCTTTCCCTCTTCTACAATCTCCGTAATGAGGGGGTTAGGTTCATCTCGCTTCTCTCCTCTAGCTCTCTCCTACGTGAAATGAGCTCGTGACTTCCTCCTTAGTCTTGGATGTCGAGTGTTATGACGTTTCCCTTTAAAGAGATTAAAAGTTACATGATTCAAGAAGATCAACTCTCTTCCTCTTGAACCACTCTTTTGACCTCTTGACGATGGATGTAGTACATTCCTTGATATCGTCGGATTCATGCAAACTCCATTGTACCTGAGGGAGGGCCATCTTTAACTGTAGGGTATATGGGATCAAACATTTTGGAACCATCTTCAGAACACCATCCTCATACCACTCGAACTTGAATCTCTTCATTTGTTCTATAGTAATCCTCACATAATCATGCTCGTGAACCTCATACTCATTGATACAATTGGCCCAAAAGTCTTCAATCTGAGGTATGTGGCATAAGTACAGAAATTTGAAGAATTATAGATTCTCCCTAAGATCAAATCCACCCTGGAAATATATGAGTGCATGTTGATTGGGGCGAGGGAAGCCTCAATGTTCACGACATCGTGAGAGCTCTTACACGTGAAAATACCCATTGAGATGGGGAAGGATATTTGTTTCTTCTTCCGGCTCTTTAGTTTTTTGTTCATGTGTAGCACTTTCTCGCACAGCCCATCAATACCATTTTGTCACTCGAGTATCATGTAAATCTTCACATAGTGAGCTTGAAACCAGCCACTTTGAGGTAGGAGAACATGGAGAATTGGATGAATCTTGACCCGTACTTTCTGATCAAGGCAGTGGCTTGACATGACATTCTCATGTGTTGACTCCCTTTTATCATATTAATTACAAACATTGTGAATGTGTCATTCACCCTAGCATAGTGTTGACTATTTTACTTTAATTCCAGTTGAGGATATATTTCAAATGGAGGAGCCTTCTGAGGAATGTTCTATGTAAGTGTTAAACCTCTAAATGATTTTGTGCTTTCTAGGGAATACACAAGATATGAAGTCCTGAAAAATTCTTGGAAATATGGACCTAAAGTGACTAGAAGTGTAAGCTATCACCGATTACCTATCCCAAATAAACCATTTCATTTCCCTCGATGATTGTGGTGATGAAAAGTGTCATCTAATCCTGAAAATAATTTGTAGTTTCTTCACCCATGACTCGACTCAGTAGGATGATCATATCGGAGAAGGTGTTGTGAAACTCACTGCGGGAGAGGACTTTTGGGACACGAGAAATATTTCTCTCATGTTTCAGCCATGATCCTAGGGTGAAGACTTGGAGGTATGAATCCTTATTGAGCCATTCCAAGGTTGTGAAATATTTCGTGATCATGACCATTTCCTCCTCTATTGAATGTGTAAACTCTATGATATAGCCCTCAAGTTGAGCACTACCAAGATAGAATTTTTGTTTAACCTTATTGTTCTTGTATATGGTTCATAGTGCTCGGCATAGGCCAACACTAGATTGATGTTTTACAGTGCACGAGGATGACCACTAGTTGCATACAAACCACCAAAGAAATGTATTTTCTTCCATTGATTACCTTGGCCCATCGAATATTCTATGTTTGAGTTCCCCAAGGTCCATGTCCATGTGCACAATATCGCTATCACCCACACTCAAGTACTCTAATGTGAGAGCCAAAACATGCTCGGAATAATTAATTTGATCTTCATGGTAAAGAAAATTAGCGATATGAGTCGCTATGGTGATGGTAGAAACTTTCTACAATTGGAGTCGTTGTATCACAATAGAGATGGTTCCGTTGTGATGTAGCCTAGAATTTACTATAAATGACCCAGAGCATTGGCACATCACTTAGCCTGATCTAAGTGCTCACTTGAAGTGCACAAAGACACCAAGTCCCTCTTTATGGTTGCTTATTTAGAATGTTAGCATGATGGTGCATATAGGCATTCAGATTCATTACCAATAGTAAACAACACATAGTGCATAAAATAGATATAGATCTTAGAATATATGTAAGATGAACTAAACAATGAATATAACAAGATTTACCATGCAAGAATCCATCCAATATGAACCATTATAATAAATATTGTAAAACACAAAAGCTTCATATGCTATAAAGTATCTCCATGCGTCATGCGCGCGATAAAACCAACAACATAACTCTACAATAATACACACACCTAAACCATACAAATAAATACATATATATAGGGGTGGGGACTTTCCCTTCACCACCCATGCACTTTCTCAAAATAGGTCACATGTTAATAATAGCCATGTGCCTTTACAAAAGGTTACACAACATGCTAGTGCTCTTAAGAATAAACTTATTATAGTTAACTCGAGTATAAATCCTATTATTAGCCCAAACTATGCATGGTGCTCATCTCTGTTGCTTGTTCCTAAAATACCATTGCGTGACAAAAATTCTTCATGTCTTTGTGTCCTCAAAGCCACGTTATCTCCAAGAATAGCCTGTTATCCCCGTAAAATTGACAAGGGAAATTTTACAGGTAACCATACCAAAATTTTTGTTTCGGTTCCCCGTTGAGGTCTCTTAACGTTCGGAATGGCATAAAATCCCTTTCCGGAAAATCTAGTTTTTTGAACTTAGTCATTTGGTCTTTTTTAGGTTGGGCGCAGTTTTTATTCATGCTACATCAACCAAAATTGTGCCCCTTCTTTCCTTTGGCGCATCCTTTGGAGTGTCAACATTCCAGATGTTGCGCCTTCCCATGTTGCACCTTCCAAGACTACGCGCCAAGGTACATGCGCCAACTTGTCGACATTCAAAATGTTGCGCCCTTTATGGTGCGCCAAAGCGCTAAAAATGCAATGTTGACAATCCCAAAGCCATGCACCTATGGCACAAATATTTTCATGTTGACATCTGTCTGGTTGTGCCATAGAAAAGTTGGTGGTGCATTTATTGCACCTTTTTCTATAAATAGGTGCATCCGACCTGTCATTTTCACAATTCAAAAAATGTGAAAAGTTATTCTTCTGCACCTGCGTTCTGTCAGCCCCGTGTGTCACTTTTCGTCACATTCATGGACCCCTTACCGTTTCCTCTATCTTATATATATTCCTGGTAAGTGGCCCTTGCTCTTCTTGTGGATTTGTTGTGGTTTCTTTGTTTGTTTTAGTGGTTTGTATTATTGAAAACAAAAATGAACCTAAGAAGATAATACAACCCCTGCCCATTTTGCAAATCAACCCACCTTCAACCGGTTTTACTCTCCTTCCAGATCTGCTAGCCTGGAAGGTCTTGTCTCAAAATGGGTCCTTGTTCCTCTTTCCTCTGTTTTCCTCACTTTGTCAAAAATCTGAGTTGAAAGAGGCCACCAAACCACAAACCTACCAAAAAAGTGAAAAATCTAAAGTTATTGCAATCAAAACCACTGTTTTCCTTTAGCGCAAACTTCGTTATTGTTACACTAAACACAGTCGTGCACCAAAGGGGTGCACTATCCCCGCATGCAACATTGGTCTTTCCCACACCTTATCCAAATTCCTAAAACCTAACACAGTGCAAGCGCAACCACACCTACACCTACATTTGAATGTCGTGTAGACCCTTCCCGCGCCGTGCCAAAAGCTCAAACCTTGGCGCACCTTAACTCAATGATGCACCCTTTGAACCTGCGCCCTTTGGCACATCATAATGTTTTGCAACATGTACCATATATGCACAATGGCACATCCTGAAGCCTTGCTACACCAAATAAATCTACACCCAGTTTAAACCCTTTATATGGTGCAGGCACACATCCATTGACACCAACATCTGATATGTTGTGTGTAGTCTTTCCGCACCCTACACCCTTTGGGCATTGTTTTCTTCCATGCAACACTCTCCCAAAGTGTGCCTTGCTTTTTTGACCTACGCACTGTAGTATAATTGCGCCTTGCGCCCAGAGGCTTCTAAATTGATAACTTTTCATTTTGTAAGCTTTGATGGATGATTTAACAGCTAACATGGCTCTTCTATGATGGACTTCCCTGCTTCTTCTTATAGATCAAAAGCTAAACTCAGATTCTTCATCGAGTAAGAAGCCAACCAAGTCTAAGGGTAAGGCCAAACTAACAGAAGAAGAAATGAAGTATAAATACCAAAGGGTCAGGATGCCCAAGTCCCTTGCAGAGTGTGACCTGGACATCAGAGATTCAGAGCTCAGCCACATCGACATGGATGACTTCTGGGCTAGAAACAAAGGTCACGGGAAGCCCATGGATGGACAAATTGGTCGGTAGTGGTCTGTATTTTGCTACAGGAATTCCCGTAAGTGCAGTTAACAATGAGTTCATGATGGTGGTGGCCCATTGTTATAATAAGGACACAAGATGTGTCGAGAATGAGAAGGGTGAGGTAATAATCAACCTCACTACCTAGCATTTTGAAATTATGTTGGGTATCCCCCACCACCGACATTTTGTGGCAATAAGCCAAGACGACTGCATAAAGGCATGGAACGAGAATGAAGACAAATGCATGCAGCTTGATGAATGAGGTATACCTGAAAAACAAGAAGGTGATAACCAGGTGGCCACAAGTCATTCATCACAGTGACTTCTCAGAAGAGCTGAGTGACACCATCACTTTCCTAAGTAGGGTGTTTGGGCTTCCTGATGCCCATTATTTTCACAAGTGGATGCTCAGATACTTAGAAACAATGAGTAAAAAATGTCCCTGATCAACATTTTGAATGGGCGGAGATTATCAGCAGCACCATCTCCGAGTAGCTTCAACAACTCTCCACAACTGGGAGGTTCTACATGAACTCCTATGTAGTGTACGCTACTACCTCTGAAAGAGACTACCCAACACTGAATCGATGTGGGGTATGGCCCTAAGTCAGAATATATGAGTATTATCCAGAGCTCAGACTGAAAATAGTATCACACATAATTCAGCAAAATCAATGACGCCTTCTTCTACGGCATCATCTACCTATTGAGGCCCAATATGACTCACGGTCGATGACCAAGAGCATGGTAACTACCATAGAGAAGTGGGGGCATTATTTACGCAATTCCCCACTTTTACCTATCTCAAAGCCGCCAACTTCTTGGGGATCCCACCAAGTTACCGAGGTATGTGGGGCCTAAGCTGATCCTATTAGAGCTATCTAGATAGCTTATCACATACCATAAGAAGTGCTCGAAAAGAAAAAGGGTGAACTCCATTCCCCTCACAAAGGTGGGAAGGTACACCTGTGCTTCCCAAAACAAAGCCCGAGAGATGTTTGCAGAGCTTGAGTTTCTCAACTTAAAACATAATTTCCCGGTAAGGCCAACATTCAATCCTCATGATTTCCTTCCAAGGGCAAAGCTCGATCCGATTCATATCCCTCAGATCGAAGATATCTACATCAATCTGTATCATGAGGTTGAGCTCAGAAGAAAGGACCACTCCTGGATGGCCCTAGCAAAGATCATCCAATATGGTGTGGCCATTTCCCGAAGGGTTTTCAAGCAACTGATCAAGAATTTGATTAGGTCTATCTAGACATGGATGGGGACAATTGGCCATTTGCTGAGATTGATAGAACTAAAGGCACCTCAGACTATTGAGGAAAGGGTTAAGGGCACTCTGCAGCGCACCGAGCATTGGTGCAGGAAGAATGGTCTCATCTACCTTGGGGTAGACTTCACCATGTCTCCCTTAGGTAATGCACCTGCCAAGCCAAAGCACTTGCCAAAGGGAAAAGGGAAAGATAAAGAGGGAGAGACAAGCACTGCTTCAAGAGGAAGCTCCTGAGAGCCCTCCTCCGCCACGCAGTAGAACATGTAGTAAGCCTGGTATCCCCTGAAGAAGAAGAGGTGGTAAGTGTTCCAATGGGCACATCCACTCAGGATGTTGCCACTACTATAACTATTGAGGTTCCCACCGTCCCATCTCCCACTCCTCCTTCCCCTCCTCATGTCACTCAACCAACCACTCCTTTGGTTGTGTCTTCTCCCCTATCTTCTACTATTCCCCCTCCCTCTTCCTCCATCTTCTCTTCTCTCGTGGATCTGTCCCCAAACATTTCTTCCCTCATCTCTCAGATCCCTTCCACCCCCACGGTTTCCTCTCCTACAGTGACTCCTACCCCCGTGAGCATTGAGGGTTGGCTTCTTTTCAATGCCACCACCAAGTGTCTCGACACATTTCCCCATGTCCACTGTAGCTTGCTCCTTCTTCCACCTCTATTTCCCCTTCTCCCTCTGGTCCCACTCCCCTAAGTCAAAATGGATCTCCAAACACCTGAGTCAACACAAGAGGAAAGTCCCCATTGCACCTATGGACTTCTCAGTTATTCCAACTAAAGGGGCAAAGAAGCAAAAAGCTATAACCCACTTCTCTCAAAGCACTTCAGGTGAAAGAGTTATGGAGATCGCGTACCCTGATCCCACAAAGGATAAAAAAGATCTGTCTCTTACAGATTTTATAGTGACACAGGTCACAATGGGAACATCCTCAGAAATCCTACAGGGAGAGGCCTTATCTGACAGTGGATGCCCTTTGCAAAAATCTTCAGAAGCAAAGGAAGAGAAGAGGATACTGAAAGAACAGAACAAACATCTTCTCCAAGCCCTGCAGAAAATGGGCAGTGCACCCCCTGTAGCTACCACCGAAACTCCTAAGCCCTTAGTCAGGAAAATATAAATGAGTATGCCAAGATTGGTGAGAAAGGTATGGTAAGTATCCACCTGAGAGACCAGATCCTCAAAGATAGTGAGGAAGTAATTATAAAGTTCACGGAGCTATATCAAAATATTGATCAGGCTAATAAGGAACTCTAGATGATTGCAGGACCTATCTCCGAAGAGTTGGACCATGCCAGGTTACAACATGAGACATTCCAGAAGATGCTCGACTACCCAGTCGATGACTTAGTAAAATTTGGCGTCTTCGATCACCCAAGAGCACCCAACAAAGTCCTTGCTGCTTTGGACTATCAGGTTGACCAGATGGAATTTGTCTTGGAGAAAATAGATAAAATCAAGGAGGAAGCCTTGATGCAATGCATCAAATGGAGTAGATCATCCTAAGGATGTCTCTAGGCTTGCTCACCCCATCATATGCCTTGAGGAAGGCAGATGACACTATTCGGCTCTTCAAGGAGATCGTGTCACAAGGTTTAGGGTCAGAAGCCACTTTTGATACAAAATCTATCAACAACCTTCTGGCCTATTGCAATGATTTTGTTGGATACCTGATGGAGGTAGGTAATGAATACTTCAAGCTCCCAGAGAGACTCAGAGATGAATGAGAGACTTGCAAAGTCATCGGAGATCATACCAAGGGTCCTACTCAGGATCAACTTCAAATGATGATTAGCAAGTTCATGGAGTATCATGCTCAATTTCACATTTCCTCTCCTAAGTAGAAGTAGGATACTCCTTTCCAGCCGAGGGACGATGATGAATAGGCTCCTTCCTCCTAGGATTTATCCCATTTTTGTAAAGTATTTAAAAGTATGTTGGCACAAATGATGACATCATCCATGTTGCACCATGGGATGTTGTCATCCACCAAATTGCCCCAAAGTCAACAGTTGACTTTTAGATATTTTGTAAATAGTTGTTGGTTCCTTTTTTCCTTCTTTCTCCTTCTCCTTCTATATATACTTGGATACTTGTTGTATTCAAGTGTGGACATTTTTTAGATGAAAAATAGAAGTGAGAAGAAAAGGCTTTGTACTTTTTGTAATAGAAAATATTAATACAAAAATTAAGACTTTGTGCTCAATGGATGTGTTATGAGCATTAGATCTTTCTTAAGTTAGATCTGTGTTGCTTTTCTGTTAGATCTATCTCTACTTTTTGTCATTTTCTCATCAATATTACTTTGTTCATTTATGCAAGTAGGTTTGGCTCTGTTTACTACTAGCCCAAAACATAAACCCTCTGATATTTCTGCTTTGGAATTCATTTCTTTTCTCCCTTCAGATCTATCCTATCTCCATTCTTCCCTTCATTCCTTTCTGTTCACATTCAAAAACACCCCTATCGGGATGAGATCCCAAAACCTTGAAGGTAGAATATTGTGGGACTTACACAGATTCCTACTGGTAGAATAGCAATAAACTAGTTTCGCTTTGCTGTCTCAAAGAGGGGCTATGCCCTGCACACTGTTGGCTCGTCTATCCATAGATCTTCCCACCCGACATATTTTCGTACTCAACAAGCCCTTATCCACAAAATGGCTAAGTCTTGAATTTAAAGTGTTATGGCATGTGTTTATTGTGCTATACTTCGCACACACAAATGTGCATTGCTCCAACGCGCACATACTTTATATGCCTTCACCTTAGAGCAACATGATATTTGATCAACATTACCCCACACTAAAGTACATTACCACCCGAAAATGGGTAATTCCTTCTTATGTCTCCAATAATAAAGAATAAGGAATGAATGAAGAATTGTACAAAAGAATGAAGTTTACTCTACAGTACCCTCTTCCTCAGGAAAGACTAACTCTAGATATTCATTTTTGAGTTCAGCCTCCAAGGTTTGTCACACTTAAGCACACTCCCTATATTTTCTCGGAATGTCTATCACTTTGGTATCCATTTAATCCTGAGTGATATTCTCCTTTCCATTTTGTAGCACTTGGAAAAAAATCTACCATACTCGAGACCATTCCCTCCATGAAGTCCGTTTTATACACTATAAGTTTCCTAAGTCCATTGATCCTATCTTTGGGTGGATCTTGGGCTATTGTACATAAGGGCATCACTTTTTTTTACCAGGGCTAACCTCTCAACCGATTGTAAAAGTGTTTCATCCTTCATTGCCTTCAACACTTCATTATCCTCTATTATAGTTTTGATTCTTATTATGGTGTCCGCACCGCACACATGTTCAAAGCTTGATATGCTTTCTTGATGGGCTCATCTTTCAAGTTTTGGAGTAAGGCCTCAAAACTTGAAATTTTCCTAACAATGGTAGCCCTTGCTCTTAATGTTTCTCTTCAGGGATCTTTTGGTGCGGCCATAACAACTGGAACTTTATTCAAACTTAGATCCACAAGAGTGCACAAATAATTCATCAGTAGAGGAAACTTCTGAGGAACTTTAGACTCCAAATGAGGCCTTACCTTAAGGATATGATCACCAAGTTCCTCAGCCATGCTAACAAAGGCCTCATTCTTTGCCTCTTCTTGTTCCTTCTCTACTTTCAAGTGCTTTATCTCTACAGTCTTATCCTTGTTATCTTCAAGTAGTGCTCAAATGGTGGCTGCCTTATCAATGTTCCTCCACGCCACTTTAGCAGATACCTTGACCAAGGCATTGCTTACTTGCTCATCAGAAATTACAAGAGGTTTGATATTCATGTGCCTAATATGTGGTTTCTTCTTTACCCAATGTGAAACACATGACCTTTTCTCCTCCATTAACCTTTTTGGGTCTATTAACTCCAAGCCTTATAAATCCTTTAGCCCTACTTGTTCTCGGAACCTATCACGGATGATATTTCTGAGTCCTCTATGTACCCCATAGTTGGAGTCACATAGTCCTCACCTACCTTTCCATTCTTCGTTTTCTTGCCCTTGGGAACTAGAGTGCTAGAATTTGCAATGGGTCCTTCACCTTCTGTGTGGGGTGAGGCACATCAAATGGCTCACCTATTTCCTCTTCCATTTCCTCATCACGAGGATCCTCTCGTATTTTTGGCTACATCAAGGTCCCCGGCGCGCTTTTACTGACTCATCCTCTTCATCCTCCCTGAGCTTCAAATTTTTCCTCCTCTTCTTCTCAAGTACTTCTTTCTGAGGGGATATCAAAGGTGATCTACATAGAGGTTGTGATGGCCCCATGCTCTTATTCCTTTTCCTTCTAAATACCCTTTTAAATTGGTGTTCCTAATTTATTGGGTCTCTCTTGTCAGAGACACTTAAAATTGGTTACTCAATTTAGTGTCCCTCTTATCCATTTACTTGCTTAGGTAACCTGGGGCACGTTTGCGTCACCAACTATCCCCTTGGGATATTATCCAATTTGTGATTTAATCACTTATTCCAAATTTAATTCATCACATCTTACATCTTAATTAAATATTAAATATTTAATTACGCTTCTTCCCATGCATCTTAATCACTTATCCACCCCAAATTTATTCTATCTATGCGATCGCATCCATTTTTAATCTTCCCTAAGCGGGATTTTTTCCCATAGTCGGGATAAGTCTTTTCTTTCTCGAATCAATCAATTTGGCCACCTCGAGTCTTTTCCGCGATCGGCGCCGACCCATATGGTCGGCGCCGATTTTCTAGAGCGGCGCCGATTATAAAAGCAAGCCTGTAACTCGGTTCTAACGACGGAAGAGGGCGGAAAAATCGAACCGAAGAGATCGAGCAAGAGCGAAAAAGTGAACAAGCGAAAAAGGAGCACTTGCGCACGAACAGAGAGAGAGATACAGAGAGATCTTCAGCATCAAGTGTATCAAATTAGGGCAGATCTCTATCTCGAATCAATCCCCGAGAGGAGCACCGCAGTACTCGCCCGTATCATATCAACATCGCACCACCATCTATCATCTCGGTGACTCTGCTCTAAGATCTTCTCGCCAACTTCGCTCATCCAAAGCAGACTCACATTCGTCTTCTAATTCCCGAATCTTATCGCACGCCCCCGATCGATCGATTCGCCTTCCGGGCCGACGCCGATTCAACCCGGCCGACGCTGATCGGGCTTAATCGACGCTTGACTAGCCTCACCGACGCCGATTTTAAAAGCGACGCCGACTGGGCTCTCAATCGACGCTGATTTTAAAAATCGACGCCGATCACTTAATCGACGCCCGATTTTAAAAAGCGACGCCGATTTTCTTCTCGCAGATAGGTAAAGGGATACAAAGGTAACACAAATCCAAAGATTTTATTTCATAGTTCCTCGTTTTCATTTTCTGTCTGCTTGCTTAGATTCTCGTTTTTATTACCGCAATCGAAAATCTAGTCTTTATTTACATCTTTTATCATGTATGCTTTTTCTTTATTGAAAACGTGGATCGACATCCGCCGAGGAAGCTTATCGCTTCTCGACCCGCTTTCAAGCAGTCCACTTAAATATCTTTTAACGTGGTCTTTTTCGTCAAGCATCGGTGTTTTGCAGTTATTCGGATCTATTGTGCAAATTGCTCGTGTGCGCCGCCTTGTCTACATCGGCTTCCTCATCCATCTACATCTTCATCTGTATCGATTTCATTGAGTTTTTCGTGGTTTTTGTGTTTAGTTTGGTACATTAACTTGGACAGGTAACAAGCGCAAAATTCTTGATCTACATTCTGGCACGCCCGGTGGGACCCAACCAAAGTCCCTCATTGGTAAGTTCATTTCTTTTCTAGTTTTGAACTGTGTTCCTTTTCTTCACTGATTTCTATCAGTCCTATTTGAGCATTTCTGTTCATCATTTCAATCTTGCTTTTAGGCGAATTCATTATCTTGAAATTCTTCTATTTCCTTAAAATAGAAATTTTTCGTTTCACCACTATCTGGATGTATCTTTCCGGATCTTGTTTGTTGTTTGCTTGATCTTTTCTTGCGGAGCACTTTGCTTGATCGTGGGATTGTTCGAGGGGAAGAGCTCAACAACGCGCTTTTTGAAGTCCACACACCTCGAGAGCTAAATCTACAGTATTCCTCTTTTTCGGTGTTTTTCTCCTTTTTAGGATTTCTTTGTTGGTTTGTCTATCACATCCAAACACTTCAATTTTTGGTGCTTAAAAGGAACTTAATCGCATTTGGGAAAGAACTTGTTTGACTTGTCTTCATCGAAATCAAACATTTCGCTTTTAAGTGCTTAAAAAGAACCTTTTCTTTGTCATTATTTGCGCATGCTTTTTCATCTAGTTTTAATTAGGTTGAGAATTGATCAAAATCGGTAGTGACACTATTTGATTTTTATTTTTCACCCTTGCACACAAAAGCCAAAATCACTAGGTATAAAGCATTTAAACAAAACTCCTTCCCCGGTCTCGCCTACTTGGAAGTGATATCCAAGAGGAAGAGCCTACGCTGTACTCCGCCGCTATAAATTCACTAAGATTTTGGTATATATTGGCAAAGCACCCGACTCCCTTATCGCAGCGGTGTGTGAAGTGCGGGGTAGGCCCCTATATCAAGCCACGTACTGTCTTTTATCAAGTGCCTTCGACTCTCACCAAACATTACCCAAACCATCCTTAGTTTGGCTATCTCGAGTAGTTCCTGCTTCTAAAAGCCTTCCCTAACATTTTCTTTTCTTAAAAGCATCAAAATTTAAAGGAGATAATCACTTGCGCGCTTGAATTGTTTGTGCATTAGTTAGGACAATCTTCTTTTCTTGCTTGTTTATGACGGTTATCACCCGGTCACAATCTAGGAAAATGGCCCAACAGTTCCTTCTTCCTCCGAAATCACCACCAGCGTGGATGTTTCGCACCCTCCCATCTTCCTCGACCGCCGTTAGTTGGTTCCCCTCATGGTCGTATAATCCCTTCTATCAAGCCAAAACAATCCCATCACGCCCAAATTTTCCTAGTCCATCGAAATATCTTCCGACTCGAGTCTATTCCTCGCGGGGATCCTGAATTTCAGGCTCTCCTTGATCGCAATCCGGTAGCCCTCATGGACTACCTAGTACACAAGTCCATTCGAATATCTGACCAAGACCCACCAATCCGACAAGTGTACGATTATCCTCGTGGATCATCCCAGGCCTGTTTAGAGCAGTTTTCATCCTCTCTCCCGCCTCGAGCCACGGAAAAGGGGGAGGCTCTTGTGCCTCCTTTTTCTCTTTCACCAACCATGTTGACTAGTTCTCAAATTGCCTTACCTATTCCTAATACTGCAGTTACCTCAACTATTCCTCAACCTACCTTTGAGAGGTCTTCTGCCTTGGCGATAACGAGTGCGTCTGTGCACCCGCATATCGCCGCAATTCATCTATGCCCTCTATCGTGTCTCAAGGTCAAGTACTCTTCATGAGCCAACCCTCCGGCTAGTCAGCTTGGTTCCTACTTCTCGTCCTCCAAGAATCTTTCTTCCAATATTCCAAAAATCGCGACCTTCGCCCATCCCCTAGATCGGCATCCTTGTACCAAATCCGCGCAGAAGGTCCCTTTCGTGTCTTGTTCCCAACATGTCCAATCTAACCAACACCCATGTTCCTCAATCTGTCCCTATTCAATCAACAAACATAGGAATCCACCAATCACAGGTTCCATCCGTCACCCAACCTATATTTTCTCAACCACTTATTATCTCACAGCCTGCCTATACGCAAGCTGCCTCACAACAAATACCCCACCCGGTGTCACCCAGAACACCTGGTTATTCCTCTTATCATCCTATCCAACAACAGATGAATCCCCCATTGACATCTCAACAACATCCACCACTTGCTTCTTATGTAGGACATACCAATGTGCCTACTCCTCAATCGGATGTAGTTCAAATTCTCTTCAAGAAAATTGCAGACTTGGAAGCCTCCACAAAAGGAACCCGTCCTTCATACTCCTTTGAAGAAGTGTGCAATGAACCCATTCATCCTTTGGTGGCTTTTAAGCCTTATCCTCCCAATGGGAACTTCCCAAATTCTCAAAATTTCATAGCCGGAAGACCCCAACAACATCTCATGAGCATTCAAACATGCTTGCTACCTCATCGCCCAAGATCGAGCTCATGCTCCGTACCTTTCCTATGTCTCTAAGCAGGTCCCGCTTTGACCGGTACAATAACATCCTCAACATTCTTTGTTTTCCTTCTCTCAATTGGCCCGATGTTTGTTGAAAACTTCTCAATAAATATCACACATAAGATCTCAATCACGATCTTTATAACATTCGCCAATTCGACGATGAGTCTATAGCAGACTTTGTCGCTCGTTGGAGAGGGATAATTAACCAATTGTCTTTCTCCCTTCCTCAATCCCAACAAATCGAGTTGTTCACCCGATCTTGTGCTAATCACATTTCTTCCACTCTAAGGATCCAAACTTTTCATACCTTTGAAGAGGCCTTTACGATGGCACGCAAACTTGAATCTCGTGCCATTGAACAAGGAAAGTTAAAACTTCGCTCCAAATCTAAACCAGATTTCTCTCGGTTCACCAAACCAAATTCTTTCCCTCCTAAAGATAAGAATCAAGGGTCCACAAATGCTATCGTATTAAAAACACCAAGAACCGATAGTACTCCTAATCAACCATCACGAAGAGACCCTTCATCTACTCGAAAAGGGCCTTCATCTTCTCGATCCTTCGCTCCATTGGGGGAATCATACGCCTCTATCTTAGAAAAAATGTTGGAAGTTCGCATGATCGAACTTCCACCCATTAGGGATATTGATGAAAGTCGAGATCGCCCATTCTGGTATAGGGAAAATGATTTCTGTCATTATCACAGAACCAAAGGTCATGACATCGAACGATGTCAGACTTTCAAAAATCTTGTCCAAAAATTCATTGACAAAGGCGAGCTCATCCTGGATAATCCGAATGCTCCCCCAAATCAAGCACTGGACGTTTTTAAACAACCTTTCCCCAATCATGCCCCAAATCATAATTCTTCGGAATCTCAAAAACCAAACACCCACACTATTAATTTCATCTCTACCGAGGACTCTTCTTCTGAAACCAATCCATCTGCAAACACATCAATCGAATCAGATCCTCCTTCCTCTTCATCAATCACTGGAATTCCTCCATCTTCAGATAACCCACCTTTGAATATCCCTACGTTACCAAGCACGGAGTTATCTTTCTCCGCTCCTTTGTCTGACCTTCCATCTATACCCGAGACAGTGTCATCCTCATCTGTCTCATCATCAGACATTCTTTCAATGCTCGAGGCAATCACATCCCTCCGAGTTTCCACTACGGACACATCTACTTCCGTTGCTCCCATTCCCGCCGCAACTATGCCTTTGGTAAATGTACCTATAATTGTGCCAACTTCGACGGAAGTGTCTTCGATCTTGACCCTTCCTATCTCTTTTCCTACTACATCAGAAGTTCTCCCTCCGCAAGGCACTCCTTCTTCATCACTCCCTTCTTCCATCACCAATGTTACTTCACCTATTCAGGAAAAATCAAAAGAAGTAACACCAACACCTGCACACTCGATTCCTCAACCTAAACCGCGACAACCAAAATCTAACACTACACCATCAGTACCTCCCCACTTGCTTCCTCCGAAAAGGTTACAGTCACCTTATGCCGTGGAAGTTGTCACCATCCCTGAAAAGGGAAAACCCATATTTCGAACCATCAAGACCCTTGGTGCTCTTCCACAAAAATCTCTCTCTACGCCTCATAAACGATTGGATTTGCCCGCTGAGAAGGCGTCTTCTTCTACACATCCATCCAAGCCATCATCTTCTTCTTCATCAACACCCCTAAAAGTAGACTTACCTACCAAAAGGATGCCACCTCTTCTATCAAGATCCTCATCTTCGTTACCAACAACCGAAGCACCCTATATTCCTCCTATTACACCTACCTTGAGGACTTCTTCCTCATCTAAATCAACATTATCTAAATCATCCGTAAATCCGACTAAGCAATCCCCTTTGTCTCCAAGGACCGCAAAATCTGTCACATCTCCATCCTCCTCAAAATCTATCTTAGGGGCTCCCCCTCCACCAAAGTCAATCATGTCTCATTTACTCCCATCCCAAGCACCCAAGACTACTCCTCCAAATGTCCAAACAAACAAGAGGATCCCTAAAGAGACTGTTAAACCTAACATGCAAGTTCTTTTACCTCGGCAGTCGGTTAATGTAAAAGAACCATCTTCATCATCTCCATCCTCATCTTCGTCTACCGGATTTTACACCGAAATCCTTCACCAACTTATCCAATCTTCATCTATAACCCTTCCTCCGATTAAACCATATAACCCGAAAGGAGTGAAACCGGCTTGGTTTAACTCTGATTTGATTTGTGCCTACCACCGTACTCCGGGTCATGATACTGAGGGATGTAAAGCTCTCCAAGCCGTTATCAAGAACCTTCTGGAAGAAAGTGACCTTTTGCTAGAGGAGGAGGAACAAGTACCTCCTGCCACCTTAGCCCCATCCAAACCTCAACCATCCACTCAGACCTCTAGTGGTTCCACGCCGCCTGATCTTTCACCCTCTCAAATTGACATGATCCATATCGCCACTAGAACCCAACGTTATCATAACCCATCTTCATCTCCAACATCTAGACCACGGGTTGTCATTTCTGCGGCCCCCGAAGGAGTTCCTCCTTCCTCATTAGCCCCGAGACCTCGGGTCTCTATTCGTGCTCCACCTCGGACTCAAGTTCCCGTATCTGTTGAGGAGAGTGTCATGAAGCAACTCACCCAAGCTCCGGTCAAAATGTCTCTTTTTGACCTCATCCAATCCTCTCCACAACATCGCCAAGCTTTGATTGATAATCTGCGTCGCATCGCAGTAAATTCCGATGAGCCCCAGCCCTTTGAGTTGGTTGTTGGACTGAATGGTCCATCGACCACCATTTCTTTTGAGGATTCAGAAATTCCTTCTCTTTCTTCCGAAGATTTGGAGGCTCCCCTCTTCATCACAGTCCAAATCAATAACACTACCTTAAAACGTGTTATGATCGATAGTGGAGCTGCACTCAACGTCATCTCCTCGCACACATTCGAACAACTTAAGTTACCAAAGAATGTGGTGTCACCTCCACCCTTCGCCCTTCGATCATTTAATGATCAGCTAGCAGTCACTCTAGGAACTGTGGTCTTACCCATCCGAGTAGGTAAGAAGCTGCTCCATGAACTCTTCTATATTGTCGAAGGAAAATTCCACTATAACATGATCCTCGGACGCTCCTGGATTCGCGCAATGCATTGTGTCCCATCCACCCTCCATCGATGCCTAAAATATCAATATGAGGGCAAAATATATACTCATCCAGGAGATCCTTTTCCTTCCGCACAATGCGACATGACCACTAGGTCTGCCCCTTTAAAAGAAAATACATCTTCTCCAGATAGGGCCTCATCTTCTTCCATACCTGCAACCAAACTACCGGATTTACAAAATCTGGAAGAGACATTGCAGCGTTTCTCACTAGGGGAGCTTCCTCTCTTTCTTTCGATGCCCATCTCAAACCTAATGAGTATGGTAGACCGCATAAGCAACCCGAATATCAACCAGTCTCGACGCATCGTCACCATTGGTCTCGCCCAATCAATGCACCAATTTCATCTACTGTGGTCTTGATACGCCTCATCATCGCCCGGATTCTCCTCCTAGAGCCAAACCTTACCTAACAGGGTTTGATCACCTACAGAATCCCACGTTTGTAAAGACTTATCTACATCGATGCGCGTGGAAAGGTTTTGGCCTTGGAAAATATGAACAAGGTATACATGACCTCAAATCCATTCCTACTCTCATGCCACATCAGAAATTTGGGTTAGGATTTAAACCCCTTTCAGAGGCCACCGTCACTATTCTTGATGAACCTCTTCCTACTGAAGAACCATCTTCCCCGACCAAGTCAGAAGCATCACTTGATGTGGACGATGACATTTCCATCCCACCTAACTTTTTTTTTTGATCAATACCATTTCCTTAGGGCCGTTGGTCTATGAGACTAACAATCGGTCCGCTTCTATACCATTAATCTTCCCTGAAATAGTTGGAGATGACTCTCCTACTATCAATACTATCCACTGTGCGGATGATGATTCTGTCCTCACCTATCTAGGGGCAGAGGATTCATACCTTCCCAAGACTATTCCTTCTGACACGTCTACCCTTCTCAACGAAGCCACTATTGACCTTAATATAGGGACTTCTGAAGACCCTCGCATCATTAAGGTCGGCCAATCCCTTAATCCACAGGAATTAGGGGACTTTACCGCTTTTCTTTCCAAACATCGTCAAGCCTTTGCTTGGTCATATGAAGATATGCCAGGGCTCGATCCCGATATTGTGGTCCACAATATCGTTACCCTTCCCAACATCAAACCAGTTAAGCAAAAATTGCGTAAAATGCACCCTAGAGTAGCCCTTCTTGTTAAAGAAGAATTACAACGCTTGCTTCTGCAACGGTGGCTTCATCCAACCCATCGATTATCCGCAATGGGTGTCTAATGTAGTACCAGTAACTAAGGCTACTGGGAAAATTCGAATTTGTACCGACTTCCGGGATCTTAATCTTGCCTGTCCAAAGGATGATTTTCCTCTTCCTAATATCGACCAACTCGTGATTTAATCAAGGGGGTCATGAGATGCTTTCTTATGGATGGTTTCTCTGGATATAATCAAATCCTCATCGCACCAGAAGACCAACATAAGACTTCCTTCATAACCCCTTGGGGGACCTTTTGCTATCGTGTCATGCCTTTTGGCCTTAAGAACGCAGGGGCAACCTATCAACGAGCAATGACCTACATCTTCCATGACCTCTTACACAAAATCAGAGAGGATTATGTTGACGATCTCCTCGCAAGTCCAAATGCCGCCAGATCATCTTTTCATCCTCGCACCTCTTTTTTTTGAGAGGCTTATCCGCTTTTGCCTTCGTCTAAATCCAGCTAAGTGCGTGTTTGGCGTTCTCACTGGTAAACTTTTAGGTTTTATCATTTCCATCAGGGGCATTGAAGTCGACCCCGCAAAAATAAAAGCTATCCTTGAGATGCCTCCCCCGTCTAACTTAAAGCAACTCCGCAGTCTCCAAGGACGTCTTCAACCGCAAGGCGTCATTTTATCTCCCAATTGTCGGACCGTTGTCAACCTTTTCACCATCTTCTCCGTAAGAATGTTCATTTTGGATGGGATGAGCATTGCCAAAAGGCCTTTGATGATCTCAAAGCTTATCTTCTTTCTCCACCTGTGCTTACACCTCCACGCGAGGGGGAGCCTTTCTATCTTTATATCTCTCGTGATCGACCATGCTCGGGAGCCATGATCTCGCATCGGGACACTTGTGGTAAAGAACAAGTTGTCTATTACATCAGCCGCACCCTCCATGAGTATGAGACACGCACTCGAAGCTGAAAACTATGTTGTGCTCTCTTCTTCGCAACTTCTAAGCTTCGTCATTATCTCCTTAATCACAAAACTTACATTGTCACAAGTGTCAATCCCCTCAAGACAATCCATGCAAAACCTTATCACAATGATCGCATCACTCGTTGGCTTATGCTCATGACTGAGTTCGACCTCGAGTTTATCCCGCAAAAGGCTATCAAGGGTCAGTTATTGCGCATCAATTAGCTGATGCTCCTCTTCCGGACACTCAAGACCCCCTTGCTCAATTTCCCGATGAGTTTATCCAACAAATCGATTTTGGTCTCTCTCCATTTAAAGTAAAGCTCTTCTTTGATGGATCCAAATGCCAGCAAGGGGGAGGTGCGGGTTTTGTGATGATTCCTCCTTGGGGTACGCCCATCCCAGTCGCACACAAATTAAACTTTGAGTGCACCAATAATATGGCTGAGTACGAAGCTCTTGTCTTAGGTCTTCAAAATGCCATTAATCTCGGCGCTCGTCATATTGACATCTTTGGTGATTCTGAACTCATCGTTAACCAGGTCACGGGTGTCTATCAATGCAAGAATGATATCCTTCAGAAATATCACGACATCGTTCTTGCCCAACTCCAATCTTTCGACAAGTTCACTATCCAAGCCATTCCGCGTACTGCAAATCGATTCGCAGATACCATGGCCTCTTTAGCCTCCCTTATCCCGCCTTTTACCGAAGACTCGCGTCTTTATGTGGCTGTGCAACGATTGGATCAACCATCTTATCTTGGGCAACTAACGTCAATCAATGCTGTCACAACCCATACTCAGGATGAGTGGTATCAACAGATAGTTGATTATCTATCTCATTCGGTCCTTCCTCCAGATCTGACTCCCAATGGTAGAAGGTCTTTTGTCCAACGCACTAACCGCTATACTATTCTAGGCGGCCTTCTTTACAAACGAGGCTTTGATGGTATTTTGCTTCGATGCCTCAAAACCCATGAATCATCTAAAGCTATTCAGGAGGTCCATGACGGTATTTGTGGTGGACATTTTAGTGGTTTAGCTGTAGCCAAGCGCATCTTACGTTTGGGTTATTATTGGCCTTCTCTTAATCAAGATTGTTGTGAATACACTAAGAAGTGCGTCAAGTGTCAGCAACATTCCAATCTCACGCACATCCCTAGCCAGGCTTTGCAACCTGCGGCGGATTTGTGGCCTTTTTCGCAGTGGGGTCTTGATCTTATTGGTCTCATCAATCCCCGTTCTTCACAACGTCATCATTCTATCATTACTGCCACTGAGTACTTTACTAAGTGGGTAGAAGCTATCCCTCTTTCTTCAACAAAGGCTAAACCCATAGTTGATTTCGTCTATCAACACATCATTTGTCGCTTTGGCGTTCCACACAAGATAATCACAGATAATGGTAAATCTTTCAAAAACGCTGATTTGCAGAATCTCTGCAATGCTTTCAATATCAAGCTCAGTTTTTCCTCTCCATACTATCCTCAAGCTAATGGTCAAGCCGAAGCTTCCAATAAAACTTTACGTAATATCCTCGCAAAGGTAACTAGTCGAGCTGGTAGGGATTGGCATCTACATATCCCTTTTGCTCTCTGGGCTTATCGGACTAGCATTCGTACTCCTACCGGTGCTACTCCCTTCTCTCTCGCCTATGGGTCTCGAGGTCTGTCCTTCCTTTGAGGTCCAAATCCCATCTCTTCGTGTTTCTCTCGAGAATTTGTCTCCGATGAGAATTATCATCAAAATCGCTCTAAGACAACTCGAATTATTAGATGAGCGACGCCTTAACGCTCTTGAGCATCATCGTCTATCTCGAAGCGTGTCAAACGTGCTTATAACAAGCACTTGCAACATCGTGACTTCAAAATTGGTGATCTTGTTCTTAAGGAAAATCAAAATGTCACTACACTCGAAAGGAGTCAACGTGGTAAGTTTGCTCCCAACTGGATGGGCCCCTACATTATCACTCATAAATATGGGTCTGGGGCTTATCGTTTATCTTCCATGGATGGTATCCCTGAAGCGGAACCTCTTAATGCTTTGCATTTACGGCCCTTCTACTGTTAAAATCTATCTTATACAAATCTAGTCGCTACTCAGATCTTCCATCCGTCATAATAACCAGTCATCTACTTTCGTGGTGATTTGAAATTGTGTGGTTCTCCGCCTATTGCCTCGCTTATCTTAAAAATGAGTATAGCGGCTCTACTCATTGCACATTTCTTTTGGATATGTTCCTCCTCATGGTAGGAATACCTTAATCACCACTTCATCTGTCCCAAGTACTTATCTTCATCGGATCTACTCGGGTCATGAGTGCATGTTCTTCTATGTTCTCTTCCCCTCCATCTGATCTATCTAGGTCTAAACTCAGCTTCTTTCAAAAAGTTTCACAAAAAAAAAAAAAAAAAGATGCTATCCAAAAAGATAGACTGATCCCTCGAAGGACAGCTATCCATAAATTATCAAGTGAATCAAAAAGAAAATAGACCATACCCTCGAAGGATGGCTATCATTAAAATTCACAATACTGAACCGCTCCTCAAGGACGGCTGTTTCTCAAAGGAAAATTCAAGGCTTCTTGTAATCAATCAGCCTTCCACTCAGTTTATACACTTTATAGCATCACTGAAAGACTTCCCGCATCGATCAGTCTTTCCACATCAAGCAAACTTCCCGCATTGATCAGTTTGCTTTTCCACAAAATCATGAAGCTGAGATTTAGGACCTTTTGTCGATCATATGGAGAATCCTATTTCCCCACTATGGACATGTATTCTGTCCCTTGTAGGTTCCGACAAGATACTTACTTACTTTTCTTTCCATTTCTATCCTAGATCTGGTTTGCGACTAGTTAGTGTCAGATTTATTTTAATCTTATATAGGGCCTTGTATGCTTGGTCTTTTGGTTTCCTTTCTGGATTCTATCTATGGTCGGTTGGAAGTCCAACTTATCATTTTTCTTCTTCTCCGAGTATCTTCTCTTCTAAGTCACGGTTGTTTCCGCTTTCATCTTTGGCTCTTGCATCCTGTTAAATTGACATTTCGCATGTTAATTCAATCACAATTTATCTTCTATCTAAATTCATCTTATCTATCCAAACATTCTATCTGTATTCATTTCTCATTGCATCTACCTATATCTCATCCATATATCAAACACATCCATCTATCTATCCATCAAAATGTACATCCAAGGTACATTGCATCTATCTATATCTAAATCTATCCATCACAATGTACATCCAAGGTACATTATATCTATCCATATCTAATCCAAACATCCAACACATGTGCATCCAAGTTGCATCACATCCATCTATCAAAGTTATATCCACATATCGATCTATCTAATCACATCTATTTCTATCATCTATCAGTCTATATCTATCCAATCACATCTATTTTATCCTCTATCAGTCTATATCTTTATCCATCACAATTACGCTACATCTATCCATCTATCCATCAAAACATCTAAAAACTTGTGCATCCAAGTTACATTACATCTATCTATCTCTCTTTTTCATCAAAATTTTATCCACATATCAATCAAAATTCTATCCACATCACATCTATCATCTATCAGTTTATATCTATCCAATCACATCTATTTTATCCACATTTCAATCTATCTAATCACATCTATTTCTATCCTCTATCAGTCTATATCTATCCAATCACGTCTATTCATCATCTATCAGTCTATGTCTATATCATCATCTATCAGTCTATCGATTTATACTCATTTTTGCCCGTGGATTGCGGTATCGCTTCTCCACGTCGTTTGCTTCCATCTGCTAATCTCTTTGCCATAGTGTTGATGCTTGGCTGGTCTATCTGATCATTATTGTGCGCTACATGTTGTCTTTCGGCACATATTTTCGATATCACCATCTATTTCGAGTTTGTTCCCTTTGCGTGGAGCACTCGCTTTTTGTTTAGCCGCTTAGAGTTACGCGGGTCTGTAGGCACTAACGTCATCTGATTTATAGACCGTCTAGTTGTCCCTACCAATGTGTCTCTCTTTCGATGTTGGCTATTTTGCAGTTCTCCTTACACTCATGGGTCTGTAGACACTAACGTCGTCTCATGAGGAGACCGGCTAGTTTTCCCTACCAATGTGAGTTCCTTAGGTTGCTGCCCTTGTGTTTATTTTTATGCGTCCTCAATGATCAGTTCTACTCCAGCTATCCGACTGGGGCATCCTGCATTTTTTTTATCTACCTCTTTCAAACTCGGGATCGTCTATTCTATCATCCATCCCATCCCTAGTTTGAGGGGGATCACATCATCACACATTTTTCTCTTCTTCCATCTCTTTGTTTTTGTCTCATAACCTTGCTTATCGCAAGTTACTTGACAAAAAGGGGCAAAATGTAGACACTTAAAATTGGTTACTCAATTTAGTGTCCCTCTTATCCATTTACTTGCTTAGGTAACCTGGGGCACGTTTGCGTCACCAACTATCCCCTTGGGATATTATCCAATTTGTGATTTAATCACTTATTCCAAATTTAATTCATCACATCACATCTTACCCATGAGTAATTAAATATTAAATATTTAATTACGCTTCTTCCCATGCATCTTAATCACTTATCCACCCCAAATTTATTCTATCTATGCATCGCATCCATTTTTAATCTTCCCTAAGCGGGATTTTTTTCCATAGTCGGGATAAGTCTTTTCTTTCTCGAATCAATCAATTTGGCCACCTCGGGAGTCTTTTCCGCGATCGGCGCCGACCCATATGGTCGGCGCCGATTTTCTAGGAGCGGCGCCGATTATAAAAGCAAGCCCAGAACTCAGTTCTAACGACGGAAGAGGGCGGAAAATCGAACCGAAAGAGATCGGAGCAAGAGCGAAAAAGCGAACAAGCGAAAAAAGGAGCACTTGCGCACGAACAGAGAGCGAGAGAGATACAGTCTGAGAGATCTTCAAAGATCAAGTGTATCAAATTTGGCGATAACAATAACTCAGTAATGCCTCTTTCATTGGAGGTTTAGTGGAGAAGTAGTCAAAAGTTTGGATCATTTCATTTGTCAATTATTTCCAATTTCCGGTCTCTCCATACAACTCCGCATAAACATACCTAGCACACACTCAACCTCACAAGGTGAAATAAAGCTTGTGCACCCACATCAAAGGTGGTAAAGCTTCCTGCCCCTTTGTCTAAAGTCTCTCACACTATTGAACGTGGTGTTGAACATGATTATTACCATAATATTCAAATATTTGAGTAGGTGCATTACTTATGAGAAACCTTGCTGATAGGGAAACTCTCACCTCTCTCCATTATATAATATTATCCCTATGAACCATCCACCATCACGTTGTTATCCCGTGTAGGGTATAAACAAACATATTCCTTATGTACATCTAATACTTCCACTTTACTTCCATGGCTCGCAGGAATACCTTAGGGTTTCCTTTGCTAGTGTGCTAAGGTACAGGTTTATTTCCTAACCGCCTAACACAACGCACCTACTTATGTGTGCAAATACGCTTCTTACCTCACACCCAACCATCTCATAAGTATCATGTGACCAATTGTCATATGCAATACTTGTAGTATCACTAAGGGACCGTGTATCATCCCACCGGATAATTCCTTCCTTAGATGGCTCAATCGCTTCGGGTCTCGAATGGTGCACACATAAATTATGTTCAAGTCTTCTTCAATTAAGGGCTCAACATAAGGTGCATATATCCCTTATTGAAATAGAGATCAACATCATTTGAATAACACCAAGGGTGCCTAAGTATAGTTGGGAAGTTGTACGCTTACTTCAGCAAGTGCTAAGGCCTCAAATTCCCAAAGTGAAATTGTCCCCCTTTATAGTAATGGATGCATCTTTTAATACTCCAATTGGCATGGTCTTAGTCTAATTTTCCATATACAACACAATCAAAGATGGCCCTAATAGAGGTCTCCCCATCTCGAACCCATGCATCTAAGGAAAGCACATTTACTTTCACACCAAGTGTCAATCAAAATATTGCTCAAAAGCCATCCATCCACAACAACATTCAGAGTGATCTCCTTGTCATAATCCAAACTATGAGGAGGGAGATTAGCATGCGAATCTACCATCCATTCTTAATACCAACGTGGAGAGTGTTTCCTTTTAATCAACTCCTAGTAATGGAATAATTTTCTCCTAACGCAGCATCTTGCATACTTCCTTCAGATCATCAACATCTCGACTAGAAAGTCTCAGTTGCCTTCTTTTGTTCCAACTTCCGTGACTATTCCTTTAAACATTGTATTTCACCCTGTAGATTTCTAGAGTACCTCCATGGTTTCCTGATAAACCTCCTTCTGATGTGTAGGGTCTGGATATTTTTCATGTAAAACCTCCTCCTTAGTAATGGTAGGCTTTTATTGTAATGTTTCTCTGATGCGTGCATCCTTAGTGCATGTAGTAATCTTCACAGGTACTACCTCAGGATCTAGTGCTAACTTTGGCATCCATTGGTTTTCCACAACACGTTGTATTCTAACCATCCATGTGCCCTTGTTATCATGTTTGTGCTTCTAGATCAAATTTTCATATAAATATAGGCACTCTTCATAGTTATTATCCTTTCCCCAAAAATAACCAAGAATGTTTCGAGGACATTCATGTTTGTAATGGTTAAGGGATCTACATGTATAGCATGTTCCACAAGGGAACTCACTTTGTCCACCACTGCGGCCTCGGCCTCTCGAATCCACCATGGTATCCTCAACCTCTAGGATGGCCTCCCTCAAAGTGCCCTTCATTTTTATTATAGCACCTTGAGTGTGATCATGATCATGTTGTTGACTTTTATCCTTAGATTTATTCGAAAATCTCATTTATCGTATACTAATATCAATGGCATCATGGATCTGATCAATCAACCTACAATCTTCAATATTGTGAGTTGTAGACCAGAAAATATTATAGTAGCAAGACATGTTCTTCTTTATCACGTGTTGTAACAATGGACAAAGTGGCTTGCGCATCATGGTCTAAATGACATATCTCACAATATAGCAGAAAGGAGCGCACTGATCTACAAGGAAAACTATCCTTAGTATGCCCCTCCACTTCACAATCCATGCACCAAATTATAGTGTGTGTCTCATGCACTTTATTGGCTAATAGTTTCTTTAATTGCTTTTCCATTACTGCAATCTGAGCTTCCAAGAATGGGCTCACTCCAGTGTCTATGCTCCCAACTACATATAAGTCTTATGTGAGATTGCCTGCTAAAAGGTTTGATTAGGCCTCGATGAACCATTGTGCATGCTAACTTGCATGGATATCATATGATAGTTTAGACAAGAGTGTTTTGAAATGAGCATCATATTCCCGGACACTCTTAGTAGTTCCTTGCTTGATATCCTTGAGCGTGCTTATACTTTTCTACTCAAACTCAAGGATATAAAATTCTTTAATGAAAGCATCTCGTAATGCCGTATAATCCACATAAGTCTGATCAGGGTCAAACTTCTTGTACTAGTTGTGTGCGCGTTCCTATAACATAATTGCAAACTAACTTACCTTGTGCTCTAAAGTGGTGATTCCTTTCATGTGCCATAGTATCTCACACATATGAACATGCTCAGTAGCACCTTATATTCCCCTATACTGGGAGATGGAGTGACATCTCCATGTAAATATTTTGGGGCTGATGAGGACCATGCCCACCAGATCTAGAACCTCTGTGTTACCTCTGCCTCCAAATCTGCCAGATCCTGAGCCACCTGTTCCTCCTGATCCTCCACCTATAATAGGAATTAAACTAGAGGATGCATCGTCATGTTTCCTAACATTGGTGCTAAATAGAACTCCTATAGTTTTCAAAGTTATGCTACTCCCCGATGTGAGTCCAAAGTTCTGCGTTCATGTGTTCTCGTGCCGACGACATGCCTGAATAGGTTCCTCCAACCGGTCCTCCAAATAATATGGAAGACGTCTTCCCAATCATAAATGTACTTTCTATTTGATTTACTCTTGATCCTGATGATAAGTCAACTTTACCTCTTACTAATCTACTGCCCAAACTAGCTTCATGACTACCGGTTGTACTAGAAACTGAAAACTAAGCACAAGGGCTAGGTTGCTAGGTAGATTCAGATACGTGCCCGTGGCCCATGTTAACTTTTTGGTATGCTCTCATAAGAGGTCAATGAGGGTTCCCTATCATGCTTTCCCAAATGGGGGAGTTCCAGATGCTCTGGTTCCATGTCCTCTATGTGAGCTCTAAATCCTTCATGAGCCATCTCTCTCTACAATGCCAATCATTTTATAACCTCGTCATGCTTCTCTAAATCCCTCACGCACCTCATTGAACTTAAGTCACCTTTCTTCTCTTTTTATCTCTACTGCTAGGTCCGCCATCCTTCACCACACCTTCTCCTGCCCCCGTGCATGGTGGGGTTTAGCTAGCCATTAGCTTCTCTTCAAAATTCAGGTTACCATCAAGATCTTGATCACTGCGAATTGCGTGTAGATATGATCCTCGGGATAACATAAAAATTTAAAATCAGATACCTCCCAAAAAGAGTAAGTGGAAATTGAGTATTCCAAAATATAGCTATTCAGAACACCACAAAACCAAGTATCCACAACACGCGTCTAAATTAGATCAACATCATAGAGAGCCTGAAATTCTTCTTGCATCTAGACAAGTGTGTGAAACCTCCAATTCCTTTTAGATGCATAAGCAACCAGCCACTCATATAGTTCTATGGGGAAGATAGAAAATAATCTTTCATATAAGCCATCATAAAAATTCTACTCAACCCACGTGCATGCATCAAATGCAGATCTAGTGCTTTGAATATCTAAGTGTATTCTTCTTCCGATCTACTATCCACTTCTCAACACTTAGTAAGGTCAATCGGTATGTCTTCATCATACAATATCCTCAAAAACACTTGAAAAGAGGTCCTGAAACGGAACTAATGATGCATCCTAGAATTTATCAGAATGACCTAGGCACACTAGCACATCACTTAGCCTTTGAGCCGAGTACTCACCAAGCACGTAAAGGCACCAGGTACCTCTTTATGGTTGTTTATTTAGAATTTTATCATGATGGTGCATATAGGCATTCATATTCATTACCAATAGTAAATAACACACAATGTATAAAATAGATCTAGATCTTAGAATATATGTAAGATGAACTAAACAATGACTATAATAAGATTTACCATGTAAGAACCAGATTTAGTCATGTTCAACACCATTATCCAGCCAATATGAACCATTGTATTAAATATTGTAAAACACAGAAGCTCCATATGCTATAAAGTATCTCCATGAGTCATGCATGTGACAAAACCAACAACATAACTCTACAATAATTCACACACCCTAAACCATGCAAATCAATACATATATATAGGGGTGAGGACTTTGCCTTCACACCCATACACTTTCTAAAAATAGGTCACATGTTAATAATAGCCATGTGCCTTTACAAAAGGTTGCACAACATGCAAGTGCTCTTAAGAATAGACTTCCTATAGTTAACTCTGAGTAGAAATCCTATTATTAGCCTAAACTATGCATGGCACTCAGCTATTTCTTGTTACAAAAATACCATTGCATAGACTGCGCAAGTCTTCATGTATTTGCGTACTCAACATGTTATCACCAAGAATATCCCTTATCCACAAAATAGCTAATTCCTAAATTCAAAGTGTTCTGGTGTGCGCTTATCCTGCTATTATTTCACACCTCAAATGTGCCTTAGTATAGCATGCATCCTTTATGTGCCTTCACCTTAAAGCAATATGTTATCTCGCTTAACACAATTTATTGTTGGGGATGAGAGAGGGGGCTTAAATTTGCACCTTTTTGGGCTGTCAAGGTCACATGCTAAACTAAGGTCTTAGAAGGATGGGGGACACATTTACTTTCACCTCTTGCACTAAGGTTTGGTGCACTTGGTACAAAAATGTGCACCCTATGCTGATTGGTCCACTTGGAAGCCCATGATTGCACGAGTGGGGGCTTGGGAATAAATCCTGGGGCTTATTTTGCAAGAAGGTGATCTCGTAAACTTCTACTTTGGAAATTCACAAAATCACAATAATTTGTTGTTCTACTTTCTCTTTGGAAAATGACAGATTTGATGAATATTAGAGCCTTAGTGACTGATTATCTAGTGCATTAGAAAGGAAATTATAGATAAGTGAAACAAATTCAAACTCCAAACACCAACAATTTTATCCTAGAAACCTCTAATGGAGGAAAACTAGTCGGGAAGGGAAAAATGCTCTTTCTTCCCACTTTTATTGGCCAATTTTAAAACAATTACAAATTACAATAAGCGTAGAGAAGAAAAAAATGTAAACTTCCCCTCTAGTTACTTGCTTTCTCTGTTTCTTACACCTTGCTCCTACAATTCCACTCCAACACTGAAGAATATCTGTTCACTAGCTCTCATGACTCAAACTTTGCTCTTGATCTCTTTGGATCTTCCAAATGTCTGTTCTCCTCTTCCTTTCATGCATTTATAGGCCTTCCCATGTACTGGAGGATGTGAAAGGGCATGGAAGGGAAGAGACACAACCATCTCTTCGAATTCTCTGGAACTGCTTTGTTCCTTGATTTATTTTTCTGTCAAAAGTGGCGGGACTACTACCCTACGCAGACCAACAATCACAGGATTTCCATCCTAGCTAAGTAGTAATTAAAGGATCACCACCCTATCTGGGCAAAGTGGTTCTCAGTAGCTTTCTTCGATCTACATAGAGCGGCGGTTTTGTTGATTTGCAAATAGAAACTCCTTTTCCTCATTTTTCTTCATTT
Organism: Taxus wallichiana var. yunnanensis; assembly: GCA_018340775.1. NCBI lineage: Eukaryota > Viridiplantae > Streptophyta > Pinopsida > Cupressales > Taxaceae > Taxus > Taxus wallichiana. Next base: position 505,899,140 of record CM031244.1, on the reverse strand, counting down.
TTCCCTCTCGGTGCTAATGGATATGATGGAATGGTTTGTTTTTATGGATCCCTATGGATCATACCTCCCCTTATTATGAGGCTTTTGGTCCCACAAAATCTTAGTGGGGGAGTGGTAGAGGAATAAAATCCTTGTCTTTCTCCTTTTAGTACAATCGAGTTTCCTTGGCATATTCTTTTCTCATCCAACCTTGAAGACTCCTATGGAACTCTAGTTTTATGCTCCAATGATATATCCTCCTCCAAGTTACCTTGAGTACAATCCTATTTGGAATGAAGCTTTTGTATGTTTTCTTTATCACATATATATGACCCTAGTAGGTGTGATCTATTGCAACTTGCTACCGAGTGCATCCACATGAAGTGTGGTAGACTTTGTCTCTCGGTGATGGATTTTCTTGAATCCTCTCCATGTGCATTGCTGCTATAGTCACCATTTCTCCTTATATCTCCTCCTATTATTTATGTCCTATTGTCAAGTCTAGTAATCAGTAAGTAGATACGGTGATCGCATAGCGTAATTTTGTATTGCTCCTTGAATGAGTAGTTCATGTGGTGGCTTCTTCTATAGAAACTGACAAGTTTTATCCAAATTCTCCATCCTTTGGTTATAAACATTTGTTCTCTCTACTCCATTTTTCCTTTCTACCAATGAAAGTAAAAAAAAGCGATTATTTTCTTAAATAATTCTTTGTGCTTGGTTGGCACTTATCATAACCTTCCTTGATTTTCTCTAGTGTTCCCAGATGTTGAAACCGACTTCATTCATCATAGCCTTCTTTGATTTTCTCTAGTGTTCTCGGATGTTGAAATTGACTTCGTTCTTCGACCCATCTCTGTACTCAATTATTCATCCTTGTGAATATAGCATCCCCGATATATAAGTAAGGAATTCCAAAAACAACATCAAATGCATAAAGTGGAATGATATCGACTCTAATACATCTATGTATTGGGAATTTATATCAAATCAAACGTACACTTCCTTGTAACCTATATTTCTACACCCTCCTTCACCCATCCCAATGGGTATGGACGTGGATACTCGTAAGTTTCAAGACCAAAATCTCTTTTACAACCGTACATAAATCAAATTTTATTGAGAACCCGAATATACTAAAGCGTTTACCTTATTCTTCTTTATTTGGATTCTAATTTGAAATATCTTACTCATCTCTTCTTCTTCTCGCCCCCCGTACATGTTAGTAGTCATGCATCCTAGCCTCTCATCTACATCTAAACCATCCGCAATCTCCACCTCTTCTTCTATTTTCACAGTGGCCATTGATTTCTTGGAATCCTTCATTTGATGCTTTGGGTGCAATTCTAGATGTAACTTCCAACATGTGGCGTCAGTATGCCCATTTATATCACAATTCTTACATAAATTCTTAGGATCTTTATAAGTATGTAAAGCATTGGAAGCCTATTTACCTTTCCATTTATCTTTGTAACTTGTTGATCCTCGTTGCTTTTTTCGATTTGTTGATTGGTTTGCCTTTGGCTCTGCTTCTTCTCATCATCAATATAGTATGCTTACACGTAATCTTCATTGAGATCCTTAGGCTTCTGGAGATTAGCTTCCTTCGAAGGTGAGTGTGAAGTACTCCAAAATATTTAGTTAGAATGTCCTCACCCTTCAAGTCCGTATTAAGCAATGTGGTTTGTCTTCAAAACTCCATAGTATATTCCTACACGCTTTGACTGCTTACCCTTCCTAAATTACTGTCACTTAATCATCTCAAGTTAGTCTTATGGCCAATAGGATAGAAATTAGCTCGAGTAGCTCCTTAAAACCCTTCCAAGTACTCACAATAGGATGTTTCTTCTTTTCACAAGTGGCTAGATGGGTTTCCCCCTAAACCAAACATGACCTTCCATTTTGAGACATGCAAAGGTGATCCTTTGTGCCTTAGTGACACTACGCACACTAAAATAAACTTCCAACTATTTTAGCCATTTATCTAGTAATTTTACATCTACTTGTCCTTCAAAATTCTTTATTTCAAATTTTGTTTTGACTTTAAAAGGAGTATGAGCAGATTTTACCTTCTCGCTTACAGTTGTAGTCTCTTCTTCACACCCCTCTAAATCTTCCTCATCATAAATCCCTCCCATACCAAATTTTTCGGCCAATGCTCAAACCACTGAGTCCATGTAATCTGATTAATCAAGTCATCTTTTGTAGATCTGAAATCTCTTGTTGTTTTCTATGCAACCTATACATCATGGTCTCTAGCATCTCGACTATACGGACCAAGTTCTCTTCCTTCATTTGTGCTTGAATTCTTTGTGTCCACTTGTTTGTAGAAATATCTAGTTTGCAAGGTAAAACTTCTTCTCCTTTGGACCTTGTTACTATCATAAAAATCACAAGAAATATTCGAATACCACAGTCTTGGATATATAATCAGCTCTGATACCAAAATGATCTATAAACTTCTACTTTGGAAATTCACAAAATCACAATAATTTGTTGTTTTACTTTCTCTTTGGAAAATGACAGATTTGATGAAGATTAGAGCCTTAGTGACTGATTATCTAGTGCATTAGAAAGGAAATTGCAGATAAGTGAAATGAATTCAAACTCCAAACACCAAAAATTTTATCTTGAAACCTCCAATGGAGGAAAACCAATCAGGAAGGGAAAAACACTCTTTCTTCCCATTTTTATTGGCAATTTTAAAACAATTACAAATTACAATAAGCGTAGAGAAGAACAACAATGTAAACTTCCCCTCTAGTTACTTGTTTTCTCTATTTCTTACACCTTGCTCCTATAATTCCACTCCAGCACTGAAGAATCTTTGTTCACTAGCTCTCATGACTCAAACTTTTCTCTTGATCTCTTTGGATCTTCCAAATATTTGTTCTCCTCTTCCTTTCACGCATTTATAGGCCTTCCCATGTCCTCTCGTGCACTGGAGGATGTGAAAGGGCATGGAAGGGAAGAGACATAGCCATCTCTTTGAATTCTAGAACTGTTCATTCCTTGATTTTATTTTTCCTGTCAAAAGTGTCAACACCGCCGCACTACTCGAATCGGGTAATCACATGACCGCCGCACTAGCTGGCAATGTTACAGATCACCACCATGTCATGGTACTTTTTTTTTGAACCGAACTCGCAAAGAGAAGCGGTTATATTGATTTATTAATAGAACCTCATTTTCCTCATTTTTCTTCATTTTTCCTTCTTGATGTTGATGGATCTCGATGGGAAGGTCTATTTTTCTAGATCCCTATCGATCAAAAGGAGTTAAAACTTGGTCGCCTAGAGGTCCAAGGGCTCAAATTTGTAGTAGGGTTGATTTTTATTACACCTGTTTCACCAAATATTTGGTGCACTTGGTGCAAAAAATTGTGCCACATTCTGATTGGTTGAGTTTTTAACTCGAAATTGGCTAACTGTTGGAGATTTACCTTGGGAGCGTCTTATCGAGATCATATATGGAGCTTCCGGTGGAGTTTTTTAATGAAATTTTATATGATATTGACTTAAAATGTCCTTATGAATCCAATGGTGGGGTTTTTAGAGATTGATTCCACCATTTACTAAATGAAATTTAGGATTTTTTCTCAAAGCTTCAAGGTTATGTATACAAAAACCTCGGATGTGTACATAGTGTACCTAGGTGTTGTGTAGAATATGATTTCACCACCATATGGGTATCTAAAATGCCTTTCGATGATTTTTTTACTCTTAACTCCTTCCAAAGCTCTCAGAATGACTTCTCGAAGCTCAAGGGTTGTTTTTGTACTGTGCACTGCCTAGGCCTCTAAGACTCACTTTTGGTGAACTTGCTCCAAAACTTGTGAAACCTCCCAAAACATTTTAAAAATGATTTCACAATGTTCCTATCTCTTTGATATGTCTCCATGATGGATTTTTTATTTTCGTTCCACTTCAAAGGATGTGCGCCAGCTCTTCGAGAAATCAAAAATGATCTTTCCCAAGCTTGTTTTGATGGATCTTGCCTTGAAAGCACTTGGAGTGACTAGGTATCCCTAAATCACCTATGGACATACTGCCATGAAAATTTTAAATGATTCGTAGAGAAGGGATAGGAATAACTCAGTGATTAGGGTGGTTTGAAGGAGGGCTTAGAATGACCTTTCATTAAAATTTTTGGCTAGGGTATGGTTGTCATGCTTGAAAGTTGAGAATTTTCCCTGTTGCGCATTCACATGATAACAAGCATGAAATAAGGTACACAACACATGAACATCATATTTAAGTGGGAAACACTCAAGGGGAAGAAAACCTACTAAAACCTCTACTAATATTATTCATAACAAAGGGCTTGTATACATATATTACATATCACACAAGTTCGTTGAAGAAGCACCCACTTCACAAAGAGCACCTGCCCTTAGAAACCTTTTTAATATTACTCATAAAAATAAATTTCATGAATATTACTCATCATACAATATTTTAATGGATGATCACTGAAGATATGTTTCTTACACAACTGATTGTGATCCAAATTTAGCTCTAAACACACCAAACCCTCTTGAAACTCCTCTCTCCTAACTCGCTCAAATATTATTCTTCATGGGCTGAATAGGAAAACTTCCATTGCATACATGTTATTAAATATTACTTATACCTTCATTCCTCTCCTCATCTCTATACTTAACCCATCTTCACTCTTCTTCAATCTCCTATAGGTCGCTTATAACCCCATAGACACAACTAGTGCAAATAAGCACACACAATACACTTTTATACTTGACACACCCCATAAGTGACCACAAGTCAGCTAAGACCCTTAAGGTTGGTAATTATAAACATAAAATACATATACATCCTCATATAAAACACACCAAAAGACCCATATAGGTTGGTAAGGGTCAAGACAACTCCATCAAGCACCAAGACTCGAATAGTCTTGAGGAATCAAGCTCCACTAATCTTTGAATTCACTTCCAAACTCAAAAAATCATTGAAAACATAAATGGATACCTGAAAACAACCATCAAACACTAACATACATAGCTCATGTGGATAAATATGATCCAACACACTGTTTCTTCACACCTTCTTGAGAATCCAACTACGACTTTCTAGGCCATTAGGTTTTCAACTAAATAACACTTAATAATACCATTCCAAGAGCTCAAACACATAATAAAAGGTGTCAATAAACTATCCATGACCATCAAATGAAGAAAAAATAAGCAAAATGATCAAACTTTCTTCAAACCAAAAGACTAGCTTTTAGTCCTTCTAGGCCAAAATTGGTAGGGCTACATTGAGGACCTGTATCTTCAAATATATTCATTGAAGCCACCTGAAATTTTTTATGGAAATGTATCACATATCTCAAGGATTAGAGAATGGTTTAATTTTCATCCTAGAACCTTCATCTCAGCCCTAAAACAACAAATCTCCACAAAACTAGAGTTTTTCTCTCTTTGTTGGTGTAGGTTATATTTATCCATTTATTTGTTTATTAGGATAATTTTTGCACTTGTCGTAGCTCTACACTTGTTTTATCTTGATTAGGTGTATTAGTTGTGCTGATTTAGCTTACCAATTGTGTTGAGTTAGCTTAATAGTTGTGTGGATTCATCTCTACTACCAGTATTAGTTAGTGAGAGTTATTCACCACTGATGTAGGTAGTAGTTGCACTTTCCTCCTCCTATATGTACATCAATTGCATCATTCTAATATGTAATTTTTATTTGATTTTATATGCACTCTCATAGTTTTGGTAATGTTTAATCTATTGTAGTGATCCTCAAATGAGAAGCATTGGATTCTTTGGCATAGTATTAAATCACACTTCACCCGTTGTTGCTCAATTTTTTTGAAAGCATTTTGTAGATTTTTATTGGATAGAGAGGTCATTATTTTTCAATATTGATTTTTGGATCTATAATGGCCCATAATAACATATATTTTTTGGTTCATCCCTAAAAGTCTCATTTATTATCTACACACCTTTGTTCAGATCTTCCATATCGCCATATAACTCATGCTTGAGTGAAGATTTATCGACTCAACTCGCTCCATATTTGGTTGTTCCTGCTTGTTACTTTGGCAAGATCACCTCAACATTTTCACATATTTCCTTAAGCATAATCATCTTGAGGTTATCATTGAAATTTATTTGAAGTTATCTTTATTATGGGTGTTATTTAAAACACCTTTGTTGGACCTATCTTGGAGCTTATTGCTCAGATCTTCCATTTCCTTAGGTGTTAATCCTTTATTTATTTTAGCTTGACATACCTCTAACTTGGCCCTCCCTTTAGTCTTGAGTGGTCTTATTTTTGAATCAGTTTTGACACAATAGTTTAGTGGTTGTGGTTCATCATCTTAATTTGGCGCTTCTTTACTACCCGGCCGTCGCCATTTTTGCTTGTCCCCGGCTCTATGAGCGGATCATCCTTCATAGCTTGGGGCTGAAGTGATAGTGGATTGGTGGCTTCTCCGATCTGATTTATTTGTTTTTTTTTGTTTGTGTTTAATTAGCACTTGGTAGCCTCTCGCCTAGCTCCATTGGCCACATCTTAGCCTTAGCTCCTCGGTGGTGGCTCTTAATGGTTCTTCTCGCTACATAGATATTCAACTCGGCCCCTAGTTTTTATATTTAATTGATGGTTTCTTTTCTTACTCAGCTTGGAATCATATCTATAGTATCTCTCCATCTCGGTGGGATATCAGTCTTGATTAAGTGGTGGAAAGGTGGTAGTTTTTCTCATCTTTATGGCAAAGTGGTCGTGGATCATCTTAGATCATTGGTGACTCCCGATTAGTGCTAGAAGATTGGTGGCTTGGTGATGGTTGATTCATGGCTTGGTGATAACTAGGACTCTGCAAAACGTGGTTAATCTTGAAAGCCTCTTCTCAACCCTTTTTAGGGAAAACTCGGTTTGAAACCATTTCATTCACTTGACCTCACAAACCTCTTAATATGGCCCCCATATTATCCTTTGAGCTTGACATCACTTTGAAGGCTCGATTGATTAGGTTTTAAACTCTAACTTAGTTCATCTCTTTTTTTTTTGTTTTTCTCCAACTCAAAGGATAATATAAACTTCATAATCGGTCGATTGGTGTATATGGTCAGTGTTTTGCATATTGGTGAAAGCACTTGGATATTTTTTGAATGGTCATGGGTTTGAGGCCCTTGTGACGGTTATTTTGGTCTCTAGTAAGGGTTAAATATAATTTTTGAGTTACATGTAGACACCTAAATTCGGTATCTATACCCTCATCACCCACGTGCGCATATTTATTCAATCATCCCCCTTATTTAATTAAATACCACCAATCCTTATTAATTAATTAAGTGACATTAATTAATTAATCATTTTAATATCTTACATGCCCAATTATCTCATCCACATTAATCCTTATTCTTATTAATTAATTAATTAATACCCTTCATCTTTCCATTTAGGATGCTTTTATCCTAAATTCATCCTTTTATTTTCTAATCTTTTCTCCCATCTATTTTTATGCCCTAACTAACTTAAATTCATCCCTAAGCAACCTAATCCCACCTACATGCTTTAAAGCACTCACCCAATCTTTAAAAAAACCAAAATCCTATCAAAAGAAGAAAATCATGCCCATTGGGAAACTTTCCCGTAGTCGGTGGTGACCCATCCTGGGCACCGTTGACCCCTATAACCTAGCTTCTTTCCGTTTATTCTGTATTAAAAATAAGATGCATGTAATTCTTAAGATTTCTCTAACCACGAGCATCCTCCTCTTGTCACTTAGTAGCTCTAAGACATCCAAAGACCTCTTAGACATTCCTCCAGTGTGCTTGCATTGCTCATGATCATCATTCGTGAGATCTTTTTATCATTATCATATCCCTTTTTGTATCTTTATTATATTATTGTATATGTTTTGTTTCTAACATCTTGCAGGTACATAGTAGCTTCATAAACACTTAACAGCCTTTTCCTACACTCATCTTGCTTACAAGTTGTCATTTTTATCTTCTCATCCTTGGCTTTGCATTTTCCTAATATAGTCACGCTAATCCCCTTGTCATTTTCAACCAGGTCTTTCTATCTAATAACCTATCTAAACTATATTTTCCATCATTTATCCTACTTCTCTACCTTTGGTTCTCTTTTGTAGATCCTCTTACAAGGTAGTTACATGACCTGATTAGCTTTCAAATCACTCTCGGACCTCCTAGGTATGCATATTTCATCTCGCATGCTTGCATTCATCCTCCCAGTCATCCTTGGCCTAGTTTTACACGCTAGGTCATCATTAACCTAGACCATGTAACATATATTTTATAGTTATTACTATCTAATCGATTTAGATCAATTTCTGTCATTTTTCATATTTAGTACTATTTATGTTTTTGCATGCTCTTGATGTTTTATTTCACTTTATCTAAAAAATGGGGTTTACATCCACCAAGGAAGTCAAAAGCTTCTTGGATCCACTTATTCGGGTAGCCCCCGACATCTGTCTATCTAATCAAAATCATTTTCAGTCTTATGTATATCAAGTTTCAACAATGAGAATTAGCCACCTAGCACCCATATCACGCATATAGGTAACATAAACCCTCCTTCATTTCTAAGTTGTTAATTTCTTTAGTAGCTAGTGCATTAACTTCATTACGAACAAGAAATTTGGACAACATTCTTGGCACACCCAGTGGGACACCCTTTAGGTGGTCTCTTTCTTTTCTATATTATGTTTTTTTCTACTAACACTACAGCGTGAGGCTGCGCTTTATTTCTCGCTTATGTTGGGTTATCCTTATGGATCGACCATCACTCAAAAGTGCAGATAAATAGGAAAAGTGCTATCTAGGTATTCCTCTTTTCCCTATTTGCTCCTTTTGCATTGTACTTTCCCTTCCTGTCTATGTTCTCATCGAAAATAACATTTCATTTTGGCTTTAAAAGAACCCTTCTTTTCTACATCCTTCTTGCTCATATAGTCTAAATAGGGGTCAATAGGTTGCATCGACATCATGTCACACACAACCTAAACCACACAAATCAAATCACACATCAAAACACTCCTTTTCCTAGTAGACTAATTGGGATTTGATCACCCAACAAGAAGCCACCTCAAACATTCCCTAGCCACAACTTACTTGAAACTAAACATAGTTCACCTTCTCCTAGGTCCTTTATTATCCATCTCCCTTTTCTTTTCACATTTTTAATCAAAACATAAAAGGAATTGTTTTCTTGACTTGTCTGTTTAATAATGGAACCAAACATTTCCTCGAGCAGTTCTCAACAATCCACCATGACCCCATCCATACAATTTGTTACTTCCGGAACTTCCAATCACATCTATATTAACTTCCAATCCACTGTATTCACAATCCCACTACCTACCACCTTAACCTCCTCTCTTCTATTTCAACTAAAACTATTCCTACTCTTACCACATCCACATTATCCTTGGTGAACCCATCTCTCTATCCGCCCTATCATCTCTAGACTTTTATCTACATCTCTCCCACACACACTTGTCACCATGATTATTTCTTCCACATCTATGAGTCCGCCACAGTATACCTTAACATCACTATCATATATTTCTTTACCCATGCCCACATCATCCAGTCCTCCAACATCTACCATTCCCACATCCACATTTGTTATCACACTCGTCACATCTCCTCAATCCACCTATGTGCCTCTTGAGACACCCAAAATAAACATAGTTGACACTCATCCCTCTTCCATCTCTACCCAAACCCATCACCATCTATGCCATCTCACATAGACATTATTAACTACATGATCCAAACACCCCTTTCTATTTCCATATCCACATTTATTCCTACTATCGATCCCACACCTAAATCTACTCAAACCACTACATCGACCATGTTCCCCCATCCACATCTCTTCCACATTTTCCTATCATACCATCCTTATATTCCATACCAGTTCCTCTTTCTATGCTTCTTCCCACACCTACCATCGACTATCGTGACCACATCCCCATTATCTCCTTCTTCTTCTACACTACCTACATCATTTGAGAAATATTGGAGAGCACTTCAAATTGTAGCTACCATAGGTGATCCTCCTTTCTCATCCACATAACTAGACTTTCATACATCAAACCAATTCCCATCCTCTCTGGAACAAATCATGCAAAAATTACTTCATCCATCAATAACAACCTCATCTTCTCGATCCACCTATCAAAATCATTGTTATCCTTGTCAAGGGCACTCCTCAACAATCCAAATCTAAAAACCTTGGTATCCTTCCACAACAATCCCTTGAGCATCCTCACAAGAATATCGACATCCCTCCTATCAAGACCAAATCTACATCTTCCATCTTGGGGCCACATCCCTTTATCTTAGGACCCCTCTCCATCGTGACCAATTAACCAATCCAAATCCAAACAATCTGATTCCCTCCTAGGGCCAACCCCCTCATCAAAAATACCTCCAATTATCCAACCATCTAGGCCTAAATCATCCACCACCGTGTCTTCTTCTAGACCACCTAGACCTCAACCCAATCCACATTCATTCACCATCACCATTCCACCATCTTACAGAACTTTCCATGGTTCCCACATCAAATCATATGCGGAGGTCCTCCAATATTTTCTTCAAACTTCTACCATCATCCTCCCACCTATCAGAGACTTGAACCCTAACCATTTAAGCCCTCATGGTTTGATCCCTATTGCATCTATGCTTATATCGCACTCCGGTCATGACACTAAGCATTTTAAGGCCCTTCAACCATTTTCCATGATCTTATTAAGTAAGAGGACCTCCTCAATGAGTCCCCTTCTCCATCTATTGCTTCATCCATAACACATTTGATCCCTTTTACCACATCTCCATCCGATCAGCTTCCTGGGTCTCTTCACCCATCTACATCATCTCCCATCACTCCTCTTGATGAGGGTCCTCCCTTGTTCATCGATACTATTCACCTTGATACACCATCTTCTTGACATCCATATCCTTTAACATCCATTATCCATCCATCCCTTTCACTTGGGAGCATCTTCCCCCGTTATTGATCCTTTAGCATCTTTTTTTCTCGTCTTCATTGATTCATCCTCCCACGCTAGGGGACTTCTTTCTAGGAATTGTTTGTTCATGGATTAGTTCCTTTCCACATTCAAAATCATCCTATCTCATCTAGCTTAGTTTATCGATCATAATTTCATCCCCTCTTCCTACAACCACCTTTGTGGCCATATTTTTTCCCTTTAGAAGCACCATGGCTTTAAACCCACCATTGTGCCTATTTTGTAATTTTTTATTTAACTCATCTCATTTGATCTTGATTTATCTTGTCCTCTAGGGGGACCATTTATTCATCTTAAACACATACCATTCACTTTCCTAATAGGTAGTGCTTTATCTTATTTTCACTTGTCATCCCATCTTCCTAATGTGACGCTAACATCAACAACCTCATAAATTTATCAGAAGACACCACTCTAGAAAGGATACCAACGTGGAAATTTTTTTCCCTATTCGATTATATCATACATTATTACACACAAGTATGGGTTGGGAGCCTATCTTTTGGCCTCCTTGATGGTAAACCGAAGTGGAACCACTTAACACATTACACTTACGACCATTCTATTGTTAGCATATTTACCAATGTTCCCTTAGTCATGTCTTCGATCATTCCTCCATCTTAGCCCCTTCCATATCTCATCATGATGATTTGGAATTATGTGGTCTTCCATCACTTCCTAGATGTGACCTTAAATATGGGCACCATGGCTCTTCCCGTAGCATATTCCTTATGGATAGGTTCTCCCCTTTGGTGAGAACTCCATGATCATTACATTTGTCACCTTCTTATTCACCTATTGAACCATGCAAAGGGTCCAGGGTGTCTCTTGTACACTCTTTATCCCCTCTAAGTGGTCTACTTAGCTAGTCCCAACTCTCCCCCATGTAAAATAAAATTCATGGATGCTTAAATCAAAAATAAAAATTATAAAAAATAGACTGATCCCTCAAGGACAAGTTGTTCATGCAAAAAAAAAAAAAAAATCAAAATCAAAATCAAAATCAAAATCAAATAAATAGACCGATCCCTCGAAGGATGGCTATCATTTATTCTTTCCATCTATATATTGTAAAAGTAGACCATACCCTCAAGGATGGCTACTCCTTATGGAATTTGAAGGATTCCCACATTGATCAGCCTTCCATTTTATCAACATCCTAAGAAAGCTTCCCACATTGATCAACTTTCTCTTTCCCCTTCCCAGAGCTGGGGCATAGTTTAGGGAACACCACTTTTGGAGAACCCTCTTTCCTTGTAAAGTTTCATCTCAAACCCTTTTTTCATGTCAACATTAGGTTTATGAGATCATCTCATCCATTACTTCCTTATGATCTTTGAAATGACTAACTATCATTGGTTATTTTTAGCATTAGTTTTGGTCACATGTGCCTTGCATGTTACCTGATCCCCTTTTTGTTTACCTCCAATGCAGTTGGAGGCATCTTTCCTCATACGTTCCTCGCTATAATGTAGTTTTTTCACACCTATAGGTCACCACTATTGTGAAGGAATTTTTATCCTAATCCTATCACATCTTTCTTTCAACACATATTTCTTCATCTCAATCACCTATATGTTATCTATCTATCTTACAACACATTTATCATTAATCACATTCATTCTTAATTTTTTTCCATCACATCTTACCCATATACATTCTAATCATCATGATCAAATTTAAACACAAAACATATTACCACATCACACATTTATATCATCATCCATACACATGCACATCCAAATAAACATCTAATCATATATTTATTTCACCATCATCATCAAATATAAAACAAACATATAATCTAAAATCACCATCACATCTAATCTAAAAGCCATCATCATGACATATAATCTAAAATCATCATCATATAAAATTAAAATCCATCACATCACATAATGAACACATGATAATCCATGAAAAACCATATATCATATATCAAAATGTATATCAATACATCATGGCCCTCTAGGGGCTCCTCAAAGTAAAAATGCTATCAAAATATGTAAAGTGAATATCTAAGGCTCTCAAGTCCTCATCTCTTAGGGTAGGCACAACACTTGATCCATGTGCATCTCTGCCACCCTCATGGCCTCCCTCTACTTGATGTGGCTATGTGCACACTCACCATGTGCTCCTAGATGGCCCAGCTCTCCTCTAACCGTCATCCTCCTAAAGATGCTCCCAATAGTGTCAGTAGGGTCTTTGGTAACTCTCAAACAAAATCCCTCATAATATCTAGCCTCTACCGTAGCTAGTGTCCTATATCCTATCCATAGAAATCATGCCAGGGGGTGCCATTTTTCCTGATCCCTGTGGTGCTTCCTAAACACCACTTGGTGACTTGTTGTTACAATAGTAGCCAAATCTCCAAAACATGGGCCTTATAGGCCTCCCTCTTCCCGGTAGTGGTCCCTCTCTGAATAATTTGGTCTCTCTCTTGAGTGACTACATCCCTCTACTGTAAGGTTGTATCCCTCTCTACTCTCATCTTATCTAACTCGCACATAAGCATGCCACCTCTGTAGCCTCTCTTGCTCCATCTCCACCACCTCCTGGAGCCACCTCAACCTCAACCTCCATCTCCTCTATCTCCTCCTCAACCCCTCCTCAACCCCCAAGTTTCCCATGCTATCATGTGCCAATCAATATCTCTCTCCTACTCCCACATCATCTTCATCATCCCATGGCATAGCCTCTCCTCCAATGGGTCTTCCATAGTAGGACTCAACATCTCTCTATCCAACTCCTCCCTCCTATAAAATCAGATCATGAGGCACTAACTAGAATGAATCCAAATTTCATCTCACCCTGTCAAACTAAATGACCTCTATCATCTCTCGGTCATCTCCCCTACACCCATCTCATCCTCCTCATCCCCACTAGCTCCACATCCACACCACACCAAGCCAAGGGAATCCCGATATGGGCCATACCACCTAACTAACGATCAACATCCAACTCTAAAGCCATCCCACATACCAATCCACCCTCTCTCACCCCTATCTCTAAAGGCCTAATCAACCCTCCATCTCAAAAATCCCACCTCTAACTGAATATGGTCTCCTATGACCCATGGAATCCTCTGGTGGCCTAATCACAAAAAATATGCTCATAAGCCCAATAATGTAAGCAAGAAGCCTACATCCAACCTTGACCTCCTACCCACCCTATATCCAGATAGCTCATGGTAAACCTGAGCTAACAAGGTGGTCCCAAATGAAAATATTATTTGGTGGTCAACAATATCGACCACTACACTAGTCAACACCCATGGAAATCAAGCTCCTCTTGAGTCTAGAAAAGCATAGTAAGACATTTCCATCATCACCATGCAAATCAACTAGTTGTGTGGCACCCCAGCCTCATATCTCAACTCATATGAAAATCCCTAAAGAAAACTGATCTGGGGGTGCATCGGCTCCAAATAGCCACATCAAAACTACCAATCTTCATCACTAGTAATGGGAACTATCTTCTCCCCTCATGTATTGGAAACCTGAGAATCTGATACACATCCTCCAGGGTGATAGTCATCTCCCTTATCCTAAACCAAAATGTACATGTCTACCTATCCCACCTCTCAACCAAAGCAATCATAAGCCCCACATCCCATGGGATCCTCTGATAATGTCTAAATCCACCTAGTCCAACTATAGACAGATGATCCCACTCAACATCTATCACATCCCCTCTAATCTTCTCATATAGAGCTGACACCCAATCTCTCAAATATAGGGTCTCTCTAGCCTACAATCACAAACAAAGCATACATACATTAGACCTCTGATCCAAAAATCCATCCAAAATGCATTAAATTCCATCTAAATCCATTTTTATCCAATCTAACCCTAGTCAACATCTGACCTAGTCTCAAAGTCGACACATCTTAGGTCAGTCGACGTGCCTTAGGGCTGGGTCGACATGATGTCGACCCATCTGGGTCACCACCAACCACCCCTCGACGTCATCCAATTTTACAAAAATGAAAAAAAATAAAAATAAAACATGAAATTAAATCAAAACTAGTGTGAGTTTTGTTACTCACCATCCTCCACACCCTCTAGCATTTCCTCATAGCTTCGGTGGCCTCCATTTCCTCAATCTCTCTTTTCTCTCTTTTTTCTCTCTCATTAAGTTTGTGCATGAAAATGAGCATTGTTGGCCGACCTCGGGCTTATATAGCCACCAAACTTGGTATCATCATCGATCCCCTTGGGTCATTTCATCATTTTCCTCATTTGTCATCAACTAGCCTTAGAATTAACCATTTTGGGCTTTCTCCCTCTTTCTTCCCTTTCTAGGGCATCCCTTTCCACTTTATGGTCATCATTTTCTATTATTGACCATTAAGTCTACACTTGTGGTCATCTCCATTTTCCTTCGGGAATTTTTCATACAACATTTTCAACTATAATCACTCCTTGTTTGGGCATATGTAACTCTTCAAGTCCACATTCATGGCCATCTCTTTTTCCTTCGGGCATGTTAATCATATTTATTCCCTAAGTCCACCTTTTATGGCTATAATCACTCCTCTATTGGGAATTTTATTTTATAATCCTATCCAATCCATACACAAAGTCCTCCTTTGAGGCCATACTCATCTTCCTATTTGGGCATTACATTTATTATATCAAGTCCACTATTGTGGCCATATTCATGCTCGCCCCTTAGGGCACCATTATTTTTCATCAAAGTCCACCTTTGTGGCCATGATTTTCCCCTCTTGGGGCATATTTTTCCTTTTTTTTTTGCCTTTGCATACCTTTCCCCACTTGGGGCATATTTGACTTTTCCTTTTTTTTTTTTTGCCTTTGCATACCATTCTTTCCCCTTTGGGGCATATTACTTCATCACTCACTTTTTCATTTTGCCTTATCATCCATTTTTCATGTCCCATTGGGCACCATATCATTCATCCTCATCCCTTGTGGACACATACCTATTCGCTTGATTCCTCATGTACAAAGGATTTCACATACTTTTCGCATATAGTTGTGCATACTTTGATGACTTTCCTATGACCCGTTGGTCATCCTAGCCTACATCCATACTGTAGTGATCTTCACCCACTCACTGGTCTATGTAGAACATTGTTGTTCATCTCCATTGAGACCACAATTTTCCCTACCGATGTGATATTGGAGTCACCGCCATAGTTTTCATCATTATTGTGAATCCTTTTTTCCTAGGGCATCTTTCCTTGGTAATCATTTTACCCATCCTTTCTTCACCCACCCACCCTTTATCATTTACCTTTTTCAAACGCATCATTGATTTCCCTTGACATCATCGATCCCCCATTTGAGGGGGAGCTCATCATCAATCCTTTTATCTTTATCCAACTCTCATCATTTTTGTCTCATGGCTTACTAGCCCAAACCACTCAACAAAAAGGGGCAAAATGTAGACACCTAAATTCGGTATCTATACCCTCATCACCCACATGTGCATATTTATTCAATCATCCCCCTTATTTAATTAAATGCCCCCAATCCTCATTAATTAATTAAGAAATTTAATTAATCATTTTAATATCTTACATGCCCAATTATCTCATCCACATTAATCCTTATTCTTATTAATTAATTAATTCCTATTAATTAATTAATACCCTTCATCTTGTCAACCTTCTATTTAGGATGCTTTTATCCTAAATTCATCCCTTTTATTTTCTAATATTTTCTCCCATCTATTTTTATGCCCTAACTAACTTAAATTCATCCCCAAGAAACCTAATCCCACCTACATGCTTTAAAGCACTTGACCCAATCTTTAAAAACACCAAAATCCCATCAAAAGCAGAAAATCATGCCCATTGGGGAAACTTTCCCCATAATAGTCACAACAACCCATCCCGGTCACGTTCTATACACCCCTATAAACTAGCTTCTTTCCTTCTATTCATGTATCAAAAATCATATGCATGCAATTCTCAAGCTTTCTCCAAGCCTGAGCATCCTTCCTCATGCTTGAGTAGTTCTGAGACATCCACAAACCTCTTGGACATCCCTCCAACGTGCTTGCATCACTCATGATCATTGTTCATGAGATCTTCTTATCATTATCATATCCCTTTTCGTATCTTTATCATATTATCATATATTTTTTTTTTAACATCTTACATGTACATATCAGCTTCAAACACTTAACAACCTTCTCCTACAACTCCTCTTGCTTACAGGTTGAAATTTTTTATCTTCTCATCCTCGGTTTTGAATTTTCTTGATACAATCACCACCGATCCCCCTTGGTCACCATCGACTAGGGCCTTGTCTATCCAATAACCTATCTAAATTCTCTTTTCCATCCTTTATCCTACTTCTCTACCTCTAGTTCTCTTTTGTAGATCCTCTTACAAAAGAGGTATAGGTCCTAAAATCTTCCAGATCACTCTCAGACCTCCCAAGTCTGCATATTTCATCTACATGCTCACATTCATCCTCCCAGGTCATTTTCAACCTAATTTTACATAGTCTGGGTCACCATCGACCTAGATTAGGTAACATTTATTTTACATTTATTGCCATCTAATCAGCTTTAGATCAATTTTTGTCATTTTTTAGATTCAAATTGATTATTTTTGTTTTCGCATGCTCTCTTGTTGTTTTATTTCACTTTATCTAAACAAACGGGGTTGACATCCACCAAGGAAGTATATCAAGTCACAGTAGTGAGAATCAACCATCTAAAGACCCCATATCACATCACAGTAACATAAACCCTCCTTCATTTCTGAGTTGGTAGTTTCTTTAGTAGCTGGTGCATTAACTTCATTACTTAATGAGAACTTTGGACAACATTACATTTGAGAGTTAATTTAGCTAGTCGAGTTGTTCCCATTTGAACTTGCTAAAAATTCAATTAACATTAGAATGGTCTTGGGTTCAAACCCCCAAAGGCCCTTTTTTGTTTTGAGGGATTTTTAAAATTATAATAGGGGAAATAATTTTAATTGTAAAAGGGAACTATTTTAGAGCATTTTCTTTCTAAATTGGGAAAATATTGTAATAAAACTGCATAATTATAAGCAGTTTGGGGGATTCAATTTGTGGTAAAAATTAATTTTTGGGCCATTTTGACAGTCATTTAAAAGGGTAATTTGTGTTTGGTTTTGGGGGCACCACCACTCAAGACCACCCCTTATCATGACTAGGAGCGTGTAGGGTGCACTTCCCTTGACCCCACTAGGGGTTGCCTCCCCACTCCCTATTATCTGGTCTATTACATAGTATATTCATGGTGATATTTTGTTCTCGAGTGTCGAATATCTTTGAAGGGTGAGGCCTGATTTGAAAAGTTGTCAAACCCCCTCATAAGAAATCATTTTTCTTTTTATTGCTCGCATAATATTGATCTAGAGGGTCCATCAGATAGTATATTCCTGGTGATATTTTGTTCTCGTGTGTCGAATATCAAGGGTGAGGCCCGATTTGACAAGTTGACAAACCCCTCATAAGAAAACATTTTTTTCTTTTTCGCTTGCTCACATAATATTGATCTAGAGATATGATATAAGAAAAGAAATGACAATTAATGATGTTTTTAATGTATTTTCATTAGAGCTCGACATCTTATATTATTTGGGTGTTACATTTTTATGTGTGTTTTTGCATTTATCATGGATTTGTGCTCTGACATCTTTGATTTATAGTATGAGAATGAGATGTTCACTAAAAATTCCATTCAAGACGACCTAATTAAAATTTTGGAATCAAATAGATCACTCAAGAAGTGAAATTCTCTTCTACAAGCCCTCATTCATGGAAAAGATGATCTCATACACTCCTTGCAAAGAAAAACTTGCTAGCTGCAAAAGATCAACCTCATATCAGTGGGTAGTCATATCCATATTCCTAGTCCACATGCATCTATAGATCCTACACCCACTGACCTTGATCTGTCATTTTTTCATCATGCTCCTACTTATGATGCTTTTGATCCTATTGTACTTATTACTACATGTTCTTCTCGCATATATTCCCATTACAGAAAGAAGTACTTTTCTATGATTCATTCACAACCATCATTTGGTCATGACTTTTAGCATATAGGTTTCCCTCAATTAATGTGAGCTAATGTGATAAATCAGAATGCAATGCACTTATTTTTAAGCCCAAGTCGATGTGTGAAGTTGATGACACAAAGAGATGAAGAGGAAGAGGGATGCTCTTTCACTACAATGTAGAAAACATGAAGAAATGTTTATTTTTAATTACACCAAAAGAAAGTTTTCCTTTAGAGCAAATACAAAGAAAAGGTGGGTTACCAAGGAAGAATATTAATGTGTATGCTTTTCTAAGGGAAACAAACACACAATTTTTCCTAGGAATGAATGAAATGAAAGGAACCCCGATGGGTCCCACCGGTGTGCCAAAATGTTCCACCTGATTATAGATCGTTTCTTTGAAGTATTGATGAAACAAATAGGGTAATGGGCGTAGCAGGAATACCTGTTCAAATGCTGGTTGATGGGTTATTACACGCATATGACTTCCAAATCCACAACTGATTGTGAGAACTTCCTTTTGGCTAGGAGGAACTACCTGTAATGAAAATAAAGACCACTAGAAGGAATTAAACAATATATGCAATGAACTGCCTAGTGTATGCTAGATCTGGGAAGTGTGATACTTCCTAGATGGCTTTCAGTCCATTGTTTTAAACAATTTAATGTTGTAAACAAAGTTAATCCTATTGTAGTTTGAAATGATTTAGGTATCTCACTTAAAACACAATAAGAAATAGATATAATCTAACATGCTAGGTCAGAATAGGATCCGAAGGTCAAGTGACTAGTTCTGGATCTCCACAGTCTGATAGAGGTCTCAGGTATATTCGCAGATAGATGAGGGTGAGATGAAATTAGGTGAGTAGGTCTCTGTTCTAGGTTGTATAGCAAAATACGAGACCGATGTCAATTAAGGGTGACCAACCATGCGGTTAGGTGTAACCGGTGATGGTTACTGTGGAAATCTAGGAATGCCATAGAACAAGCTTTAGGTCTCCTTTGTGATTACACAAAGGATTTTGTTAGTCGGGATGAGGTATTGGGTGACTTGGGTGGGATTTGGTGAGATTTTAATGGGTATATGGAGGTGGAAGTGTTGGAGAAAGTCAATATGTGGGTGGGTAAATAATAGATAATAAAATAATGATGAAATGAAATAAACCAGAGAAGTATGATGTTATACTTACTGGGATTCTGGTCCTGGATGTCTGTGAGTGAGGGATGGAGGTGTTGATGAGAGGTTTGAAGGCTGCAAGTGATCACCAACTGAAATAAAGCTTCTGTATGGGTTGTATGTGCATTCCTCTTTACTTGGTTAGATCATATCATGGCTAGGATGGTTGTGCAAGAGAAAGTGCTTGATCTCCTTCCTTGCATGTGTGTTCTCTTTGGAATTCACTCTCTGAAGATGTGTTATCTCTATAAGATGTGTTAATGCTTGCCAACATTCTACCAACATTTGCCAACCTTATTTTTTCAACCTCTAACCTTGAGAATAAGGTTGTTTTGGGGTTAAAAGGGTAACCAACGGTGGTTCTGGATTAATCGGCAATGGTTAGGGGTAACTGGTGTCGGTCAAGGTAGGATTTCCTAGGTTTACTAAACTAGGGAGATCCTCTTGATTTCCTCGAGATCTCATGTCGTTAACCCATGGATTAGACTGGGAGCTTCTTGTAAGCATGCGGGAATGTGGTTAGAGGGAATGTAGGCATTGATTTTTAGGGTTTGGGTAAGTCTTAGTTAGTTATGGCAACTTACTAAGAAGAGGTCTTAGGTTGAGTTGGCTTAGTGAGGTGTCTAAGTGAATCGTATAAGTGGTTATTATTTAAAATAAGATATTTAAATAATAAATATAGTGAGGATAATGAACTAATTTAATTAAATTAATATTAGTGAGGTGAAAGGGGCCATGGCTAGGTGAATGTGATGAAGGGTGTTTATTTGTCGAGGGACCAAAGGGAAGTGTGACCTAATTTTAGTGTCTACATTTTACCCCTTTTTGTTGCGTAGCTTGTATTGGTAAGTGACACTAACAAAAATAAGATGTGGTTGCCCCATGTGTGGGTGAAGGTGATCCCCTTAGACTAAGAACCGACGAGGCATCGTAGAATCGGTGAGTGGTTTGATAAAAGCTAAATGCAAGGAAAAGGAAAGTGGACATAGGGAAAAAGGGTCAAAGGTAAGGTAGCTTCAAATCAAATGCACACATATGTCTAAACTATAGCACACTATCGGGTTGAAGAGAAAACAAACTCCACATCGTCTAAGGTCGAGAGGTTTATCCAAACAAGGTTGAAGTGATTTCGGTATCAAGGTATAGGATATGGTTAGAAAATACAATGTAGGTTAGTGCAAGAATGTTTAGGTATGTTCCGACACGAAAGGTAGGGTCGGGATAAATGGTCACGGAAATAGGCTAGGTAAGGTCATCGTGTCAATTAACATAGTAACAAAGGTGCCGCAAGGTATAGCGAACACATGAGGTCAAAGGTCACTAGCGATGGTCCAGGTCTAAATATCTAGGTCATGGCATGGGTAAGGCCAAGGTAAGGGTTAAGGTGGGGTGGGGTAAATGGGTAGGGTAAAGGTGGGGTGAGGTAAATGGTCAGGGTGAAGGGTGGGGTAAAAGGGGTTAATTTAGGGTAATGTGTAGGTGAGGGTGACCAATGTGGATCATAGATAATCAACGTCGGTATAGGTCAACCGATTTACGGGTAGGTAGGGAACGCAAACGATGTTTGGTCAAGGGTAACCGACATCGGTTAGGTCGGGTTGGTTATAAAAACAAAAATATGTGTGTTTTTTTATTCATTTGTTATTGTGCAAAGTGAGAAAATGAAAAAAAAGAGAGAAAGAGAGAAAAGTGTCCGGATGAAACAGAATAGTGAGCTGGCAGTGTGATTTGATGAGGGATTGGTTGGTGAGCAGCGGGTCCATGAGATCAAGGTGAGAGATTTGATTGGTCGGAGGTTGTGAGTAGCTATTCGGTGATGGCGAGGCCAGAGAGGGATCGGGTGGAGATCGGATAGGCCGACACATTATGTGGCCCATTTTCAGTAGTTACTGGAGGGATTGTCTGGAGTGGACATTATATGGAGGCCATATGTGGAATTCCCCTCATATAGGCATATGCATGAGAGATCTAGCCGAGATCCAATAGAGAGGTGGATACAGGGTTGTCGTGTCGGGGAGGATGAGATGATCCCGGTAGACAGAGTCTGACGATAGTTCAAGCTCTTACAGGACATTCCTCTACCCTTCCCATAGTATCAGAGAGATGACGTGGAGAGGCCCTTACCTCTACCATAGCCTACAGTGCCCACAGGGGAGGAGGAACAACTAGTGGATCGGCAGATAGATGACGCTAGATGTACGTATGAGCAGTGCGGGCGGTGGTGGGCGGCTCAGTTACGAGCCATACCACCCAAACTAGGGCAGCCAGACCTAGCTACCATTACAGTGTAGAGAGATTCCCTATAGGGGTAGGTAGCTATGTTGATTACCCAATTGGGTATATTGCAAACACAACTGGAGGGTTCAGAGGCAGAGGTAGCAGAGCTACACATATAGGTGGCCAGTCTATAGGCCCAGATGGCTGATAGAGGAGATGGAGATGGTCAAGAGGGGATGGTCAGGGGGCAGCCTTACAGCTCATGTGGCAGGTTTACAAAACCATTTGGTCACACCAGGCACGATTGGGGCCCTATAGGCCCAAATACAGTATTGTGGGTAGAAGGCACTGTCAACACTAAAATTTTCCTCTTTAATTTCTATTTCATTAATTTATGTATTAGGAATAGGATGTTGTTAAGTATACTTAGTAGTAGCATCTCGATAAGATAACGGTGTTGCAGTATGACTCTGCCAATAATGTATAGTATGGTAACAGTTAAAGTACAATAGGAATGTTGTGGTAAAAAGTAAATATTTGTCGTAAGTGGTTCAGTAATGTTAAAATGTCAAAGTTAGGGTAAGTAGAGAAGTAGGGTCTACATGATTAGGAATTAGAAATATTATATTGGTAATAAGGACAAGGAGTGAGGTCATAAATATTTTGTGTATTTTATTTGTAAAAAGTCTAAAAATGTGGAACCCATGTGAAATGATAAGGTTTATCTTATCTTAAAAGATAAGCTTACATGTAAAGATAATAGTTAAGGTATGGAATATAATTCGTCACAAGTAGATTTCATATCCCGTCTTAGAGATAAGGTGGATAAGTCTGAAAGCTCTATAAATAGAGAGGCCACCCCCCTCATTTAGGACAGAAGGAAGTAGTGAGAAATATTGTATGAGTAAGTGTGTGAAGGAAGCCATCATTTAAAAAGTGTGTTAAAGAAGCCATTAAGAGGTGTAATTGTGAAGTTTCTCCCATAGTTATTGTTGGAAGGAAAATGGAGTTGGTAACACTTGAAGTACTTCATGGGTGAGATTGTAACAATTTCATGTTGATATTATAATTTACACTTATATTTCAGATTTGTCATCATTCCTTCGTATCATAGTCTATGGTATTCTTGTGTTATGTCTTGTTTGTGTTTCCATATTACATCCACCAAACTAAAAGTTGTGCATTAGCAAATAATCATAGCACAAGGAGTTCCCGGTGGAGAATTATCATAGTGCTGGATTGGTGATAACATTTTGGTTCCATTGCCGAGACCATTCTTCATTGGTGGATTTTCTGGAGAGATATTCCCACTTAGTCAGAAATCATTTAGAGGGTAACCTTGTTTTTACTATGCATAGTAGTTACCATGGTAAAGTCACTTTTTACCGTGAATAGTATTTACCACAGTAACTTTACTTTTAACGTGAATAGTATTTACCATAGTAACTTCACTTTTTACTTGTAAATAGTGTTTACCACAAGAAAGTCAATTTTACCATGTGAGGGTCAATTTTTACCATAGTTTACATGGTCATTCTTATTTTACTGTAGAAAGGTGTAAATTCACTTTCTATTATAGTGATTCCAATTATTTGTGCACATAATTCTTGTTGATTGTACTTGTGGGTTGGTATTTCACTGTGGTTACTTTTGAAAATGGGGAAGATTCCTATTTTTTCAGCTCAATCTAATGAAGATGCTTCCTCTTTCATTCAAGAGTTTAAACGATCTTGTATTTGTAATGGCCTCATAAGAAGGGAACAATGGACTGAATTTTTTCCTACCTTTTTGGATGGTTCAACCCTTAGGTGGTTTGAAACACTAGGTGATAATGCGAAAAACTCATGAGATTTATTAACTAAAAGTTTTCTTGAAGAATTTGGTGAACAAAAATATGCAGATCTCATGATCGATATCACAAATCTATCTCAAGGAGAGAAGGATAAGATAAGGGATTATCATGCTCGTGTTCTAGAGCTAAGAAGGAAGCTCGATGCCCAAATCCAAAAAGAAGGATTAGTGGATGGGTTGATGAATGGCATGGATAATCTCCTTTGTAAGCACTTCATTCTTGGGATGAAGCAAGAGATTAGAAAACTAGTGAAGTATGACCACCCGAAACCCTTGAACAAGCAAAGAAGATTTCAAGAAGGTAAGAAGAAATCATGGAAGAAGATCCCAAAGAAATTGTTGCTAAAGTAGAGCCTACACCAACACCTTTGGTCCATAATCCACAACCACTCTTGGTGAGCACAAATCTTTCTCCTAGTATATCTACTAAGTATGAAGATTTTCTCAAGAAGATGGACTAGTTAACTATTAATTTTCTTCAAAGAAAAGAATTTAGTTCTCAGGGAGGAGATAGAGGTCCAAAAATAAATATTTCTGAAGTTATATGTTATGGTTGTCATAAAAGGGTCATTATAAGTATAATTGTCTAGATATAGCTTCTACATCTGGTACAAGAGATAATGATAAAGGAAAAGCACCTATGAATTCTTTTGATGTAGTATATAGGAGCATAAATAATGAAGCAGATGTGTTTGTAACAAAAAAGAAAGAAAGAAAAAGATAACCAAGATGGAAATGATCCTAAGAAGATGAAAGGAGAAACTAGTAAGAAACATAGGAGAAGAAATTTGGGTGTGTAGGATTTTTTGATTTCACAGGGAAAAGGACCATACTCCATCTTATAATATCTATCCAAAAGGCCATCCGCAAATATTATATATGGTCAACTTCTTGTTATGTATTCGAGAAAGAGGCGGGAGCTGTGAAGTGGACTCAATGCTCGACGAAGGAAAGAGGTTGAGGTCCCTATTTTGGAGGTAGAGGTAGATCCCTACACTCCACAAGCTGAGGTATTATGTAATGGTATTTCAATTCATGATGTCTTATTTGATGGAGGTGTTGCAGTTAATGTAATGACCGAGTCTGTAATGAATATGTTGGTTTTAAAAATTGATCGCCCATCAACACTTATGTTAAGGTCATTAAATAAGGGAAAAACTAAACCAGAAGGTGTTGTTTCAAATGTGGCAATATTTTTATGGGTGTTGTATGTGTGGTAGACTTTCAAGTGATAAAAATGGTATCAAGTTTCATACCCAATGTTATTGGGAAGGCCATGGCTAAGGATATTTCATGTGAGAAACTACAGGAATGAAGGCTTCATGACACTTGGACATGGTAGAGAGAGGTGAATATAAACGTGATCCCTCGTCATCATAAGGTATAACTTGTGGATTCAAGTGATGAAACTAATGATTAGACATCCTCTCGATTACTCTAGTACCAAAGAAGTGGAATCAAAAGATGAAGAAAGTGAGGTTGATGTTTTGGTAATGGATATCCTTCCAAATCACACTAAATCATGAACCCATAAAATTATCTAAAGAAGAAATTGATGACCGTCTCCAACAAATAAAGATTGGTGATGTTGTGATGGAGAGTGAGAAGAAATCCTACCTCCACTCTTTCAAAGTACATATACTTATTCACTTTTGATTACAAGGAACTTCATCAAGTAAGTTGGGTAGAACATTCTATTGAACTCAGTAATGGTGCTAAGCCCATAAAGCAAATGCCATATGGAATGAATCCTAATTTTTCCAAGACTCAGAATAGAAGAAATAGATAATTTTCTTGATGTAGGATTCATATTTGTTGTGCGAGAATTCAGTCCCATTGTGATCTCAATAAAAAGAATGGGAAGCTACGCATTTGTGTTGATTATAGGAAGCTCAACAAGGAAACAAAGAAGGATCATTACCCTCTTCCATTCTCGGATCGATATTGGAAAAAGTAGTGGCAGAGTGTTATAGTTTTACTGATGGATATAGTGGATACAAATAATTTTGTATAATGGAGAAATATTAGCTGAAGACCATGTTCACCACTCCTTGGGGAATGTTTTCTTATAGATTTATGCCTTTTCGGTTGTGTAATTCTCTCGGCAACGCTCCAGGTGTTTGATGAATACGGTGTTTGAACCCTACATTGGAAACTTCATCGATTATTTCGGATGATTTTTGTATCTATGGGAGTAAGATGGACCACCTACACCAGATGGAGATAGTATTTCAAAGTTTAGATGAAGCACAAGCCTCACTAAACCCTAAAAAGTGTGTCTTTGGATGTTCTAAAGGCATTTTGTTAGGGCATGTTATATCCAAAGATGGTATTTGTACTAATCCTGATAAAGTTTCAAAAATCAAAGAGTTGCCATTTCCTATGAATAGAAGTAAGTTGAGATCATTTTTAGGCCATGTGGGTTACCATAGAAGGTTCATCAAGAATTTCTCAAATATTACACAGCCACTAACCCAGTTCTTGAAGAAGGATGTTACTTATGAACCAGAAAGAAGGTGCATGAAGCTTTTGAATAACTAAAGGAAGCTTTGGTGTCTTCACCTATTTTAAAGAATCCAGATTGGAGCAAGCCATTCATTGTGTATGTTGATGCCTCGGATGCGGACTATGAAGTACTCGAGCCAAAAGGATGAAAATGGGAATGATCATCTAGTTTACTTTGGGAGCACATAAATGAGCGTCTCTGAGGTAAATTATACTATAAAAGAAAAAGAGGCTCTAGCTATCATTTTTGTTGTAAAGAAGTTTAGAAATTACTTGTTAGGGCATAAATTTATAGTTGTAATAGATCATCAGGCTCTAAAATATATTGTAAATAAGCCTAACACATCAGGGAGGATAGCAAAATGGATAATTTTGCTACAAGAATTTGAATTTGAATTTGATATTATAGATAGGTGAGGAAAGAAGCATGTCAATGTAGATGCACTCTCTCGGGCCTATGATGGTTTAGGTTCATCTTGTGATGATGATGATTTCTTAGATGTAGCATTATTATCCCTTGACACAATCCCTAATGAATACATAGATATTTGGAATTATATGAATGAATTCAAGTTTCCTAATGGTGCCAAAGCAAATACTAAGAAGAGGAAGATTACTCAAGCCAATCATCCATATTCTATTATGCATGGAGTATTATTTCGAATAGGACCTAATGGACAGTATAAGAGGGTAGTTGGACATGATCAAGGGAAGGAGCTAATAGAAGAATTCCACAATGGTACATGTGGAGGACACTTCTCTGACAACTTACAAAGAAGAAGGATCTTGGATATAGGTTATCATTGCCCACTCTTTTTAGATATTGTTATAATTATTGTAAGACATGTGATATTTTTCAAACACATGGTAACCGTAAGACTTCATCAGCTCCATTATGCCCTATTCTTCCACTTGGTCCCTTTGAAAAGTGGGGAATAGATATTTTAGGTCCACTTCCAACTACCCCACACCAAAATAAGTATATTGTAATTGCCATAGATTATTTAACCAAGTGGGTTGAAGCTAGGCCATTGAAAACAACTTCCATAGATGAAGTGGCAAGGTTCATATATGAATGCATTATCACCAGATTTGGTTGTCCATTAGAAATTATAACAGATCAAGGAAGCCACTTCATTAATGAGGTGGTAAAATCTCTAGTCAACAAGTTTTCTATTAAGCACAGGAAGGCAACAACATACAAGCCAAGCACAAATGGATAGGTGGAATGAACAAATTTTGTGTTGTGTCAAATTCTAGCAAAGATGCGGCCTTGCAGTAATGTAAGTGGGATAAAAGGATTTATGCAGACATTATGGGCATATAAGGCAACATCAAAGTCAACAATAGGATACTCCTCATTTCAGTTGGCTTATGGCATTGATCCAGCTTCTTCCTATTGAGTTTGATATTCCCACTATGAGAGTTATGAAAATGAAAGGATGGATGAAAGTGATTCAAGAAAATCAAGGTTGGTACATCTTCATTTGCTAGAGGAAATGAGAGAAATAGAGAAGGATACAAGCTAAGAAGAAAAAATGAAGCGAAGGAATACTTTGATCAAAATATCCGTTGGTCTCCATTTCATGTGAATGACTGGTTCTAGTATATGATTCCGTATACAAAAAAAAGGTAGAGAAAATTTCTTCCCAAATGGATGGGGCCCTACAAAATAGAAGTTGTGCATGAAAATGGTACATATCGACTGGAGGAATTAGATGGCACTCCCATGATGAAATAGGTCAACCATGACAAGCTAAAGATTTTTCAAGCACTTAGAATAGTCTACTCTAAGGAAGGAGTAGAAGCTAGGAAGGGGAAGATGTCGACACTAAAATTTTCCTCCGTAATTTCTAGTTCATTAATGTATGTATTAGGAATAGGATATTGTTAAGTATAATTAGTAGTAGCATCTGATAGAAGATAACAACGCTACCGATCACTGTCATCACCAATCCGGCACTATGCTAATTCTTCACCGAACTCCTCTTGCTATGATTATTTACTAATGCACAGCTTTTAGTTTGGTGGATGTAATCTGGAAACACAAAAACAAACATAACACAAGAATACCATAGACTATGATAAAAAGGAATGATGATAAATCTAAAATATCAGAGTAAATTATAATATTAGCATGAAATTGTTACAATCTCACCCATGAGGTACTTCAAGTGTTATTGACTTCACTTGCATTCCACCAATACTATGCGAGAAACTTCACAATTACACCTCTTAATGGCTTCTTCAACACACCTTTAAACTAATGGATTCTATGCTAAATGAGGGGGTGGCCTCTTTATTTATAGAACTTCCAGGCTTATCCATCTTATCTCTAAGATAGGATAAGAAATCCACTCTGACGAATCATATTCCATACCTTAACTTTTATCTGTACATGTAAACTTATCTTTTAAGATAAGATAAACCTTATCATTTCACATGGGTTCCACATTTTTAGACTTTTTACAAATAAAATACACAAAATATTTATGACCTCACTCCTTGTCCTTATTACCAATATCATGTAGACCCTACTTCTCTACTTATCCCAACTTTGACATTTTAACATTACCGGACCACTTACGACAAATATTTACTTTTTACAACATTTCTATTGTACTTTGATCAAGTTACCATACTCTACATTATTAGCGGCACCATACTGACGGTGCTGTTATCTTCTATCAGACGCTACTACTAATTACACTTAACAACATCCTATTCCTAATACATACATTAATGAAATAGAAATTACGGAGGAAAATTTTAGTGTCGACATCTTCCCCCTTCCTAGCTTCTACTCCGTCCTCGGAGTAGACTATTCTCGTGCTTGGAAAATCTTCAACTTGTCGTGGTTGACCCATTTCGTAATGGGAGTGCCATCCAATTCCTCCAGTCGGTATGTACCATTTTCACGCACACCGCTATTTTGTAGGGCCCCATCCATTTTGGAAGAAATTTTCTCTACATTCTTTTTTTGTATCGGAATCATATACTAGAACCAAGTCATTCACATGAAATGGAGACCAACGGATATTTTTATCAAAGTATTCCTTCTGCTTCATTTTCTTCTTATGGCTTGTATCCTTTGCTATTTCCTTCATTTCCTCTAGCAAATGAAGATGTACCAACCTTTCTTTTACTGAATCACTTTCATCCATCCTTTCATTTTTCATAACTCTCACAGTGGGAATATCAAACTCAATAGGAAGAACTGGATCAATGTCATAGGCCAACTGAAATGGGGAGTATCCTGTTGCTAACTTTGATGTTGCCCTATATGCCCACAATGTTGCATGAATCCTTTTATCCCACTTATGTACCTGCAAGGCTGCATCTTTTGCTAGAATTTGACACAACACAAAATTTGTTCGTTCCACTTGTCCATTTGTGCTTGGCTTGTATGTTGTTGCCTTCCTGTGCTTAATAGAAAATTTATTGACTAGGGCTTCTACTACCTCATTAATGAAGTGGCTTCCTTGATCTGTTACAATTTCTAATGGACAACCAAATCTGGTGACAATGCATTCATATATGAACCTTTCCACCTCATCCATGGAAGCTATTTTCAATGGCCTAGCTTTAACCCACTTGGTTAAATAATTTGTGGCAACTATAATATACTTATTTTGGCGTGAGGTAGTTGGAAGTGGACCTACAATGTCTATTCCCCACTTTTCAAAGGGACCAAGTGGAAGAATAGGACATAATGGAGCTGATGAAGTCTTACGGTTACCATGTGTTTGACAAATATCACATGTCTTACAATAATTATAACAATCTTTAAAAAGAGTGGGGCGGTGATAACTGCGTCCAAGATCCTTCTTCTATAAGTTTTCCATAGAAGTGCCCTCCACATGTACCATTGTGGAATTCTTCTAGCAGCTTCTTCCTTGATCACATCCAACCGCCTCTTGTATTGTCCATCGTGTCATATTCGAAATAATACTCCATGCGAGAATAGAATATGGACGATCGGCTTGAGTAATCTTTCTCTTAGTCTTTGCATTGGCACCATCAGGAAACTTGAATTCATTTAGATAATTCTAAATATCTATGTATTCACTAGGGTATGTGTCAAGGGATAACAATGTTGCATCGGGGAAATCATCATCATCACAAGATGATCCTAAACCATCATAGGCTCGAGAGAGTGCATTTGCATTGACATGCTTCTTTCCTGGACTATCTATAATATCAAATTCAAATTCTTGTAGCAAAATTATCCATCTTGCTATCCTCCCTAATGGGTTACGCTTATTAAAAATATATTTTAGAGCCTGATGATCTGTTACAACTATAAATTTCTACCCTAGCAAGTAATTTCTAAACTTCTTTACAGAAAAAATGATAGCTAGAGCCTCTTTTTCAATTACAGTATAATTTACCTCAGCACTACTCATTTGTCTGCTCCCAAAGTAAATTGGATGTTCATTCCCATTTTCATCATTTTGGCTCAAAGTACTTCCTAGTGCTGCATCTGAGGCATCAGTGTACACAATGAATGGCTTGCTCCAATCTGGATTCTTTAAAACAGGTGAAGACACCAGGGCTTCCTTCAGTTGTCCAAAAGCTTCATGTGCCTTATTTCCTGGTTCATAAGTAACATCCTTCTTCAAGAACTGGGTTAGTGGCTGTGCAATCTTTGAGAAATTCTTGATGAACCTTCTATAGTAACCCACATGGCCTAAAAATGATCTCAACTTACTTCTATTCATAGGAAATGGTAAATCTTTGATTTTTGAAACTTTATCAGGATCAATACCAATACCATCTCTGGATACAACATGCCCTAACAAAACACCTTTAGAACATCCAAAGACACACTTTGTAGGGTTTAGTGAGGCTTGTGCTTCATCTAACCTTTGAAATGTTGTCTCCATCTGGTGCAGGTGGTCCAACTTGCTCCCATAGATGTAAAAATCATCCAGAAATACTCTGATGAAGGTCCCAATGTAGGGTTCGAACACCCTATTCATCAAACGCTGGAATGTTGTTGGAGCATTACACAACCCAAAAGGCATAACTCTATAAGCAAACGTTCCCCAAGGAGTGGTGAACATGGTCTTCAGCTGATCTTTCTCCGCTATACGGACTTGGTTGTATCCGCTATATCCATCAGCAAAACTATAACACTCCTGGCCAGCTACTTCGTCCAAGATCTGATCTGAGAATGGAAGAGGGTAATGATCCTTCTTTGTTGCCTTATTGAGCTTCCTGTAATCAACACAAATGTGTAGCTTCCCATTCTTTTTTATTGAGATCACAATGGGAGAAACCCATTCTGAATTCTCCACAAAAAATATGAATCCTGCATCAAGCAACTTATCTATTTCTTCTTTTACAGTCTTGGAAAAATTAGGATTCATTCTATATGGCATTTACTTTATAGGCTTAGCACCATCTACCAACTCAATAGAATGTTCTACCCAACTTACTTGATGGAATTCCTTGTAATCAAAAGTGAATATGTTTATGTACCTTCGAAAGAGCTGGAGGTAGGATTCCTTCTCACTCTCCATCACAAAGATCACCAATCTTTATTTATTGGAGACGATCATCAACTTCTTCTTCGATAATTTTATGGGGTCATGAGTCGGTGTGGATTGGAAGGATATCCATGACTCAAACATCAACCTCACTTTCTTCATCTTCGGTGTCCACTTCACTGGTACTAGAGTAATCAGAGGATGTCCAATCATCAGTTTCATCACTTGAATCCACATGTTCTGCCTTATGATGTCGAGGGATCACGTTTATCTTCACCCTCTCTCTACCACGTCCAAGTGTCATGAAGCCTTCATCCCGGTAGTTTCTTGCATGAACTCTCCTTAGCCATGGTCTTCCCAAAGAACATTGGGTACGCAATGCAGTACATTTTTCATCACCTGAAATTCTACCACACATACAACACCCATAACAAATATTGCCACATTTGAAACTACACCTTCGATTTAGTTTTTCCCTTATTTAATGACCTTAACATAAGTGTTGAAGGGCGATCAATTTTAAACCCAACATATTCATTACAGACTCGGTCATTACATTAATCGCAGCACCTCCATCAACTAAGACATCATGAATTGAAATACCATTACATAATACCTCACTTGTGGAGCATAGGGATCCGCCTCGCCTCCAAAACAGGGGACCTCAACCTCCTTCCTTCGTCGAGCATTGAGTCCACTTTGCAGCTCCCGCCTCTTCTCGAAGACATAGCCAAGAGTTGACCATATGTAATATTTACAGCCTTTTGGAAAGATCTTCCAAGATGGAGTATGGTCCTTGCCCCGTGAAATCAAAAATCCCGCACACCTAACTTTCTTCTCCTATGTTTCTTACTAGTTTCTCCTTTCATCTTCTTAGGATCATTTCCATCTTGATTATCTTTTTCTTTCTTTCTTTTTGTTACAAACACATCTACTTCATTATTTCTGCTCTTATCTACTACATCAAAAAAATTCACAGGTGCTTTTCCTTTATCATTATCTCCTTTACTAGATGTAGAAGCTCTATTTGGACAATTATACTTATAATGACCCTTTTTATAACAACCATAACATACAACTTCAGAAATATTTCTTTTTGGATCTCTATCTCCTCCCTGAGAACTAAATTCTTTTCCTTGAAGAAGATTAATAGTTAACTGACCCATCTTTTTGAGCAGATCTTCATACTCAGTAGATGTACTAGGAGAAATATTTGTGCTCACCGGGAGTGGTTGTGGATTCTAGACCGAAGGTGTTGGTGTAGGCTCTACTTTAGCAACAATTTCTTTGGGCTCCTCTTCCATGCTTTCTTATTTCCTTCTTGCAATCTCCTTTGCTTGTTCAATGGTAGTTGGGCGGTCATACTTCACTCATTGTCTGATCTCTGGCTTCATCCCAAGAATGAAGTGCTTATATAGGAGATTATCCACGCCATTCATCAACCCATCCGCTAATCCTTCCTTTCGGATCTGGGCATCGAGCTTCCTCCTTAGCTCTAGAACACGAGCATGATAATCTCTTATCTTCTCCTTCTCTCCTTGGGATAGCTTTGTGATCTCGATCATGAGATCTACATATTTCTGTTGTTCACCAAATTCTTCAAGAAAACTTTCAGTTAATAAATCCCATGAATTTTTCACATTTTCACCTAGTGTTTCAAACCACCTAAGTGTTGAACCATCCAAAAAGGTAGGAAAAAATTCAGTCCATTGTTCCCTTCTTATAAGGCCATTACAAATACAAGATCGTTTAAACTCTTGAATGAAAGAGGAAGCATCTTCATTAGATTGGGCTGAAAAATAGGAATCTTCCCCATTTTCAAAAGTAACCACCGTAAAATACCAACCCACAAGTACAATCAACAAGACTTATGTGCACAAATAATTGGAATCACTGTAATAGAAAGTGACTTTACACCTTTCTACAGTAAAATAGAAATGACCATGGTAACTATGGTAAAACTTGACTTCTCATGCGGTAAAACCGACTTTTCTCGTGGTAAACACTATTCACAAAAGAAAAAGTGAAGTTATCTTTGCGTAAATACTATTCACGGTAAAAAGTGAATTTACTTGTGATAAATATTATTCACAAAGAAAAAATGACTTTACCATGGTAACTACTTTTCACGGTAAAAATGACTTTACCATGGTAACTACTATGCACGCGAAAAAATAAGGTTACCCTCCAATTGATTTTTGACTAAGTGGGAATATCTCTCCGAAAATCCACCAACGAGGAATGGTCCTTAAGAACGGAACCAAAATGTCATCACCAATCTAGCACTATGCTAATTCTTCACCAGAACTCCTCGTCTTATGATTATTTACTAATGCACAACCTTTAGTTTGGTGGATGTAACTGAAACACAAAAACAAACATAACACAAGAATACCATAGACTATGATAAAAAAGAATGATGATAAATCTGAAATATCAGAGTAAATTATAATATTAGCATGAAATTGTTACAATCTCACCCATGAGGTACTTCAAGTGTTATTGACTTCACTTGCATTCCACCAATACTATGGGAGAAACTTCACAATTACACCTCTTAATGGCTTCTTCAACACACCTTTAAACTGATGGCTTCCTTTACACACTTACTCATACAATATTTCTCACTACTTCCTCGCTATGCTAAATGAGGGGGTGGCCTCTTTATTTATAGAACTTCCAGGCTTATCCATCTTATCTCTAAGATAGGATAAGAAATCCACTCTGACGAATCATATTCCATACCTTAACTCTTATCTGTACATGTAAGCTTATCTTTTAAGATAAGATAAACCTTATCATTTCACATGGGTTCCACATTTTTAGACTTTTTACAAATAAAATACACAAAATATTTATGACCTCACTCCTTGTCCTTATTACCAATATCATGTAGACCCTACTTCTCTACTTATCCCAACTTTGACATTTTAACATTACCAGACCACTTACGACAAATATTTACTTTTTACAACATTCCTATTGTACTTTGACTGTTACCGTACTCTACATTATTGGCGGCACCGTACTGACGGCGCCGTTATCTTCTATCAGATGCTACTACTAATTACACTTAACAACATCCTATTCCTAATACATACATTAATGAAATAGAAATTACGGAGGAAAATTTTAGTGTCGACAAGATGCGATGTCCAATAATGTATAAGACGGTAATAGCATCAAAGTACAATAGGAATGTTGTAGTAAAAAAGTAAATATTTGTCGTAAGTGGTTCGGTAAATGTTAAAATGTCAAAGTTAGGGTAAGTAGAGAAGTAGGGTCTACATGATTAGGAATTAGAAATATTATATTGGTAATAAGGACAAGGAGTGAGGTCATAAATATTTTGTGTATTTTATTCTTAAAAGTCTAAAAATGTGGAACCCATGTGAAATGATAAGGTTTATCTTATCTTAAAAGATAAGCTTACATGTAAAGATAAGAGTTAAGGTATGGAATATGATTCGTCATGGTAGATTTCTTATCCTATCTTAGAGATAAGGTGGATAAGCCTAAAAATTCTATAAATAGAGAGGTCACCCCCTCATTTAAGATATAAGGAAGTAGTGAGAAATATTGTATGAGTAAGTAAGTGTGTGAAGGAAGGCATCATTTAGAAAGTGTGTTAAATAAGCCATTAAGAGGTGTAATTGTGAAGTTTCTCCCATAGTTATTGTTGGAAGGAAAATGGAGTTGTAACACCCCGAAGTACTTCATGGGTGAGATTGTAACAATTTCATGTTGATATTATAATTTACACTTATATTTCGATATGTCATCATTCATTCGTATAATAGTCAATGGTATTCGTGTGTTATGTTATGTTTGCTTTGTGTTTCCAGATTACATCCACCAAAATAAAAGTTGTGCATTAGTAAATAATCATAAAGCACGAGGAGTTCCCGGTGGAGAATTATCATAGTGTCATATTGGTGATGACAGCACTACCACAGCACTCAAGTAGGTCCCAGCTTCACGAGCAAGCGCTTGGGCGAGTGCTATAGGGAAGGTATAGTGTGTGAGACCTATGGGACCACCGCAGACCATGCTTGTATCTAGATTACGGGATGCCCTAGGTGAGGCAAGATACTATCAAGACTAGCTTATAGCAGTTGGGATAGATTTCATATCCTATGTCAAGTACAGGGCACAACAAGCATCCAGTGAGAGGACAAGATCCCGCACTCATAGTGTGGAGAGCACAAGAGGTCAGTGAGCTCCGAGGCCCAATCAGGGAGAGGCCACTAGCGCACGGAGACTAGCTCTAGGTGAGGTGCCAATAGGGACACAAGAGGCCGAGGGTATAGGTGACATAGAGATGGAGGACATCTAGCGAGATGCCTGATATGCGGTCACCTAGTTTTTGATGTATGATAGCTATTTTTTGAGATATATATACCGGCTTGTGTGCAAAGATAGTTGTATTTTTTATCACATACCAGCCTACGTGCCAAAGATAGTGAGGATGTATGAGTGATTTGTATATTTCAAGTATATACCAGCCTGCGTGCCGAAGAGATTTTGTATTATTTCATTATTATTTTTGTATATATGAGACCGGCCTACGTGTCGATGACATTTTGTATTGTATATCGGCCTGCGTGCAACATTTTGAGATGATGGACATGATGAGATAGCCATGTATATTTGAGATACACATTTATTTATTTATATGATGAGATACATGGTATTTTTGATTTGTTGATGTGTTTATGAGATTTTGATTTATGGCTTGTGTTAGATGAGATATGGATTTGTTGTTTTGATATGGATGGAAATTAGGTGAGTTAGGCATGGTGGAGTCAGGTCGGTTTAGGCATGGATCGAGTCAGGTCGATTTAGGCATGGTTGAGTCAGGTTATAGGCATGGATCGAGTCATGTCGATTTAGGCATGGTGGAGTCAGGTCGGTTTAGGCATGGTTGAGTCAAGTTATAGGCATGGATTGAGTCAGGTCAATTTAGGCATGGTTGAGTCAGGTTATAGGCATGGATTGAGTTAGGTTTGTTAGGCATGGTTGTGTTGAAAGTAGGTGAAGTTTTGATTCAGTATTTTTGCAATGAATGATACTATGGGTCATATGTGAGATGTGGTATAATCTATGCATAGTGATGATAGATAAATGGTAGATGTAATAAATGTATCTTTGTGATAATGTTTAAAATATGAAACAACTTGTTATGTATGTGGTTTAATTTCCAATGTTGGGTATAAAAGGAAACGAATCTAAGTGTGATGTAATGTGAGGCACATGGAAGATGAATTGTTGAGGGTAGAGGATGGCCGAGCTAACCTCCAAGGGCCCCATGCCCTCGAGTGCTACCTACATAGTCCTAGTGAAAAGGGACCTCAAGCCGATGTAGTTCTTCCATGAGCTAGGGAAGAATATGAGGAGGTATGAAAATGAGGTGGTAGGTTTTGGGCATGTTGTGGATTTAGGTTTGGTAGGTGTGGGTGGATTATAGGTAAAGTGATGTAGGTGGGGTCGATTGTGGCGAAATAAGAAGATTACCCCAAATGTAAGCATCGAGAACCAAGTCTTGTATAAGGTAATCAAAACGTAATCAAAGATGGTTAAAAGATGAGAGGGGGAAATAAAGCCACCTGATTGGGGAGGACCATGCTTTGAGTAGATCATACCTTGGAAGAGATGATGAACATAAGACCTAAAAGACATTGCATGATTGATTGCTTTATGGTGAAAAGTAGTCACATGATCACCAAATGTATAAGTTCCAAGAAGTCCTTGAGGAAATAAGGAAATGGGATTGGGAATGGTAAGAAGGGTGAAATGTAGTTAATTTTTATACGGTATGAGGTATCATGCACTTTGGGAAAGAGATCCGAGGTCACAATGGGCAAGTCCATGACAAAAAGGTTGTTATTTTTGACCTAAAGTTGAGATAGACTGATCAATGCAGAAGTCCATATGGGATAAATTAAATTTACCTCCTTGAGGTCTTCGTGAAGTGAGAAATGCAGAAGCTTTGGTTGCTCTCATTTTTTTAAAAAAATTGTACATAGTTTTCCTTCGAGGGAGCAGTCTATTTATAGTAGCAATTGTCGAGAGGAATATTTCCTTTTGAGGGAGTCATCTTTTTATTAGAAGTTTGACTCAAGGAGTTTGGTCCCATGTGAGGTCTTTGCAGTCATGGACAAGACCAAGGTGAAGGATAGGACTCTTGTTCAAAAGGAAAGGAGAAACGACCATGGGATATCATCTAAAGGTAGACAAAAATTATCCATGAGAATCATGTTATGTGCGATTTAAGTGGTACACATATTCAAGAGAAGATAACTAGTTTCGGTACTCACATGATTCTTGTTTAATCATTGGTGAGGTGTATGGAGTGAATAGCGGTCAAGGGATGATCCCGGAAAGAAACAAAAGGTGAGGTAGGATGACAAGTCAACAATAGAATGGTCAAAGATGCAATGCGTTAAGGGGCTCAAGTTCAGGTTTACCATCAAGTGAAGATAAATGATAAGCTCTTGATCCATAGGTATGAGTTATTATGTATGGTCCAAGCCAATTAGGAGAAAATTTACCTCGTTTAATTTTTTCTGCTTTGGTTACGTGTTGATTTTCTTTCAGAACAAGGTCACCGACTTGGAAGGTTTGTTCATGAACACGTTTTTAATAGGCACGTTTGATACATTTTTGGTAAACTTGAAGGTGATCCAGAGCATTAAGACAACATTCATCTAATAACTCTAGTTGTGCTAAACGGTCCTGATGAAAGTCATTGTCATTGAGCATGTCATGGAGAGAAATACGGAGTGAGGGGATCTAGACTTTGAGAGGTAGAACTGCCTCTGATATCATAGACTAGAGAAAAGGGTGTGGCCGCAGTGGAAGTGTGAATACTAGTGCGGTATGCCCATAGGGAAAAAGGAATGTGCGTATGCCAATCCTTCCCAGTATCGTCAACCACTTTCATAAGAATTTTTTAAGGTTTTGTTAGTGGATTCGGCTTGGCCGTTGGTTTGTGGGTAATAAGGTGATGAGAAACTAAGCTGAATGTTGAAGGTGTCGTAAATTTTTTGTAATGTTTTATTTTTGAATTGTTTTCCATTATCAGTGATGAGGCGATGAGGAACACCAAAGCGACAAATAATGTGGTGGTTTATGAACTCACATATTTCTCTGCTTTCATGGAAATGAGTGGTATGGCTTCCACCCACTTTGTATAATATTCGGTAGCAGTGATGATCCATTGATGACGTTGGGATGAATGAGGATTGATCTCTCCGGTAAGATCCAAACCCCATTGAGAGAAGGGCCAAAGGTCACGAGTGACTTGTAAGGCATGACTGGGTGTATGATGAAGATTGGAATGTTGTTGGCATTTTACACAACATTTGATGTAGTCGCAATAATCATGGTTAAGGGTCAGCCAGTAATAGCCTACGCGAAGAATATGCTTAAGAACAAAGAAGGCCACTAAAGTGACCTCCACATATGCCATCATGAACCTCCTTAATGGTATAAAGAATTTCAAAACTTGTGAGAAATCATAAGAGAATACCATCAAAGCCACGCTTATAGAGGAGTCCCCCCAAGATGACATAACGAGAGACCTTTTTAAGGAAGGCGCGTTGTCCATTACGGGTAAGATCAGGAGGTAAGATGGAGAGAGAAAGGTAGTCGGAGTATTGTTTATACCAAAGGTCACTCAGGTTAGGGGTATCGGTTCCGATCAAGTAAACATCATGAGGTAAATAAGAAGGTGATTGGAGTCATTGTATGGTGACGAAGATTGTAGAATCGACATGTGAAGTGGGTATTTGGGAAGCTAAGCGAGGCCATGTTATCTCAGCAAATTTTTGGTTGAACGTGGGATGGTTTGAAGGGTGTAACGATCAAAGGTGGTCAAAGTATGTCTACATGATGTTTATACTTTTGAAGTATCTTGTTACGACATTGGTACATACCATTGACTTGGTTTACGACCAATTGAGAATCACCAAAGATGTTGATTGATTTAACATCTAGGGCATAGGTGGCTTGGAGACCTAGTACGAGCGCTTCATATTTGCAATATTGTTGGTACATTCAAAATCTAATTTGAAAGAAAAGGAATGGGATCACTATTAAGAGGAATGAGGATAATACCAGCCCCACCCCCATGCTGACACTTGGAACCGTCAAAAAAGAGTGTCATTTGGTAAGGAGGTTCGTCCAGGGAAAGGGTAGCAATTGACTCATCTGGAAAGTCAAAATTAGAGGGTTGATCCCCAAAAATAGGTGCATCGGCCAATTGGTCAGCGATAGCTTAGCCCTTGATATAATTTTGATGAATGAATCCGAGGTCAAGATCAGCTAAAAGCATAATCCATCGCGCGCCCACTTGTATTTGATAAGGTTTGGTGTACATGAAGTGTAAGGGTGGGTGTGTTGGTCACAACATAGGTTTTGTGGTTGAGTAGGTAATGACAGAGTTTGGTGGCAATGAAAACTATGGCTAAAAAAAGTTTTTTGGGATGGGTGTATCGGGCTTCATAGTCCAAAAAAGTACGGCTTATGTAATAAACGCCGCTCCTGTGTTGTTCATCATGATGAGCAAGCATGGCTCCCAAGGAATGATCGGTGGCGATATGTATAGCTAAAAAGGTTGTTCGTCTTTAGGAGGAATGAGTACGGGTGGTTGGAGAATGTATTTTTTTAAGGCCTCAAAATCTTTGTGACAGTCATCATCCCATTTAAAGGAGACATCCTTCTTGAGCAAAATATGAAATGGTTGACATCAATCAGATAAGTGTGAAATGAAACGGCGAATGGACTATAACTTACCTTGTAGACTACAGAGTTGTCTAAGGTTAGTAGCCGGAGGCATTTCGAGAATGGCCTTGACTTTAGCAAGGTCAACTTCTATACCATGGAGGGAAATGATAAATCCCAGGAGCTTTCCTGAGAGAACCGTGAAGATGCACTTCTTAGGCTAAAGGCGGACGCAATATTTAATGAGGTGGTCAAAGATGGTTTTGAGGATAGTTAGGTGCTTGGAGTGGCATTTAGATTTAGCCAAGAGATCATCCACATAATCTTCCAATATGTGATGCATGATGTCATGGAATATGTAATTCATATCCCACTGATATGTGGCACTAGTGTTTTTAAGGCCAAAAGGCATGACTCGATGGAAGAAGGTCCCCAAGCGGTGATGAATGAGGTTTTGTGTTGATCCTCTGGGAAAGTAGGAGTTGGTTATAACTCTCGAGAAGCCATCCATGAGTGATACCATCTCATGGTTAGCGATAAGGTCAACCAAATTGGTCAATACCGTAAGGGAAAGTCATCTTTCGAAAGCGAGCTAGGTTGAGGTCACGGAAGTCCATGCAAATGCGGAGTCCCCAGTTGCTTTAGTGAGCGGGACAATGTTATAAATCCAACAAGGGTAATCAATGGGTAAGATGAAGGAAACGGAAAGAAGGTACTGAAGTTCTTCTTTGAAGAGAAGAGCAATGCGAGGGTGCATTTTCCTCAGCTTTTGTTTGATGGGTTTGGCATCGGGAACAGTTACGATATTGTGGACCACTATGGTGGAGTCAATATCGGGCATGTCTGCGTAAGACCAAGCGAAAGCATGGTTATGATCTCTGAGAAAAAAGTGATGGCTTCTTGTTCGGCAGCATCTAAACATTGTTTGATCTTTAGGATGTGCGGGTTGTCCTGAGTATTAATGTTGATCTCGATATTCGATTCATTCAACATGGTTTTCTTGTCAGAAGGTAACGATCCCGATGAATATATGAGTCTTATGCACTGAGGTAGGTGATTATGGATTCATAATCCTAACATTGAATAACGTTAATTGAAGGTGTATTATCATCGATCATTTCAGGATACAAGAAGGGAAGAGTGGAAGGGATCTCACCCTCGCGTTGATAAGTCGAGGCCCCAATGAAATGGTGTTTATGAAAAAAAAAAGTTAGGAGGGATAGATTCAAGATCCATCGACTCCGTCGGTGAAGGTGGTTATGAAGGTGGAGTGGGTGAAGAAGGTGTAGAAGAGCTAGTGTCCTCAATGAGTTCAATGCGGGCCTGTTTGGTAGGTGGTTCGGAAAGCCGATACCACTACCTTCATTATGTTTTTGGGTGGTACATGGAATAACGGTATGGCGGCCTTGCTCGTAAAATCCAAAACCAAAACCCTTCCACGCACATCAACTTGTGCAGGAAGGTGTGGGCGAAAATGGAAATTGGTAAGTGATTGGAAGTCAGCAGAAAATGGGCAGGTTTGTAGCGGTGGTTCAGGTGTGTAAGTGGTATTATCAAGTCCCCAATAAGTGAGACTAGTACGAAGGTAAGGAGGACCATAAAGGAGACGTTCTCCTATACAGTGATCATAATGTGGGTTTTGGTGAAGGCTTCTATACTCTTTTGGAGTAAGGAATTTGTTGACACTATATAAGCGGACTCCTAGAGTGAGGCATTGAAAAACACCTTCCAAGGGATCCGTGGTTGGTATGTAGGTAGTGGTATGGATAAAGTGTCGAGAGATTAATGCTTTGAGGTAGAGTTAACAGTTGGGAAGTTGATGGGTCAGGTGTGTGGAGGTTATGGCAAAGTGGTAGGAATGGAGGAGGTATGTGTGGTAGAAGCAGTGGTTGTACTAGTAGGTGGAGGCATAGGTGAAGAAGTAGCGGTTGTGGAGGTAGACGGCTTAATAGGTATGAGCACATCATTGGGTCATGAAAGCATGTTGCATGTTTTGAAAGGTGAGGGGTCAGCTAGAATGGTATAAGTGTGTCCTTCGTGTTCAAAATTTACACAACGATGCAAAGTGGAAGGAATGCAACCCATGACACGGATCCAGGGTCTACCAAGCAATAGGTTATATTGGAATTCCCCTCCAAGACATAAAACAATTCAGAACAGTGTGGGGGCCCACGCGAATGTGGAGGATGATGGTGCCTAGTGTAGAGGTGATAGCGTCATTGAATGAACGCAACATGACCAGATGTTTATGCATGTAATTGTTAGGTATGTGCATTTGAGCGAATGCATGGGATGAAATGATGTTAATGCTAGCACCCCCATCAATCATCACATGGCATACCCGTATGTCATCGATGTGGATAGAGATGAAGAGGGCTGGGTCTAGGTCATCATTTTGGTGTGGCACGATCTCTTCCTCTAAGAAGCTAAGGGAGGCTACTTGGTGAATAGGGTGGGGTGAAGATGAAGGTGGTAATTTTGTGAGAGACACTACATGATGGGGTGTGATAATGGAGGCTATGGGTGTAGGGTCATTGGGTAAAACCTCAATAGATTAAAGAACCTCCATGAGAGCTTGACGATGGGATTCTGAGGTTTGAATGAGGTCATATAAGGACATTTTGAGGAGAGATTGATGTAATTGTTTGG
Organism: Taxus wallichiana var. yunnanensis; assembly: GCA_018340775.1. Taxonomy (NCBI): domain Eukaryota; kingdom Viridiplantae; phylum Streptophyta; class Pinopsida; order Cupressales; family Taxaceae; genus Taxus; species Taxus wallichiana. Next base: position 505,855,492 of record CM031244.1, on the reverse strand, counting down.
GCATGGTGCGATGTGTGATGTCATTAGAAATGGGGTACGTGGGGCCACGGATAGTGATTTTAGGTATGGGTGCAGATGGTATGTTGGGTATAGGATTGGTTAGTGGGTCAGTTGCCTTTTCTTTTCCCTTATCCTTCTACGCATGTGTAGTGACATGTATCATGTTGATTTGAGGGGAGTTGTTAAATGGAGAAGGTGTAGGATGAGTGGTATAACAACATGAAGGGAAAAAACCTACTGGAGGAGAAAATCCTTGTGAGGTGAGCTAGGCGCAACGACATTGGGGTGGTGGCATGGCAAGTTCTCTAATACGAACCATGTTAATTTCAAATCTTGGGGGTGGCTCTAGGAGTTTTGAGGATGGAGGTTGTGGTTGTGGAGTGGGTAGTGTGGGAATGGGTGTCGGTGAAGTAGGATCCTCATTGAGAAGGTCATCGTCATCAAAGTTGGTTTCGGAGGACATAATTGATAAGGACAGTTTTCAAGGCCTTGCAGTTCTCCACATCGTGCCCTGGCACATGATGGTATGCGCAAATTTTAGTATCGTCAAACCCTTTTGGCTTGGGTTTAAGGGGGTAAGGTATGAGTGGCGGTAATGTGATGACATAAGTCTTTAGGAGGTTGGTTAAAATTTTGGCATAGGACCCTGCTAGTGGATCGCAATGGGAAGTGATCGTAGGTTTGGATGTAGGTGTGGTTGATTGTCGAGGAATGGTCTTTGGAAGAGGAGGAGCGGATCGAGCTATGGGTTGAGGTGCTGGTGTGGTTTTAGGTGTTGATTGTGTTTGTTTAGGTAGGGGTATAGTAGATGGATGGGTAGGAGGGTGTTTGGTTGTTTTGACTACCTTTTTGTGGGGTAGTGGAGTTTTACTTTTGGGTTGCACCTTCTTAGGTAAAGGTGATGTGTGTGTACGAGGTATAGAAGGAAAATCATATGGAAGAAAGGGGCGAGTTACCCATGGGGATAATGAGGGTGCTGTGAAGGTAGATGACGTGGGTCATGCTTGGGGTGTGCGAGACAGTGATTGAAGTGTAGTGGGTAGTGATGCAATAACTGAGGGTATTTGAGGTATGGGTGGTGAAAATGCTATAGGTGCCGGTTTAAGTCGTGTTGGGTGCCTAGGGAGATTAGAGGTTTGTGAGGAAGGGGTTATTGTGTTGTTGGTTTATTGGTGGGTGGAGATTTCTTGACCATGTGGGGAAGCTGAGATCCTAAGACGGATGGGATAGGTGCAGGTGTGATTGGCGCAGCCAGGGTATGAGGTCGATGGGTTTTATTCTTCTATTTGGGTGTAGGAGTAGGTATGGTGTTGACTTTAGAGGATGTAGCTAAATCCAGTTTGATAGGTGGATGAGTAAGGCTGGTGGTCGGTGACCCCTAAAGTGGTAATAGGTTTAGTCGAGGAAAATGTTGTAGGTATGGGTTTGGGTTTAGGTGTAGGTTGAGTTATGGGTAAGGGTGTGGTTTGAGCTATAACATGTGTCATGGAAGGAGTTATGATAGAGGTGGTTGTGTTTGGTTTGATTGGTCGAAATATTTTTGGGTAGATAGTGGAGGTATCAGTAAGTGACCTCTGCATCTACATTGAGACAAGAAGCAAAAGGTGCCCCCATAGTAAGGCTCTATCCACATAATCTAAGTGATTGGCCAAATGTGAGAACGGCACGTCTGTAGGTGGAATTGATGAGGACCTAATGGAAATTCCCGTAAAATGTGTCTTAGAGATGGGAAATTAGCTAGCTTCAGCTTTCGTGGGTAAGAGAGCTGAAAGTAGGTCAGCAAGATTTTGGGTAGCAGATGGAGAATGCTCACCAAGAGGAAAAGGTATCTCAACTGGGTCTATGATAGGTGGAGGAGATGATGGGAGCTCCTCTATAGGTGGAGGAGATGATGGGTGCTCCTTTATGGGTGGAGGAGGTAATGGGTGTTCCTCTATGGGTGGAGGAGATAATGGGTGCTCCTCTATGGGTGGAGGAGGTAATGTAGGTGTCGGTTCTCTAAGTGGGAAAGCCAGGGGTGAGATGGTCTCAATGTTAGCAAAAGACTCCTCCGTAGGTGATGAAGGAGATGAAAGGTGTTCCTCTGTTGGTGAAGGAATAGGGGAGGTTGGTTCCGATGCGGATGGAATATTTTGGGCTAGGATCTCCTCTATGGAAGGAATATGGGGTAACTGGGAGGTGACGGGTACATCATTAAAGATAGCGTGAACCTTGCGGGTATGTGTATCGTGAGTTGAGGTCTCACCGGTTTGATCAGATGAAGGGGCATGGTTGGGAGATGGTTTCTTGAAGATGTGTAGGTTTTGGTTAGTAGGTGCATTTGGATTATCCACGGTTAAATCACCTTTCTTGAGCATTTATTGGACAATATTCTTGAAAGTGATGCAGTTGCCATCACTATGACCCTTTACTCGATGATAATTATAGAAATCATGTTCTTTATACCATGCGGACATGGGGGAGCAGGGTCAAAACTAGTGTGTGGTTTTATAGGTGGAAGGGTGATGTCTCCGGCTTTGATAAGATTTTCTAAGACATAAGAGTAAGGTTCCCCATTTGGGGTATATTTTTTGCTCTCGCTCGTCTCAATTGAAAAGTCTCATGACGGATGAGAGATTAGATGAGGGGGTATCCTGATTTGATGGATGTCTTTGGACTAGCCTTAAGTACCATTGTGTTAGCAAGGTGCCCTTAGCTTTTGAATAATTGTTTTATGGTTTGGAAGAAGAAGAGGTATCATTTGACTTGAATGCCAAATTTTTATTACGTAATTGGATTTTCTTCTCTTCGATGGCCTGAATCTCTAACTTTCATGCCATAGTGAATGCTTCATCGAATGTTCGGAAGGTTTGGACCTGCAAGGTCGGTGAGATATGTCTAGCACAAGCCCATGTGAAGAGCTCGATGAGTTTTGTTTGGGGCAGTTGGAAGGTGAGTTGGTTGATCAAGCTATGCCAGCGAGCAACAAAATTTGCGATAGATTCGTCCTCATACTGACGCGTGGAGTATAGATCGGTCATGGTAACCTTCTTAACGATATTGATAGAGAAATGATCCAAGAAGGCTTGGGCTACCTGATTGAATGAGAATATAGAGTGTCTAGGTAACCCACTATACTAATCTAATGCAGTCCAAGTGAGGGACATGGGAAAGGTTCTCAAGAGCAAGGCATCATCATGAGCGATCAGATAACACCCATGTTTGAATGACCGCAAATGTTGTTGCGGGTCTTCTTTGCTATTGAAACAATTGAATTTAGGCATTTCCCAATGCATGGGGTATGAGTGGATAGGAATGGATGGGTGGATGGGCTCATTGCAAATCTCGTCGTAGGTGAGAGTGTTGTGGGAGCCTAAAACCAATGCCTCCAATGTCTGCATCTTGTCCAACATCAATTTAATTAGGTCGTTGGTGGGTTGTGATGATTGGGTGCCTCCTATAGTGTGAGAGGGTTGGTTTTGGGCATATAATAGGGGTGGCACTCTAGTGTATGGGGCTTCCATGTAGGTTGATTGAGAAGAAGGAAGTGAAATAGGGGTACGTACATTCTGGAGTGAATAATGGATGAAATGGGAGGTTGTTGGTAGTATGTATAGGGAGGTGGAAGGGTCGTGGTAACCCTAGTGGTAATAGGGGCTAACGATTGTGGAATGGAAAGGACCATGTTCTGAAATGGGGTAGGGGTCACCGACACGAGAGGTGGTAATGTAGCTACGGGTATGTGTGAGACATTAGGGGTGGATGAGGTTGTGTTTTGGGTATTTTTCGAGGGTATGGTGGATGTAACGGGTGCCACGGAGATGGAAGATGCGGCAGTCATAGCGGGTATAGGACCTAGCTATGAAATGAATGGGGGTAAGGTAGATGTGGGTAGCATAGAGCCAGATGGGGCTGATGCATGAGTGGGAATGATAGTCGGGGGATAGATATGGGCATGCCATATATCAACTGAACCGAGGCATCTTGAGTGGATGAATGGGAAAGGTAAAACTACAAAGCGGTAGGGTTTTGGTCAAGGAGTCGTGCAAACTCCTCATCTCCGGTAGTGATAGTAATAGGTTGGATGGGATCCATGGCTGGTGATAAAATGGAAGGTGGTGAAGGACTAGGTGGGAGTGGTTGACAACTCGTGAAATATGAGTGTGCTTTCTTGTCTTTGGGTCGGCACCGTGAACCAAGATCTTGATCGAGTAGGGTTGCTTCTCTGTAAATGACACAAAGAACAATAGGAATAGGTGAATCTAGTGGTAAAAAGTGGATTACGTACCAAATGATGGTTGGAATGTGAAACAGGATAACTAATGCCGCTTAGGAAAAGCGACACGGTCGGGGTAACCGCCGGTCACTTTGTAAAAAAATGGGCAAAGTGAGTAAAAAACAAAACAAGGTGAAATCGATAGGGATGCCAAATTGGATGATGTTTATAACATCAATGGGTATGATGGTAGTGACAAGGACTATGAAAAGTTGAAGATTATGAATATAATGTCCTTTTGGGTAGGTTAGCAAAAGGACACGGAACCGATGTCGATTGGGTATAACCGACGACAATTAGAGGTAACCGGCAAACAGCTTCTTATGAAATTAAAACAGTGATGAAAGAAAAGTGGTTGTGAATTAAAATTTGATGTAGAATCAACCCACTTCGATAATGATGATGATATGGCCCGGGCACACTTTCGGTGAAGCCGAATACACCAGTGTGATGAGGAGCGTGCGAGGATGAACAAAAAATGAAGAACGTGATCTCTCACCTCAAAACGTAAGCTGCAAGCGAAAACACTAAAAAAATGTGATCCTAGGAGTGCCCTTTTCTATTATGTTTGTTTAGCTTATGCTATTTAGGACCGACACATAAGTTGTGAAATAGAGTTTTTTGGTGAGGATTTCTTCCTACGAAGAAGGAGATCTAAAAGGTGAGGTTTCGTTATGGTGAGGCGGGCTTCACTTCACGAAGTATGACTTGACAAAGCGAAGAGCTAGGTGCCCACTATACCATGATCATGTGATCACCTACACTTCTTCTAGGTAGGATGTTGTTTAAGATTGTGTATATTTGAATTTTTATGAGGCTTGGTAAGACTCAAAGAAAGAGAAAAGGAAAGAAGTTCTTTTCTACGATTCGTTTGTCAACCATCAGTTGGTGATGACTTCCAACGTATAGGTTGCCCTCAATTAATGTGAGCTAATGCAATAAATTAGAATGCAATGCACTTATTTTTAAGCCCAAATCGAAGTGTGAAGTTGGATGACATAAAAAGATGAAGAGGAAGAGGGATGATCTTTCACTACAATGCAGAAAACACGAAGAAATGGTTCTTTTTAATTACACCAAAAGAAAGGTTTCCTTTAGAGCAAATAGAAAGAAAAGGTGGGTTACCAAGGAAGAAAATTAATGTGTATGTTTTTCAGAAGGGAAACAAACACACAATTTTTCCTAGGAATGAATGAAATGCAAGGAACCCCGGATGGGTCCCACCGGTGTGCCAAAATGTTTCACCTGATTCTAGATCATTTCTTTGAAGTATTGACGAAACAAATAGGGTAACAGGCGTAGGAGGAATACCTGTTCAAATGTTGGTTGATGGGTTGTTGCACGCATATGACTTCCGAATCCACAGCTGATTGTGAGAACTTCCTTTTGGCTAGGAGGAACTACCTGTAATGAAAAGCAAGACCACCAGAAGGAATTAAACAATATATGCAAAGTGAAGCTGCGTAGTGTATGCTAGATCCAGTGAAGTGTGATACTTACTAGATGGATGTCGACCCACTTTGTTTTAAACAATTCAATGCTATAAAAAAGTTAATCCTATTGTAGTTCGAAATGATTTAGGTATCTCACTTAAAACACAATAAGAAATAGATCTAATCTAACAGGCTAGGTCAGAATAGGATCCGAAGGTCAAGTGACTAGTTCTGGATCTCTGTAGGTCTGATAGAGGTCTCAGGTATATTCATAGATGGATGAGGGTGAGATGAAATTAGGTGGGTAGGTCTTTGTTCTAGGTTGTATGGGTAAATACAGAGACCGATGTCGATTAAGGGTGACCGACGGCGGTTAGGTGTAACCGGTGCCGGTTACTGTGGAAATCTGGGAATGCCACAGAACAAGCTTTGGGTCTCCTTTGTGATTGCACAAAGGATTTTGTTAGTCGGGATGAGGTATTGGGTGACTTGGGTAGGATTTGGTGATATTTTAATGGGTATATGGAGGTGGAAGTGTTGGAGAAGGTCAATAGGTGGGTAGGTAAATAATAGATGATAAAATAATGATGAAATGAAATAAACCAGAGAAGTATGACGTTATACTTACTGGGATTCTGGTCCTGGATGTCTGTGAGTGAGGGATGGAGGTGTTGATGAGAGGTTTGAAGGCTGCAAGAAATCACCAACCGAAAGAAAGCTTCGTATGGGCTGCATGTACATTCCTCTTTGCTTAGTTGGATCTGATCATAGTTGGGATGGTTGTGCAAGAGAAAGGGCTTGATCTCCTTCCTTGCATGTGTGTTCTCTTTGGAATTCACTCTCTAAAGATGTGTTATCTCTCTGAGATGTGTTAATGCTCGCCAACCTTCTGCCAATGTTTTCCAACCTTATTTTTTCAACCTCTAACCTTGAGAATAAGGTTGTTTTGGGGTTAAAAGGGTAACCGACGGCGGTCCCGGATTAACCGGCGATGGTTAGGGGTGAGAATCTACAAGTAACTCTTCCACGCACTCCGACCTCTCGAGGTCGTGCCGAGACAGCCGGTGGGGGGTAGAATATGCAGACAAACTAGTTAGGCAGTCTAATGTCTTCGACACGCACTAGTGGAATTTGCGAATCTAAGGCAAAGAAGGCCCTTCTAACTTGGACTGGTGTGATAGATCGATCAGCAAGGATGACTGCTCGAAGGCTCCAATCAATATCGAGCTCTGGCGTGATTCGATCTATGGGTTGCGGAATACGTGGAAAATGACCTGGGATTGTTTCGTGTATGTCTCCCGATAAGGTCATATGGTGGATGATGAATATAATTGACTCTACGGATGATTTTCTGGCCTAGTCCAGAATTCCCTAGCTTCGTTAGCCATTATATCTAGTAAGGACAATTGTTCGATGATGATAGGTGGAAGTGGAGTGGACCGAAATACCAAGGTGCGTAGGCTAGTGTCTATATCGGATTGACCTGTGGACTCGTTGGGTCATGGGATCTCGTGGATCACAACCATAGACTTCTCGGTTGTTGTGGTCCCCGTTATGGTCATACGCGAGATCAAGTTCTAATCCCTAGTATCCAAGAATCGTACGCTTTCTCAACTTCTATGTTTAGAACCAACAGCTTGTGTAATCTTCTCGTAATACCTTACAGCGTTCTCGCAACCTGGATTCTTAAGCCGGTATCTATATCTACGAGGGTGTCTCCAAAGGCCTCCGGTCAGGGAACTAAAGGATCACACCCGAATGTTTGTTCTCTTTCGAGCCCTTCTACAGTCATGTGGATGTTTTCTAGGGTAATCTGTAGTTTGGCTGACTTGACCAAAACGCATGTGCTTGGTCGTCTTCTATGTTTAATCCTCTTAACTGAGAACTGATCAGTTGTAAATCTGTGGTTGTTCGGAATACTTGTATCCTGAGATTTTGGTCTATGTCAACTATCGCTGTGACGAGGTTTGGTTGAGGCACGATTGGCTCAAATATATATTCCCTGGGCTCTTGAGGTCCCGTGATTGTCATACGAAACAAAATGCAATCTAACTGTAATGAAACAAATTCTAACTACGTGAAATAAATCTAACTGCATATAACTTTTATTCTTCTAAGAAATATTTTAACAATTTTAAGGAAAGCAAACTATTTTAAGCGTATCTAGAAATAATAACTAAACAATAATTTAAAATAGACAAGATAACCGAGTGTAGTTATTTGCCTGTGTGATTTGTAGAATTATTCTAAATAAATAAAATAGCCTGTCTAATCTACCTGCAAGATTCTCGATCCTACCTCAGAAGTGAGGAGTGAATCATAGTTTCTCAGAAACTATCAATCCCCACAGCTTCCCTGGCAATATCGAGAATAGAATGAAATGAAATAAAGTGATTAACTACTCTATTTGATATGATTCTGACTAGAACTTTGAAATTTAAAACCTGGATTCCGCAGAACAGTGGCGAATCCGATGGTGTGTGTGATCTCGTCCCCAAGATGGTCTCCTCGCTCTTTCGTGTTCACGTGATCCGTAAAAGCGTGTAATGCTAGCACCGATAGGAGTAGATTTTGGGACAAGGACAACTCATAATGCACCGAGAATGCGAGTAGGAGAGGGATAGCGCAAGAGTACAGAGCTTGGCTTATGCGATTCCTAGCGGGATTTTACTACAAGTCATGCAACATGAAGCGACCAGAACCTGTAACTATCCTATACGAAGAGCAAAACCTGCAACTTTAATGGCTTCCTAAGCTATTCTGTTCCAATGGATTGGATAAAATAAAGACACTGCTTGCACAAGTTGGATATGTGGCTTACCAACAACTGAATAAAGCTAACCAGGCATATAATGAATTAAACTAAGAACTCCAAGACACAACGAAAGTAAATCTACAGCAAAGAGAAATTCAGAGGCAAGCTTCTAACTGGATTGGATGAAATGACAGCACTGCCTGCACAAGATGGGTCTGTGGCTTACCAACAGCTGAGCAATTTAACACAAAGATGTAAGTGAATTCAAGGTATGGCTTCTAAACAAGCTAACTAACTAAAACACTAAAATGAGGGAATGAGAGCAAAGATCAAACTTCAAAATCCAGCCAAGCTTCAGACCAAAAACTCCAGACCATGGGTGAAACAACAACACTGCCTGCACAAGATGGATATGTGGCTTACCAACAGCTGAACAATACTAACCAAGTATGAAATGAACTATACTATCAATCCTAAGCAAGCTAACAGACCAAACCACTGAAAAATGAGAAGACTCTAACAAGGAAATGGTGGCCATTTGCCTCAGCACAAGCTATGCATTTATAGGAATTCAAACACCCAAAAACCAAAACCAAATTGAACTCCTAAACAATAAACAAAGGAAAAACACTATTCCAGGGGACCAAAAACATAAATGCATGCTCAAGTCGGCAAGGAAAAGCTGGTGAATCGTGATATTTCACGCGAGTCGCGTCAAAAGAGTGTTCTGGAAAACGCGCACAGGACCGCCGCTCTGAGCAGGGCGGCGGCAGCACCAGACCGCCGCCCGCAGACGGCGGGCGGTTTCACATCAAGGTCAAGAGGCCAAGGAAAGAGGGAAAAAGGGGAAAACAAAGGGCGCGGGGGCTAAGCGGGGCATGCGGGATGTTAACGCATACTCCGAGGGCTTTTCCGGATCCCGAACACCTTGCGAGGAGACCTGTATCATCATCGGGGCACTTGTTACACTGTTCTGGCAGTACAGTACCTTACAATTTTGGGTACGTACATATTGCCCCCTCGGAGAAGCGTTTTAGCCATGAAGAGGCATAAAACGGTGGGTCCGAGTATGGCAGTCCCGAAATGGGGAGTTAGAAGCTATACCTTACTCGTCCGTGTGTTGAAATGACGCCATCGAAATTCCCGCTACCTGCAAAATGAAAAGAGAACTCAAGTGCAGATAGATGCAATAACTTGGAAGATAAACGCTAAAATAATAGGGAAGGAGAACGTACCATTCGTGCGGGGATAGAAACTTACCTCCATCAGCGCTCCAAACCTGTCGAAAAGTCATTTTAAAACGAAACAGAACGATATATATATGAAAGTGGGCCCATTTTCCTATTCATTTGCGCGAGTTGATTTGATTGGTTTTGAGCTCTGGGACCCACGGTGACGGTTTCTCACGCGAGTAGAGTCAAACGTTCGCAGCGAGATCGTGATCATGCCTCCACGTGCGGAACGCCGACCTCAGCGATCACAGGTTGGTTTTCTTCAATTTTGTGTTTTTCCCCTTTAAATTTGAAATGTTAAATTCGTCATGATGGGGGGGTTATTTTTGAAAATGTTAGGTTCAAAAGGTCCACCTAGGGGGGGCGCCTACTGGGTAGGCTCCATTTTTAGTTTAAATGGTCTATTTTTGCTCATTTTGGGCTTTTTGGGGTTAACAACCCGCGCGGTTTTCGACACGCGCCGCCGGCCGGGCGGCGGTTACATGACCGCCGCCCTGTTCAGGGCGGCGGTTACACGACCGCCGCCCTTAAGGCGGCGGTTACAAAACCGCCCCCCTGCTCAGGGTGGCGGTTTTGCACAGAATGCAAAAGAACTTAATTTTCGAGATTGCACTTGTATTTTCTTGCACTTCTATATGTTTTTATGACCTTCTTGGTATTGTTCAGATACTAACTTGCTCTGTTTTGTGTGTTTTGGTTGTATGCAGGCGAGAGCAGAGTATATCAGATGGAGCCGAGAGAGAGAGTGTGATTGCTCTCCGGGGTATTGATGCCCTTTCTCAGGATGAGGAGGATACATTACAGAGGGCCGGCATATTGCGTATATCACGCGTGCCCCATGTCACACCATCCAGTCACATTCTTTGTGACTTGTTCTCATATTGGGATGCAGATCGGAACACTTTCCGATTGCCAGGGGTCCGTGGTGAGTGGACCATTACTTTGGAGGATGTCTACCGTATCCTGGGGGTCCCGATCATCGGGAGGAGACTCACACTGGAGACGGCAGGGTCCCGAGCACAGATTGCACAGTGGGCAGGCTACATGGGGGATGCAGCCATCTCCACGGGGTCGAAGAAGGGAGTGAGAGTTCGATCCATTCCTTCTTTGCCCATCCCCGTATTTCGACAAGCTATCATGGGGATCCTTGCCTCGAGGCTGATCGGGGACAAGGGAGGGGATACTTTACTATACCGCTTGGGCCCCCATCATCGCACGTATAGAGGGGCATGGCCGGATATACGCCTGGGGCGCAGATATTCTGGGGACCACCTACCATGACTTATACAGGGTGGTCCGTTTGCAGGGACAGTCATTGAGCCACCCGACTCTAGTCATGAGTTGGGTGTATGAGCATTTTATTCCTTATGGCAGAGGCGTGGAGGTGGCAGATCCAGGGGCTGTGAGGGCAGCTAGATGGTCAGATATGTCGGTGCTTAGAGCACCTCACCAGCCAGTTGCCTCCCTTACCACAACAGCAGATATGGAGGCGACACCGTACCGGCTTATGGCCGGCATATGGGGCGAGGAGACCCTTACATTGATCTCCTGCTCCACCACAGGGCAGCTTATCGACCGCGTGGGACGGGTGGAGGTACACCCTTTTGGCAGAGTTCCTCAGCAGTTCGGCCTTCCATATGCGGGCATGCTTCCCCAATGGCACCAGCTTTATGATCACCCGCGAGGCCGAGGGGGCCTAGAGGCCGTGGTTGGACAGCGATCACTCCTGGCACTCCTATTGCAGCCAGGAGGGTAGTTCGGGCTAGAGGGAGAGCCGGTGCGCCTCGGCACCTTTGCTTCAGATTGCCGCGGGTCCTGCTCATAGCAGCAGTGATGACCCTATAGATATCGACTCCGATTCTGAGGAGCTTACAGAGGGAGGGTCGGAGGAGCAGACTGATGATAGCGATCCTGAGTGGCATGACACTCAGGATATTTTGCAGTCGGAGAGGGCCGAGCAGAGCAGAGAGAGACACTCTAGTCTCAGAGGAGCCACTCTCTCAGGGCCATGGTGGAGAGGATGAGTCGGGCAGGGGGCGACATGTTGCCCCTACTACAGAGCAGCCCTCCCAAGGGCAGCATCATCCGCAAGCGGGTGCCGGCCCCAAATGATCCATCTTGAGGCCCGGTGATCCGAGTAAGTTATCCTCTCTTCCTTTCAATGTTTGTTTAATTTAGGATTTGTTTTAATTGCTATCTCTCCTTGTGTTTTATCTTGTATATTTTAGCCTCTTGCCTAGTTTCTAATTCATTTTTTCTCTTTTTTTTGCAGAGACTCATCGCTGACGAGTGGCGGATCTAATCCGTAGGGTATGCACCGATTCCCCGATGATCCCTATGGATAGGACCCATGCGGAGCTATCTCAGAGATGCCGGGAGCCCTCAAGCAGCCTGGTAGGCATACCGACGTCTTTTCTCCCATTTGGCACGTGGCTAGATGGTGTCGACTCTCCGTACGAGTTGGCGTGCTATAGGACGCCCGAGCGCCTTATGAGGAGCCATTCATGGTGAGACCACGGCTACCCTCGAGACCCCGAGCCTCCCGTCATTCGGGAGCGCGGCGCGTAGCCGAGTCCTAGGCGAGGGCGCGCACCTGAGGGGTCGCGCAGGGGGCCGAGAGACTACTGCCCTATGTATTTTGTACTATAGATTCTTTTGTATATCACGGCTCTTTGAGCGTTTTGACCATGCCTAGAGCATGATGGCATTGATATAAACATTGATTATTTATATATATGCATTCGTTTTTGGATCAAAACTTGTCACTCATGTTTTCCTTTCTATTTCCAACTTTTCGTGTATACTACGATGTATGTTTTATATGCTTTCTAGAATGTATGCAATGGAAAACAGATGATGCAAATGTTTGCTTTCTTTTTGTGTTTCATGATGTCGATACATGATATCAGTAGATATACCGTGATCTTAAATCTTAGTTTCTGTGAGCAATTTGGATACCTCATGTTTGTTTTGGCAAAGTGATGAAAATAACCAGTATGATGAATAGATTAACTTGCCCCACTCCTAACTCCACGCAACTAGTAAGATGCGAGGGCTCATCACCAAGAGCCAAGAAGGGCGCAAGTTATGAAATATGGTGAAATGATAGTGATGAAAGATAGACGAAGCTTTGGTGGAACCAAATTGAAAACTACAAGCTTACTCTACCTGAATGACTTCATAGTTTTGGATGCAACTTGCTTTGCGGTTTATCCAGACTTAGACCCGTAGATGGCCACATAGTAGACAAAATCTGGGTTTTTAGGATTTTTAACTCTTTTTGGAATTTTGAATATCTGATTCATTTGTTTTTGACTCAAAGTTTGAATTGTTTGTTTATGACCTTTTAACGTTTACTTTGTCAAGAGGACCCCCTACACTTTGCCCCATGCTACTAGTAAGAAGCGTGGGTTTATCACCGTGGGCAAGGCATAGGCGAGTAAGGGCATTTCCATCCTTTCCCAACCCTACGTCACTAGTAAGAGACGCAAGCTCATCACCGAAGGTTGGTGGGGCAAGGAAATGTGTAAAAATAAAATTTTCTGTTTAATCACTTTTTGACTTGTCTTTTTGAGTAAAATGTCAGTATATGCTTATTTCCAAAGAGATGTGTATATGGGATAGATGTGACACCATGAAGCTTCTAGAATAGACCATAGGCAAGACACCTATCCTAAGAAGAAATCAAAGTGAGAACAAACTTGCAGATCTTGGTATGGTTACCGTTAAGACTTCGTCATGTCTGATTTTGTTTGATAAAAGATTCCAAGATGATTTGATGATATCACGAAGATGGAGAGGTATGATTAAAGAACTTTATGCCAGAAACATCACGAGTTTGTAATGAATTACTTTGAGAATAGATTCCTTGATCACAATTTGTGTAAGAACAAGTGGACAAAATGATCCTAATTTATATGAAAATGCAATGTAGATAGTTATATAGGTAGCGTTAGCTGCTTATGCGTAGAAACGTTTGAGGTGCAGGGAATTGACTGTTTCGCCAAACTCCTCACCTTCTAACGTACATAAGAGATAAGCACCATTTCCGTAGTCCTTCATGACTCGGTATGGGCCCAACCATTTGGGCCGGAATTTCCTTCCTTCGCCGGTCTTCTTGTCGATCCGGCTGTCTAGTCTTAGAACTAGATCACCTTCGTATATATCGCGTTCATAAACCTTCTTGTTATACTGCCGGCACATTCGGTCAGCATAAGCTCTATGCCGCTGCTCAGCATCTAACCTAGTTTCATCTAGGCTTTCTAGTTGGGAAAGACGTGCTTCTCTCGTAAGCGCTTCATCCGTAATCCCTTGTAGTGAAATGCGGAGACGGGTATTTCAACCTCAAGCGGGAGAACTGCTTCGCCCCAAATACTAGCGAGAAAGGAGTTGCTCCCGTTGGTGTTCTTATTGAGGTTCGGTGGGCCCACAAGGCCGGATATAACTTCAAATGCCAATCTCGCTTGTTTTCTTTCACCGTTTTAAGGAGAATGGCTTTCAGTGTTTTGTTTGTTGCTTCAGCCTGTCCGTTGGCTTGGGGATAATACAAGGAAGCCGTATGATGGCTTATTTTAAATTTACCGCATAGTTCGCGAACTTCTTCATTTTTGAAAGAAGTTCCATTATCAGAGATAATGATTTGTGGATACCGTACTGCAAATGATTTGATTCAAAATGAACTTAGCGATCACCGAACTGTGCACAAGAGTAAGAGGCATGGCCTCCACCCATTTGGTAAAATATTCAAAGGGCCGTGATTATAAAATTATGGCCGTCTCAGTGGATGAGGAGAGAGAATTTCCTATTAAGTCTAGACCCCATGTAGAAAAGGGCCATGGAGTAGCGATTGGTTGCAGAGTTTGTGCTGGCATGTGGATCTCATGAGAGAATTCTTGGCACTTATGACACCTGCGTGCGAACTCTATCGCGTCATGTTCTAGAGTGGGCCAGAAATAGCCCATTCGATGTATTTTTCGAGCGGTGGCATGGCCACCGAAGTGGCCTCCACATATACCGCTGTGGGATTCATGGAGAATCCTCTTGGACTCTTCTGTGTCAACACACCTTAGGAGCATTCCATCGAATGCTTTTCGATAGAGCACCTGCTCTATAATGACGTATTTAGCTACGATTATGCGTAATCACCTTCTTTGTTGTGGTGTAACTACCTCCGGGTACGTATGGTCCATGATATAATTAATGATATCAGTGTACCAAGGACACTCAGAGATAGCGGGTCGAGTTTCGATGTAGTATACGCATTCATCTGGAAAGTCTAAATCTACTAAATCGCCTCCGTCTAATGGGTTGTCAGCTAACCAATCCGCGATGATTTGTCCTTTAACCGACTTCTGATTTACAAATGTTAATTCGAACTCTCCCATTAAGGTTATAAAACGTCCAGATTTTTTGGACAAGGACCCTTGTGTGAGAAAAGTCCGTAAATGGTCCGTCTTTACCATGACCTTCGCTTGATTCAAAGATGTAATGTCTTAGACGCTTAGTAGAAAGACTATGGCAAGGCATTCTCGTTCTGCCTGTGTATAGCGTGTTTCATAGTCGAGCAATGTTCGGCTAATGAAATAAATCACACGTTCTCTCTTGTCATCATCTTCTTGGGCCAACATACAAGCCAGTGAGACATCGGTAGCTCGTGAATATAGGATTAACGGGCGATCCAGCTTAGGTGGCATTAGCGTAGGTGGTGATAACAAAAACGCTTAACTGCATCAAAAGCTTCATTGCAATCTTCAGTCCAATCAATGCTATAGTCCTTCTTGAGTAAATTGTTGATTGGATGAACGGCGAAGCTTAGGTCCGGATAAATCTCCTGATTGCACCCAAATTTTCCGAGAAATGATCTCGATTCCGCATTCACTCAAGGTGGGACCATTTCGAGGACAGCCCAAATTTGGTCGATCAACATCGATCCTCGTGACGATATGATGTAACCTAGAGCTTTCCTCCCGTTACACCAAAGACGCATTTCTCTGGATTTAGCGTGACTCCGTATTCTATTAGACGTGAAAGAATGACGCGGAGTACTTCGGGATGGTCACAACGCTTCTTAGCTTTAGCCAATAAGTCATCTACGTAAGATTCCACGATTTTATGAATTAGATCGTGAAATATGTATGTCATGGCCCGCTGGTACGTAGCACCGGCATTCTTGAGACCGAATGGCATAACAACATAGCAATAGGTTCCCCAAGGAGTTATAAACGTGGTTTTAGCTTGATCTTGCTCGGATATTCTGATTTGATTGTATCCCGAGAATCCATCCATGAGAGACAAGAGTTCAAAACCAGCTGTTGCATCAACGATAACATCTATGGATGGTAATGGGAAGTCATCCTTAGGGCACGCTTTGTTGATATCCCGAAAATCTATGCAGATGCGTATCTTTCCATTCTTCTTGAGAACGGGAACGATGTTGATACCCATTGGGAGTAGTCAACTGGCTTGATGAATCCTACCTGAAGGAGTTTTATTACCTCCTCTTTTACCATGAGAGCTACTTTGGGCTTCATGGGTCTTGATTTTTGTTTAATTGGCTTTGCATCTGATTTAGTGACGAGGTTGTGCACCGCAATGTGGGGTGCAACTCCTGTCATCTCTTTATAATTAAATGCAAATGCCTTCTGATGTTCTTTGAGAATCTGAGTATGTATTTCCACTTCTTCTGGGGTTAACGAAGAACCTAGTTTCAATATTCTTGGTTCATCTTCTGTCCCGATGTTGACATCGATTGTTTCTTCGATCAAAGAGGCGTTACCCTCTTCGAACTCAGGTGGTGCTGGGGGTAAATCTAAATCATCCCCGTTTTCTATCGCGTATATGCTAGGTTCCATTTGTGAGGGAAGATCCGTTACGGGATTTCCGAAGTAGGAAGATGAATGTGGAATCAGGGATAAATCTAGCATGTGATAGGAGAGATGTAGTGCTGCATAGGCATTTAAGTAATCCAAAGTAGCCGCATCATTTCCAACATGGTCTAGGATGGTAGATTCACTTCCGCTTAAAAGAGGATTTGTCATTGTTTTTATTAATGGTTCGTCACGAATGGATACTGTGAAGTGAGTATCTTCTAGCTCATTGCTTGGAGTAAAACGTGATGCTGAGGTTGCTATTGAATCGGCGAGAAGATTTTTCTCTCGCGGGATTGCTTCAATGGATATGAAGTTAAACGCCTTGCTTAAATCTAATACAACATTTTTGTAGAGTTGTAAATGTTCGGCTTTAGTTTCATATATTTCAGAAACTTGGTTTGTCACTAATTGCGAGTCTCCCAAGACTCTAACATTATCAATACCAATTCTTTTGGCTAAGGTGAGGCCAAGGAGAAGGGCTTCGTACTCAGCGCCGTTGTTTGTGCATTCAAAGTTTAACTTAAAAGTGAATGGGAGGACTTTCTCCTCGGGTGAAGTAAGAATTATACCTACCCCCGCTCCATAATGACATTTAGCTCCATCGAAATGGAGAGTCCAATACTTAGCCGGGAGTATAGATGTTGGGGCATCTGCACGTTTACACACTCTACTTCTACCATACAGAGATCCTCTGACTGGCAAGGAACCAACACCTAGGGAAAATCCCATGCCTACTGAATCAAATGGTAAGAACATTGGTGAATCTTGTTCTATCAACTCAACGATTTTCGCAGTAGTCCCTAATGATACTGTTTCTTTAGTTTTACCTTTAGGGGTTGGAATTGTTTTGGCTATGCTGGTAGTTTCAAGATCCGTCGTAGGTATCAACTTTTCCTCTGGCTTTGGGTCAGAGGGTTTATTAAGTTGGTTTGTTGGAAGTTCAAATTCTGAGTGCACCCCTGGTCTTTTCTTTAAATCAGCTAGGTGCAAATCGAAAGGTTTTGGATCGCCTTTGGCTACAAATACCTTTCCCAGATGCAAGAATCTTACTTCTTGAAATAGCGTGGAAGGGATTGCCTTCATTCGATGTATCCAAGGTCGGCCGAGGATCATATTATAGTTAGTTTCTCGATCTATAATATAAAACTCAGTCAAGATGGTTTTGGGCCCTAAGGTGACCGGCAGTATTATAGTTCCTATCGAAGTGGCTTTAAGGCTATCATAGCCTCTCAAGGTATTTCATGTAGTGGAACAATTTGTTTCTCCATATCCAAGTTTTTGGAGGAAAGAGAAAGGGACTATGTTAATCGCGCCCCATCTTCAACCATTGCCCGCTTTACATAGTTATTATAAACCCACACTTGTAAGTGTAAGGTCGGGTCACCTCGGCGTGCGATCTCAAAGATCTCAGTGGGCATTTTACTTATTTCAAATATGAATTCGACATCCTTGTCCGGCTGCCCCGGAGGGTGGATATCAAAATCTACGTGATTTACTTGTGTTTCAGGAGGTGGAGTGATGTTAATTAGATGGCCTAGACCTAATGCTTCTAAAAGAGCAGCTCTATGAGGGGGAGAGTTCTTTAGTAAGTCCAAAAATGAAATGTGTGAGAAGGTCTTTGTTAGGTCACTAATTAAATCATAGGCACCGATGGGTTTTTCAACTATTTGCTGACTCTTATCTGTCTCTGGCAGATGACTTGGGCTCGGTTGAGAGAAGTACTCTCGTGTTCTTGTTATAGCTTCGATAGGTAGTTCAGCATCTAATTCTACCAAACTAACTATCTTGGGTCTTGGTTGAGCTCCCAACTGTGGCGCAACTGACGGATTTAATGAAGTCGAAGCTTCATGATCATTGTTTCCCGTCATTGCACCTTTGTTTGTTCCAGTTGGATTCAGCCTATTGCCATCATGATTTGGGAGTGGATCATTAAAGATCTTGAGGGGAGCATTCTGAGGGGAAACTACCCCTGCGAGCGTATTTGGTTGTGATGAGACGGGATCTGCCAAAAACAAGTCTGTGAAGAACTGTCTTTGTTCTTCTGGCAAGCGTTGCATAAATTTATTGTAGTCGCGGCACGTTCTAGTGTCGTGACCCCAAATTTTATGGAAACCACAATAAGAATTGGGGTTGTAATTCCCGCTTTGTTGGTTTGGTGTGTATTGTGGCCTAAAATTTCGATCAAACTGTTGCCTATTTGGACTAAAGTTTTGGAATTGTTGTTTCTGGTTTTGACTTTGGTTTTGATAACCAAATGAGTTTTGGCTTGGCCCTTGCATGGGATTTCACCATTGTTTGTTGTTGTTGTTGTGGATGGTTAAAATCCACTGTATTGACCGCTGGGGTAAAGTTGTTGTTTCGCTGGTTGTTTGTTTGTGACGGAGTATTAACAACATTTACCCTCTTGGGTTGGTCGGTTACCCCATCCGTTGTTACCCCACGATTTTTGTTAAGGATTTTGGGTCCTTGATTGACATTTGTGGTAGTTGTAGTGCTTTGAGTGGAGGTGATTAACCTCCCATTTGTTCCGTATGTCTTACGACCACTATCTATCGCTGCTTGATCAATTCGCAGAGCGCTCTCAAGTACTTCATCATAAGTCCTTAGTGGGAACTTCTGGACTTCTTCTTTCACTTCTCTGCTGAGAGAATGAAGGAATAAATCACATAGTTCCATCTGATCCATGTTTGGAGCACTTGCACGAAGAGTAAAGAACTGTACGCCACCTCTGGATGAAATGGGCGATAGATTCGTTGTGTTCTTGTTTGATATGCAAGAATTCCCTGATTCCTGTTCTCAATAGTTTGTTCATGTCGAAGGCTTTGATGAACTCTGACACGAGTTGTTTAAATGAATGTATGGAAGCTTCAGGTATTCTATAATACCAATCAAGAGCGATGCCTTCCAAGGTTTTGGGAAATATTTTAGCAACAACCCCATCCCAAGGAGAGTAATTCTCATATGGCTGTAGCGTAAGCTTTGATATGCGCGTTTGGATCTCCCTCACCCTTGAACTTGGGCAAATCAGGGAGAGGTCTTGGAAGCATGACGCTTCGTATGGTGAAATCTAAGGGTTCCTTTAGATATTCTGAATAAGTCCCTATCGCATAGCTTTCGACCATTGATGGTGGTTGCTGAGGGAGTGGTGGTGGGATAGGTTGTTGATACGGTGCAGCGTATGCGTTGGCAGGGGCATAGGGAGGTCCTTGCGTTTGAGCAAACATGCCGGGAGAGGAGAACATATCTCCTTGTGGGGATTTAGAGTACATGTTTAAATAGGACGGGGTATTGTCAAGGAATGGATTGTTTGACACTAGACCTGGAGGAATAGTGTTAGAGATGGTGGGCCTTGTTGGCGTTTGTTGAGGAAATTGAGGAGGCATGCCTAACGTGCCTACTCCTGTGAGGAGATCTACTTGGCCAGAGTGGTATGGAGGATTGGAACTTCCTGTTTGCATGAACGGAGAATTTTGATTTGCTTGAGCAAGTTCTAACCCTCTCACTCTTTCTACTAACGTTGAAATGACTTCATTCGGTGAAGTCACGGTACTTTGCCTGAGCGGCGTTTGTTGTATACCCTGGTGTTGTATAGGCATGTGATATCCTGTCATGAACTGATTGCTATCTTGCCAAGTTTCTCCAAGAATATTTCCTGTAGAGGTATTTTCTTGAAAAGAGATCTCGGGTTGTACTTGTAAACCTCCTATAGGTGGGTACATACCCCGGAGCGTTGTTCACTCCTAGGATAAGGTATTGATTGTCCATCGTCTAAGACCAGGTATGGATCCGATTGTCTACTAATATGTGGTCTGAGTAGTATTTGAGGAGACGAACCAGATTCTCCGGTAAACGTCATATTGTTTGAACCTGAAGGCTCTGTTTGTTGGGTTCGAGGGGGTTGATCTAACTCCTCGGTTTGAAGAGACGAACTATATCTGATTCTTGGGGTTTGTGTTGACAACTGATTAGTTGAATAGTTGTCGCCCCATACTGAGAGCGAGGGTGATGATTGCCTATTCTGTTGGGCGTAGTATGCCTCGAGACCCAAGAGGGGTCTGCCATATGCATCAAATCCCGACATATTCGGGGGGTATATGAATACCCGCAGAATAATGGGAAGGAGTGAAGGTGGATGAGAGAAGATGAAACTTCTCAAAGAGAAGGTGAAGGAAGTTTTACGCATGTTTTCATTTGTTTCACGTCGGGTTCACCAATTTTGTACGCCGGAAAAGCGACAAGCGAGCGTGAGAATCTACAAGTGACTCTTCCGCGTACCCGACCTCTCGAGGTCATGCCGAGACAGCCGGTGGGGGGTAGAATATGCAGACAAACTAGTTAGGCAGTCTAATGTCTTCGACACGCACTAGTGGAATTTGCGAATCTAAGGCAAAGAAGGCCCTTCTAACTTGGACTGGTGTGATAGATCGATCAGCAAGGATGACTCGCTCAAGGCTCCAATCAATATCGAGCTCGGCGTGATTCGATCTATGGGTTGTGGAATACGTGGAAATGACCTCGGGATTGTTTCGTGTATATCTCCTGATAAGGTCATATGGTGGATGATGAATATAATTGACTCTACGGATGATTTTCTGGCCTAGTCCAGAATTCCCTAGCTTCGTTAGCCGCTATATCTAGTAAGGACAGTTGTTCGATGATGATAGGTGGAAGTGGAGTGGACCTGAATACCAAGGTGCGTAGGGCTAGTGTCTATATTGATTGACTCGGACTCGTTGGTCAGTGGGATCTGTGGATCACAACCATAGATTCTCGGTTGTTGTGGTCCTCGTTATGGTCATACGCGAGATCAAGTTCTAATCCCTAGATCCAAGAATCGTACGCTTTCTCAACTTCTATGTTTAGAACCAACAGCTTGTGCATCTTCTCGTAATACCTTACAGTGCTCTCGCAACCCGGATTCTTAAGCCGGTATCTATATCTACGAGGGTGTCTCCAAATGTCGGTCATGGAACTAAAGGATCACACCCGAATGTTTGTTCTCTTCGAGCCCTTCTACGGTCATGTGGATGTTTTCTAGGTAATCAGAGTTTGGCCGACTTGACCAAAACGCATGTGCTTGGTCGTCTTCTATGTTTAATCCTCTTAACTGAGAACTGATCAATTGTAAATCTGTGGTTGTTCGGAATACTTGTATCCTGAGATTTTGGTCTATGTCAACTATCGCTGTGACGAGGTTTGGTTGAAGGCACGATTGGCTCAAATATATATTCCCTGGGCTCTTGAGGTCCCGTGATTGTCATACGAAATAAAATGCAATCTAACTGTAATGAAACAAATTCTAACTACGTGAAATAAATCTAACTGCATATAACTTTTATCTTTCTAAGAAATATTTTAACAATTTTAAGGAAAGCAAACTATTTTAAGCGTATCTAGAAATAATAACTAAACAATAATTTAAAATGCATAAAGATAACCGAGTGTAGTTATTTGCCCGTGCAAGATTTGTAGAATTATTCTAAATAAATAAAATAGCTTGTCTAATCTACTCGCAAGATTCTCGATCCTACCTCGTAAGTGAGGAGTGAATCATAGTTTCTCAGAAACTATCAATCCCCACAGCTTCCCTGGCAATATCGAGAATAGAATGAAATGAAATAAAGCGATTAACTACTCTATTTGATATGATTCTGACTAGAACTTTGAAATTTAAAACCTGGATTACGCAGAACAGTGGCGAATCCGATGGTGTGTGTGATCTCGCCCCTCGCATGGTCTCCTCGCTCTTTCATGTTCACGTGGATCCAGAAAATCGTGTAATGCTAGCACCGATAGGAGTAGATTTTGGGATAAGGACAACTCAGAATGCAGACCGAGAATGCGAGTAGGAGAGGGATAGCGCAAGAGTACAGAGCTTGGCTTATGCGATTCCTAGCGGGATTTTACTGCAAGTCATGCAACATGAAGCGACCAGAACTTGTAACTATCCTATACGAAGAGCAAAACCTGCAACTTTAATGGCTTCCTAAGCTATCTGTTCTAATGGATTGGATAAAACAAAAACACTGTTTGCACAAGTTGGATATGTGGCTTACCAACAGCTGAATAAAGCTAACCAGGCAAATAATGAATTAAACTAAGAACTCCAAGACACAACGAAAGTAAATCTACAGCAAAGAGAAATTCAGAGGCAAGCTTCTAACTGGATTGGATGAAATGACAGCACTGCCTGCACAAGATGGGTCTGTGGCTTACCAACAGCTGAGCAATTTAACAAAAGATGCAAGTGAATTCAAGCTATGGCTTCTAAACAAGCTAACTAACTAAAACACTAAAATGAGGGAATGAGAGCAAAGATCAAACTTCAAAATCCAGCCAAGCTTCGCACCAAAAACCTGCACCATGGGTGAAACAACAACACTCTTGCTCGCACAAGATGGATATGTGGCTTACCAACAAAACAATGCTAACCAAGCATGAAATGAACTATACTATCAATCCTAAGCAAGCTAACAGACCAAACCACTGAAAATGAGAAGACTCTAACAAGGAAATGGTGGCCATTTGCCTCAGCACAAGCTATGCATTTATAGGAATTCAAACACCCAAGAACCAAAACCAAATTGAACTCCTAAACAATAAACAAAGGAAAAACACTATTCTAGGGGACCAAAAACATAAATGCATGCTCAAGTCGGCAAGGAAAAGCTGGTGAATCGTGATATTTCACGCGAGTCGCGTCAAAAGAGCGTTCTGGAAAATGCGCACAGGACCGCCGCTCGAGCGGGGTGGCGGCAGCAGGGACCGCCACCCGCCCCCCGCAGGCGGCGGTTTCCACCAAGATCAAGAGGCCAAGGAAAGAGGGAAAAAGGGGAAAACAAAGGGCACGGGGGCTAAGTGGGGCATGCGGGATGTTAACGCATACTCGAGGGCTTTTCTGGATCCCGAACACCTTGCGAGGAGACTGTATCATCATCGGTAAGTCTTAGTTAGTTATGGCAACTTACTAAGAAGAGGTCTTAGGTTGAGTTGGCTTAGTGAGGTGTCTAAGTGAACTGTATGTGTGGATATTATTTAAAATAAGATATTTAAATAATAAATATAGTGAGGATAATGAATTAATTTAATTAAATTAATATTAGTGAGGTGAAAGGGGCCATGGCTAGGTGAATGTGATGAAGGGTGTTTATTCGTCGAGGGACCAAAGGGGAGTGTGACCTAATTTTAGTGTCTACACTGGCTCTTTTAAAAATCATACCATTGCATTTGGTTCTCACATGCTCTGTTCTATGGGTTTGGTTAAGGTATTAACAGACATTCATAGGGCATTTCTTCCCTATTCATCTTATTAAGTGGCATTCTCACCATGGAATTGGTTTTTGAATAGGTACTTCATTGGGATCACACATTGACAAAGCTCTTATTTTTTTCACTCGACTCTTTTCAAGGACCATGAGCTACACATGAGTTTTGCACCCCTACTCGGGCTTATGAAACATGAGATTTCAACTGTTAGATATGATCAACTTGACACGTATTCTAATGTTCCTTTCCATTGCCCTATTGTGAATTTCACACTAAATCATATGCAGACATCATCTTCATCCATTCATGTTGATTTGAGGTGGATTTCTGATCACTCGTGGCAGCGACATAGGCATTCGTTGAGATGAATCTATAGGCATGGCTCCTCTACCATTCGGCCTCTTGTTCCACTTTCTATACCATCTTCTTTGTAATGCTCCTTATTTTAAGTTTTTTTATTTAACAGGATGTAGTATATCTCTCTTGTTTGTTGAAAGATTTTGTATTTATAATCAACATTTTTAGGCATGTTGATAGTCTCTCTTGTGCGGGAGCTATTCCACTTTGAATCTCGGTGTTAGTTTATCAGTGTTTGAGTATTTTTTTTAAATCATAGAGATTTGTAGCATCACTCTACCCATTTAGCAAGTATGGGAGGATGTGGTGTTGACCACCTTCTTTGGGTCTTGTCTCCTTACCTTATTACTTTGGTTGTTCTTGGATCGTGGCACTCCTATTTATTTGGATCTTGTGTCCTTGCCTTTTTACCTTGGTTATTGTTCATGGATCGTGGCACACTTATTTGTAGTGGTTGATCAAATTATTTTTGGTATTTTTACAATTTTGACATCACTCCATTTACGTCTCCTTGTATGGAGTTATTTTGGTGAAGCTTCAAGATCAATTATTTTTAATTTTGTGATAGAACAATGGATTTAGACCATAATGCACACCAAACTTCTTCAACATTGTGCGAATTTTTTTATCCAAGCTTCTTGGGATGCCTTGTAGCAGATTTTTATCTCTCTATAATACTATTACTAGTTTTGGTACCTTGCGGTGTTCTTTTTCCTAGTTATTGTATGTGGGTACCTCATCAGGCGTTGTTCTTGGGACCCAACTTATTTTATTCCCACCTAAGTTATGCTTATAGGGGTGTTAGTGTAGGTTATTATTTATCCTTTTATTTTTTATTAGGATAATTTTTACACTTGTGTTAGATTGCTTAGGTGTATCAATTGTGTTGAGTTAGCTTACTAGTTATGTGGAGGGTAAGTGTAGGAAGTTGATGGACAAATATAGGGTCATCTGTGGACGTCATATTGCAAAAAATAGCAAAATCTCAACTTGTAGGGATTATTAGCTATACACGCACTCTAAATTAGAAAAATTTATATGAATATGAATTATAGCATTTGGAATCTAGTTTCTAAAATACTATTTTTTTAAAAAGGACAAGTTTAGCTATATTAAACACTTAAAATTATATGACTTAGTTTTTTTTTTTTTTTAAACTTATAAGATTGTAGTCCGTTTTCCCGCATTTTGGATGACCAAATCTTGTTTTTTTTTTTTTCCTTTGGTGAAACGTTAGATGTAGTTGTCTATCTTGGGATGGATTTTATTTTGTATTTTTTTAGCAATAT
Source organism: Taxus wallichiana var. yunnanensis (assembly GCA_018340775.1). Taxonomy (NCBI): domain Eukaryota; kingdom Viridiplantae; phylum Streptophyta; class Pinopsida; order Cupressales; family Taxaceae; genus Taxus; species Taxus wallichiana. The sequence continues at coordinate 505,830,036 of CM031244.1, read as the reverse complement.
TTTTTTATGATTTTTTCCGTGAAAGTGGTCTGAAAATATTTAGAAAATGGAGCACTTTCCATTTGCCCACCATAACTATATCAAAAAATATCGAAATCAATTTTTTTTTTTTAACATGTATAGAATTTATCCACGCTTGGGATGGTATAATTTTATCATATTTTGATAAGCGAAACAAAAGTTACAGTCTTAAACGTAGACATGAACATTCACGGAAAAAATGTCTTAAAGACCTATTGTTAGTAAGAAATTATAAAATGATATTTATCTTATTCTATTCACTTTAAAAACAATATTTCTACGAAGCTAAGAGTCTCCCCTACGCGATGGCACCATTTTTGTGAAATGTTTTCAGTTTTTTAGCATGGTTCAAGTCTTTGGAAGAGCAGATTTGAGGTTTTTTTACCTTTTACACTTCATAATGACCTTCCATAGCTTTGGTTGGGGAAAAACAAATATTTTCCGAGGCTTAGGTTCGGCAGATAGATCCGCGATCGCGGTTTTTTAACAATACCGTGAGCGCAGCTTTTTATAAAGTGTTATAAAGCATCATATTCATAAAGCGCACTCAGCTTCATAAATCATATTTACACACATCCCAATGTCTGAATTACCATGTGATTTTTACTCTCTGACCTTACCGTACGAATTATTGCAAAATTTTGTCTTTTTCTGCATGTTTTTCTTATCACCGGAAGCAAAACATCATGGGAGACAAAAAACGAAGTCAAAAAAGGAATTCATTAAGTAAAAAAACACCAAATGAATTAGAGGCCAACAAAATTTAAAATGTTGAGCGAATGCGGAAACTTCGTGAATCTAGAAGAGGTTCATCTTCAATCCCAACTATTGTAAGCAATGAAGAACTAGGTAATGTTTCTACTGTCAATGTTGAAGTTGAATTAAATACTCGTGATGAAGAAGTTTTTACCATCAATGTTAAAGAAGAATTAAATACTCATGATGTAGAAAATTTTGAAATCAAGAAGACAATGAAAATGTGAATAAGAAAATTCATGTTGAAATCAGAGACAAGCAAAATTAGACAAAAACACCTCCTAGGATTTTACGTAAGAAACCTAATTTTTTTATTGAAATTGATGAAAACATTTTGAAACCAATGTCTGACAAACTTTCTGAATGACAAATCAGAAGAAAAGCCACTGAAATTTGGGATAATCATTTTGAAATTTTAAATGATTCCCAAAGATGTCATTTGTTGGTTAGTTTGATGAAATTGATTAAAATGAGACCTACATTAAACACCTTAGGATTGATAACATCTAATATACGTGGTCAAACCTCTACAATTGTTGAAAACCTTCATGATGCATATCACATTGTTGGTGTCAAGAGACGCACTAGGGATAGTAATATTGTGCGTCGTGTACTTACTACTAGTGTTGTAAGTGAATCAATAAAAAAATACGTTTGATTACGCAAAACAAGTCAATGTTGCAAGTTAATCAAAAACTCTAATGAAAGCAATTGAAAGACATAATATCCTTCAATCACTCAATAATGTCATTTTTTGGGCATTTTCTGCTAGAGCACCGCGTAAGGACAAAAATAATTCTGATGCTATAAGAGAAGTTGTTATTAAATTTTGGCATGATAACACTAGAATTTCACCTAATACAAGAGATGTTATAAAACGGAGAGTTGGTTCTACTAATCGTGAACCACATCCAAAGCATTTCTTAGATATGACTCAAACTCAATTTTTCGTAAGTTTGAATAAGAGAATCTGAAATTAAAATTAGTCAACCTTTTTTGAAATGTTGAAACCATTCTATGTGAAAATCAACCATGCTCGCACCACTTGTTGTTGTAGGCAACATGTTGAATTTGCGATGCATTATGCTAAATTTTTATGTATTCATTCTAATTTTCATTCTAAACTATGTTATCTCGAATGTGGTGTTCAAGTTCCACCAATATCTTCCAGGATTTCATTCCTACTATATTTTGTGAAAAAGAAGTTGGACAATTTTTTTATAGTCGTGGATTGTTTAGATGGAAGTCAGAGACATGTGGCGGATTACCTAAATTGGAAAGTTACATCCATGAGTAAATCAAGGTACAATAGGACATAATTTAGTTAAATTTGATAAATATAAATCAATTGCATACCAATGAAAGATGGAAAAGAGTCGAAATGGTGTGAGCTAGTTACTAGTTCTGACAACAAATGCCTATTTTTCAATTTATGAGAAAATTTAAGGATGAAATTGTTTATGAGTATGCGAGGCATACACATAGAGCTCGATGGTTGGATGAACAATTCAAGCTATGCAAAGACATATTTCATATTGGTACTATTGTTTTAGTGGTCGATTTTGTAGAGAATTACACATTGCAACCACAAATGGAGGTTCAATCGCAATATTACAACTCAATACAAGTTGCCATTTTTGTGCATATAGCATTTCTACATTCTCCTGACAGTACAGAGAATGATTAAAAAAATTTAAGAGAGTACCACTTTTATATCAGTGATGATCGTACTCATTCTATTGAATTTGTGTAAGGGTGTTTCCATTTATTTTATGGAAACTGGCCCGATAGGGACATCCACTTCAAACAACATTATATATGGTCAGATAATTGCATGTCTCAGTTTAAGAATGCATGAATGTTTTATTGGATGAGCAGAATGCACATCAAGATGGGTGTGCAACATATTTGGAGTTTCACTGAGGCTGGACATGGAAAAGGAGAGCATGACGGTGCAGGGGCATGTGTGAAAAGAGCTCTTGCAAGAGAAGAGTTGAAGTACAAAGATGGTGCTAAATTAAAAGATGCAAAGAGCATAGTGGAATGGTGTACTGACAACATGGCCCGAGGTTCTCAAGAAAATTCCATAGTTTGCAGATATTTTTGGTTGATAGAGGAAAACATATTGCTAACTACGAGGATTGTATGACACTCACTGGGTCCAGTGATATGCACTCATTTTGTAGCTCAGACGCTACTTCATGGGCCGTATGGACAAGAAAGTTGACATGTTTTTGTGCATCTTGTATCGAATTTGTCACTACTGAGTGTGATTCACAAGAATGGGTGGAAGGATGGATTTGTAGGCCTCTAACTCCGCTTCCTAGTTATCAACCTCCACAAGCATTACAACTTGTTTCTGTAGATGAAGTTACAACATCCAAGGACTTTGATGAAATTTTGATTTTGGTGCGACAAGGTATTTATGGTTATTTATTTAATTTTTGTATTGAGTTATGTCCATTGAAATTTTAATATGTAATTTAAATTTGAGTTGTTCAACCTTGGTTATTTTTTTTGTAGGACATGTGTTTGCAGTAATTGCGACAGAAGACAATGAAGAAGGAACAACTATTTCTTATGTCGTCAGATCGAGGAAAGAAAGAAGTTGACTTCTCCTATTATAGATGGCGAAGAGATTGAGTATCCTACAGGTCAAAGTGGTAGTTACTGAACTTGGCTTCAACGGTATCCATTAAAAACTCCTCTGTTTGGGTGTTTGAAGACTTTGAGACACACAGGAAAATACTCTTATATTCACATCTAGTTCTAGCGACAAATATTCAGTTGTATAGATATCGAGGAAGGCCTAATAACAAGATTCTTTGGAAGGTTCGAGAGTCAGATCATGAAGCAATTTTGTTTGCTATTCAGAGTAGATCCGATCCCGATGGTTCATTGGAATGAATTTACAATGCTCATGTCTAGTATATATTTAATTTCTTTTCAATTTATATATATATATATATAATATTTATTTAGTTTAAAGATCTAGATTTAAGTTTGAATATATTTTATTTTAAATTTGTGTATTTTGTGTACATGTATATAGATAGTATATGGTTTTGATTTGAAACTTAAATTTCTTTGACTAACAATTTTATGTTTAGGTTAGTGGTGCTAGTAAAAGCTTCCACCTTCACGTGGTCAATCGTTAGTAGAGAATTTTAAATTCTCGAAGCTAAGAGAAGCTTTCATTGTTTGAAAAAGTTGTAAATTTTGAAAAGTCAAGTAAATTTTGAAAATAAGTTTTGGAATTGTAAATTTTGAAAATGTTTTGAAAAAGTTGTAAATTTTGAAAATGTTGTAAATTTTGAAAAAGTTGTAAATTTTGAAAATGTTGTAAATTTTGAAAATGTTGTAAATTTTGAAAATGTCGAATCCTCTATGTGCCACGAAGTCCGAGTAGTCACCCACCGTTTGTCGGTTGAACAATATTTTGGTCTCAAGGCTCTTAAGGGACTACGCCCGACGAAGTAGCCCGAAGCAACGACCATTTTGCACAAAACACCACCTCCTCTAGCATTCACCTAGCCACCCGGACATGCCGGTAGTAGTTTGGTAGCATTGGCGACCCCACCACGACCCACCGCTTGTAAAATATAGCGTTTGACAACCTTACACTCGGCTCCAATCGCACTATTTCACGCGCTTGCAAACAGTAGGACAAATGAGAGCACCAAATGAGAAGGAAAAAAAGAGAGAGGCTATTATAGAGGGTCCTTATGCGAGGTTTTGATCGATGAGGCCTCTATAGGTGCCACGAGTCCGAGTAGTCACCCGTCGAAGTTGAATGATATTTTGGTCTCAGGGCTCTTAAGGGACTACGCCCGAACGATGTAGCCCGGAAGCAACGACCCTTTCGCACACCGAAACACCACCTCCTCTAGTGTTCACCTAGCCACCTGGATCTTCTAGTGTAGTTGGTTCGGTGCCACGACCCACCGTTTGCAAAATATAGCTTTGACAACCTTACACTGGCTCCAACTGCACTATTTCACGCGCTTTTGCAAAAAGAGGGACAAAGAGAGTAATGAAATGAGAAGGAAAAAAATGAGAGAGGATATTATAGAGGGTCTTTACACCGAGGTTTCGGATCAGATGAGGCCTCTCTAGGTGCCACGAAGTCCGAGTAGTCACCCGTCAAAGTTGAAACGATATTTTGGTCTTAGGGCTCTTAAGGGACTACGCCCAACGAAGTAGCCCTAAGCAACGACTTTTTTCACGCACACCAAAACACCACCTCCTCTAGCGTTCACCTAGCCACCCAGATGTTTCGGCACCAAGCGCTAGCTCGTTTGGTGCCACGACCCACCGTTTGCAAAATATAGCGTTTGACAACCTTACACTGGCTCCAACTGCACTATTTCACGCGTTTAGCAAAAATAGTAGGACAACGAGAGCACCGAAATGAGAAGGAAAAAAATGAGAGAGGCTATTGTAGAGGGTCCATATGCTGAGGTTCCAGATCAGACGAGGCCTCTCTAGGTGCCACGGAGTCTGAGTAGTCACCCGTCGAATTTGAACGATATTTTGGTCTCAGGGCTCTTAAGGGACTACGCCCGAACGAAGTAACCCTGGAAGCAACGACCCTTTCGCGCACCAAAACACCACCTCTAGCATTCACCTAGCCACCTGACGTGTCGCAAGCATAATCGGTTTGGTGCCATGACCTCACCGCTTGTAAAATATAGCGTTTGACAACCTTACACTTACACTCAACCGCACTATTTCGCGCGCGTTTGCAAACAAAAGAGGACAGCAAACGAGAGCACCAAAATGAGAAGGAAAAAACCAGAGAGGCTATTGTAGAGGGTCCCTACACCGAGGTTTCAGATTAGACAAGGCCTCTCTAGGTGCCACGGAGTCCGAGTAGTCACCCGTCGAAGTTGAACGATATTTTTGGTCTCAGGGCTCTTAAGGGACTACGCCCGAACGAAGTAGCCTAAGCAACGACCCTTTCACGCACCAAAACACCACCTCCTCTAGCATTCACCTGCCACCTAGATGTGCACATGCCGGCATAGTCAGCTTTGGTGCCACGACCCACCGTTTGCAAAAATATAGCGCTTTGACAACCTTACACTGGCTCCAACCGCACTATTTCTCGCGTTTGCAAACAATGAGGACAACGAGAGCACCGAAATGAGAAGGAAAAAAAGAGAGAGGCTATTGTAGAGGGTCTCATGTATGCCAGCGAGTTCTGCAGTTGGAACCGAGGTTTCGGATCGAGATGAGGCCTCTCTAGGTGCCATGGAGTCCGAGTAGTCACCCGTCGAAGTTGAATGATATTTTGGTCTCAGGGCTCTTAAGGGACTACGCCCGAATGAAGTAGCCTGGAAGCAACTTATCCCCATTTTTTACATTAATGAAAAAATACATACATTTAACAACATGTTCTTCATCTTTCTCCTCCTGATAGGATCACCTCTTCATTAGAAACATCAACCAAATGTCTTAAATAAGCTCAAAATCTTGAAATTTCACTCAAAAACTGATTTTAGCCTCTTTTCAAGCATAGAGACACTAAGCTCCCCTGGGAATAACATATGCATGATCTGAACATGTTGAAAATCATTGATATTTATCATCATCATAACTTTTCTTTGAGTAAGAGCACCATCATTCACCTTGTAGGTATGCAAAAAAATTCATTCCTCACAAAAGCTTTTTTTTCACCTTCAAGAATCCACTATACCAGACCTACATACCTAAAACAATCATCTCTATAGAAAAATGATCCTTCTTACCTTCATCTTTGGGCCAACTCTACTTGTTAGGCACCAAAACTTGATTTAGTCACATGTTTGTAGCCTTCATGTATTGGGAAGAAATAATGCATTCATGACTCATACCTTACTTGTTCTTGGAGAATACACTCATCACAGACCTCAAAAGCCTTTAAATAAACAATGTCCCCCCAGTGTTTTGATCATACACATCATCATATAGCTCTATAGAATCTCCTTTTCATATCATTGTAAACTGATTATCATAAAATCATCAACCTTCCCATCAAATCTAGCTTCATCTTGTCAAAAAATGCCTTTCTAGCACACGAAATCACCTAGAGTACCTTCAAGAATCTATCATATATGTACTCCTATCAAGATTAGGCATTGAGCATTTTTTTCAAGCACTTTAAGTAACACCTACAGGCATGTAGGTTACAAAATTAGAGAAAATTTGAAAATTTCAAGTCATGTAGCACAATGGACACTAGACAGATACTTGTATTTTGGAATGAAACACACTTCTAGACCTGACAATTGACCACTTTGAATGCATCATAACATGCCATGGTTGGGCTTGACATGTACACATTTCACCTGTGAAATATTCTTTACAGACGCATAAGCAAATTATATGTATATACTGATTCAAGAAACCTCAAGTCATAGACCAAACTAGCTACCTGCCTCACTAGCTTATTCAAGTATAATCATCACAAGAACAATTCTTGGAGCATATTACCAATTTAAGATTATACTCACCATATTCTTTAAAATAACGCTTGCTCTACCTCTTGAAAACATTTTCCATAAGTTATCAGATAATCCCTATAGATCTATTGGTTTGAATATTGCACAAGTGAATGATGCGATATGTGAATTGTTCCAAGACAAAACAATGCAAGCATCCAAGATTGTAAATTATGAAAATACAATCTAGATATAATTAACTGTTTCAGTTTTACAGATCTAGCATCTTTATACCATTGCCATTCAGAAACTGATTTGGGTACAAAAACTATTATAATCACATCACTTGTATTATAATGAAGAGTGAGAATCAATAGGTACTATAGTGGTTCCAATATAAATAGGGCCAACATATATCATGATCTAAAAAATTCCCTGTCCTTAGGGTACCATGGCATGATGTCATCATGTCATCAAGATCCACATAGTATATTAAAGTCCACTGCATGGTATATGTCATGGACCTTATAATGGATTCAAGGATGCAAAATCAACGCACAAAGAAGGTTCCAGAACCTATTCCCATTCCTTATTTTAAATTGAACTTGAACATGGCCTTGGAATCAGGCCCCATAATGATCCACCTTATGAGATAGACACAACCTATTCAAAAAATGAGGATGGCTCATCTCATTTTGACAACGTGATGCATATTCCCAATGGAGGTCCTATACGAGGATCTTTACTCAAGTAACATATTTCCTAATTGAGTTCTTTTTACCTTGTCATATAATTAGATACTCCATCCAATTGAAAATTTACCCTACTATATCCTGAACCGATAGATTGGAATAAAAAATTTCACATGCCAATTTATTTCTTTGATCCAAGTGCAAGAAAAACAAACATAAGTCTCATAGTGAAATCCTCTTTGAGTCATTAGTAAACAAACAAGACAAAGAACATATAGAAAAATTGGTATACCCATTCAAAGATGATGATTAACCACGTTACACTGCTTGTTAAAGAACTGAAAAAGTCATAAATATGATTTAACCAACACACATGGATATATATATAAGAATCAAACAAAGTGTGCTCCAGACGCACGTCTCTGAAAATATATATGTACATAAGTTCATAATGTATGTGTACATCTCAAACTAAGCACGTGTCATAATGTACATATGGGACCACATGCGGTCGCAAAAGGCTATATATATACAATGGACTGTGAATCTACTCATGACCACATATGTACATCCAGGTGGACTATAAATCTACTCATGAAACATCTTCCCTCTCTTCGCCCTACTAGAAGTAGCACGTCCACGACCTGGGGATGTAGTGGAGGGAGATGCCACTACGGATTTCATCCATGTGGTCCTAGGTGTCTCTAAGCATGCCTGCAACCTAACCTGCACATTCATAAACAACAAGTTTTTAACACCCAAAATTTTAAAATACATTCAAAATTTAGAAACTTGTACAATTTAGTTAAAATGCATGTGAAATCTTACCGCAATGTCATGATCCCTATCAATTTGTTGTTGACACGTCGCAGGGACAACAATAGACTCACGAGGGGTAAGCTACATACAAATAATTAATTTTCAAATTAAATATTTCACATATATACCTACAAAATTTGATATTGTAGATTTAAGTTTAATAAGAAATAATGAACCTCCAAAATTTAACAAATTTAAAAATTGTGTACCTCGGCTTAGTGGATCTCAGAGATGTTATGGCAATATCTACAAGAACCTCCACACCGTATATATGGAGGAGTCTCTCTAGCAGTCATAAGCTATACAAAAACATGTACAAATCAATATTAAAATCTACATGACAGAGGTCCAAAGCATGTAATCCGTGTGTGAACTTCCAGTAATTAGAAACAAAGTGTAAAGAGATTTACTAACCTCGTGTAAAACTCATGTGAGGCATGCCAAGCCTCGCCTTGAGTAGATGATGACCACCGTGCTCCTGTATAAAAGAGAAAATATTAATACATGTACAACATACACGTGAAACAAATTATAATAATAATCTAGTGCAATTAAATGATTTATTAAAAATGTAAGTTTGTACAACTTGAAACTTACGTTTGAAACATGCCCACCGCAAAAGAGCTAGCATGTCGATGCTTAGATGTTTCCTTCTTCACCGCTCTTTCTATTTAAAATAAAATAAAAATTAGTTTTTACATGTATGTACATGACGTACAATCAAATATATATATATATATATATATATATATATATCAAACATGTGAATTAAACTATTGTATATATATATATATATATATTATTTAAATTTATTTGAAATTTACTCGTGAAAGACCAATATCAAGTGGCTCCAGCTTCCAAAAACATTCCCAAAGATCTCATCTATAGAAAAGAAATCCCGTGAACCAAGAAATGATGTCTCGCCTACAAGGCATACGGCACCACATGATCCACAAAGGTGTGGTGCACTAGAACCGCACCTCCACCAACATCACTAGATGCAACTGGGTGCTATGCTTTAGGTGAGAGTGTCAAGAGCTCCTCAATGCATGCAATGTATCAATCTCCACAACCTCCTTCACTATAGGAGGGATAATCAAGGCAAAGTGGGGGTTTTGGGGCATGGGGATCCTAGGCTAACCTACGCGTGCACCAGGTCTACCCTGTGTAGAGCCACCTCCTCAACCAAAAAAGTCAGAAAAGTCAAAATAATTCGGACCTCATTAAGCACGAACTCACAATATAATTTCTTCAAAAAATAAAGAGGAACCTCATTGTTGTTGTATGGTGGATAATCAAAAACCATCCACCATCGGTCCCAAAAATTGTTTTTTATTCTGTCATCATGGCACCAATGGATTGGGAACCATTTGCAAGTAACTGCCAGGGGGCATTGGTTCTAGGGTCGGTAAATAATGCACAAATGAGGTCTTTTCCAATTTTTTTGTCTTTGACGGCCGTATGGGATAGTTTATCCGCATACCACCGCCTACAATCACTTCTAAAGGTGTTCCATCTATGTATTTGGTTGGTTGCAGACTCGACTTCACCAATCAATGTTTGCAATGTATCAAGCAAAGTCATGCGGGATGGATTTGTAGCATGATTTTGTCTTATAGTTTGAATTAGGTTCTCAATGACAATTTTATTTTCTTGGATTCTTCCAATGATATTATCTTGCATTCTTGTTGGCTCAGTGGGGACAGAAGGAGCCACAGGAGGTGGATCTATGTTTGGAGGAGGGTTTTGAGGAATGTTCGAGAGGGTTTTGAGGAATGTTCGGTGGGTTTTGAGGAATGTTTTGACGGTTTGTATGATTTCGAGCTTTCCACCAACTGATAAAACAAGAAAATTGTATACATAAACAAACATTTCAAAAACCCATGAAAATGCAAAAAAAAATGCAAAAAAAAACCTAAATGCAAAAAAATGATTACAATCGGGTACTTACCTCCTCGTCTTGGCGGCATGGTTGAATCTATCTCTATCTAGAAGTCTGATGAGCAATTTTGAGATGGTATTGAAAGCGCGAGTGAAAAATTTTAGAAAAGTCGTGGTTTGAAATGAAAATGAGGAAAATAAGGAGTCGCGGGATCATTAAATTTTGTCTCGAGTTTCGCGATCGTGGTTTATAACCGCTCTTGCGGTTCTAAACTGCGATCGCGGTTCCTTTATTTCGGGTTTTTATGTCCACGGAATTGTCCACCAACTTCGCACTTACCTCCTATATGTACATCAATTGCATCATTCTATTATGCAGCTTTGAGTTGATTTTTAGTGGACTTTTATGGTTGTAGTAGTGTTTATTATGTTTGAGTGATCCTCGAATGAGAAGAATTTGATTCTCCAACACTCTCTTCTCGTAATATATGGAACACCAAACCACCACAAAACTAATCTTGGAGGAATTCTATACAACCTTGATTCATCATTTTTTCTTGCCAAGATCATTTAGAGACCAAATAATTCAGATCTTTCAAGTCAATTTACTAGGAGGGTTTTACTAAGGAATAAAACTAACTTGAATTCTTAAATATTATTCATAAATATGGGACATCCAAACTAATTCATTATTTTTGAAAAATATTCTATACTTCATGAAAAAACATCCCCTAAAGCCTCATGATCTCATGCTAATTTTGTGTGATTGGGCGAGCCAAACAAAGTTGCGATATCGAGGTGGATTTGCCTTCTCTATAACTCGTTTTTACCAAAAATCACATACCTTGCACAAATATTTCAAAATAACCTCTAAATTGGCATGAAGCATCATGAAAACTTATTCTATGCATGCCAATACTCATACATGCTCAAATATGCATGAAACTCTCTAGCTAATAAGACTTACTTGTGTCACCCTGACTAGTCTTCACCTTCTTACTTCCCAAGGACCGTGAAACATCATCAAACCTATGATAATCGACCTAAAACCCCTTCCACAAATCATGTGCAATAACATAACATATTTCACATTCATGTAAATTACTTTGCTACTCTAAATCACATGCCACCATACCAAACCACATGCTCTAGGTCTAGGAATATGCCTTAAATGACTCGACTCAACCATTACAACCGATGAATTGACCATGATGACTCATTACTAAAACATTGACACATATTACACATCATACATACATTGATATATGTGATGAAAACCTTTAACCAACTTTTAAGAGCTTATAATTTGACCATGCATATTAGACCATGATCCGAACACCATAACAATTCACCAAACCTAGACACTACCAATCAAACTTTATCTTAGAAAATGAAAGATTCCTAATGGAGACTCATATGACACCATGACACCCTTTTCCATCAAATTCCTTTGAAATAAATGACAACCTAAAACTAAATGATCAACAATCTCCCCTTTTTCATTGAAGACAACCACCTTCGAAACATTGATCGCAACCATGAATGCGAGACACACCCTACTAAACCTCTTTTACATGTTTCTGAGCCTAATCTCCCCTTTGACATCTATAACAAAGGAACAATGAAAAATAGACATGAAAAAGGAAAATCATAATGACAACAATGAAAAATATAAACTTACTTTCTCAAATGACTCCCCTTTGACTGTACTTTCTCTTCTTTCCTTCTACAACAGCAATAAGGATCCATAAACCTAATATGAGCAAAATCATAATGAAAACAATGCAAAATACAAACTTACTTTCTCAAAGTACTCCCCATTGGACTATACTTTCTCTTCTTGCCTTCTAAAACAGAAATAAGGATATATATACCTTATATGAGCGTGCAACTAGCTCCTCCCGAGAGTATATTCTCCGAATTTTAGCTCCATGCATGCTATATAACTTCTTCTAGGTCTCGTATCATGTAAAATCCACAAACTTTACCTCTGATACTAATATAATCATCTTTAGGACAAAAATCCCTAAAGAATTCTTTCATACTATTTTAGTCAAACTTCTCAAGGCAATAGAAGAATACAATCCATATGAATCACTATCTAACTTTTTCCCTTGACATTTTACCATCAACTACTAACTACATATGCCAATACATAATCACATACCTTGCAAACATGCCACGAAGATAGGTGAAATCAAATGGCATGGTTCTGGAATAATTTTTGAGTGGTTACTACCTTATTTCATCAAAATACACCTACTAGAGCTTTGAAAATCTCACCTTTTAATGTACTTGTAAACAATTAATCAAATTTGTCACGAATTCCTTATCGAAACCTTAAACACCCGTTGGGAGATCCATATCATCTATTTCTTTACATGAAGTCTCATACACCCGTGGCACATAACTTGGTTTTCTAATGGCTTGCTTTGAGTCTTCCATTGATCTTCATCAAGCTGAAGCAACCCTTCACACTAGTCATGCATATCTTATCAATCATTCAAGTAGACTATCAACTTTATATAGATCATGGTCATAACTCTACTTCCTCTGCTTCAAGAGACAGGTTTCATGATTTCAACCCATTTTGATGATCTCTACCACCATCAAAAATGCATTCAAACACTTTTGTAGACCTGTAGTAGCTCCCCTAGGATTCATACCATGTCTTCACTTCTCAAGACTTCCTTAATGCCTAAGTACATTACATCTAATCATATATCACTATCGGACATTAATACCCATTTCATGCCTTTAAAAATACATGGTTCATCCAAAAACTCTTCATTCCCAAATAAACACTACTTGGTACACCTCTAATCATGAGTCCAAAATGCAAGTGAAACAAAAATACACTTTGATCCAAAATAATCATCACCTTCATATTGACTTCATCATGGATGATATAGAATAATGAATAACACCAATAAATATTACCCTCTTGGATCAAACACAAACTATCTCAAAATAGTCCATCAAGTTCAAGATCCGCTTTCATCAACCAAAAGATCCTTCCTAATCACGGTGTTACTCACATATTTAAGGTCTTCACAAGCTATAATACTTTACCTTATTCCTCCAACCTTGTTCATGTAATTCCCTATCTCTTAATTATTTTGTGAACTTCAATACACAACTATCAACTCACAAAACATACCTCTGCATAGTAGTCATGAATATAATGCTCTAGCGATCTACCTACTTGATCAAATCATCATGTATCTCTTGTCTTTGTCTCATAGCTTTCTTTATCTTGCTTGATTTTGTTTTAAAGCCCATAGAAAACATAGTCCTTCATGATAAATCTTACTAAACCAACATAGATTGTATTCATCATACATAATTACCTTCTAATATACACTTGTTTGGTCTTGACAAGAGCTTCAAACCTTAAAATTGTATAACTATACCTTCTCAAGATAATCTTCCAACCTTAAGCAAATAATTCATGTATATACATACTCAAGATAAATGGTTCAAAATACATCTCCTCTTCAATCTCGTAACATTGTTCATACTTCAAGAATGAACTCAAAGCATGCCTCAACATTTTCACAAACAACTCTAACTCATACAATATTCATGATGCATAATCACACTTCACAACATGATTTAAGTATTGTGACTCAAAATATAGGATTAGATAAGCCATATACATACCAAGAATGAAAGATGCTGCCCTAATTTCATGTTTTCAAACCTACTATAAACATGAGCACACATTTATTCTTGTCAACATCCCTCATCATCAATCTAGGATCTCATATTTTTGACATACCTTCATGAAGAAAACTCAAACTATCCTTCAACTCATATAATCATGTAAAACACCATGAAACTCCATGTACACTTAGTGACAAGACACCCATGTCTTTACAATGTTGTAACATTTCAAGGATAAACTTCAAAATCATACCTCAGATTATGATTTATTGGCACAATCTCTACAAACCATCTTATACTTGATACATTGCAATTGTCAACATGTTTTCATGAGTCTAGACCATATAACCTTATACATATTTTTCATTCATTAAACCTCTTGCTATAGATCATTCTTGAATTAACATTTCTTCATGTCATTTCTCTTTCTCTCTGCACTAGATCTTCATTATTATGTTGTGTCTTCTTTCTTCCTCTCAGCAGTGACTATGTCCTCAGCTTCTCCTTGCTCTTCTCTTCAATAAATCTGTATCATGCGACTACATCTTCTTACCTTACACAACTCTTCTCTTTGCTCATCTCTCCTTTATCAACATCAGATATTCAATTACAACTCTATGTCATATCCTTCTCTGAAATTTTTTTGGCTCGACTGCACTTTCTCTCTTTTCTTTGTTCTTCTGATCTTCAACTCTTTTTCCCTTCAGCTCACGAGAGTGTTCTTGCTGCATCTATCAATCTGTAATGCATCTGATTAATTCTCATACTCTGTTCTCATATCTACATTACTTCTTTGACCTCTCTCTTCTTCTCTGTCTCCTTCAACTCGATTGCATCATTTTATTTCTTGAGTTTCCCTTTCTTCTATCACTCCTTCGCTCTGGTGCATCATTTTCCCAATCAACCAAATACTCTATTTGGATCCAAGTCGCTCCTATATACCAATTGACCCATTCCATTTCTTTGATTTACATGTCATGCACACTTCCTACTTTGTCGCTTGAGAATATGAGCTATTAAATGCATGATGCTAGCTCCAAATTTTGTTCTTGCTATATTTGGCTTAATTTCACCTTCTTCTATGCATCTGCAAAAATTATTTATGAGCCGACACCTAAAAATATATTTTTGAATTTTTAGGATTTCCTCGTGATTAGGAATAAACAAGCCCCTTTCTTCTCTAGTATTTAATTTGCACCTTGGAATCAAGAATCTTTAGGGAGAGTGTAACTAAATTACTTTGAAGTCAACAAGCATTAAATTCTGGTAGCTGGAATAGTGGATTTCATCATTCTTTGTGGAGTTTCAGTTGTACACGTAGTTGCATCTTTTGTCAATCAATTCATCATAGATTTTGATCTTGACTCTCACTTCTTTCATTTTAAACTCTATCTGATTTTCCTTTATCCATATATAGCTCATATTTTCTCGATCCATGGCTTCCCTTGGCTTTTGTGACCTTTTCCTTGATATCGCGGAAATTTCCTTTGATATACGTCTTTTCTCCTTTCTCGGTGGATATTTAGTTATCCTTGGATATTCTATGTTTTTGCTACTTTTACGATGTCTCATGATTTTCTCCTTGTAGTTTCCTTTATGCAAATTTGTTCCATGTCTATGAATTTATTCTTATATATGTGGCTTTTACAAGCATCTGCATCTTTCCACATCTTTTTCTAGTACTCTGTAGCTTTTTCTTTTTATTTACAACATCATCTGTCCTTTTGCGGCTTTTTTTGTTCTAAGCAGGCATTACCTCTGACTTCCTTTACTCTGCGGCTTCACTATTTACACTCATGGCTTCTCAGGTCTTACGCGGATTTGTTTGTGGCTTTCAATCCTTCTCTGTGGCATCTTCCGACATATATGTGGATATCGTTAGACTTTGGCGGCTATCTTTGAACTTCAACGTATATTTCTCCTTCTTCTATATACACTTGTCCTTTGGCTCCTTTTGCTTTGGTGGCTTCATTCCTTTACCCGCGGCCTTCACATACCTTCTACGGCTTCTTCTAGAGTTTTGCATCCTTCTACAAGTCATCGATGACTACTTCAAATTTTATGGCCATCTCTTGACTTCGGCGGATATCTCCTCATCTTTGTAGCTTGCCCAAAAACTGACTAAGTCCTTTAGAGCTTATCCTTGATCATAATGATGCCTTTGAGAGCTAACACTTCCAATCAAACTTCTTCACATGCTTTCCTGAGCTGCTTTCTTATTATAATACTTTCTCTTCTGAGTTGATACTGTGAATCCTTCATCTTATTTACTTATTTACTCTTTTTTCCATCAATTCCATTTGACATTAAATTTTTTTTTCCATCAATGTAGATTGACATCAATGACAATATATACAATGACAAAGGTTCAACAATATCCCCTTTGTCATTGATGGCAACACACCCAAGAAACCTATAACCATTGATGACAAAAACATTAGCAATCATGGTTTCTGTTCTCCATTTTTTCTCCCCCTTTGACAACAATGACAAAGGACCAACTACGCCATAAAAGGTTGAATACACTGTAAGCTAGATTCATCATGTTCTTACCTTAAGAGGCTCCCCCTTGGCACATGCTTCTAATTCATATGACCTGATATGCTCGCAAAAATTCTCCCCTTGAGTTTATGCATACATTCATATCTTGAGCTAGCATATTGGCTCCCCTGTCATAAATATGAAAAAATTGCACTAAAATAGAGCTTATATTACCTTGGAATGCTCCCCTGGAACTATGTTCCATCTTTTCTGTCTCCTATTAGTAGCAAGACTGATCCGCTTGATCACTAGTGGCTCCCCCTTGGATAATACTGTGATTTTAACTGTTAAAACAATATCTTTGCTACATGTTGTGCTTCACTCCAATTGTCTTGAGCTGGCACCAAGCTCTCTTTGTCCATTTTCTCTTGTTGAGGTTGTATTTCATCTTGTATGTTGCAGATTTCTATCTCAGACACTTTTCTTATGGTGTCAATGTCCTCTTTTAATTTCTTGGTCTCCGACGCATCTTGACCCTTATCCATTGCTTAGTGTCATGTTTCCTCTTGTGGCATGCATTAATATGCTCAGTCTTGTAACCTATCCGCTTTCTCCAATCTCATCCATAGATAGTCATTAACTCATCCTGAATCTGCTCAAAAACATATTTCTGAGCATGCGGTATGCATAGTTTGGAGATACCAATTGTTATGAGATACCAACTATTACATCAATTTTTATGCAAGGGTACTCATTGGAAGACATCTTCACCATCAAATCATCTAATAATTTTCAACAACATCTTTGAGATCTTAATCTGTCCATTTGGAATTCAAGAATAAAGACACCATCTTCCATACTTGTAGTCTATAATCACTTTCTCATTATTGGTTACTCATACGATCCTATCACCTTTCCTCACACTTGCGGACTATGAAAGTCTTACATTACTTTACTCATATCAGTAGTCTATGTGTGACAGAGACAATTATGGAATATGCACTTATATAATGAACACGCACATGTACTTCACACATTTTACATTTGAGGGATCATGATAGAAAACTTGATGCAAAGACACTTATGATTGGACTTTTTCAAGCATCAAGATTCACATGTGACCAAAACACACTAAAGTCAGATTTGACATTACTTCATTTCACTTGGTCATGATAAAATTTGACAGAGGATAGACTTTTCTTTCAAGACTCAAAGCACAATGGTTTTATGACCACTTGACTCATTTTCAACCATGGACATGTGTTGCTTCTAACAACCATCCATACATACTCAACGAGTATCAGGACTGTTCTAATTTAGATTTTACCATACAACCATCTTGTTCATTGATTCAAGATTTCTCTCATGGAACCACTTCTCACTTGACTATACCAATGACAAGGTTAAGGAGACACATACATGATCAATATATGATTTACAACTTTCTCTTCCTATGTTGGCTCAGGAGGATACACAAGGACTTCAACGTATACAACATTATATAACATGGAGAAAATTATATATGACATACCTTGACATCTTGCTTAATTAAACTGCAACTATCACCACCAACTAGCATCTTTGACATTCTTGTTCATCCTCACCATGATGGAATCTGTACTATGCTTCCTCTAGATTTGGTATACCTTCTAGAAGCTTAGAGAAGGTATATCATGTCTTCTTAGGCTTGGTTAAAATAACAGAAGTCATCAAAACAATATGATGACTTAGTTTCATCTTTTCTGGTCCTTATTTTCTTATCAGTCTCTCTAGATGTATTATTTTGTATCATTGTCTCATTACTTGAGTTCTCATTTCCTAACTGTATGCCTATGAGACACATATACTACATTTTCTCTATCACCGCTTGAGGAAGAAACTCTTCACTACTTGTGCTTGGCTTTTCTTCCTTCTTCTTGCCTTTGTCATCATTCATTGTTACCTGATCTATGCTAGATATATGATTCTCTACATTATCTGCCCATATTATTTTCTTGTCCTTCTTTTCTTCTTTGACTTCTAGTTTTGCTTCCTTGATCCTGTATACCCATCTCATCTTCTTCTCTTCAGGAGTTGTTTGAGTCTTGGTAGTTTTTGTATGATTCTTAGGAATCATCTTTATGGTAGAATATTTATTTTCTTTCCATCTGAAGGTATGAGGTCTACTACTACATTTAGGTTGTTCATTTTGACAACAATGTCTTTGAATAATGCCCAATTTTATGACATGTATAACACATTACATGATTTATCATTTTATTTGAATGTGAGTGATCATTATTAAACTATCTCAAGGATTTTTCTAAGCAGTACTTGGAAATGTGTCCTCTTTCATGAAAATTGAAACACATCCTATTATTCTCAGACTCAGATCTTTTATCCCTCCATGGATGTTCTTTGTCTATCTTGATCCATTTACACTCCACAGCTGCCTTATGACCAAAACCATAGCATGAGTAACAATATCCATTAAATTTTCTCTCATACCTAGATGCATTGGGTTGTCTGATTAACTTGAATCGTCCAGTGTTAGTCACCTTGGTCTACTTCTTGTTTGGTTGCATATTGGAACCAACATTTTCATCCTCCTTATTTTCTGAGCATCTTTGACAACATGTTTGTCTTGATTCATCTTTCAATCCTCTTTTCTTTACTTGCTCCATTTCTTCTCTGAGAGCCATTAGATCAGCATTTAGTATTTCACATTCCTCACTCTTGGCATGAATTGATGCTTTACATTCCTCGTGCTCTATTACACTAGTCTGTATTTGTTTTCCTAACAAGTTATTATGTTGATTAGTAACATGTTCCATCTCGATTTAGATTTTTAGTTCATCTTCAAGCTTCTTGCAAGCATCTTCTTTATCCATGTTGTTCTTCACATTTGCTTTTGCTTTGCTGGTCTAGATCTTTCTCAAATATCTTCATGGCTGAGATGAGTTTGTCACATTCTTCAATTTTTTCCTTGAGATATTTAGAGATTAGATTGACTTATTCCTCAAGTTCCTCAATATTTTCTTCATGTTCTTTCTCCATTTGGATCACCACCACTTCATGATGTCTGATTTTCTCTTCTTGTTCCTTCACAAATATTTTCAGCTTGGTGATTTCTTCATCTTTGAGTTTGAGAGAGTTCAATACTTTATCTAATTGAGAATCATCTTCTGCACATTCTTGAGCATCCTCTTGTTCTTGTTTACTCAACTTATTTTCAAGGAGAGTGATGTGATTTTCATAGGCACTGATGTAGGATTTCAACTTCTTGTTTCTCTTCTTGATCTTGTCCAATTATTCTAAAGCACATTCTAGCTCGGCCTCTAGATTAACCTCAACTTCTTCATCATCTGAATCATTTCTAGAGATGTTGTTAACTTTCCATTGTCATCATCAACCTTTCTTTATGAGATTCATCTTGATACTTTCTATAAGTAGATTTTTCCATTCTTATATTTCTCTAGGATCAACTCCAAGTTGTTAAGATTTACATAGGAGAACCATTGCTCTGATACCAATTGTTAGATATTTCAGGCACTGAGAGGGGGGTGAATCAGTGCTTATAAAAATTATAATCAATTTCCTCTTTTTGTATCTGTTGTTGTTAACTATTATTGATTGTCACAAGCATGCAATATTAACCATGAGACTATAGAAATAAGAAGCATACACACACATTCACATGAGGAGACTAGATATAATGTGGGAAACCCTTTCGGGACAAAAACCCACTGAAACCATTTCTCATATTACTCAAAGCAAGGACTTGCAAGAATATTACACATCCTACAATATTTGTTTAGTGAGGCACCAACCCCACAAGGAGCACCCACCCCTACACCTTTGTTGATATTACACACAAAAAATAACTCAAGTGAATATTACACATCACAAGAGATTTCTTTAGTGAGGCACCAACCCCACAAAGCCCCTTAAATATGCTAAGCTACAACTTAGACTTATTGTTCATACACATTTTGATCACTTAGTCTCTGTGTTGCATACACAACTGATTATGATCACTTTGTTGTTTCATTCATTTACAATCACTCTTCAAAGTTAGATATGTAATGTTTTATTTACCTCTTTTCTCTCTCTCTTTCTTCACATTTGACTTATCAGACTTTCTTTTCTCTGCACATCAGTTCTTCATCTAATAATGTTGTCTCCTTCTACACACAACTCTTCTCTTTCTCTCTACACTAGATCTTCATTATTTTGTCCATCTTCTTTTTCTTCCTCTCAGCAGTGACTATGTCCTCAAATTCTCCTTGGTCTTCTCTTCGAATCTGTATCATGTGACTTTGCATCTTCTTACCTTCCACATCTCTTCTCTTTTCTTGTCTCTCCTTTATCAACATCGATATATTCAATTACAACTATATGTCATATATTTCTCTCAAAAAAATTTTGATCGACTACACTTTATATCTTTTATCTATTCTTCTAATCTTCAACTCTTTTTCCCTTCAGCTCAATGAGAGTGTTCTTGCTACATCTATCAATCTGTAATGCATCTGATTAATTCTTAGACTTTGTTTTCTCATATCTTCATTACTTCTTCGACCTCTCTCTTCTTCTTTGTCTCCTTCATCTCGATTACATCATTTTCTTTCTTGATTTTCCCTTTCTTCTATCACTCCTTCAGTTCTAGTGCATCATTTTCCCACTCGAGAAACTACTTTATTTGGCTCCAAGTCATTCTTATATTCCAATCATCCCATTCCCTTTCTTCGACTTAGGTGTCATGCACACTTCTACTTTGTTGCCTGAGAATCTGAGCTATTAAATGCATGATACTAGCTCCAGATTTTGTTCTTGCTATATTCTGTTTAATTTTACCTTCTTTTATGCATCTGCCAAAAATTATTTATGAGTTAACTCCTAAAAATAGATTTTTGAATTTTTAGGATTTCCTCGTGATTAGAAATAAATGAGCCCCATTCTTCTCCAGTATTTAATTTGTGCATTTGAATCAGGAATAGTTAGGGAGAGTGAAATTGAATTACTTTGAAGTCAACAAGCATTAAATTCTGGCAGCTAGAATAGTAGATTTCATCATTCTTTGTGGAGTTCCAGTTGTACACGCAGCCACAATCTTCTGTCAATTGAATCATCATCGATTTTGGATACTAACTCTCACTTCTTCCATTTTAAACTCTATCTGATTGTCCTTGATCCATCTCTAGTTCATATTTTTCAATCCGTGGCTTCTCTTGGCTTTTGTGACCTTTTCCTTTGTATCGTGGTAATTTCCTTTGATCTGCATCTTTTCTCCTTTCTCAGTGGCTATTTAGTTATCCACAAATTTTCTATGCTTCTTGCGGCTTTTACAATGTCTCATGGATTTTCTCCTTATTTGTTTCCTTTACGCAGCTTTGTTCCATGTCCGTGACTCTATTCTTATATACACATCTTTTTTACAAGCATCTACGGCTTTCCACATCTTTTCTAGTACTTTGTAGCTTTTTCTTTTATTTGCGGTATAATTTGTCCTTAGTGGATTTTTCTTATTCTACGCGGCATTACCCCTAACTTCCTTTACTCTGTGGCTTCACTGTTTACACTCATGGCTTCTCAAGATCTTATGTGGATTTGTTTTCATCTTTCAATCCTTCTCTACATCATCTTCTAGACATCTGCAGATATCCTTAGACTTCAGTGTCTATCTTTGAACTTTAATGTCTTTCTCCTTCTATTTTGCTTGTCCTATGGCTCCTTTTGCTTTGGTGGCTTCATTCCTTTACCTGCGGCCTTCACATACCTTTTGTGGCTTCTTCTAGAGTTCCACATCCTTCTACAAGTCATCGGTGGCTACTTCAAGACTTTTACAACCATCTCTTAACTTTGGTGGATATCTCCTCATCTCCACGGCTTGCCCAAAAATTGACTAAGTCCCTTAGAACTTATCCTTGATCATCCTGAAGCCTCTAAGAGCTGACACTACCAATCAAAATTCTTCACATGCTTTCTTGAGCTACTTTCTAATTCTGATGCTTTCTCTTATGAGATGATACTACCAATCCTTCATCTTCTTTACTTATTCACTCTTTTTGCCATCAATGCCATTTGACATTAAATACTTTTGTCATCAATGTAGCTTGACATCAATGACAACATATATGACAATGACAAAGGTTCAACAGAAGTCATCTTTTGATACTATCAATGGTCTACCTATCAAGTGTTCATCACTCATTTTCTTGGTGTGTCTAAGTCTTAGTGCTGCAGAGATTCACCATTTCAAGAGTTTTCAAAGGGGGAAATTTTTTTCATAGGATCTTCATCGGATCTTATCACTGGTGCATCATATTGGATGGTCATCATATATCAATATGTCATCTTAATCGTCATAAGATTTTATCTACATCAAGGGAGGATGTACCTTCATCCATGTTTTAGAGAAATTTTTCTCTTTTCTCTTAATTCTTTATCCTTTTCTCTTCCCCTTTGTAATTCTTCATTTTATACAATCATGGTATTTTATCTATTTCACTTAAGTGACACTCTAATATTGCATTGTAAAATTCCCATTTGATTTATAAAAAGGGGACTCCCTTTTGATTTATAAAATGGGGACTTATTTCCTCACTCATGAGGAAGATGAAAAGTCACAAGTGGAATAAGAATTTGAAAGGTCGTGTAGGGTAAATGAAGAGTTGTATTGTAAAGCTATAAATTGGGAGAGCCTCATCATTTCAAAGGATGGTTATTTTTTTACCATCTCCCATATTCTTTTTAGGAACAAGTTATCAAATTCCTCTAACTTCTTTGTCTAGGTTTCCTCTCCATCTCAACTACACTCCATGAGAGTGTACTTGTTGATGTTAGGAATTAGTATTTACATTGTGGTAAATAATTGTATGGTTAGTTAGTTTTATATATATTGTTATAAAAATATATAACAATATATATTCGGGTGTGTTGTAGTTTCCTATTTTATAGGAAGTCAGTTTTCCTATTGATATGGCTATATAATAGCCTGTGATTGTAATTCAATATGTGTCGAATACAATATCAATTTATTTTTTCTGTGTGACAATATTGTTGTCCCAATATTTGGTATCAGAGCGATCAGAGGTCTGAGGTTGTGTCCAAATGAGAGTCATTTCTCATTGAAAAATGATGTCCATCAATCGGTTGCAGACCTGCTGCATAGAAATAAGGTGAATTCTTCACGTCCTGGAGGCAATTTGTATATCCATGTGCCTGCGCATATAATGGATCGTGGTTTCTACCTCCAATGATTCTGACAGATCTGGGCATTTCTTTGCATGCCCACAACTATAATTCACATTATTTTATGCTTTGATAGTGTAGAATATATCATTGTTTATCAAATGATCTCCTCGCAGCAGAAGAAATTTGGGTGGAAATCATGATACAATTATTTCTTTATACATTTGGAACTGACGAATATTGTCTTTGTGTATCTTTCAGATCGACTGATATAAACTCATGTTCAATTTGTTCTGTCATACGCATGCAACTGAAACCTGTGCAAGATAAATCAAGAACAGCTTTTTGTTCAGGTAATGAAATCAAATTTTGTTGGTACCATTGCAGAGATATTGAAAGCACCTTTCCAACACATTTTCGGTTTATAAAACGGAGCTCTGGTTGTCAAATTATCAACAAATCATTCTGTCACTTCAATGAAGCCGTGAGTTTTTGCAGCCATTTGTGATTGGCTAATTTTTTAATTTTTAGCAAAGACTATAGTTTGAAAATTTTAATTTTACTATAGTTTTTGTTTAATAATTGCATTTTAAGGGCAATTATTACGTTTTTAGCCAAATTAATATTTTTCCGACACCATTTTTCTGGGCCTTTCACATTTTTGGAATCCTCATTTCCTCCCAGTTCCAATGAGTGGTCACACGATAAATTTTCTCTCCATCCAGAGTAATTTTTTAATCGTTGATCCAATTTTAATTCAAATTGGGCCATTTTACGGGAAATTGTAACTTCAATAACTTTTGCACGGTAACTCGAAATCGAGCGCCGTTTTTTTCAAAAGTGCATATTTTTTTATTCCCGTCCTGTTGGTTCTAAGTTTGGGAGAAAATAATTTTTTTGAAAATTACCCTCTATTTTGATCATCTTGTGGACGCATTATCGGTTGTACCCGACGTCCTGAAATAAAAGGTTTCACATTGAGGGGAGAAGCTTAAATAAATACAATGTGGAAACCATGTAGTCTCATGTTCAGATCTAGCTAAGTTAAGTAGCATATTGATGGAGGAAGGAGGCATCGGAGGAAGGAGGTCGAACAGCGACCTCTCATCAGTCACCAACGACGGGGCCGCAGAAGCTATGGTGGCATATGTATGGTGTGAGTATATGATTTTCAGTGTGGTTTCCATTTTCTCAGTGTGCTTCAGTTTGCAGTGTTCCTATTTTGTGTGGTATTTGATGGATGTTGGAAAGAAAGTTGTGTTGGAGCGCAGATGACTATCAGTGATCCTCTGACTGACTTGGTCCTTTGACTGCCGTACTTCGTTGGAAGATGGTCAGCTAGAAGAATACGTTCACTAGCATTAGTGACCATGTGCAGCAAGACCTAACCAGCAAGATCTATTCAGGAATATGTTCTTCAATGCATTTTGCTTCTCAGTATCTATATGAGTGGAATTTCACATTGTGGGGGAATACATACCAATGTTCCATTCCCATTCTCGCACCCAAAATGACTTAGTCAAGGAAAGCTTCCAGATGGCGGTGGCGCTTTCTATCTTTGTTCGAGATCGAGTGGCGGTGATCAATGACAGAGACTACAATTAAGAACATTACGATTCTTATAGGAAGTAATGTGAAATTTTTCAATATATCTTCTATTGTGCGTTTTTGAGATATGCATGTTGTGTTTCCTACATAATTCCCTGATGTATAAGCATAGTGGTGAACAGTAGCACCAGAGTAAGTCAGTTCATGGATCTTGAAAGGGTTTGTGGGAGGATCTAGAAAACCACACGAGGTGGAAAGTTGATGAGGTTCCTGTCACGTCAAGGTTTGTGGTAAGCTTGTTTAAAACCATGGAAGGAGAGAGCCTTTCTTTTGGATCAAGGTCATGAGTCACAGAGTTGGACATGCCACAGGGGTGAGCATACTACAGTTGAGAGTGTGGATGTTTTTCTACCATGTAAACACTAAGGGGGGGAATGTTAGGAATTAGTATTTACATTGTGGTAAATAATTGTATGGTTAGTTAGTTTTATATATATTGTTATAACAAATATATAACAATATATATTCGGGTGTGTTGTAGTTTCCTATTTTATAGGAAGTCAATTTTCCTATTGATATGGCTATATAATAGCCTGTGATTGTAATTCAATATGTGTCGAATACAATATCAATTTATTTTTTCGTGTGACAATATTGCTGTCCCAATAGTTGATTGTATGCATTTAGACTTTTTATTATTTGTATCATGTTCCTTATTCTATTTTAATGATGTCTTCTCATTGAATTCATGGTTATATTCTAGTTTTAAGTAATAAAGTCTAATATGTTATTTATAGTGCAAAACCCTACTCACTATTCTCTTTGCACCTCTCTCTCTCGAGCTATTCCTCCTTGTAATATCTACAAGCATTTTTCCACAAGTGTAGGGAAGTACCCCTATGTGATACCTAGTCGAAATACCACCTCCGATTGTTAGAATTATGTACATAATTTTCATGTTTTCAATAAATGGAGTTGCCCTAATTTTCCCATGTGACAAATTAGTTTTCCAATAGTTTTTGGTGCCCACCGTGGGGTAGATTTAGCACATCTGCACCCAATAGATATTTCACAAAATCCATAAAATTATATATTCCAAAAAATGAAAAAAAATTAGAAACATGAAATTCCAAAATCCCACAAAAAGAGTGAGTATAAATATACCTTGAGTTGAAATCAATCTTTCCCAAAATCAACAAAGAAGATGTACCAAGTTGAATAGATTAAGAGGAATTATTGACCACTGATTTTAAAGCTTTGAAAAATTAACAAGAACGAGTCAAAGATAATCCATATTTATTTTCTCAAGCTTCATCTTCATCTGATTCATCAAGTGGCATCCATGGAAATCCTATCCAAAATCCTATTGATTCTCCTTCAAATTCTATTGATTCTCCTATATTTCTCCCACCATTAAACCTTGAATCAACGAAGAAGAGGAAGAAGAAGAAAAAGAAGAAATATAATAGGAAGAAATGTAAGTATAAGCACATGTGCCATGGGGATAGAACACTAGTCCATTGGCTTTAACTCTTCCACTTCATGAACTTCCAAAAGGGTCAAGAAATAACTTTTAAAAATTCTATGGAGATGGAAAGAAATGACCAGATGATCATATCATAGCTTTCATCACATCATATTGCATTCTTGGGGTACAATATGAAGATGTTGTAGTGTGACTATTCATGCAAACATTACAAGATGTCATTAGAGACTGGTTTTACTATTTTCCATTGTGCTCAATTGTTGATGGGGTAATATCTAAAGCAAGTTTGAAGTAAGATTCAATAATTTGGAGGATGATCATTCTCTCCTTTCTCAATTAACTCAAATTAAGAAATAATTTCAATATTTCATGAGAGACATCATGGAAAATTTCAACAAGTTTATCAATAATATTCCCACTATTTATTGTACTTTACCGCAAATAATCTTAAAATTATCTTCGTGAATACCTAGTTGTCTAAAGTTAGTTTCATTCTATGGATATTTCAACCAAGAGGTTTGGACAACACTCAATAAATTTCCATTGAAGTGGAAGATGACCTTATCTTTCGGAAAGATCAAGAACCATTTAATGAAGGATAATGCCCAAGATTCCAAAGATGAGAGAGTTGATTCATTGTTGGAAAATTTGGAAAATGATTTGATAATGTTGAAGAAGCTGATTTCTCAATGATAATCCCACCCAAACTGGAAAAAATCAGATTGCAAGATCACCTCAAAGGCTTTCCGGAGGCTCCATTAGTCAACGAATATGTAGAACTAAAAATATGAAGAAAAATGTATAGAGTCGAAACAATAAATTAAGGACAACAACGTCCCCGGAGATTGAAGAAGTGGAAAATGATGCACAAATTGGATTCTTTGAATATTTAGAATGTGAAGAAGAATATGATGATGATGCACCTAGCTTCTCATGTGCAGTGTTCACCCACTCCCAATCTCATAAAGTAAGTTCCTCCACCACCGCTCCAAAAAGAAAAAGGTTGATGATTCTCTTGCCAAGTGTAACTCTACAAAATAAAATAATTAGTCAAGAATCTCCACTTTCACCTTCCATAGAGTCTACAAAGGATAAGTTGAATCTCATGGAAAGAAAAAGGTTATCTGTTGTTCAAAGTAAGTCTCCCAATGCTCCCCTTAGTTCTAATTTTGTTTCTATAAAAGTTAGTCCTTCAAAATCTTCTAGTGTACCTACAAAATCAACAACCGATCCCCAAACATATGCATCCATTGTTAATTTTGTTCCAACATCTACCTCTTTTGATATCATAGAACATGTAAATAAGTCTAAAGTGCATACATCTGAATCGAACATTTGCGAACTCACCTAACACAATTTGATAAGCTTGTTTGTTATATCAAAGGTAGTAGTTCAAATCCTAATACTATGGTTCCTAGTGTTGAAATTTGGTTTCATTGATAAAAAAATTAGATTATTAAAGTGATGGTGTTATTGACGTCAAAAGGAAAATGACATGAAGGTTGATTGAAAATATCATGCCTTGAGTTGAGTTCCTTGAATAGATGGCATGATGTCTTGAGGTATCTTGAGAAGTGTGATGGATTATAGAATTGATGCAAAGTGATAGGAGGATGTGGTGATGATGCCATAAAGTGTGTTGAAGTTTATTGTAGGTGTGCAAGAGTGATGAAGTCACGAGGTATTTATGCAAATATGATCAATATGTTTGGTTAAGAGGCCTAATCAGTAGGATGAGGTATGTCATGATGGAGTATAAGTATGTAGCAGCTGGATATGCATGGTGATAGCATGGGTAACATGAAAATGAGGTGTTAGGACACTCATAAGTGTCTTAGAGTGCAAGTATAGGGTTTAGACATGGTTTCTAGGTTTGCATTAGACCTATTCTTAAGCCCTAAGTGACCTAATGAGGTGAGTTAGACCGATTTCAGCATGGATATGGAAAGGAAGGCCTTGTGAAAGTTTTAGTAGGTTGTTCCAGTGGTGTGGGAAAATTTTCATGTTTTGGTTTGTAATGTATGAGCAAGAAATGTGGTTTTTGCCCTTACTAAGTTCCTAAAAGTGAGAAACAGTGCTAAAATTGGTATTTTTTGTGCTCGTTGGCACGTGTGATGTCTCTATGGGAGGTCAAAATCTTCATGGTAGTTTTATAAGGATCTTAGGTCAATGTTCCAGGCACTCGTTTATTGATTAAGTGGGAGATATTTATGAACAATCATTAAGAAGCCAAGGAGGTTTAAAACCCTCCTTAAAACCTAGTTGAAAAGTGATGGTTAAAAACTTGATCTTTATGACCTAGAATGGTTTTTTGTTCATGGTTAGTGATTGAAGGTTGTAGAGGAATCCTCCACTTGCTCCAGTGGTATTTAGGTTTCATTACGGTGTGTGAACACCACATAAAAGTGCATGTTTATGAAGAATTTTTGTTTACTCTCAGGTTTTGCATTAGATCATATGAATAAATGATATTTTAGGAAATTTTGAAGACATACTACATGTTTGGGGTGGTTTTATATTATGGTTGAGGCCTTTCGAGGTGTGCGTAAGTCTATTTTGCAAGACTAGTTTTGGATAGTTTTGGTGGTCCTAGTTGAAGAGGTGTTTCGATGGTGTTTCAATCCAATTGGTGGTGTCTTGTGCATTTGGTGATGACCCTAAGGTCATGATATTTCCATTCATGTATCATACTTAAATGGTTGAGGTGATTTGATATTGGTTTGGATTCATATTTGAGGGTTGTTTTGTATGTCATAAACCTAGTAAAGAGAGTTGTTCTTCTTGGTGATGTCATTTCATTATTTGATGGTAAAAGGTGTACAAACTTATTTGAGGTTTCCATAAGAATTACAAAAATTTCTCATTAGATTCTAAGGTTTTTAAGGTCTTTTTATCCCAAGTAGAATTTGGTTTGGAAAGAGCGTAGTTTTAGTATATTAGGCCTATTTGAGACCTAATAGAGGAGTTGATGTTTCTAGATGATTTTCTGACCTAAGTAGTCCTTTGTATGGTTTTTTCATTATATGTTTAAGTGGTTTTAAATGTATTTTCCCTATGAATCATGAACTAGATGAATTAGATACATGATTCATGTATATAAGCATGTGTTAGTGTTTTATTTTGTTATTGGTCGAAGAGTAAGGAAAAGTGTGAGCAAGAGGGCAGCTTGTGGATATGTAGAAGGTATTTTTGACCATTAAGATAGGGCAAAGATGGTGTTGTGATGTTCTATAATGTATTATTTTTTTGTAGAGATAGGTCAGATGACCTAATCATATTAGTGAAGAATCTCTTACGCGAGTTAGCCTAGATCATATTTGAGGAAGATTAAAGGAAGGAGAGCTAAACAAGTGTCATCATTAGTTGTTGTAGAACAACATTCCAAAGGTCACAAAAAAATCAGGTGGTTTTATTTGGTGTGAATTCATCTAAGGGGTTGGTGCCTCCATGTAGGGTTGGTGCTCTACTAAATTTAGGGGTTGGTGCTCCTTCTGGAGTTGGTGTCTCACTAAATCTAGGGGTTGGTGCTCCTTGTGGGGTTGGTGCTCATTTGTTGGGTTGGTGCTCAACTAAATTTGTTTTATTACTCTAACAAAGCTTTATTTCAGTTGTTTTTCTTCCCCTTGAGGGTTTCTCACTTGCATCTTGTGTTCAAGTGTTCGTGTGTTCTTATTTTCTCATCTATGGTTATGTTTCTTATTTAATGCATAGTTAATGGTTAATTATTAGTTTTAATTGATGTTTGATGAATGATAAAGTGAATGTGAAAGAAAAATTTAAGACTCATTGATTCATCCCCACTTTAAAGCACAAGATGGCTAAGAAGTTGAGGAGAGAATGTCAAGAGTTGAGATTTTTGGTCAAGAAGGATGAAGAAACCATCAAGGATCTCAAGAATTAATTAGAGGTTGCAAGTACAAGTTTGAGATCAAAAGAAGATGAGTGTGACCAGTTGAAGACCAAGTTATGTTCCTTAGAGGTTAGTGATATCGGTTGCTTATGATGACGTTGTAAATGAAGAGGCTAAAGTTGACTTAAGAGTAGAAATGATATTTCAAAGAAGGAATAACTACAATTTGGAATCAATGATAGAGGACTATGAAAATAAAGTCATGTAGCATGATTTTTAGCATGATCGGATCATCAAAGAGATGGGATCTCAAGTTGAGGCTATGAAAACAAGCTTAAAAGCTAAAGAGTTTGAATGCATCAAGTATGAAATAGAGTGAAGACCCTAAAGAAATGGTTGGAGAAAGAAGCAATATATTCCATCGTATTCAAGAAGCTTGATAAGATTTATAAAGCCCTAAATGGAATTTTTAGCATTCAAAAGTTTCTGATGAAAAATATGGTCTTGGATTCATTTAGGACATTAAGAAGAGCTATGGAGGTGTATATGTAGGTCCGGAGGATCAAAAGGAGGATACTAGTGCAAGCAAAGTTCAATATCAAGAATCCCAATTCTTCAACGCATCCTAATGCCATGAGAGAAAATTATTGTAGGAGGTCCTTCAAGAGTGAGTATCCATGGAGCAATGGGAGGAATCACGGTCATCATCATTCAAGAGGTATGTATGATGTTTTTGATATAAGTGTCACTAATAAGGTCATATTGTTAGGTTTTTTCATCATGATTCATCTAGACAAGGAAATAATTTTGATGTTCCCAAAGTCAAGAAAGTATGGTTGCAAAGTTTGATCATTAAAATGAGGTCAAGAAGTATGAACCAAAGTCATTCGAGCATTACAAATAAGTTGATCATGTTGATATGGTTAAGCAGAACTGTGAGAGTCAAGAATATCATCTTGAAGTTTTATCATATCTTTGAATGAGCCGAAAAATAGTCAATCCTGGTTCGATCTGCATACAAGTCAAGGAGGGTTGTTTTCCATGATTGTGAATCAACAAAAATTGAAGATTTTCATGTGTTTTTGAAAACAATCCAAATCGAGAGAAAGAAAAGGAATATGTAAACATCAAATCATAGTTTCCAATCAATTCAAGAATGATTCCAAAGATTAGTTATCAACCTAGAAATGGAAGGATGTGGAGATTTGGGAATCTCTTGAGTTAATGGTGTTCTAAGTTCCTTAAGTGTTATGAGGTGTCTCTATTTTTCTTCTTAGAGGCATTATCCATGTTAGTGAATACATCATGGGATTCTAATTGAATAAATGTGTGAATCAAGGTTAGGTTCATGCATGATAAGTAGCATGTCTAGATGATTCATGAAAATAGGGGAGCATATAAGGTTCCTATGATAGGTGCATCAAAGATGGTTTGAATAGGCTTGTAGAGGTATTAGATAAATTGAAGAGAGATTTTGATTCATGAATCATGTTGGAGTCTTGAAATTTGTGAAATGAGCATCAATAAGGTGTATGAAGGTCTGCATGATAGTGAAAACATAAAACCAATATGAAGAACTACTTTTTGAGGTACTTGTGTGAAACATGTTAAGTGTTTTTGATAGGGTTGTTGTGAGGTTGGTGGCTTGAAGCAACTATGTGAAGGTTGTTGATTTGTATCATGAAGACTTGAGGTGAGATGTCATTTTGTAAATATGGTGTAGCTATGATAAGGACCGAATGTGCAGAAAGAAAGTATGAAAGGGCTTGAAGGAAGATAGCCTAGTAAAAGAGTGTTTTGTTTATATTTGTAGGCCCGAATCAGGTTTGTGTTGACCCTACAGTCATGTTGTAAGAAGAGGAGAGCTTCAAGAGGATAATAGGAAGGTTACAAGGTATGTTTGATCAGTTCAAGTTATATTCATTGCTAGATGATGCACTTGAATAATGTATGAAGGTCAACTTACTTGAATCATTTGAAGTGTTGATAAGCTATAAATTGTTGAGGTTTGTGTTGTTGTGAAAAGTGTGTCATCAATCATGAAGGCTTGTCGTATTGCTTTATTGAGCTTAAGTCGGTGTTTTGAAACCAAATTGAGGCTTGTGACCTTATGAGCTGGTGATCGAGTCTTTAAGACCAAAGTTTTTGTTAATCATTGAACCTATATGATTGAAATGATGATCCCAAGATGATTCCATGAAGTATTGAATCATAGTTGTGTTGTTAGGTCATAATCAAGAATGAAATAAAAATTGAAAAAAGACAGAGTGTCATGTGTTGATGATATGGGTTTGCAGTCGTATGAAGACTTTTGAAGATTCTTATAAGTTAGATTCATGGAAGTATGTTGTAATCATAAATGAGCTATAGGAGTGTACTTGTGTTTTTTAAGCATTTGGTGAGTACAATGAGGATAATGTGTTTGAAGGTCTCGATCTAGGTATGAATAAGGTATGCATGATAGTAAAGTGGTACATGGATTTTAAGAAGGTATTTGAAGGTTTTTAGGAAATGTGGTGAGCATTTGTGTTTGGTGGATTTTGTTATTCAAATAATAAGGTATGTTTGTGTTTTAAGGCCTGATTTAGGTCTAAGTATGAAGATTCGTTCATTTTAAACATCAAATATATGTGTGTATCATGTTGAAGACTCGAGCACAGATGTGTGTTTGTCAAGAAAATGGTGCCATGCTTCATGAATACCTAGCAAGAAGATAATCAATTTTAAGAAGTGAGGTAAGTATGTTGTTGCCCAAGATTGCCCTTGGAGACCTAATTTTGGTCTATGTCTCTTGAAGGTAAAGATTGGTCTATTGAGACCAATATTGTTTGAGTTATAGAATCCTATATGCCCAAATTTTATTAATACCATTGTAGATCCATAAAGATTATTGTTAATTGATGATTAGAGGTATGATGGTCTTGAAAAATAAGATAACATGACATAGGACAGATAAATTTGGGCATTGATGTGAAAACCTAGTTGATAGGATATTGAAATGAAATCTATAGAGTTGAGAAAGATCAAGAAGAGAGAATATAGTTTCGAGGGGATCCTTTCAGCATTATGAAGGTTCAAGGAGGTAGAGTAAAGTGTAAAAATGTTCCTTTTCTAGCATGGTTTGGTTTCTTAGAGAAATATCTCTAATGGCGTACTAGTTCTAGTTAATTTGGAGTCTTGATGGAGCTTGTTATCATTTATGTGACTCATGAAGGTGTGTTTAGTCTAATGAGCTTGTTCAATTTATGCTTATAGTTTGAGTGATTTTTATTTATACATAGGTATGATTTGGAATAGTTGATGAAGTTCTTGAATTCAAAGAAGGAGCTCTCTAGCACTATTTTGAGAATGTTTGATAGTTATGGATAAATTGCACGATGTGAGAAAGTTGTACTGTCTCAAGTTGGTATCTTATTGTATTTTAAGTATCAAGAAGTTGGGGGAGCATAAGCATGTTATGATTCATATGATATGTGTTGAGCTCTTATTTATCATCTATATTCTTGAAGGAAAGAATTGGTTCAAGTTGAAGAATGTAAGTTAAGGACTCGGGGGGATTCAATCATATGTTCTTAAGTAAGAGTGAAGTTCCAAATGTTGTGAATCTTGTGAAGACAAAGATGGAATTCAAATTCAATTTTTTCGTAAGGTAAGTAGAGGTGTTCTCGCCGATGGGATTTGGGTGGAGTGGTTAAGACAGGATGGTTGTATCTGGATCCACCCAGGTTCAAATCCCACTTAGGCATGATCCTTGTTCGGGGTGGTAATGTCTGAGGTGGCATGACTGGTAGGCTAATTTAACAGAGGTGGATTTTGGTTTGAGATTGCTTGCGCTAGAAGTGTGTTCAAGTGTGGTGGTTCTGGTTCACTTGAGCTTAAATTCTATATCTTGGCTGAATGTACTCCGGTTCATAGCTTCGGTCAAAAGTATTTATCTATCTAAAAAGTAGAGGTGTTCTCTATTTTTAGTAATTGATATCGCTTATGTGGTTTTGATCAAGGTTTGAGTCAGATTTGTAAGGCATGCATCTGCTAAGGGGGATGTGTTTCTCTAAAGAGTTAAAACAGAGAATAAGAAGGTCCAATAGACGTTGTCTTACTTGGTTGATGTTTCCAACCAAATGGTGATCCTAATCTGTGTCAAAATAAGTTACTTCGGTATGATACTTTCTCATTTATGTCAAAAGGGGGAGAATGAGTTGATGGCATATGTGAACATGATAGGGGAGAATGAGCTATTTGTGTTTGTTATCAATGGGTTTTCCATCAATGAAAAAGGGGGAGATTGCTGGATTTTTGTTGTCATTGATGAAAAATGAGATGATGAAAGTGATGGTGTCATTGATGTCAAAAGGAAAAGGACATGAAGTTTGATTGGTAGTGTCATATGTTGAGTTAAGTTGCTTGAAGAGATGGCATGGTGGCTTGAGGTATCTTGAGCAGCAGATGGCTTGTATAAGGATGTGGAGATAAGAGGATGTGAGGATGAAATGTGTTGAAGGCTCTTATAGTGTGCAAGAGTGATGAAGCCATGAGGTGGTGATGTAAGCATAGTCAAGAGGCCTAGTTAGTAGGATGTGATGGGTCATTGTATTGCTCTAATCATTTTACTGACATAATCCTCTGTCAGTGTCATTCTAAACTAGGGTTGTGTCCTAGGTAGTATGCAATGGAGTTTAGTGGAACCAGGTTATCTGGGTCTGCATGGGGTTACTTAGTTTAATGACTAATCTATGGAAATGCAATAGAAATATATAGAATTGAAATACAGTTCTACGAGTTCAACTATTCACGATGAAAGGAAACTAACAACTAATCTTCTGACTGAAAATGAAATGCGCACACACTACTTTTAACAAATGAAATTACAACTGTATAAATGAAGCTTAGCAGAAAGCAAGATTACTTGTTAACCAGATTTGCATAATGGAAACATCTATTCTAAATGAAAGTGGTAATGAAGAAAAAAATATAGTCAATCAAAGCATGCATGTAATATTCTCAAACAACAATTGAAGTAAATCCAATCAAAGAACTATATGTGTAAATGAACTCAAAATAACCTCTTATCTCCTTGGTCGAGTGGGCCCTTTCTCTTCCTTGGGATAGAGGGATTAACAACCTTTGATTCTCAAAACGTCATGACTTTCATTAACTCAGAATAAGTTTCATAACATAGATAGTAAATAATAATGCAAAAACGAATGCAGATAATCTATCTTAGTATATCAAAAGTAGTTCTTCTCATATGTTCTGAAGATGAAGTCTTCATATAGGTATTGTTAGTTACAAGGCTCACCATAACAGTGGCATTAATCACCGTCCACCAAATACTAATTAAAATGCATAAATTTCTATGGGCAGTTAGGAACAAGCCCCAAACTAATAGGTCAACTTTGGTGGAAATAGTCTCCTGCCGCTTGCTCCGAACTCGGCTCCATAACTACCAGCAACATCCATCATTTCCTGCACACATCATCACGTTTTATCTCACAAAGATAGTTAGTAGGAGGTTCATGTGATAATTGGTTTTCATAAACTATAGCAAGGAAAATGCATCAAACCTACTAAGATATAACTACACAAAACATCCCCATGTATTAATAAGTCATATCAAAAGGTATTTTTGGCTTGAAGAAATGATATCAATGAGCCAAACAATGCACTCATCATTTTCCCCCTGACTTTACCTATTGCATGTCCCTATGCAACTTATCTTCATCCTACCCACCTACCAAGCTACTCAGCCATGTCATATTCTTCAAATTGATTAGCATATTGTTTTGTGGTGTTCTTACAGCCCTGAGTGTTGGAGGTAACCTCTACCCATGCTTTGTGAAACTATCATTTGACTGGGCCGCATTGTTCTACCAGTAGTGAGAGGGCTCAAAAGGAGTGGTGGATGTACTTGGAGGCCTACCCATTCATCATTATACTTGTTGGCTGGTTTGCTCTGTGGTCTGTCTTATAATGGTGATGAGGGCATCACCCCGCACATGCTCCAGCTCAAGTTTTGGGGAGAGAGAACCTCCCTACGTTTCAAGGGCAGACTCAGAGTATCCCACCTCCTATCACATGCCTACCAAGTTGTCCCAAAGTTCTGCTGACTGTAATTTTCAAAATCCATGACACATTGAAGTAAAATCTGGGAAGTGTTTACCCCAACTCCTACCTGATAGTAAAGTGAGCGAAAAAAATTTTTCGAGCTACATCAGTGTGATGAGTTGGACGGATGTGGAACCCAATGGACTGAGTGGTGTGATTGAAAATATCTATTTGCTGACCCCAGATGATCTGATTTCGTAGTGCAGACTGAAAGGCCTTGATTTGGAAATCACCCACAAATAAATTGATTAAGAAATCAGGCACATTTGTAACTATCATGTTATGAAGGTAGAATTCACAAAGCAAATTTTGGATCTCAGGAGTACTGCACTTATAAACTAATAAGAAACTAGTGCCATTGGGAATTTCATGAGGATCTTGACAACACAATTGGAACAACTACCAGGAATAAAATTGTTCTTGAACAAACATGTTATAGACCGGAGAGGGTTTTCTATAAGATAGAAGCTTGAGGGCCAAAGGACAGACAGAGTCTAAAATAGATGTCACTTTTTGCTTTTCCTCTTGTATAGATTCCATTTCCCTTTTCAATTTCTGATTTTCCTTCCTCAATTCTCTTTCCTGAAGGGATAACTGATGGAATCTATCCAAGATGTTAAGACTCTTATCGCACTGACGCTTCAAACTACTTACTTCAAGTTGTAGGGTAGTGATTTCCGAACCTTCTCTATTGTTTGTTGTGTAAATTCAATTTGCAATAAAAGGTTTGTTTCTTCCATACCTCGCAATTGAGCTTTCAATAGCGTGATTTCCTCCAAATAGTTACGAGAAGATGCAGCCTAGGTGCCAAGCACTTCGGGAACCACAGGTGAATTTCCATAGATGTAGGAATAGCAGGTGTCGAATGGCCAGGTGATCCTCCTCATGTTGTTCTTCCCGAATGGGGGTGGTATCATCAGAAAAGTCTCTAATCGGAACCGCTAGACTTCAACAATGAACTGAGCCATCGAGGCCATAGGTGCATGGAAGAAGATGGAGCCGAGGTGCACTTGCCTTTTGAGCCGAAATGGAAGGGGATGGACCCTCGGGAGTGCCAAATGTGTCTGCATGCTCAGGGACACCAACTACCTCTGTTTGGTTACGTGAAGGGAAAGGGCCCAGTGCAAGGGTAGACCGGGTGCGTAAAAGAGACCGGATTTCAATTGCTTTGGTCTAGACCCTTCTCCCACAGCAAGTCCCTCGAGCCTCCGCTTTGGTCTAAAGAAGACCTGATGTGAGCATAACAAATGAATCAACCCTGGTGTTTAATGACAGACTTGCCTCCACCGGACCGGTACTTCTGGAAAACTTTAATAATGGAGTCTGTGAGGTATTCAGAAGATTTACCCAGAGGGCCTGGTTGACATGTCCCTTCTTAAGGTGAATTAGCATTTTAAGTGCATCACCACCCAGAACAGAGGCCTGACCATCACATATGAAATACTCGGTTGATCCACTTTGCTATTTCACTCCAGATTCCAGGTAGACTCACCCGCCTAACGCCCTTCTAGATACCCAAGGGGGTTAGGATGACTTCAGGGAATGCTTCCCCTTCATCATGAAATAGAGCAAGTAGGATTTGTAGAGGAGCATTTGTCATGACCTTCAAACCAAAGTCTGGCAGGCCGGATAGGTCAGAAATGACCTGACTGGTAATCTCAACCCATCTTCCACCGACTTGTGAATAGGTGGACTCAAAATTGTCCAGAATTCCTCCACAATGCCTTCATCGAAACCCTTGAATTGGTGAATGAAATCCAGCCACCCAAAATCATGAAATACTTGTGAAAGCACGGTTCTGGAGTAAGGCATCCAGTGAGTCAAGCTCTGATTTCTTTCATGGTCCCATGCTGAAGCTAAAGGTGAGTAATACCAGGTAGCAGAAAGAGCCAGAACAAAGCATGCCCCCACTCCCTGTTTAGTGACTGATAGAACTAATTGTGCTTGATGCATATACAACAATGGTAAGAAGCAGTTGTAGAAGCATTAATTTTGAATTACACCATATCCCTTGGATGATGCAAAATCGAGCGAAGG
The DNA here is from genome assembly GCA_018340775.1 of Taxus wallichiana var. yunnanensis. NCBI lineage: Eukaryota > Viridiplantae > Streptophyta > Pinopsida > Cupressales > Taxaceae > Taxus > Taxus wallichiana. The sequence goes on along the minus strand of CM031244.1, from coordinate 505,791,099 downwards.
TGGCGGTGGAAAAATAGTGAATGAGACCGCCATCCATGCGAATTTAAGATATTTGAGGCGGCGCATATCCCACTATTGAGGAGCAAGCGCCACCCATCCTAACTTGAAGAATGCAACACATTCAAGGTGTGTGGTGATTATGAGACATTACCCTTTTATGCCATCATCCACAGAACTGGATTTGGAAAGAGATCTGAAATAAATATAGCGATCATTTCATGATGGCGTAATGATGACAAATGCACACATGGGGAAATGTTTTGCATGGAAATATCATTAGCAAGTTAGGATGCACTTACCCATGCCATGTTTAGTTAGGTTGATATCCGTAGATTCCTATGCCCTACAGTTCGAGATGAAGCATGATTAGTGGCTACAAAAATAATGAAAATTCCTACATTTATTGAAAACAACAAGAAAAATGCTAACTAAGGGAAGAAGATCGAATGCAGGATCATCTTCCTTTATTGAATTTGCAAGATATTGATTACTCCATGTTCGAGGGGCAAAGAGCCTCCTCAACATGCATGTCCATGTGTAACAAAATGTCATCGGTGAAAGTCTTCTTATCCAGTGGTTGGTGATAAATCCGGAGCCTATGTCCATTCACCAGAAGAGTCTCATTTGTCTCCATCAATAGGTAACAACCGAACAGAGCCATTATCAAACACTTGATTTACCTGATAAGGACCCAACCAACGTGTACACAACTTGCCTTTAAACTATTGATAGTGGGAATCAAAGAGTAAAACCCACTGTCCCTCATGAAATGTCCTTTTTTATATGAGCATCATGCCAGGTTTTTCACTGATGTTGTAGAATTTCTATCTGTTGTTGTGCCTCCATCCACATTTCATCTAATTCATTCAGCTGCAAAGACTCATTCACATTGTGCTTCATCCAAATCAATCCCAACTTCCAACGTTGTTCGCCAGGTGCACAATTTGAACTCAACAAGCAACAATGGCTTCTTCCCAAATACCAGCTCATAGGGAGAAAAACCAGTAGTTGTTTTCCAGGTCATGTTGTAGGCCCAGACGACCTCAGGAAGCTTTGGTACCCAATTCTTTCTATCGGCATTGACCACCTTAGTTAGAATATTCTCGAGTTCTCGATTGGTTACCTCCACTTGCCCATTGGATTGGGGGTGATAGGGTGATGATTTCTAGTGCCTAATTCTATAGATTTCCAAGAAAGCTTCAATCATATTTGAAACAAATTGAGGACCTTGATCAGATATAATGGCCCTTGGTGCTCCAAATCACAGCAATATCCGATTGTACAAAAATCAGCAATAGCATCCTCATTGGGCAGATGCCAATGCTTGAACTTCAGCCCATTTAGTGACGTAGTCCATGCATACCAAGAGATACTCCTTCCCAAAAGATGGAGGATCAAATGGTCCAACAAAGTCAATCCCCCATTTCTCAAATGGTCCTAAAACCAGCTGAGGATTAAGAGGCATTTCCGTTGAAAGTGTGGGTTTTCCCATTCGTTGGCATGCATCACACTGCCACACATACTTTTTGACAGCCCTATGGAGGGAAGGCCAATAGTACCCTACTCCAAGGATCTTGTGAATTGTTTGTTATCTGAATAATGTCCGCCTCCTGGCTCATCATGACAAGCTCGCAGTATGTCATGTACCTCATCCTCCCAAACACACCTACAAAGAACCATGTCAGGACAACATTTAAATAAGAATCCGTTACACCATTTATATGTTGCACTATTTTTAACCAATCGCCTTCTTTCCTTATGAGTAAAATAGGCAGGAAACTTCCCTGTTGTTAAATAATTCACAAGATCAACGAACCAAGGAGTCTTAGTCGAGATAGCAAACAAGTGTTCATCAGGAAATTGATCCTGGACTACTTCATCATCACCTAAACATTTAATCTAGAAAGGAAATCAGCAACAACAACATTAAATTTCCTAGGCTTATCTATAATGGTGAGATTGAATTCCTGCAACAAGAGTAACCAATGAATAAGCCTTCCACCAACCACTAGGTTTATTCATCAAATATCGAATGGCAGAGTGGTCAGTGTAAACAAATTTTTTATATCCAGTGATGTAATGATGAAATTTATTCAAAGCATAGACAACAACCAAGAATTATTTTTCCGTAGTAGTGTAATTCCTTTCCGTAGGAGTCAAGTTTTTGCTGATAAAATAAATTGCATACATATGATCTTCTGAGTCTTTTTGCCCAAGGACAACGCCCATGGCTATATTAGAAGCATCAATGTGGATATGGAAAGGTTGTCCCCAGTCAGGGCCACGTAAGATAGGGGCCATGGTCAACTTTTCTTTGATAGAATCAAATGCCTGCTGACACTAAGGAGACCATTCAAAAACACAATCTTTGGTTAGCAGTGAGAACATAGGTGCGGCAATTTTGCTAAAATATTTTATGAATCAGTGGTAATAACCTGCATGACCAAGGAAAATTTTGATGTCAGTCTAATTAGCTGGTGTAGGTAATTGGGTGATGACTGATATCTTTTTGGGGTCCACCTATATACCTTGGGCTGAAACATGGTGACCTAAGACAATTCCTTGATCAACCATCATTAGACATTTTTCATGACTCAGGGATAGTTGGTGTTGTTCACATCGACTGAGTACTTTCTCTAGGTTACTCAAAGATTCTTCAAAAGTGGATCCATGGACAGTGAAATCATCCATGTAAACCTCAACATAGTCATTAGCAAGATCTACAAAAATGGCCAAGACTACCCACTGAAATGTAGCAGGGGCATTACAAAGCCCAAAAGGTAAGACTCGGTAAGAAAATGTACCCCAAGGGCACATAAAAGTAGTCTTATCTTGATCAACAGGGGCAATACTAATTTGATTATACCCACTAAACCCATCCAAGAAAGAAAAATATTTCTTACCAGCCAAATTGTCCAGAACTTGGTCAATGAAAGGCAGGGGAAAATAATCCTTCTTGGTGGCTTTGTTAAGTTCCCTGTAATCAACACATATTCACCACTTACCATTTTTCTTGGGAACAATAACTAATGGGGAAACCCACTGACTATCAGATATAGGATAGATGAAACCTACCTTTAGGAGTTTTTCTATCTCACTTTTGACTATGTCTCTCAATGTTGGATTGATTCTTCATTGCGGTTGCCTTATAGGTTTGACGTCATCAGTGTAAATATGATGTGTATAGATGCTAGGATGAATTCCCTTCATATCAGTGTAATCCCAAGAAAAAGCATGGGAGTGTTTCTTCAGAACCTCAAGCACCCTAGCTTCTTGATTGACCTCCAAATCATTACCTATGGTCAGCTCTCTTCCCATACCAACAAGCACCTGCTTGGTATCATTCACAAGAGCAAGCTCTGTACTAGTGATAAAATAATTCAACAGAAAACATGGGGCTGAAGCATGTGTAGGATGGGTATGTTGTCAAAAGATAGAATCTTAGTTAAAGGACAATAGAAATCAGGAACTAAATATTTAGAATTATAAGCATAGAGTTTCCTACCAGACTCAACAGAGGTAATGCCTACCAGAGAAATAGCAGAGGATATGTCTAATGCCGGAGTTCCAGATTCCATAGCAATAGTGTTGATTTCCGTAGTCATAGGGTCCTTAGAATCAGTCAGTGTATATGACTCCACAACTTCCACCATATGGTTGTGTACTACAATAGTGGCCAGAAAAGAAGAACTCAAAGAGTTAGTATCTAAAGAATCCACCCATACCTGGTCACAATTGTTCGCATAAGGTCAAGGGAGAGAGGGTATAATGAAATGTGTTTGGATTTCTACCCATTTAGAATTGTCATGTTGCCTGACCTACAGTCGATGTATGCAACAACCATAGCCAACCAGGGCCTTCCCAAGATGACTGGATATCCCAACTTCTAAGCTTTAGGCTACAAAACCATGAAATCAACTGGGTACTCCCATGATTCAACAGTGACCATTATATCTTCAACCACACCATCGTATAAAGTAATGGATTGATCTACTAACTGCATAACAATGTTGGTAGGTTGAAGTCCTATTAAGGATAGCAGATTAAACATTTTTGTTGTGATGACATTAATGGCAGCACCAAGATCCACCAAAATGTTAGATATTGACTGGTTGTTTATACAAATAGTAATGATAGGACTCCCAGGATCCCCATATTTTGGTGAGATAAGGGTGCCAACAACTAAATCAGCCAAATTCCCTTCGACCCTGACAGTCTTTGGGTACTTCTTTTTCCTTCCCGGTGTTTTTATACACTCATTTCTAATGGTTTGGTTTAGTTCAGGGATGTCCCTTATTTCTCATGAAGTGGGACCTCAATATGTACTTTTTTAATTCCCTGAACTAGCTTTGTTTCATCTCGTAGTTCGAATGTCCTGTAATCGCTCAGGAAAAGGGGTTGTATTCTATTTGAGTATTTGATCATCCGGTGTATCTGGTATTGGTGAAGGACTAGTATTATCCTCAAGGGTTTCTTCTTTATCGGCATCAGCAGGTAGTTCTGTGATAACAACAGGAGGATTCAATATTTTTCCAGATCGCAGGCGTAAATTACCAATAGTATTAACCTGCATGGTGTTACTTGGGTCTCATCATCAATTGAAGTTGTCTGTTGATTTTTAGGATTGATACTGGCTGAGCGGAAGTTGTGTTTGTGTTGCTTGTCCTTGATGTTGGTAGGCTTGAGGTGGAGGCATTAAATCTTGTTGTGGTTGCTGGAATCTACGTTGGTGATTACCGTTTTGCGGTGGTGCCCAAGACTGATTTTGGCTAAAATTTGGTTGAGGACCCCACTGCTGGTTGTGCCAAGGATTGGTTATGGGTGGTGGTGCCCAACCTGGCTAAGTGTAGGGATTTTTCCAGGGTGGTGGATATGGATAAGTCATCCAGTTTGAGTTTTCCCACTCAGGTTGTCCCCAAGAAGACTGAGAGGCTTGATTCGGCCATGACATCCTCCAGGGATTCTGAGCTGGCCTAGATGGGAACCCAACCTGATTGTTTGGTCTTTGGACAAAGTTTAATTCAGCACTTGTTTGAGAGATAGCATTCAAACCTCCCTTTAACTATGGTAAGAATGTGTAATGCTTAGTGTCGTGGTCAGTAACTTCACAAATTAAGCACATGTCTGTGACATCCAAAGGACATTCTCTCAAGGGGTGTCTCTTCCGACACTTAGGGCAATATATGTCCAACGGTTCTTTGCAGGGCTGGTTTTTTCCTTGAGTCCATCTATGGTTGATGTTAATTGCAGCAGAATGTCCATTTTCATGTTGGCCATTTCTTCCAGAAGTTCAGAGGTACCCAAGGAAGACTTGGATGTTTGTTTTTTCATATTCCTCCACGTGTTCTAGAGTATCTTCTACATAGCTCAGTGATTTGGTCCATGGTGAGTTTATGCACGTCTCCTCCTCCCATGAGATGGAGGGAATCCTTGGTTTCCTCATCCAGTCCTTTAAGAAAGACTGTCTTAGTGATGTCTGCATGTAACTCATACCCACTGCGTTTGTGGAGAAAGAGGAATCTGTCTAGATAATCCTCTAGATTCTCATCTTCCTTTTGCCATATTTGGAAGAACTCTTCCTTCCTATCCCTTCCCCTACAATAGTCTTGGTATTTATCCAGGAAGGTTGTTTCCATGGCTTCCTAGGAATTAATGGAGTTAGATGGTAACCCCATAAACCATCTCATAGCAGAATCTTTGAGAGTGGAAGGAAACAGTTTGAGTTTTTGATTGTCAGTTCGGTAATCATATGTCTGGCACAGATTTTAAATTCAAACAGAAACTGATCAGGGTCTTCTTTGGTCATACCTCGAAAGATGGGGAGGATGGATGGTGAGATGTTTTTCATAGGTGCATCCTCATCCACATCGAGGAAAATGGGATACGTAAAGGTTCACCCTAAAGGTTGGTCTCTAGGATTCCCAAGGTCCCCATTTTCGAGTGTTGTGAAGAGGATACAATACTCAGAAGTGGTTCTAGGCGTTGAGTTAGAATCAGATCACTCTCAATGTTTCTTCCTTGTAAATTGTCTAGAGAGATGTGCGGAATATTATGTGCTATAAATCTCCCTTGGTTGTCTCGCGACCTATGCATCAAGGTTGGTTGTTTTAAAATGAGGTCCAAGACAACTACGGTTTCCTATATGAACTCCATTAACACCCATAGCATATGGAATAAAAATGATGGTGCTTATGGTTATTCCCCGGCAACGGCGCCAAAAATGATGGGTCGTTGTATTGCTCCAATCATTTAACTGACATAATCTTTTGTCAGTGTCATTCTAAACCAGGGTTGTGTCCTAGGTAGTATGTAATGGAGTTTAATGGAACCAGTTATCTGTTGGGTTTGTTGGGGTTGCTTAGTTTAGTGACTAATCTACGGAAATGCAATACAAATCTACAGAATTGAAATACAGTTCTACAGAATTCAACTATTCATGATGAAAGGAAACTAACAACTAATCTTCTGCTGGAAAATGAAATGCGCACACACTACTTTTAACAAATGAAATTACAACTGTATAAATGAAGCTTAGCAGAAAGTGAGATTACTTGTTAACCAGATTTGCATAATGGAAACATCTATTCTAAATGAAAGTGGTAATGAAGAAAACAAATATAGTCAATCAAAGCATGCATGTAAGATTCTCAAACAACAATTGCAGTAAATCCAATCAAAGAACTGTATGCGTAAATGAACTCAAAATAACCTCTTATCTCCTTGGTCGAGTGGGCCCTTGCTCTTCCTTGGGATAGAGGGATTAACAACCTTTGATTCTCAAAATGTCGTGACTTTCATTAACTCAGAATAAGTTTCATAGCATAGACAATATAACAATAATGCAAAAAAATGAATGCAGATAATCTATCTCAAGATCAAAAATCAAGTAGTTCTTCTCATATGTTCTGAAGATGAAGTCTTCATATAGGTACTATTAGTTACAAGGCTTGCCATAATAGGCACATTAATCACCGTCCACCAAATACTAATTAAAACACATAAATTTCTACGGGTAGTTAGGAACAAGCCCCAAATTAATAGGTCAACTTTGGTGGAAATAGTCTCCTACCGCTTGCTCCGAACTCGGCTCCATAACTACCAACAACATCCATCATTTCCTGCACACATCATCACGTTTTATCTCACAAGAAGATAGTTAGTATCATTTAATCGGTTTTCATAAACTATAGCATCATCAAACCTAATTTATAACTCAAAATCCCCATGTATTAATAAGTCATATCAAAAGGGTATTTTCGGCTCAGAAATGATATCATGAGATGCAATCGGGATGAGGTATGTCATAATGGAGTAAGGTATATAGTAGATGGATATAATGGTGAGAGCATCATAAATATGAGGTGTTAGGACCTACTAAGATATAACTACACAAAAGACATCCCCATGACCTATTAATAAGTCATATCAAAGGTGTAGTAGGTTCTTCTAGTGGTGTGGGAAAATTTTCAGGTGTTGGATTGTAAGTATGAGCAAGAAATGTTGTTTTTACCTTATGTTCCTATGAGAAATAGTGCTTGAATATCGTTAAGAAGCCAAGGAGGTCTAAAACCCTCCTTAAATCCTAGTTGAAAATTGATGGAGAAACTTGATCATAATGACCCAAAATAGTTTGTTTTTTCATGTGATTGAAGGTTATAGAGGACTCCTCAAAATTTCTCTAGGTGGTATTTATGTTCCATGACATTGTGTGGACCCCATAAAAAAGTGCATTTTTCTGAAGAAGTTGTGTTTACTTTCAAGTTTTGCATTAGATCAGATAACTAAATTGATGTTTGAGTAATTTGGGAAGTCATACTACATTTTTGGGGTGGTTTCATATCATTGTTGAGGATTTTGGAGGTATGTTTAAGTCTATTTTACAAAACTAGTTATGGGCAGTTTTTGTGGTCCTGTTACAAAGGTGTTTTGATGGTGTTTCACCCGATTGGTGGTGTCTTGAGAATTGGGAAATGACCCCGAGGTCATGATATTTACATTCATGTATCTTACTTTCATGTTTGAGGTGATTTCATGTTGGTTTGGCTTCAATCTTTGAGGGTTGGTTTTTGTAGATCACAAACCGAGTAAGGAGAGTTTTTCTTCTTGGTGATGTCATTGCATGATTTGATGGTACATATGTGTAAAAGTTTGTTGCAGTTGTTAGAAGGCTTAGAAAAAATGTATAATTTTATGTTGAGGTTTGGTGAAGGTCTTTGTGGCCCAAGTAGACTTTATTTTGGTGAGAGGGAAATTTTAGTGTAGTAGGCCTATTTGAGACCTAATGGAGGAGTCGATGTTTCTAGATGTTTTTCCGACCTAAATGGTACTTTATATGGTTTTTTCATGATATTTTAAAGTGGTTTTAAGTGTATTTTCCTATTATTGTTGACCTATATGAATTCTATTCATGATCCATGTATATAATCATGTGTTAGTGTTCTATTTTGTTGTTGGTGGAAGAGTAAGGAAAAGTGTGAGCAAGAGGGAAACTTGTGGAGGTGTCGAAGGTCTTTGTGACCATCAAGAGAGGCTAGAGATGATTTTGTGATTTTATAGAGTGTGTGCTACTATTGGAAAGATAGGTCATATGACCTAATCATCTTAGTGAAGAAGTTCTTGAGTGAGTTAGCCTAGAGAGTATATTTGGGGAAGATTAAAGGAAGGAGAGGTAAACAAGCGTCATCATCAGTTGTTTTAGAAACATTCCAAAGGTGAAAAAAATCAGATGGATTTATTCAAAGGTGTTGAGTCATCTAGGGGGTTGGTTCCTCCATTTAGGGTTGGTGTTATACTAAATCTAGGGGTTGGTGTTCCTTGTGGGGTTGGTGCCTCACTAAATCTAGGGGTTGGTGCTCCTTGTGGGGTTGTTTCCTCACTAAACTTAGGGGTTGGTGTTCCTTTTTGGGTTGGTGCTCAACTAAATTTGATTCATTACTCTAATAAATATTTTTTTAGTGGGTTTTCTTCCCCTTGAGGGTTTCCCACTTATATATGGTGTTCAAGTGTTCTTGTGTTCTTATTTGCTCATCTATGGTTATGTTTCTTAATGAATGCATGGTTAATGGTTAAGTTGAATTGATGTTTGATGAATGCTAAAGTGAATGTGAAAGAATTTTTTTAAGACCCACTAATTCACCCCCCTTAGTGGTTGTGCTTCCAACACCTAGTTCGATGGACTACTACCAACTCCACCTACTCCTCCATCTTAGAATATGCTTGTTATGAGTGCATCAAAGACCAATAAGATTGATCCATTATATCTCTCCCTTCTCATTGGAGGATACCAATTGAATAATTGCATAATAGATTTGGGAGCTTCGATAGTGTAATGCATGTTAAATTTTCCAATATTCTCAAACTTACCTTAACAAGGGCCAATGACTCTTGTTACTCCATGGAGTCCAAGGAATTCCCACTTGTGAGGTGGATCAAGGATGCACATGTGGCTCTCGCTGACTTTCCAAACAAGAAATTATTGTTGAATATTTTGGTAGAAAATATCTTGGCATCATTCGAAATGTTGCTAAGTAGAATTTTTTTCCGGGACTTGGGAGGTAAAATTCAAATGAATTGGTCTTTTATGCAACCATTTCGGTTAACGCTTAAATGGAAATTTTACTTATGGTAAGAAATATGAAATACACCTTTGTACAACATTTAGAATATCCAAGAGCTAATATCTTATACCATGACAACAGAATGGAAATCATTTCATAACATCCGAAGATGAGGCTGAAATTCCTATCTTGATAGGACCAAGCATTCCTTTCTCGGTTGGGTATTGGTAATGATGAAGAGTGGAAAGATCTTGAATTGCAAGAGAACATCCCAAAATTTCCAAATGATGCAGGCCATGAGGAAGATAAAGTGGTTATTGATGAGTTCCAAATTGAAAAATTAACCAATGTATTTGTTCATGAAGAAGAGGTGTTCTTATTTCCATTTGAAAAGAATATTCTCTTGAGTCTTGGTGATTAGTGTATTGATAAAATAAATTTTGAGCCTCTCATTGAGGATGTCATCTATGAAGAAGAGAGGCTAATTTTTTATGAGCCTTTGGAATATTTGAAAGAATAATTTGTGCAAAGAATGATAACAATTTTAGAATAAATAGAAGATCCCCAACTCAACCTTGAACTCCTACTACAAGTCATGAAATTGCAAGATAGGTATGAAGCTAAGTTTGATTCTTCATTCGATGCCCAAATGTTTCATGATGAAATAAGAAAAAGGATGGACTCAATGCTTCTCATGAAAAATTTATCAATAAGCATGAATGTGGGAAAGAGAAACACTTGGATCATTTAAGAAATCTAATCAAAAATCAGCCTTAGGATAGTGGTGAAATGTAAAATGGGAGATCAACAATGTGGATGAACATAGAAGAAAATTTGCAATCTAATACTGATAATAAGAACAATGGACTTTTTGGGTGAAGCTATGAGCATTAGAGTAATTATGTAGGCTCACTCCTCCCAAGTATACAGAAATTCATGAAAGCACTTGGCTTTCATAAGCGAGGAAAGGAGGCTACTTCCTTGAACCATTCAATGGCTTCACAGAGCATCATCACCGGATGTTACCCATTCAGGGATAATATGTTCCAAAATATGAAACGTTATTCTAAGAAAGCAGGTTGTCCCCCACCTATACCATAGCTGATTTTAGGTTATGTGTTTTCCTCTCATGTTGTGTGTTTTCATTGTATAACTCTAGTGTGACTCTAAAGCCCAATGGATAAGGCACTGGTCCATGTAGTGTCTTAAGATTCTAAAGTTCCTAATTGTCATGTCATCACTACGTTTGATCCAAAACAAGTCCCCAAGAAAGAGCCATTGTCGTCATGATAAATGTTTAGCATGAAAAATTTTTAAAAATTGTCATGACAACCTAGATCTCATTTACAAATCCCTCTCCCGATCAATGTAAACATGTCCTCCAACCAACTTAGTTACTATTTTACCCTCATAATGGCTAGGAGGAATTTTATAATATGATTTTCAAGTGTGTTTCATGTGCAAGGAGGTGATTCATGGATTCATTCAAGACCATTCAGAAGGAATTTCTCTTGGAGGCCCAAAAGGCCTATTTTCAGGATTTTTCACACTGGTGGACACCCCTCAAAAGATGAATTTTGAGGAAAAATTCACCTAGGATTTGTGCATATGAGATATAAGATGCACTTTGAATTTATTTAGGAAATTTTTGGAAGAAAAATCAAGTTTAGGAACAAGTTATGTAATATTGGGCTATTTGTAGTATGGTATAAGGAAATGAAAGCGGTGAAAAAGCTACTTGGCTTGTTCCAAATATATCAGAGTCTTAGTGAGAATTGGGAATAAATAATATAATCATTGGAAAGATAATGATGTCTACTTAATTATGCAAATAGTTTCAAGAGATTCTCGAGGACCATATTTAAAGATATTGTACGACATGGCGATATAAAGATCTCGATCCCGTGAAGATTCAACTGAGAATTTTAAGATTTCTAGGGAGAGTTACAAGCTAATTAAAATTTCAATGAAACATATGTGAGGCCCAATTCACATCAAATTTTTTGGTTCTTATTTTGGTCATCATGAACTTCGGTGGCAGTTTCTTTCACTGACACATAGGTTTGGGCAGAATTGAAAAAGGGTCAAAATGGCAAATTCCAAGCTGAATTAGCTCCTAAAAATTGGTCAATGTTATAATCATCCATTTTAGAGTCAAAATAATATAATAATTTCCCTTATAAGTCCACTTCTAGCTCTGGTGGCGAGAACATGGGCTTGGATAGCTATTTCATGCAGTGTTCACTGAAGGAAAACATCTATTTTTCGAAAATGTGGAATTAGAGACCCCTTATGTCCCTTTTTACCTTTGAAAAAATCAAAAAGGATATGGGGCACACAAAATTGCACCCCCACATGAGAAATGAAGTTGTGTCACTTAAGTGACAACTTAGGTGGTTAGAAAATGTTATACACTCACCTAACCCCACCTACCCCCTCTTCATGATGAGAAGACCTTATGCGCACTTATGAGGGGGTGATGCCCCTTTGTCCCTTTTCTAAAGGGACATGGGGGACAAAAATTTGTGCCACCATGGAGTAGGGAAATTTTTGTCACTTAAAGTTCACAACCTATGTAAATTTTTGTCACTTAAAGTTCTAAAGACAAGTGTTTTCAACTCACCTTCATGACATGTTTTGGCCCCTTCTTCATGATGCCTCCAACCTATGCACATTTTTACACCCCTGATTTCCCTTTTTCCCTTACTAAATGTCATAAGTTACATGAGGATGTTTGAGACCCATTTGGAAATTCTTAACCCCATGTTTGAGTCTCAATCTAACCTGAGTTAAGCAGGGTGAGTCAAAGCATGAGTTAGTCAGGTTTATGAAAGGGGGTAAGTATAAAATTCATCCTTAGACATCTTCAAACCCATTTTTATGTTTTTAATTCCCCCATTACATGCCATCTTGTTGTTATGCTACCAAAATTTCCCTAAAAACCCTCATGCTCCAAAACACAAATTTGTTCATTGCTCCCAAACCCCTGCTCCGATTGTCATGAAATTTGGACTATAGAATCCTTGAAAAATGCCTTTAAGGGGATTATATACATCCCTCCACAGATTCTATCTTCCATTTTCTACATCCATATTAAATTTTTATCCAAAAATATCCATTTTTCAGATCTACACAAACTTGGTGATTGGAATCCTCCAAAAATTGGAGCAAAGGCCTAAAATGCAAAATAGAAACTTCTACAAGTGGTTTCGTTTGAATCGACACTGGGAAGACCACTTTCTATTTTTAGTAATTCTTCATTGATTGCTTACTAATAATAGTAATTCCAAGAAAATGTGAATTCAGATACCTCATTCCATTCCCCCATGTTTGAGACACTCAAAATTGGCAAAATTGACAAGATTAGCAAAAATGGCTAAAATGGGACAATCATGATGAACATGCTAAAAATAGTAAATGGATGAAATGATCTCAAAATGATAACATATCATTCCTTCATGCATTTTATAATGATCCCAGCACTCACAAGAGTCCTCTTAATTCTCAAGCAAATTCCCGCATTCCCCGATGCAGTGAGCATAAAGTGCCTAAATGGGAAACTACCAATTTTTTCCTAAGAACCATTTCACTTCATCTCACATGGAGTGCATGATCATAAGATGGATGAAATTTATTTTGGTCCCTTTCTTCTTCCCTTACTCTAGTATTGGAAGGATTTGGTTTCATTCTTCATTCACCATTAGTGCTCTCATGGTGACAAAATCATGATCATGGTTGTGTGAGCAAAATGCACCAAATTCTCCCCATGAGAATGATTGTTCATAAATATATGGAAGTGTCTCAAGAAGCATAAGGATTTTCTCAATGAGGGAAGTCATCTTTCAATACTCTCGGTGGTCTACCTATCAAGTGTTCATCACTCCTCTTCTCGGTGTGTCCAAACAGTGTTGTAAAGGTTCATCATTTCAAGAGTTTTCAAAGGGGCAAAGTTTTCAAAGGATCTTCATCAGAGCTCTTCACCGGTGCATCATAGTGGAGGGTCATCATAGATCAATATGTCATCTTCATCATCATCGGAGCTGATCTACATCAAGGGCAGAGGTACCTTCATCCATGCTTTGGAGCATCTTTTCTCTCCTCTCTTCATTATTTCTCCTCTTCTCTCCCCCTTTATAATTCTTCATTGTATGCAATCATGGTATTTTTCTTATTCACTTAAGTGACTCTCTAATGTTGCATTGTAAAATTCCCTTTTGATTTATAAAAATGGGACTTATTTCCTCACTCTTAAGGAATATGTAAAGTCACAAGTGGAATAAGAATTTGAGAGGTCATGTGGGGGTAAATAAAGAGTTGCATTGTAAATCTATAAATTGGGAGAGCCTCCTCATTTCAAAGGATGGTTATTCTTGTTTACTAGATCTCATATTCTTTCTAGGAACAAGTTATCAAATTCCTCTAACTCCTTTGTCTATGTTTCCTCTCCATCTCAACTACACTCCATGAGCATGTACTTATTGAATGTATGCATTTAGACTTTGTGTTATTTATCATGTTCCTTGTTCTATGTTAATGGTGTCTTCTCATTGAATTCATGGATATATTCTAGTTTTAAGCAATAAACTCTACTATGTTTATTATGCAAAACCCTCCTCACTATTCTCTTTGTGCCTCTCTCTCGAGATATTTCCTCCTTGTAGTATATACAAGTGTTTTTCCACAGTGTGTGGGAAGTACCCCTATGTGATCCCGGTCGAAATACCACCCCGATTATTATAATAGTGTACATAATTCTCCTATTTTCATTAAATGGATCTGCCCCATTCAATCGTAGAGGACTTCGTCCCACACACTATTGGTGAGAGACCCCTAATTTTCCCATGTGAAAAATTATTTCGCCAAAAGTACTATACTATAACATCTACTACATTATACAATAAAAAACATAAATTAAATAAAGGAAAGAGATTAGGATTAAAAATACTTACTGGGTCGATTCATTGGCATCATAAACTCCCCTTGATTGTAACATCTTATGGGAGATTATTGTGGGTGAATTCCAAGAAGGATAGGAAGAAGACATAAATAAACCAATGTTTATGACTCCAAAGACTAAGGTAGACCTTATTGGCTCATATCATATTCTTGATATACCCATATACTCAATGCTCCATGTTGTCTTCCGTATTGTAAGCTCTATTAAACCATAAGACCTCTTAATCATCTAAGTTATATTTGAAATAAAAATCAAATTGGTTTCCTCAAATATATTATTAACAAAATACATCTCAAAGACCTCTATATACAAACCTACACACTAAAGTCATGACTGGTGTAATTTTATGTCATCAACCCAACTGATGAAGTTCAATAAAACATGATTTAGGGCCAATAACATAAGTTCATAGGGGATTCATTGTGTAAACTTGCGTCACATCATGTGTGTTCAAAGGATACTAAATAATATCCCTATTTCCAAATCTACATTTCAATATTATATTATTAATACCCCTCTTAATACAACTTTTCAATTATAAAATACCCCTTATTTTACCATATATCCAAACTACCCAGCTTCCTCCGACATTTTTAATACCCCTTTTTATTTCCATCTCTTCAAGTGTTGGATTCAATGTTTTACATTTTCACAAAATTTAATTATATTTCCACTTAAAACCTTGATCAAATTCATATTTGACTCAAAAATTACAAATTGTCACTGTGTAATTTGATATCTCTCTTCCTTTCTTTTCTATTTGAATTTTTCACACTAATCAAACTTTGTATAGTAATGTGAAGGGTCATATGTGGTTGTATTATTGTCATTAAATTTATTAATCTTCATGACATTCATTCTCCTTAAAAATTTGAATCAAATGACAAAAAAATATACCTTAACAATGATATTATGAAGGATGTCCCAAATATTGAGATTTATGTAGTACCATTACTTTGGAAATACATGTTTCTTCTCTAAAAAAAAACTCCACTACTTTGAAAAAATACACAATGAAAATGATATGAATTTAGGACTTGTTTATCTAGCCCATAACTATGACCTCCTCCCTCCTCCCTACTACTCCACATAACCCGACCCAATATATTTTTAAAAATATTTATACTTCACACCCTTATACCCCTTTATACAGTAAGGCAATATAGTGGATCCATTTTGATTAATATTTAAAACCCCTATATGAACTCACATGATATGTAATACTTTAGATTGTGAATCCACCATGTGCCATTCTACACAAATTTGAAGGATATGAGGTTGATGCAAGGGTGGCATATGGTGGTGTAAAGGTGGTGAGAATTGGTGATGGGAAGGGAAACGCTAGAACGATCTCTCACAACATTCAACAAGAGGGCATAACCTAAATTCTAATATGTTCCTTATGACATATACTTAGGTATATTAACATGCTTCTACAAAAGAAATCATTAGGGGTTGAAAATAAGGTGTATACAATATGCAAGTGTCATCCTTCTTACACACCATCACCACTAGAGAAAATATATGTTATCTAACTACGACAAATAATAATAGCTTACTTCATTTTAGCATGCAATTAGAACTTGCTGGAAAACACAGTAATCGGCATCGGTTAAGGGAAAGACCGCATCGGTCAGGGAAGACCAACATCGGTCAAGGGCAAGTAGAACTCGGCAACGCTAGGCACAACCGCGTCGGTTACCTGTGTGACGAATTTTAATTAACTCTCGGGAATTATATCTATTTTTAGCATTAAAATAGATTTATTGATTGTAATTGCATGGCTAAGTGCCCTAAGTCTATAAATGACTATATAAGCACAAAAGCTAGGGTTTAGAAGTAATGATAAACAAGAATTAGAAAGAACTTGAAAAAGGTTAGTGAGAGAGAATTCTTGGTGGTAGAGCAAAATCTTGAAGGAAGAAAGTATCAACATCTAAGAGGTGTGGAAGATTGTAAATCTTCATCAGATATCTTGTCAAAGCTTTGATAATAGATTGGCTTGTTTCTTGGTGGACGTAGCCACACTAGGTGAACCACATTAAATCTGGTGTTGATTTATGTCTCTTGTTTTGTATATTTCTTCTAGTAGAATATCCACTTTTATTTGCATGTATGCTTAGATCTGATATATATTATCTATACAAACCAACGGTGTGCTAACCCCAACAACTAGTATCAGAGCTTTGTTTGAGGGTTTTGTGTGTTGACAAATTTACTCACAGAGGGTTTTCTGATTGAGTGGGAGCTACAACAATGGCAAAAGATAATAAATACAAGGTAGAGAAATTTGACGGCTGAAATTATCAATTATGGAAGATGCAGATTGAGGATTATCTGTATCAAAGAGATTTGTACTTACCGTTGGATGAGAAGTCTAGACCTACGAAGATGACTGATGAAGAATGGAAGATTCTTGACAGAAAGGCTTTGGGATCTATAAGATTGAGCCTGATAAAAGCATCCGTGGCTTCCAATATTATAGAAGCGGCTTCTACTATAGACTTAATGAAATCTCTTACTAATTTATATGAAAAACCTAGTGCTTCAAATAAAGTTTATTTGATGAAGAAACTATTTAGTTCTAAGATGCATGAAGGTGAATCTTCCTCTAGTCATTTGAATGATTTCCGATCTATTGTAAATCAGTTAAAATCAGTTGTTATACCATTTGATGATGAAGTAAAAGCACTTTTATTCTTATGTTCTTTGCCTGATAGTTGGGACAACTTGGTAATGGTTGTTAGTAATACAACATCTGCTAATAATATTTTGAAGTTTGATGATGTGGTTAGTATAATCTTGAATGAAGAAATTCACAGAAGAGTACAGAGGAAACATCATCTGGAAATGCTTTGAATGTAGAAAGCAGGGGCAGTAGAAGGAGAGATCCAAGAGTAAGAGTAATGGGAAATCAAAGTCAAGGGAAAGCAGATCTAAATCCAAAAGTAAGGGAATTACTTGTTGGAAATGTGGAAAGAAAGGACATGCAAAGAAAGATTGTTGGTCAAAGGATAAAGAGAATCAACAACCAGAAAAAGGTAAAGAAGTGAATCTTGCTTCATCAGAGGTAATGCAAGATGCTCTTATTCTTTCTTTAGATAATAGAATTGAATCATGGGTTTTAGATTCAGGAGCTTCTTTCCATGCAACCCCTAATAAGGGTTATTTCAAAATTATGTCCAGGCA
Organism: Taxus wallichiana var. yunnanensis; assembly: GCA_018340775.1. NCBI lineage: Eukaryota > Viridiplantae > Streptophyta > Pinopsida > Cupressales > Taxaceae > Taxus > Taxus wallichiana. The sequence continues at coordinate 505,773,396 of CM031244.1, read as the reverse complement.
ATTTTGGGCATGTTTATTTGGGTGATGATGAACCTTGTAGTATTACTGGTAAAAGGGAAGTTCATCTAAAATTGCAAAATGGAAATACATGGGTATTGAAAGATGTGAGGCATGTGCCAAGCCTCAGAGGAATCTTATTTCTACAGGCAACTAGGTGAATCTAGTTACATGGTTACTTTTACAGAGACTCTTGGAAAGTCACCAAGGGTGCTTTTGTTGTGGCAAGAGGTAAGAAGGTAGGAACATTATATTTATCTACTTGTATTACTGATTCCTTTTCTGCATTATCTACTTCAGATTCATATGCATGCATGTGGCATAATCGGTTAGTCATATGAGTCAAAAAGGAATGCAGATCTTAAAGGCTAAGGGTAAGTTATCAGATTTGAAAGATTTAGATCTTGATTTCTGTGAGCATCAGATATCTTTGGAAAGTAAAAGAGAGTGAGATTTCTCAAAGTCAGGGCAACTAAGAAGGATCAAAATTGGAGCTTGTACACTCAAATGTGTGGGGACCAGCTCGTAGCTTCTCATGGAGGATCCCAATATTATGTTACTTTCATTGATGATGCTACAAGAAAGGTATGGGTTTATTGTATTAAACGTAAATCTGATGTTTTTGAGACTTTTAAAAGATGGAAAGCCCTTGTTGAGAATGAATCAAATTCTAAGTTAAAGTGCCTTAGATCTGATAATGGTGGTGAATATCAGTAGCAAGGATTTCAATGATTATTGTTCAATGAATGGGATACGTAGAGAAAGAATGGTTCCAAGAACACCACAAGAGAATGGTGTTGCAGAAAGAATGAACAAGACAATCATGGAACGTGCTAGAAGTATGAGGATACATTCTGATTGCCCTTGCAGTTTTGGGAGAAGCAATTGATACAATGGTTTATTTGATTAACCGTGGCCCTTCAAGTTCACTAGATGGAGGAATACCAGAGGAAGCTTGGACCGAAAAGAGGTAGATCTTTCTTTTCTTAAAGTTTTTGGTTCAGAAGCTTTTGTGCATGTTGATAGGAAAATAGAAAAAAGTTGGATGCAAAATCCAAGAGGTGCACTTTCATTGGTTATGGATCTGTGATTTTGGTTTCCATTTTTGGGATTTAGAGAATTCTAAAATTATTAGGAGTCGTGATGTTGAATGGAATGAAAAGAGAATGTACAGGATCAAATTTTGGTACCCAAGGATGAGAAAATTGAGAAGTTTATTGATGAAAATGAACTCTCGGTTTTAAAGAAACACCTACAGAAATACACAATAATCGTGGTCGGTTAGTCCCTGACCGACATTGGTCAGATGAACCACCGATGGTTACAGAGGATCAAACCAACATCGCTTAGCGAAACCGACGACGTCGGTTAGAGGTGACCGGCGGGCCACCATCAAGTTGATACTAATGTTCAGGAGGCCCAGATTGAGCCTCCGAGTACCCCAAACTCTTGTGAGAAGGTCACAAAGGGTAAGTAAACTTCCAGAAAGATTTACACCTTCTCTATTTTATTTATTATTGACTGATAGTGGTGAACCAGAGAGTTTTGAAGAAGTAATGCAGGATAAGACTCATGTTCAATGGGAGCATGGCATGGATGAGGAGATGGACTCCTTGGAACATAACCAAACTTGGGATTTGGTTAAGTTGTCAGTAGGTAAGAGGACATTGCAGAACAAGTGGGTTTATAGGATTAAGGAAGAAGAGGGTGGATAGAAAAGGTACAAGGCAAGGCTTGTAGTAAAGGGATTTGCATAAAAAGCAAGTATTGACTTTGGTGAAATATTTTCTCCTGTTGTTAAGATGACTTCTATTCATACTTGTATTGAGTTTAGTTAGTAGAAGATTTGCATTTAGAGCAACTAGATGTGAAGATGGATTTCCTTCATGGTGATTTGGATGAAGAAATTTATATGCAGCAACTACTTGGGTATGAAGTCAAGGGTAAGGAGAAACTAGTGTGCAAGTTGAAAAAGAGCCTATATGGGCTCAAGCAAGCTCCAAGGCAATGGTACATGAGGTTTGATAGTTTTATGCATGAGCATGGTTACTTGAGATGTGAATCTAACCATTGTGTTTATTTCAAGAAGCTTGAAAATGGGAGCTATATTATTTTGTTACTGTATGTGGATGATATGCTTATTGCAGGATCTAGTATGCAGGACATTGGTGAGCTTAAGAGAAAGCTAGCTCACATTTTCTATGAAGGATTTAGGAGCTGCAAAAAGAATCCTTGGCATGCAAATACATAGAGACAGAAAAAAAGAAATTGTATTTGTCTCAGGAGGATTATATCTACAAGGTGTTAGAAAGGTTCAACATGTAGAATGCAAAACTTGTTAGCACACCTATGGCTGGACACTTCAAATTGAGAAAAGATCAGTGTCCTTCATCACATGAGGAGGTCAAATACATGACACGAGTGTCATATGCTTCAATAGTTGGAAGTCTCATGTATGCTATGGTTTGTACTGCACACCGACATTACATTACAAAAAGGGGAGTTGTGAGTAGATATATGGCTAATCCAGGTAAAGAGCATTGAAAGTAGTCCAATGGATACTTAGGTATTTGAAAGGGACATCTAGCATGCAGTTATGCTATGGAGGTTCAAATATTTCATTACGTGGCTATGTTGATTCAAATATGGCTGAGATCTGGATGGTAGGAGGAGCACTACTGGATATATTTTCACAGTAGGTGGAATGGCAAGTTAGTTGGATTTCAAGATTGTAGAAGGTTGTGGCTTTGTCTACTACAAAGGCAGAGTATGTTGTAGCTACAGAGGCTAGCAAGGAGATGATATGGATGAGTAGGTTCATGGAAGAGTTGGGAAAGGAGCAAAGTGATTGTAAACTATTTAGTGATAGTCAGAGTGCAATTCATTTGGCAAAAGAACTCAACATTTCATTCGAGAACAAACACATTCAGTTGAGGTATCACTTCATACGACAGGTATTAGAGGATGGACAATTGAATCTGGAAAAGATTCATACGAGCAAGAACCCATGGATATGCTAACGAAGCCATTAGCAAAGGAGAAGTTGGAGCTACACTCCACTTCTATTGGTCTTTGAGTTTAAGACTCAAGAGGAAGAAACAAAGCCAAGGAAGGATCCAAGAATGACGTTATAGGTATGGTGCAAAATTAAACTCCAAGTGGGAGATTGTTGAGTTGTGGAGCTCAATTACTTCATTTTAGCATGCAATCGAACTTGCTAGAAAACACACGTAATCGGCATCGGTTAAGGGGGACCGGCATCATCGGTCAGAAGACCAACATCGATCAAGGGCAAGTAAGAACCAACGATGGTTAGGTAGGCACCGCAAGCGCGTCGTTACTGTGTGCGATGAAGTTTTAATTAACTCTTGAGAATTATATCTATTTTTAGCATTAAAATAGATTTATTGATTGTAATTGCATGGCTAAGTGCCCTAAGTCTATAAATGACTATATAAGCACAAAAGCTAGGGTTTAGAAGTAATGAAAAATAAGAATTAGAAAGAACTTGAAAAAGGTTGGTGAGAGAGAATTAGGTAAGAAAAGCTTGAAGGAAGAAAGTATTGAACATCTAAGAGGTGTGGAAGATTGTAAATCTTCATTGTATATCTTGTCAAAGCTTTGGATAATAGATTGGCTTGTTTCTTGGTGGACGTAGCCCACACTGGGTGAACCACGTTAAATCTGGTGTTGATTTATGTCTCTTGTTTTGTATATTTCTTTTGATAGAATAACCGCTTTTATTTGCATGTATGACCATTAAAGAAATTTTTATTTAAATAATAAGTTATGGATAATTATGTGCACATAAAGTGCATTTCTCTATAAAGTATATTAACATAATTACATCTTAGGCCATATAAAATTATATCTCCTAATATACTATAACATTGTCTTCTAACATATTTTATGTATGCCATCATCTCAATCTCACTCTTTTGCATATACAGATACACATGCAACCTTATATTTGGGTTGATTTTTCCTCGCAACACCTACAAACGATGCTTAAAAGAGGCATCAAACCCTTATAGTTCCCCAACTTGGTGAATTTTTGTAGAATTTCTAATAGCAACATGTTTGAAATAAATCCCCCAATAGGACCTCCAACACTTGGAAATGATCTTTGGTGCAGGATATTTTTACAAAATGTCCTAGGACAACCATATATGATGTATGCAGACTTAATGTTAGATAATGTTCTTGAGAGAGTGATTTAGAAATTGTGTAATTTTTGTGATCTCCTAGGTAGTCCCAAAGATGTGAGATAAGAGCCCTTTGAATGGGTGGGGTAGTGTGTTTATAAATGATTGTTGCAAAAGTTTCTTTGTTCACTTGACATTACGATGGGTAAGCTAAGTTGTGAATTTGAAAAATTGAACGTTAATATCTATGTGGAGGAGAAAATAATAATCCTTAAGACAAATTTTTCCAAACAGTTTTGTTCATCATGAGTGAATTCATCTTGATAAGTTGTACATATTGAATTTTGTCGATTGAAGAAGCTATCCGATGTTTGAAGATGTATTTTTCATTATGAAATTGGGTGTTTAATTGGTAGATGATGAGTAACAAGTGTGCCCTAGTGGCCAAGGAGTGTTAAGTTGAGAAAGATGTGTGTAGGAACTAGTCATTCAAGTGTCTAAAAATCATGAAATATAAATGAATGTAGAGTAGAATAATGAAATATATGATTAAGCTAGTTCAAAAGGGCAACTTCCACAACCTTACATAAGAACAAATTTTGTACTATGATCTTCCAATACTCACCATTACCTTATATATAATAATTAGTTTATGGATACTCCATCAACTCTTGTTACCAATATGCAAACAAAATGAGTATCATGGAAAAATATTATGACATCCAATTGGGCGTGTGTAAAGCTTTAGTATCGAGGTTCAAGAACAATGAGGATATTAAATAGTTATAGATGGAGCTACAAAAGGTTAACACGACCAATGTTATCTTGGAACAATGGCTAGAAATCATAGAAAATATGCGAGGTAAATAAGGTTGTCCCAAAGGTTGACTCAAGGATAAAGATAACCAATAGCGAGAATGAGGATAACAACATTAAAGTGGTCAAGGCTAAATTTGGAATTGAAAAGAATTCAAGTAAGAAGAAGAAAATTCATAACATGGGAGAAGGGCCCAAAGCGCATAAGAGGTCATCAAAGGAAGAAAATGGGGAAGATGGAAGACAAGAATTTGGATAAGCTTGATGGGGAGAACTAGTGAGCCCCTTGGTTTGTGTTGAATTTGGAGGTAGGATTCTTGGGTGTTTTGTTACTAAATTTTTGTGAACGTTTTGTTAATTGGTTATTATTATGCAAAAATATATCCATGTTTATTTTCTATTGGATCAAGTTGTTTTGATCTTGGTATAGTCTAATGTACGTGGTCTTTCATGTTTTATCTTTTTGGCTTTGTACAAGATTTTGGGAGCCTTTCAAAACCCTAACCATTTACCTAATAAAAATGCAAACAAAAAAATTAGCATATGACTAAGTCAAAGACTATGCTAGCTATAAGTCGGGTACACATATCCCAATACATGTCATATTGTAAGGGTATAACATAAGGTCCTAATTTGAACTCAAAAATTCCATAAATATATAAGGGCGTCAATGCATTTAGGACAATGATTAAGTGATGATACAAGATGAAATGTATTTAAAAACACATATAAGCAAGAAATTCATTTATTTCAAGAGCATTCTTGTGCCAACTATTAAGACAATTAGGGAAGAACATCTAGCATTTTGAAATTTTAGGGCATTGATAATAATGGAGGGATAACAAAGACCTATATTGACTCTTGTTAGTTTTTATTGTTTTACAAAGTGTTGTAGGCCTATTAGAGTTTCAAGGAATGTGAGTGGTTTTTTAGCGATTCCTAATGAACTTTGGAAAAGTGGGCAAGGTTTTCCAAGGCCAAAACCAAATTGAATAGGGTCGTAATTTTGATAATTTTGAGATCTCGTATTGATATGGTTTTGTCTCAGGCCAACTAATGAGCAATATAGTTCTAGTCAAACTTTCAAGTTTTAACTAATTTTTCTAGATTTGCTTCATTTATATCTAAACATATTTTCCATGACCTATTTCTATAAAAAAATGTTTTTAAATCGCAATAATCTACATTACTCTAAACCATATTTCTCTCTACATTTCAACTCGTCTTCAATGATAAAAAAACATTACATTCATTTCTACAACTAATTTTAATTTGCTAATATATATGTTAGTCTAAACCTAATTGCCAACCTATGTTAATTTAAGTACATTCTAAGTACAAAATCATTACAATAAAATAGAAATTATAATTGTTTAAGAGTACAAAAAAACATTTCTAACTTACTCTTTTTATCAGTTCTAAGCAGCTTTTATTCACATGTTATGATTAGCCATATGTTTTATGGATATGTTGCTGCCAATGTGGTTTTGCTTTTGAAGCAAAATATTGGACTATTGAAGATTAACTAGGAGATATATAATCGTCAAAATTATTTAGAGAACACTTACTGTCTTATTTAGATGTATTTGTATTTTGGTGAATGATTTAATAAGCAATTTTTAAGTAAATTTGAATATAAGTGTAAAATGAAAAACATATGTTGAATATAAGTACAAAAAGAAAAACATATTTGACATTAATAAGTATATTCATTAAAATGTGATGCAGATAAACTAGAAGATGATAATTTGGGGAGTCAGATTTAATAAGACTTTTTATAGGAAAAATCCAAATATTGTAGAGTAATTTTAATAAATTTATGTCCAGTCAAAAATCAATCTCTCTTAGAATTTTAATTTTGATAAAAGGTATAACAAAGTACTATACAATCATCTTCACTTTTAAATTACAACAGATTTTATAAAATAAAAGTCTTAAAACTAAAGTGACACCGCTGTTAATCTCCTCCAAAACATCAAGCAAATAAAATAAGAATAGGAACACTGTCCAGAGTATTTCGCATAAGATTTTGAAGGTGATCTTATATCTTCATAAGTGCAGTTCCTTTTCATTTTTAAGATTGAAATGACTCGTAGCTTGATCTCTGTTAAGGCCTTTCTTATTTTAAATGTTTAAACAATTTAATATTAATAGAAGTATTCTCAATTAAAACACCAAACAAAATAATGGTATTCAGACAACCATAACTATTAACAGCATTTACGGCAAATCTACAGCAGATGAATATGCTATTTTGGCCAAAGCAATATCTAATTCAAAATCCAAAATGCACTCAATAGTCCTTGAACTTCTTAGACATGAAAAATACATAAAACAGAGAAGTATTCAAAGCAGAAGCTTTTACTTTACAGAGATTTTATAGCAGCAGAAGAAGAGGTTGACAGATGTTTTTAAATGGCGCCCACATATTTGAGACCAAGAACAACGCCAACACCAATGACGTGTCCCAGCGCACCACAGGCAAGGGTATCAGTGCCAGTAAACCCTGCTGGGTCTCCGGTCTGTAGCCCTGAATCCCTGTCCTGCAGCTTCAGCCCTGCTGATGCCTTTCTGTTTGCAGAGGTGCTAGCCCAAATCTTCCAGCAAACAACATAAGTGTGGTGCTTGTCACCATAATCTATCAAATCACAAAATCATGTTTTTAAGTACTTTAATTCAGTTTAATTCACTTGTAGATAAAAAAATTTAGATAGCAATTTTCGTAGGGAGAGTATTAAGTGATAGTTTTCAATTATAGAAAAAAGACGGTCAGTCAAAAATACTATAAATACAGAAAAATGAAAATCCTTCTAGCTATTGATTATAAAATCTTGGAGGTGTTCATAATTTAAACATGTATGGTATACAATAATAATAAATAACATAAATTTTCTAAATCCTACGTTTTAATATTTTACTACTAAAAATAGGAAGTTTTATATGGTTAATGGACAATACGGAAAAATATGGAACTGTATTTGTTAATTATGGAAAATTCACACCAACTACTCTTATAATTTTTTGTTTTTTTGCAACTTTCTTTGTAAGTGAGTTAAATCTATGTGGTTTGACAATGAGATTATTTTAGAATAATAAAATCGACTCCAAAATGTATTGAAGAGGCATATCAAATTTAATCAAAAATAACAATAATGATGATGGAAGAAACATTCACCAAATTTGTTGGAGATCCAATGTAATCACACCGGACGTTTAGACCTCCGGTACCTTTCCTTGACTTAGAGGGCAGCATTGCCTGGCAGAGGGAAAAAATAAATGTTAACCAAGATCTTCATTTTTGGGTTGAGTTTGGTTTTTTCGCAGTGTAATAAATGGTGAAGTTCTTCTGAATAGGATTGCATAATTCTTCTGGATGAGACATTATAAATATCACGCACTCTTATTCAGAAGAACTTCACCAGATCTTCGTAAATGAAAGAAGAAAAAGAAAGAAGAAGAGATGGGTCACTTTGTATTACCACGCTCTGTGGCCTTGTGAGTTTTTAGTGCTGGAGAAGCCATGGAAGCCAGCGGCAGAAACTGACAGGGATGGGTTTGAAAGCATTGCCTTTGCTGCCATTGTTACTCAGAGAAGGGAAGGGAAACTGAGATTGCACTGCCCACATCCAAAAAGAAGGGAAATAACTGGCTGAAAATACAGTGAATGGAGCTATTGGGCTGTCATTGGAAAGAGTTGGATACCTGTTGCTGATTTGGCAATTTTCTATTGGACAGATTTTCACGGATAGGATAGTGGATTTTGTGTGGGGAAAACTTATTTTGTTGCTCAGCGAAATAATATGTGGAGCTGTCACAACTTGAGAACTTGTGGCCATTTTTGCGCCACATTTTTTCTATGTTTGAACTTAAGTATTCAAATTTAAGGAGTTTGGGATGTTAATAAAAATGAATTGTGAATAGTTGTATTGTCTCACAAAATTTCCACAAACCTTCATAATATTAAAATGAAATTATGTAGCTAATTTTTAAATCAATGTTTTTATTATATTTAACAATCTATTCTTTAGAGAGAATAGACTGAGTGTTGATTGCACATTTGAGTTTCTATTTAAGGATGTACATTTTTAAGAGCCGTGATGTTGATTTTTCTATATGATTGACTGTGAAGTGTGATTTAAGATATTGACCTAAAATTGTTTACAAAGTTTTATTCACAAACATTCGTTTTAATGGATTGCAAGTTAGACCTTGAGTTAAGAGATCGGTAGGTTGATGATTTAACAAATATAGAATTTTGTGAAAGCTTAATTGTAAAGTCACAACGCAATGATAATGCAATAAAGTACATATCTGACCTAAGCAATACGCTAGATAAAAATAAAACCCTAGGTGTAAGAGAGAGAATAAGAGACTTAGTTGATTTCACAATAAATCTTGAGGTGTGCCGAGCTAAGAAACCGGTGGAACAAGAAGGATAGATCATGCAACCGAGCCTAAAATTGTAGCATTGTCGGATATGTCGATTGGGGCACGTGGGTGTTGGAGACCGGTTCTAGGCACCCATGACTCGAAAAACCTTTAAAACTAAATTTTGTAGTGTTGCAAGATGTTCGCTAATATTCATTATTGATCACCTTTAGGTTGTTAGAAGATCACCGAGTTCGCCCAGTAAAGCGTAAAACAAAATACCTTCTGCAAAACTCCAAAACACATTAAATCCTAAAAAAAAAGATTCAAATGGGGAGTCGATCGACCTCTAGCGATCACCCGACAGAGTGAACTTACGACCGAGTGTTGCACTACATTTCAGACTCCATGTAGTTTTATGTGCGAGTGTGTATAATCATGCCCTAGGTGGCTCTTGTGCAAGATGCACTTGATAACAAGAAATAGTTAGATGTATCAATGTAAATAGATGTGTGGATGTCAAAATGAACTTCCCCTCCTATGTGTGTATGCGAAAATGCGATCTCTTGTCCCTTGATCAAGTGTTAGATGAATGTCTTTGATGCTCTTAGAATATCTTTGATGCAACCTTAGGTGGTGGTAGTAGATGCTTGAGCTTGCTCCTTTATTATGGTCACATAACCTTATATTTATATGATTCCCTTCATTGAATTTCACAATTGACAACTGAAAGGTGACCCATAAGAAAATAAGATGCCCAAAAAGGAGTGACTAAAGTACAAAAACGTCGAAGGCGAATAGAGGGGATGAGTGCACCCGAGCACTAGCTTCTGGCTAGGCATTGGTGTCCAGAGTCATAAAAGATAAAGAAGTAAAGTATCAACTAGGCTATAAGATGTAAGAGGCTAGAAAGAATACTAAAATACAGACAAAAAGGCCAAAGATAGTTGTCAATTGCTAGTTTTCTCACTTAAGAATCATATGAATAGTGGTATGTGATTAGGACCTAGAAATGTACCCAAGTGCATGATTTAGTGTTTACATTTTCCCCCACTTTATATTATTGAGTGATTACTTGATAACATAAAGTAGATAAGAGATGTGTACCTAATAACCATATAGATCGATGGCAAAAGTGTTCCGAGGGGACAAGAAAAAATGTGGAGTGATAAAAATGAAGTGTGGAAGCTAAGCTAGGAAAGAGGAAGTGACCCTAGGGGTGAAAATCGTAATGTGTGTACCATGTTGTACTGTTGTCATTGTTGTGCTTGTGTTGTACTTGATATTGTTGTTTCTTATAAGGATAGACTTGCAAAAAGAAGATCAAAAGAGTAGTCGAAGTTGTGTATGTGAAAAATTCGATCCAAGTATGTAAAAATGCGAAAAGAAACATGTGTACCGATCCGTGACAAATCAAAAGGATAGAAAATGTCCTAAAATGTTGTAGAAGAGCAAATTTTTTGGGTGACCTCATGCCAAGAACGAGTTTTTGGGCAATCTCACACCATGACAGAAGAAGTGTTGGGGAGAAAGGTTTAGTATTATTCTCCAACCTTGACTGCTTCCTGACGATTTATACACCACTGCAGATGGTGTAATCCTACTTTATTCCAGTTCGATCTAATGCAAATAGAAAAAAAGGAGATAGCATGCATGTTGATTGTTGGAGGACTATGTCTATTCTATGAAAATTGTTGTGTAAACTGCTGAAAATTGTGCTGATCTAAGAGAAAAACTTTGTAATTCCCCCGGTCATAAGCACCTAGGAAGGATCAGGAGCACCCGGTGTTCATGTCTATATCTCGGGTGCTAGCTTTTATGTTGTACAAAGGACCCAAGTCAAATTTTAAGCCCTTTCTATAACTGAAGAGTGTGTTGTTCTTATATTGTGTGGGTCTGAACTATGACTGTGTGTTGTTGAATGAGGTGATTGTTTCACCCAATGTATGTCCCCCTCGTTTGGGGTGTATGTGACGTCGCTAGGAGGATGTGACCCAAAGGAGAGGACCAAACGTTGATCTGAAATTGATACCCTCGGGGGAGGGAATGTGCATGGTGGAAACAAAGGCACATGCAAACAAAGTGGCTACAAACCCGTGTAGTCCAAACAAGACAAATACGTGTATAGAAGATAATGTGTAATCTAACAAGCAAGAAGACAATGCAGACCATAAAAAGCAATTTTCAATCATGGGACATTGCTCATAATGTCACAAGACGATCAGTAAGGCGGCCAAAAGCATAAAGTGTGCACACAAGAGAAAGGGAAAAGCACATAAACAATGGCAAACAATGGAAAAGAATGGAAAACAATAAAAAGCAAAGTGTAATAGACAACCATGATGGAAAATAGTTCCTGTAAGAAAAATGTTACACTTGAAGCACCCGTTAGCATGTTAGAAATATAAAAAGTATGTCAAAACGTGTATGTATCGATAAAGTAGCATGCTAGTAGGAATAGGAAGTAGTATAAAACAAAACAATAACACCATGTAGTGTATACAAAAGTAGATGCCCTAGGAGCCGATGTGAGACTAGTAAGAGGTACAGTCTTTAGGCATTTGTACTTTGCGCATGTAAGGATCTCAGTAGAAATTTTGTATTCACAACTAAAGAAAAAATAAACGTGCATATGTATATAGAAAAGAGAATGGCATACGAAGTATATCAGTATAACATGGAAACAAAGTGTACATGTAACTAGTATAAGCAAGCAAGAGTATGTGCAACCAATATATGCAATATGTTGTGAGTGTGAATGGAATGGAATGCAAAGTGAATGATAGGAGCAGCATGCCCCTCGAGCGAATGTGAATGAATATGAGAGGAATTTCATTTATAAAATACCCCTCAATAGTCAAGAATGAACCATAGAACAAGAGTGCATCATCAAGAAATGGTTTGAACTCTACGCTAGAAAGGTATGATTAATGAAGCATAGAGCTTAGAGAGTGAGTGAGTTTGGTGAGGTTCATTTCAAATTTAGACCCTCAGTAGTCAAGTATGAACTACGAAACTAGAGTGCGTCATCGAGTAGTATGATATATGAGAGTGTGATGCTAGAAAGATGTGTCATAAATGTGCAAAGTGTTGGATGTGACATGTATATGATGTGATGTTCATGAATGTAGTATGCCCTCAATAGTCAAGTGTGAACCTCGGTGCGACGAGAGTGTGTCATAGGGGTGACGATATGTTATCCCAATTTTTAGATTATTAAGAAATTGGAGATAACGAATCAAAAAAATTCTCAATGTATCCTTTTTGAGTATTTTGATCCAAAAAAGTTGTCTTTGAAAATTCCGCAATAAGATTTTGTATTGGACTTCAAGATCCCCTTAACATTTAACATGCATCTTGTTCCTTCTTGAATATGATTTCGAATTACAATGTGTTTTCAGATTTTGAGATTCGATTTCACATAACATAGGAAATTCAAACGCATGTAAAGTGTTATATGCTTCCCGATTCTAATTTCTGATTTGAACTATATACTTTGTTAGGTTTTGGGATTCGATTGGATCGAACATCTCCCCACCGAAGCACATGTAAAATTTTCACTGCGCTTTCGATTCAAGTCGACTTAAACCATGTGTAATCAGATTTCGGGATCTAATTGCATCGAAACATCTCACCTCCCAAACATATGCAATGTGATCCATGTTTCTCGAACCTGAAACCCCGCATTATAAAGTCTTCTTTATATTAGGTTTTGGGACCCGATTACATGATGACATATGTGATCGATTGTTTGATTATGAAATCAGTGTATTTGATGTCCAATTGTTAAGTAGGCAAGCACACGTGTCGTCTTATGTGTATTTAATGCTAGGGTTTTTATAAATAGGGGATTTTACATGGCATTTATACCTTTCATTTCAATCACCATTTAGATCTTTTCACCTGCTTGCACACCCTCCAAAATCCGACCTACATTTTTCTCGCAAAGCATTTTCGATTATTCCTAAAAGGATTGAAGTTATTTTTACCTTGAGGTAAGTAAATTTTCCTCTGGGTCATCTTTTGGTTCTTTTTAGTCATACCCTTGGTTGTAATTTGGGTGGAATAGCTCCTCTCCCATTTTCCTCTTCATGTTTTCACCCCAATCAGTTATTTTTGAATATCAATCAAAAGGGTGAATTCTTTTTCACTTTCATGGACTTCAAATTTTGAAGAGTTGGAAACAAAGATCAAGGTTTTATGCCTAAAGTGTATAATCGGGTTTTTCACATGCCTAAATAGGTCATTTTCTTGATCAAGAGATTCGGACATTTGTAGCTACTCAACAGGCCAAAACTTCTGCAGTGTATTGGACTTTTGCCCTTGCAAAATAAGGCCCAACTTCCATGGCATGTCGGGTTTCCTCAGCTACAAAGAAACATCCAAACCCCGACCATTGTATCAAGTTTCCTAAGGTGTTCGATAGGACTATTTCCCAACTCGGTTAGTTGTCAAACTTTCACAGTTGTTGATCGTGTTCAAAACCCGATTCTCTTCCAGGGCTTCCAGGCATCTTTGTGGCAAGTTCCCATGTCTGATTCAGGAAAGGGAAAGGGTAAGAAGGAAGGAACAAAGAAATGAAGTACAAGTATCAGGGTGTTGTGGCTCCCTCAAACATTGATTCAAATTTTGATATTAGGGACACAAAGTTGGGACATGTAGATATGGAAGAGTTTTGGGGAAGAGTTAAAAGTTCCTCACAAACTTCATGGATGCAATCTATTTGTGCCAGTGGATTACCTCTAGTAGTTTCCTTCCCTATTTTTGCTCAGTGTCTTGAATTTATCCTCACATGTGTCCAGTCATTATGACTCGAACTCACAATCAGTATAACCAAACAGGGGAGGTAGTGGTCAGGTTGGACACTGATTATTTTGATGAACTCCTCAAGCTTCCCAATTTTGAGGAGTATGTTGGCACAAATCTTCAAGTGGCACAACAAGCTTGTGATAGTGATTTTGACAACTGTGTTAGACATGTAAATAAAAATTCCTAATTAAACCTAATCCTATTGTATCAAGGTTTCCAAAGATGGTTCCTAGGAGTGATTTTAGTTTGGAAATCAATGACATTATCACACTCCTTAATAGGATATTTGGGCTCTCGATGACTAACGAGTTTCACGGATGGATGTATCAGTTCATCACCATTATTAAAAAGAATGAGCAATATCTTGATTGGGGAGCATTCATTAGTGATAACATTGATACTCAGATGAAGGTGGTCCTCTCCACAGGCAAGTTTTATATGATGTCCTATGTCACCTACGCTACCGCCAAAATGAGAAATTATCTCAGGTTGGATTCAAAAGGTAATAAGTCCACTAATCACATCTACAAGTTCTATCCTCAATTGTCTTTGAAGGGAAGTGTGGATCAATATAGAAGGGTTAATGATGCCTTCTTCTATGAGATTATTTATAGATTGGATCATGATCTTAGAAAGCGAAGAGTCTCGGATGATGCATGGAATGAAGTATCAAAGTGGGGTTGCATCTTTTTACAATTCATAAAGTTTACATATTTTTGCCATATTTTTAGGCACCTATGATTCTCATGGAGTGATAAATTAATTCTCATGGAATTGGTTTGACAACTCTTGGATTTTCACAAGTTTCAACAGAGTAAGCATAAAGGCTTCTATTTCATTTCCTATATCAATTGGGAGATATACATGCTCCTCAATAATCAAAGCTAAAAGTGTGGTCTATGAGTTACAAGATAAGCTTAAGAAGACTATGAAGTCAAGGCCAAGATTTTATTTTCGAGGTGTGCTCAAGGCTCATGGAACATTGCAACTTCACATTCTGGACCTCAAGGACATTTGGATTGATCTCAAGGATGAGGTCAGCAATCAAAAGAAAAGATAATAGCAGGTTGACTTTGGATGAGATAAGGATGTTGAATCTCGTTGAGGTTCTCAAGATGCAATTGAAAACACTGAGAGCGTTGTAGAAACTATGTATGAGAAAATGGATGGTGACAATGCTAGGTTCCCGGAAAATCGACTAATGGTCAAGGAAAAAACATCTATACAAGAGAGAGCCACCCAAACCCTTGTTCATACAAAGGCATGGTTATATTCATGGGGTATGCAACCCAAGGAACCCAATTTCCCAAATATACCTATCACATCGGCATCAGAGGTGGGCCCCTCACATGTGAAAAGGATAAAGGTGCAAGCCCACCTAAAAAGTTGAAATTTAAGTTTGTTCAAAGTGGAGGAAAGTCTCAGCCTTTTCCATCTGTTGCACCTTCTACATCAGTTGTGGTTCTTGATTCTCCCCCTCCATCAATCTCAGAGGAAGTTCCAGTAAGCATTGTGGCATCTTCCTATCACTTCTTCTACTCTTGGCACTCTTTCTATGCTAATCCACTCAATCATCTCCAGTGCTTCCTTCCATTTCTTCTCCTTCTCTTTCTTTCCTCTCCTCCTCATTTTCCCCTCCATTTCCATCATCACCACTTGCATCCACCATGGCAAGTGTTTTCTCATCCTTATCCCCTCTTTTGAGTGGAGTAGGATTGACTTTGGAGTTACCAATGTCTTCTGGGATCCCAGTCTCCATTCCCCTTTCTCCTCAATGTCATCCACCATTGTTACCATTGTTCTCTCCACTCCTCCATCCCTGATCACCACTTTTCCCACTCCTCCAACTTCCTCTCAGAATGATCTCAGTTCCTCTCCTAGAGGCACCTTCTACTTTAACTCCCTCATGGTTAGTTGGCTAGACTCCAAAGAAGAGGAAAGTGGTTGTTCCACCCGAGGCTTTTGATTTCAGCTCATTAAAGCCAACACTTGCCCGATCAACCAAGAAACCCAAGACCATTTCACGGATCTCATTTGATGTTCCAAGTCAAAAATTTGCAGAGATATCACCATACCCACTACAAAAAAAACCAAGGAAGACATTACAGCTTACATATTATCATATCACAAGGGTTGATCTTGGAAAGGTTACTATTGAAGGTGCCCAACAGGATGCTCAGAGTGTTGTGGATGTTCTTTGCAAGAAGCTCAAAGAGACTAAGGTCTCAAGGGATGAATTGAAGGAAAAATTTGAACAGTTGACAAAGTGTTACTCAAACTCTCCAAGCCTTCCCAGATGCAGATAATAACTCCTACACCTACCCCCATTCATTTTGATTTCTCATCAGTACCCATAAATGGAAAATTTTAATGAGAAGGGTAGAGTTGTTGATGAATGGATTCAACATGTCTTCTTGTTCAAGGAAAAAATACTCTTAGTGATTCGGTGAATGTCTTCAACTCTCTGGAGAGAAAGGAAAAAGATGTTGATAAGTTAAATGATGAACTCCTTGAAGAAATTGGTAATTTGGAGTTAACTTTGGAAGCTCTTAGTGGGCTTAAAAATATTCATTCAGAAACCTTGGTTAAGGAGGGAGTAGTTCCAGATGTTGATAAGCATTTTGAGTTTTGCAAAGTGATTGAATTCCGAGTCAAAATCCTTAATGAAGCTTGTAGAAAACTAAGAGAATCAAAGGATCAAGTGTTGGATGCTACTAGTGAATTTGATGAAGAATTATCAAATATATTCACAAGAGTTCTAGATGATAGCCTAAATATTCTATCTGTAGATGATCTATACAAAGTGTTTCAGGAATTGGTTGAGAAGGAATCTGATAGTAGGTGAAAAATTGATATGGTAGCTATTGACAAGCTAATCCTCTGCGAAGGTGTTCTGAGCACCTTGGCCAAATATAAAAAAAAATTCCAAAGGCTTCCAGGATTGTTAGCAACACACAGAAACTTGCGAGGTTCTAAATCACTACTCCTGCAGACAATGAAGAAGAAGCTCAAGAGATGATCTAAAATTTCAAGAATTTTGTATTAAACAGGAAAACAACACAGAGGAAGAAAAAAAAGACAAGTCTGAGTGATGAACTTGTCATGTCATTTTTGTTTTCCATTTGACATGTCTTTTTCAATATTGTTTCACATCCTATGAACTTGGAAGGATTGACTAGGTCTCTATGTGAGAATCAGTCAAGTGAACTAATTACTCATATTTACTATTTTTAGTATGTTGTTGCAATTGTTTCCTATTTTCTCTCCTCCCCTTCTCTATATATATGAGATGTTGTAGCATTCCAAAGGGTTGGAAGTTTTTGATATGACATAGAGGTTAGAGTTGAAAAAGAGAAAGACTTTGTGTTTTCTTTTGATCTTAGAAGAATAAAATATATTATTGCAAACTTTGTGTTGTGGGATATCTTTGATATTTGAGGTATTGTTCTTATGTTCAATGCTTTAAATTGTTATTTTCTTTAAGTACTTGGTTTATCAAATCTCTTGCAAGATATTACAATTTAAATCACGTGTGATTATCTTTTGATCTGCATTTTCTTAAGAGAAAGCATGTTCCTATCTTATTATATTCTTTCACTATCTAGTTCATTATTCATTTTCTTCTATTTCCTTTCTCTACATTCTTATTGCTTTACTAAAGAACACGTCTATCTGGGATGAGATCCCAACCCTAATGGTTAGAATAGTGTGAATATTATATATATCTTCTAGTGTGTTTTAGATTAGTAATAAACAAGGCACCTCCCCTTTATCTGAGGAGAGACATAGTCTTGTGTACTGTGGTTGAACCTCATATTTTTTTTTCGAAAAAATATCCAACCAACATTTTTTTGTACTCCCGCTGGGAATACATATATATATGAAAGACTAATCCTATCTTACTATTGGTGACTCTGTATTTTCCTTTTGTTTTACGTTGTCTTTCCAGGGTCAAACTAGAAAGAAGGGTATACTCACACAAGTCGAGTGAGGGGTGAAGTTGATCCTCTTTTTGATCTATTACAACAACACAATTTCAATCTTGCAACTAAAAGATGATCCTCGAGACATGCAATCAAGCAAGTTCATCTCTCTGCGTAGGAATCATGTTATCCAAGGTCAAGATACCTCAACAACTTGTAGAGTGTTATTCTTGGTTAATACTCAGATTCCTGCACATACCGCTTTCAGAAGAATGGTTGGACAACAACCACTACAAGCTCCAGTCCCTTGAGGGTCCTACTATTGGTCCTCTTTCATTAGCTCCACCATTGCATGATTTGTCCTCATGGGTCTCGTAAGAACATTCAAAATTTAATGGTGATGGAAAACAACACCTAGATGAGCACGTAGTTGTGTTTTTGTAGCTTGTGGGGTCCTTAGGTGGCTCATGAAGATGTGTTTGTTCGGTTGTTTGTTGAAACACTTCAAGGCACCATTGCAGAGTGGTTTTATCATCTTCTCGAATGCATGCATTACAAATTGGGCAACTATGAGAACACGGTTTGAGGCAAGATTCAAACCCACGTGAAGATTTACATGCATTGTTGGCTCAGCTCACTCATATGAAGAAGGAATCACATGAGCCTATGCATGATTTCGTGGCTAAGTTTAATAAACTAATCCAAAATTCCAGAACTTGCAATTCCTACTCTAGAAAATTAGAAGTGCTTCTTCATCAACGCCCAACTTCCTGAAGTAAGTTTTTTGCTAAGAAGGTCCATTATTCTGACTTAGTACTATGCAAGCTATGGCCACAAAAATTGAAGATGATCTTATCCTAGCAGAAAGATCAGAAGGGAATCTTCCAAATCTAAGAATCAAAGTACTTCTCAAGGCACCACTTTAATCCCATGATTCAAAGAATGGCTAATGATTTAATAAACCTAAAGAAGCAGATGTCTCAACATGCATCGAATGTCCCTTATAGGGATATTCTAGGAGGAATTTTAACAATAACAATGGTGCTCCTATGAGAGATAGAAATCGATTTCCTCATGTGCAACCAAGATTGGCTATCGAGGCACCTCCTGTTAATGCAATTGTCAAGGTAGTCGAGGGTGATGAAGAAGAAGAAAATGAAGAGGCTAATGATGCTTTTGAAGCTTCTAGTTATGTTGATGAGTCATATGATGATTCAGCTGGTGACTCCAATATTGGGTATTTGGAATACGAAGAAGATGACTATAAAAATAGTGGCCAATTTTCCGTTGTTTTTACTTCGGTCCCATAATCCAAGGAAAGAGATTGAGAAACCTAAAGATAAAGAGAGTCTGATAGTTTTTGCAAAAAGAGGGACTCCTCTTCCTATGCAACCAAAGGAGAAATCAATTGCCAAGAAAGTCACTACTTCATATAATCCTTCTCTTCTATTGTTCTCAAGACTAGTTCCCAAAGCCCATAGGTAAATGTTGAAATATTTGAGTTTGCAATTGTTCCTTCCTATACTACTTTTGATATTATTGATCATGCTAAAAGAACCAAGATTCAAATGTCTGAAGTAGATTATTTACATCTAACTTGGAATAGTTTGAAAATTTTCAAATTTATTAGAAGCACGGTTGTCATTCCACCTAATGTCGTAGCCTCTAAAGGACTCCTACCCAATCCTCTCGTCCTCTATCCCAAAATAACATGGTGATAAATTATCCCTCAGGGAAGATCGAGCCATTCTATTTATCCTTGCTCATAAATGGATTTAAACTTAGCAATTGTATAATTGATTCAAGGGCCTTAGATAATGTTATGCCTACAAAGGTAGCCCATGCTCTGGGACTCACTCTTACGAAGCCATTTGGACATTGCTACTCTATGGAAACCAAGCAAGTTCCTTTGATCAGTCAAATCAAGGATGCACAATTTGCATTTGTTGCATTCCCAAAAAAGAGGGTCAAGATGACTATTTTAGTAGCAAATATCCCAACAAAGCATATGGTATTCTACTTGGGAGAGGTTTTTGCAGGGATGTGGGTGGAGAGATTTATATGGATTGGACCAAATCTAAAATCCCATTCAATGGAACCATGTGTGTCCTCGAGCTTGAAGCTCAGGCCAAATATCTCGTCACTAAGTCTAATGATCCTAAAGCTCAAATTATTTTTGAAGATGTTGGTTTGGAAATTATTTCATGACCTTAGATCAGAACTTATCTTCGACTACGGTCATAAAAGAGGATTATAATGCTATTTAGACTTTAGATTTTAACGAGTGAGTTGCTCTACCTCTATATCCAAATACAGGAGTAGTACTCATTTCTCCTGAGTTTGAGATCTTTCCTTTTTACTTTAAGTTACAATTTGATAACACTATATAGACACCTAAATTATGCTTTTGCAATCTTATTGCCAAACACACACAAATCACTCTCATTCTTCCCAATTCCATTATAATTAGTGATCTTTGCTAATTAACTAACGTTTCTTACCACTTTGTCCAATTAACAGTGCTTTGTTGATTGCATAACCCCTTTTGCATTCAGGATGCCACTTTACAGCGAATCGTAAGTCAAAATCCTCTTCAAAATAGATAATTAATGTTTATAAGCTAATTATGCCTATTATGCCCTTGATTTGGTCAATATGCCCTGATATTGACTCAAACCCCTCTTCCAACCACTCAAAATCACCCTATTCACATCCCAACCTCGTCACCAAGCTTCAAAAGCTTATCCTAGCCTTATAGTTGACCCTAAGCGGTCAATTAAGGCTCCATACCTCTTAATCACTTTGTAATTCACTAATTGTGATTAGTAATTCTAATCTAATTCACATGCACCAAAATACAAGTTTCTCCCAAAAGGAAAACTATAAAAAGAGTGCACCTCATTCCTTTATACTTTACACCATGCTTTGATTTGTATCCCATATAATAAATATGATTTATAGCCAAGCTCAATCCTTGCCTAAAGCCTTCAATGGGTTAGTAGATGGATGTCCAAAATGGCCAAGTAGTCATTTAGAGAGGCCATTTCACCTTGTTTGGAGTAGCATGTTTTCTCCGGTTGAATAATAATAGGCAGAAGATTGTGTAATCGTAGAGCTAACACTTTGGCAATGATTTTGTAGGAGAAATTTAACAAAGTGTAATCGGCCACCAACAAGTGATTTTCTTGGGATCTCCTTACTTAGGGATAAATTTTATGTTTCCCTTATTAATGTGTGGCCCTAGGGATTGGTTCTAAAATCCTTCAAGATAGACCTGAAAAGGTCTTGCCCGATAGAATCCCAAAGAGATTTATAAAATTCACAAGGGAATCCATCGCAGCTCAATGCTTTATCATTAGCCATTTACAAAGTGGCTTCATGGAGGTCTTCAATGGTGAGCATACTTTTGTAGGTCACCTTCGAGCCTCTCGAAATCTTGCGTGACACAACACCCAAACAATGGTCAAGAGAGGCTTGGTGAGCTGCAGAGGGTGGTTGATCTTGAAAGATGAGCTTGTAATATAAGGCACAAAGTCTTACAACATAAGTTACAGGTCATTAATCTGAGCTTCGTTTTCCATGATAGCTCAGATCTGTTGAGAAGGCTTTCTAGCTCGGAGAGAAAGAAAGAATTCTTTCGAAACCTGATCTCTAATCTTGAGCCAATGCATCCGAGCTCGGATATGAGCGCCTCTGGCATTATAGTTATCCATAATTTGGATTTGATGTCAGAGCATTGCAACTTGTAGTTATAAAGAGTCAAAGAAGGGATCACCTTGAAGTGCTACCATCGCCCAATTGAGAGCTAAGGTGTCGGTGGTGTATCAACGGCGCCAAATTTTTGCCAAATGTTGGTCAGAGATTCTAAGAAATCTGTAATGAGTCAAGGTGCATCTTCCCACCATCAGTATCCACCGTGGCTTACATAGGTGGATGAATCCAATGACAAGTGAGTGAGTCATGGAGCTAAATTCCAAATCCACTTGATATGATTGATAGTGGGGCCATGTTGCATCAAGGCAATATTAAGAAAGAATTGGCCTTTATGACAAAAGGGGTGTGCATCATGCCAACAGATATGAAATCATATAGGAGAGTATTTTGAAAGGAAAGAGTCAGGAATGACCTCCAATGGCATAGAATAAATGTTATTGAACGTGATATGTCCCTCAACAAAGATTGGTCCATGTGTACCAAGCTGCAAAGGTGGGAAAGCGAGATGCATTAGGATCAAAAAATCTAAATTTATTTCACATGAAGTACCACGCTTCCCTTTCACCAAGTGTCCACCTCATGGCAAGTGGAAAAATTTATCATTAGGGGATTTAACCATATTAAATTCTCCACTTATTACCCAAAGAAGCATCGGGATTGAGTTGTCTATCCACCACCATAGATTGGTCCTTTCGGCCGCATCATTTGAGGCATAAATATTTATGAGCCCAAAAGGGCGACCATCAATATTAAAGAGGACCCATATGAAATGGTTGGTGGGGTTGATTCCATGGTCAATTAATAAGGGCTGCCATTTGGGAGCAAAAAGTGAAATTAATCCCCACACCCTGCTTCATGATTTCTATAGAAAGCCAAGTTGTCATGCCAGATGGATTTGCATACCATCTATAACTGAAAACCTATAATTTTTACTTCTTGCAAAAACAAAACATCTAGATTTGCACATCATTGTCAAGTTTAACACACCACATATTTATGATAGGAGCCTGTAAGACCCCTAACATTCCAAGATAAACAATTCATGGGAAATGTTGTTCCAGAGCCATATCACCATCCTCCAATCCATCAATGCCATCATATTGATTGTGCAAGAAACGAGCAACATTGTGCTGTAAAAAATCCTCGTAGATCAATTTTTTCCGGTCGGCGTACGCAATGTTGTATTTCGCTTTGGTGGAATCCATGTTGCATGTTGGGATATTGTCCTGAGAGATGCAGGAAGGACTTCGGGGTCATTTGGATGACCCTTGTGAGTTGCTTGAAAATAGTAATGGAATTGAATGCGGGATGGGGAAGTGAGAAACATAATTTGTCTGGTCTATGAGAACTAACGCCACAACAGGCGTGTTGGAATACTTTGGCAATGGAGTAGCCAAGATGATAGCCACAATCGGTTCTTTAGCAATAGTTGTAGGCTCCTTAGCCAGATACTGAGAGATTGTTCCTTAATAACTAGTTCCCGATGGCCATGGGAGCCAGAGGCTTTGGATTGTTGGGCTTTGTTCTTATTTCACCGCCCTCGACAACTTGCCAACCTTCCTCCTATTGGGGTTTGACTAGCTCGGGAGTTGTTTTGGCCACAGGGTGGTTACGGGGTACATAAAGTGGACAATCCTTGATCTTGTGATCAAACACTTGGCAATAAAAGCAAGTGTTGGGTAGATTGATATACATGACCCGCTGGGAATAGCGTTTATCACCCATTTGAATATCCACAAATTCTTTGAGATCTTACAAGAGATCAATCTCAACGCATACTCACTTCTATGGACGAGCATGGTAAAACTTATCGGCTTCCAGGAAAACTACCCACCCAAGCGAAGTGATAATTTGTGGAAAAAAGGCACACATGGCAGAGGAAGACCAGAAATTCAACCCAAATAGGCACTTTAAGGGCGGTATATTCAGATACCACAAATTCCTTATGTCAAGGTGTTAACACAAGTAGTGAGTTGTGGACATACCAAGTGGCTTGCTTAGCCAAAATATTGGGTGCATTAGCAGGGTTAAAGAAATGAAAATAAAGAAACCCTTGGTCATGTTTTGAACGCTATCCAAGTGGACTCCATGAGGAGTCCAGATTGTGTTAACCCAAGATTTTAGCATGCTTTCAGAGGGGATTCGACCCACAAAATACCCAATGAAAAAAACTTCTCTAACCATTGAAAAACAACATTAAATTCAGGAATGGGCAGAACTACATTAGGAGGAGAAATATTACCTCATGAAAGACCTTCGAGATGAATTTCTTGGGTTGCTTTATCGGCGGTGCCATTGCTCACTCCACTATCTCCTACCACATTTGAAATAACCGGGTTTGAAGATGGTGATGACATTATATAGGGGATGCCCAGAGGGCAAGAAACCCTAGGAGAGACTATAGCAATAAATTCCCACAAAGCCCAAAAAGGCCGTGGTATGGTGGTTAGAAAAGAGAAACCCTAGAAAATTCTACTCCAGTTTTGCGCCATAGAGAGTGTAGAGCCTCTCTAGTTATCATGTGATCAAGCATTTAGTCAAGCATCTTTTTAATGAGGAAGTCCCTCCTCCTTTTTCATGTATTGAGGCTAGATCTTTGGAAATGCGAATGAATTGATGTTACTAATCCATTCTCGCCCTCTTGGTGTCTTGTTATAACAAAAAAAATAAGTTGTCATGCAATGCATGCTTGTACTACTTTAAAACTTTGCTTCATTCCTAGTTGCCATTTTTCAAAGAAAATCGCTAAATTATCATAGAATTTGACAAATTTCGGTGCATTTACACCATCACTAAACTAGAATTAGAGGTTCCCTGCTCCAAATTGTTTCTTTTTAAAGCACTGAAATGATGATTAGCTACGAATTTTTGACATGCCTCAAAATTGGAATATTTTTTATGTCATATTTTTTAATGCAAAAAGTCACTTTAAAATTAAATTAAATTAGGTTGTTGTTGATGGTAGAAGTAGGCATAGATCATGGTCAAATGCAAAGATTTTATATTTCATCGATGTATGTTTCACATACATCAAGAAAACCTTGTAATTTTAAAATGAAAAATAAACCAAAAGTTGTCAAACAAATAAAAAGAGTAAAAGCCCTATTTGAAATATATGCTAGAAATTAGGTTTATCACTTTTATGAACAAGTTTCTAGATATGATTAATTTTTTTAAAAGATGGAAACTCGTTGGTTAAATAATTTGTTGCAGTGTAAATTATTGATTTATTTTCACTAACGGTCATGAGGCTAAGCCCCTCCTTCTTGAGTATGAGGAGGCTCCCATTATTGAATGTAAACTAACTAAAAACAAGGTGGTCGTTAGGTTGAGGATCACACACGAGTACTCCACTAAACTCAGTGATAAAGTGCTTGTAGACAATGTACAAGAGAGGAAATTTTTTGTAGGAGAAACAAGGAGAGAGAGTTAATGTTGTGAGTAGACACTATCGAATTCTCACCAACAAGAACTGAGCTACCACATTTAGTTAGAACAACACAACAATGTAAACAATTAGCAAGACTAACAAACTAAAGACACAAAGTTCTACATATTCATTAATCAAGGACACAAAGTTACTTCTTGGTTATACAAGATCACCATGGTTACAAAGTTGGAGAGTAGAGGATATACATGAACATAAAAAGGACATTGAGGGAATGTAGCTCTTATTTCTTGATGTAATGGTGATACAAAGCTCAAGAACATACACCAAACCATAATTACCAACCCTTTGGAATGGAGAATACATTCCAATTTATAGCATATAAAAATGTCTTCTCATCTACCCCCGCATGACTTTTCACTTCCCTATCTCTTATGACCTTTTATTTTTCTAGGAAACAAAAATGATCCTTTTCTCATTAATTGAAAATAACTCTTACAATGTTAGACTAAAGGTCACTTTAAGTGAATAGGACAAAATAGTGAAAAGTACCTCCTTAATGAAGAATTAGAACATAGAGAGAGAATGAAGGAGGAAGGAGAGAAGAGATGATCACTCTGATGAAGATCAAGCATTTGCAAATGAAAAACCTACTAACTTGAAGCACTTTGTGATCACAATATCCTTCTTCTGTGAGATATAAAACATTCCAAGGCATTAAAAAAGTGTTCAAAAAACTATTATGAGATCTGTATTGTGATGGGAACATGATGATCATTTCTGTCCACAAGGTAGGAGTTAGGATATGAGGATTCCTTCCTTACTCCTTTAGGCCTTCACATTCCACCTTCATGATCAAAAATCAACTCCAAGATGCTTAAACCTTTTTGAAATTATATGTTACTGAAATCAGTCCTCATCATACATATGGAAGGATTGCTCCATGAATGAAATTTTTATCCTATGGCCATCTGTTGATCTAGAATGAGGTGATTGCACACACTTCTTCCTTTGGGGTATGAACACACTACAAGGTGTCAAATGAGTGTTTAAGAACACTCCTAAGTGAATTGCAACATATGGAATTGAGATAGTTGCCCATTCTTGCAAACATGGTACTTCACATGGAAATCATCCATTTACCCTTCCTGGCTCCAAAATCCTCCTTGAAAGCTTAACTAGCTCATCTTGACTTGTTCCTTGAAGGGATTTAAACAAAATGGTAGAGTCAAGATGTGATGATCATCATCTCACTCCTTGAGCTTCACATTTCACCTTTGTGACAAAGATATCACCTAAGTGGAAACATGCTCAATTGCTCCTCACGGAAATATTTTTTCTTCTCTAGAAAGAATGATTGATCCCTGAATGCAATTTGAAGGAATGTTTGAGAACGAGTTCCATGTTTTTGATCTCCAAACTATATTGAAACATTATAAATGCCACCTCCTTGACTTGCAAGATGTGAGCACATTACAAAGCATTATTTAAGTGTTTAAAAACACTTTCATGAGATGTGCATTGTTTGTGAGCTTGAGATGACTGTCAACATCACTCGTGATGATATTCTATTATCATGATCCTGATGACCATTTCCTTGATGGCTTGAATTATGATGGAGTTCTTGATGTTTCAAATTATTCACAAACCTCATGATGATCTTGATTTCACCTATTGTCTAAGTGACTGTCTTTCACACACAGTGATTCACTCTAATTTGTTCCTTATCACAATGTGATTCATATGATGTCCCTTACCTTTGAGAGAGAGCTAGTGACAATGATGTCTCCTTCATGATGGAAACATACTTAGTATTCCTAGACATCCTTTTTCTCATCTACACCTCATAGGTTTTCTCCTTTAGATAAAAGGATTTATCTTAGAATGAAACTTTGTGCCTCCAACCTCTTGTTGAGAAGAAACAATGTGGTTGCATTATCTTTCTTCTATGAGATATGGGCACATTATGAGGCATTTGAATGAGTGTTTAGGAACACTGATGTGAGATATTGTACTTCATGGACCTGTGACAACTTCCTGCTCCTATAAACATGATGATATTGGGTTGAGGCACATTGGGAATAAAGTGTATATGATGTAGGAACATCACTATTATTCACCTCAAAGGCTCAATTCATGTTTGTAGAGGTTGAAAGACTCCATCAAGACTTGGTTCGAGCTTCGAATCTACCATGGATAAAAATGCACTTCTTTATGATCTATTCCAAATATAGATGAAAGAAGGTGAAGGAATGAGTAACTTCGTAGAAATATTCAATGATTATTAAGATATATTCCAAAAATGAGCAACCTAGTGCAAACAATCAAATCTACTCCTTCATTTTTTCTCTTCATCCAAACATTTAGTTCATACTATGTGGAGAGAAGATTCATGACTTGCATGTAGCTCAAAAACAAGCCATCAAGTTGAAGATAACTTGCTCCTTTCTCGGAAAGTTGAAAAGAAGATTGTTGAAACTATTTCAAGTACTCCCGATTATTAGGATTGTGGAGCTAAATTTATTCACAATTAGCATGATTTACATCTTACTAGTTTACTCGAGTGATGTTGATCGGGGTAACCGGCAACAATCAGTGGTAACTAAAGAACGGTCGTGGTTACTGACACCGGTTACCTATGCGTGAAATTTTATATTTAACTCACGAGAATTAGATCTAACTTTGTTATAAAGTTGATTTAAAGGTTGTAAATACATATCTAAGGTGCCCTAAGTTTGTTTAGGCTTATATAAGCTAGAAAACTAGGTTTAGAACATAAGGATAGAGGAATAATGTTAATTATCCTTAGTTGAAGATGAAGAAGAATAAAAAGAAGAAGAAAGTTACATGAAGATAGAGCTTCAATGGAGAGAAGCTCGACGAAGGAAATAGCAGGTACATCCGAATGGTGAGAAGGTGGTTTTGTATTCTTCTATATTTCCTTTGTATTAATGTAATGACTTGCATAGTATGCAAAACACATAGTCTTTCATCTTATAGATCCACATGTTGTTGTGAGATATTACATTGTAGATCCATGAGATCATATTGTATTGTTGATCCAAAGGAATCTAGTATTGTAGCTCGTTAGAGAACTTGTGGATACATATAGTATCTAGATATTGTAGAGGAGGTTTTCTTCATGTTTCCATAGGTTGATGCAGTGATGGAGAGATAGAATTACTTCTTGGTGCACATTCATGGTTGCACATTGGTAGACCCATATGAGAGGTCTTGTTTGCAGATTCACATGAGAATTTGGTTGCATAGTGGGAGTTGCAATAGTTCTTATTATGTGATATCTCGGTGGTGTTTGGAGTCACAGTAGTGCACTCATGTAGATTTGTTTAGAGATCTAGAGGAGAGGAGATACTCTTGGAGAGATGCATTGTACTCTTGTATTGAAGAGTTGGTTTGTACTATTGTTATATTATATATATGATATCTCTATATTTGGTGGACGTAGCCCACATTGGGTGAACCATGGTACATGTTGTGTTATGTGTGTGTACTTTGTTTTGATTTGGATTATTCTAGTTTATACTTCCATTGTTGTATATTTTGGGGAATTGTTTAGATCTTGTGTGCATGATTGGGTTTGTTATTGAATCATAACACTATTCCGTAGTCCTAAATTCCCAACACCTATTTGTGATCTTGTGTGAAGAAAAACAAAAGCTCCATATGAATATTCAACATGCTCCACAAATGAAGATTTGAGGAATTGTTCCTGAGGATGCATCAAAAGTTTCTAACAAAAAGAGATAAATTTGTATCAACCTTCTCTCAAATGTTTGAATCTCACCATTTTTAGGGAACAATATTTGCTCAAAATCTAGTGATCAAGCCACATGGTAAGAAATATTTTAAAGTGTATCATTTACAGGGTGAAGATAGTGATGATGAATCTGAAATATCAATATGTGATGATGAGGATTCTCGTATTTCTTTTGATATTAACCATGGAGATGAAGTCAAATTTAAAAAATGATCTCATATGTATTTCTTCTACCAAGATGCTAAGCTTGATTGGCAAGGCATTTTGAGATGCACTTCTTTATGATTTATTCCAAATCTAGATGAAATAAGGTGAAGGAATGAGTAACTTAGTAGAAAGAATCAATAGATTGTTAAGAGATATTCCAGAGAATGAGCAACCTAGTGCAAACAATCAAATATGCTCCTTTATTGCTACTCTTCATCTAGACATTCAGTTCATACTGTGTAGAGAGAAGATTCAAGACTTGCATGTAGCTCAAAAACAAGCCATCGAAGTTGAAGATAACTTGATCCTTTCTCGAAATTTGAAAAAGAAGATTGTTGAACCTGTTTCAAGTACTCTTGATTTGCGACCCCGTGAGAAGAAACAAAATCTCCATATGAATATTCAACATGCTCCACAAATGAAGATTCGAGAAATTATTCCTAAGGATGCATCAAAATTTTCCAAAAAAGAAGAGATAAATTTGAATCAACCTTCTCTCAAATGTTTGAATCTCACCATTTTTAGGGAACAAGATTTTCTCAAAGATTCAATGATCAAGTCGCATGGTAAAAAAGAATTTAAGTGTATCCTTTACAGGGTGTAGATAGTGATGATGCATCTGACATATCAATATGTGATGATGAGGCTTCTATTATTTCTTTTGATATCAACAACCATGGAGATGAAGACAAATTTAAAAATGATCTCGTATGTCTTTCTTCTCCCGAGATGCTCAACTTGATTGGAAAGGAATTTCAAGATCCCGAATCTTGTTGTTTGCATGCTTATCCCAAATATGGAAATTCCTCCCATCAACATCAATGAAGATAATTCAAATTATGGCATTCAAATTCAAGAACATAAATCCTTGATAGATGTAAGGAATGAAGATGATCAAGAAGAGCTCTCATCAACAATGAACATGCACCTTAGAGATAAATTCAAAATTGTTCGTGTTTAAGTATTCAAGACCCTTAATCAATTTGTTTGCATCCCTTCTCAAAAGTAGAAGTCCATATCATGCAATTCAATGATCACCATCATGGAGAGAAATCAAATGACGATTTTCAAGTTTTAACATCATACTCATTGAAGAACAAAAACTATGAAGATAATGGAGTGCTCTCTTCGGCAACACTTGTGTATCATGGTGACAAAGACTCATGTGAAGGTATTGTGCCTTCAATGGAGGTAAATGATAGTGTTGTCATAGGAATTTCTTGTGCTAAAACTAATATGTAGGTTAAGGAAAGTGATATAAACCTTTTTCAAGGTTTCTTCCTAAAATTTCAAGGAGCATATTCGTTGAAAGATGAAAGTTGTAAAGATGGTCAAGAAATACTTCCCATTTCAGCATACAAGGATGGTTACAAAGAAAATGAAGTTGCATCTACCCATTGGATCATTGAAAATGTTAACAGCTTTCCATTCATTTGTCTTCCCCTCGAAGAGTTTGTGACATGTGGTGATGATGAAATAAAAGATCTCAAGTTGGAATACCTATCAAAGCTTCAAGAACTACTTCATATGCAATCAAGTCATGCTCGCAATCATGAATATTTTCAACTCGTCAAGTATGAAGAACCAAAAACAATCAAGGGAATGCAAGATGATCTTCACTCATTAAGTGGGATTTTTGATCGTGAGATAACTTTACAAATCTAGCTTCAAAGACTCTTGATGAAGGCCTTCACCATGGGGAAGTTTGAAGCAAAATATTTTTTCTTCAACAAAGTTATGTGAATTTTCTTATGATGAAACATGTATGTAAATGGAACAAGGAGACATGGATGCATCCCAAGGTCTCATCTCAAGCCATAATGAAGAAAGAATTGTTAAAGATATCATCTTAAATGTTGATATGGAAAATAAACACTACTGCAAGATAGAAAATGAGAATCAAGTTCCATCCAATCATTATTCTCTGAAGACATTCCTCATGAAGGAAATCATTGAAGTAGTTCAAAGATATTTTTCTGAATTTGAAGAGGAATGAGGTAGACACCATCAAGATAACAGAGTTGTGTCCATGTTGACATCGAAGTGAACCGGGTAAAGTGTGAAGGATTCATTCAAGATCCATATTTTCTAAAGTAGATTTTGATAATCAACTGGTTTGAGTTCACTCTTTTTCCATTTAGGAAAGTCAGTGGTGAATTTGACTCATTTTTTCACAATTTCTCTCGAACTCGTTAATGGATCACTCAACTCAACTCAATAAAATTTGTTCTTAAGCCCACATGAAGAAAGATAAGCCAAGAGAGAAACTCCTACATGAAAAATAGCTTGCATATGCATTAAAGAAAATGAAAGCTCGTGTTTTGAACCCTACATGACAAGAAGAAGTTTAGGGTAGGGTCATTTCTTCCAAGAACACATGTTTTGCAATGATGGATCCTTGTTTGATGCGTTGGGAAAGAATAGAGACAAATATCATGATTATAGAAAACAAATATCGATATCGTGAAGAGCCTATCTCTCACGTATGTTCATGAGAGAGGCTACCAAAATCGAACCTGGTTGGCCCGCTAAATAGGGACAAGCCCCACTAATGTGTTGTAGTTGTTTTTGGAATAATTTTAGACCCCCACCAGCCTAAATTTACCCCATGCAAACATGCGTGAGGGTTGGGTAAAATGCAAATATCATACCCGTGTTCCCATATATTACACCATTTTCTACAATTGTTCCCAATTTTCATCACATTGAGAAATCGTTTATAAAGGATTCTATTAGTTATCTTCCATATATAAATTAGATGGAATTCTACAATGTTTCAAAGAAAAACAATGGAGTCGAGTTATGCATGGAAAGAAGAAAATGATAGTCCAAGAAACTCATTTAAACATGCAAAATCTAAGGCAATAGCGATGGAAATTGCAAGATTCTAAGGCCCGAGCCAAAATGGAGCTTTTGATCAAAGTATGGGCGTCTTTCAAAACATCATTGAAAGCATAATTTTCTTGAACATTTTAATTGCAAAGACATGCATGCAAAAATGTGGAAGAATTTTCATGGCACTCCAACTATTTGATATAGACACAATTTTGTGGAAGACCCTATCCATCACACACGTTCGTGATGGGGTAGGGTCAAATTGAACTTGTGACCAACCGGCTAGCAACACAACCACCTACCACTATGCCATACCTATTTTTGATAGAAAATATTCAAAATTTTGACTTTATCATTGACTCGCTAAGGTACATGATAGTTAGGCTAGTCATAATTTTGTGAGATTTTTTAATTTCAACCGTGAAAGCTTAGAATATGCAAAAAAATGATTATTACGACCCAAAAATATAAAGAAAATGAAATGCAGCTATGCGCGATCAACAACTTGTGGAAATTCATATTGATCATCAAATTTATGATATGATTGATAAGTGAGGGTTCTAAAGGGTCATTCATCACAAAGATGTGGAAAAGGCTTGGAATTAATAAAAAAATATTATCGACTTACTAATATGGTCCCAAGGTTTGATTTTCTGTAGTGCCCACATTTTATAGCCTCAATTATTTGTTGACTTCCTTACTCATAGTTATGATTTGACAAGGATTTGACATATTTTGGACATTATGTTATGTTATTTGATCTTCATGGACATGTATGGTGATTTGGGCACGTAGCGCCAATTTATTTTTGATTAGTATGTTGGCACATTTCAATAGATGTTGTGGATACTAACATATTGCTATGATATTTGGGCCTAATTGATATATGATGGATACATAGTTTAGTCACATCTTGATGTTATAGATTATTCGATTATTGATGAGAACACATGATAACATGGATATATGTCATTTATATGTATTACAATGGCTAACACATGGTGAATTTGTGTGAAATTGTGCATGTTTCTCATTTACAATTCCATGTTGATGATGTGATATCATAGATTGCATGTTTATACTTGATCGTTTATTGAGTAGTTGATTTACACTTGTATTGGGCAGATGTGTTTAATGTTTGCATTGAGTGTGCAGGTTACAAGGCACATGAGAACGTGGGTTTCAGGGTGGCTATGCAAATTGTGCACAAGTGGCCCATGGGGCTAAGTCCTAACCATGTTAGTTGTATGAGGCCTTATTGGTTACTTGTATTGTTTGGGCACCATGAGTGACCCTTATTTGTAATGTTGTATTTCATGTAAAAATTAATTGTTTTTAGGTTGTTTAATTTTGTAAGTAAACTAGGTTGGGGGACTTAATGGTCCCCACTTGCATTAAGTATATATTTGTGTATGTGTTTGTTAATTAAAGAGGATTGGGGTCACATAAGCACCCTTGAGTGGGCCCCACATCCTCTACATATGTATCCAAATGTGCCAAACCTGAAATTGGGCTATTTTTGGCATTTTAAGTGACCCCTTTTGGTTTTGGGGTTCACTTAGCATGAAAATAAGCCCTTGGACCCTACCTATTAGGTAGGGGGCTTAATTCCAAGGCATGGAGGGAGTTTCCCTCCCATTTAACCTCTCTTTTGTCACCATCCATGTAAAGTTGGTTGGAATGTGTGTGTTGTGAAAAGTTGCATAAGCTTGTCTCATTTTCTTTTTGGGTAATTT